>CM077167.1:114985952-115585952 GCA_039583875.1 Platanthera guangdongensis
CACCCAAATGGGGAGGACACGCTCCCCAAAATGGGGAGACACTCCCGCCCCCCCCCCCCCCCCCCCATAATAAGGAGTAGGTGCTCCCCAAAATGGGGATTGCGGCCACGAGTTTGGGACCGAGTTCCGCGCGATCGAATTCCGTGGGACCGGCCCTGCCTAACTCGGTGTCGCGTGACCTAGTACCATGCGGCTAGCTATACCGCACCCCATTCAGCGGTGGAGTTTTTCGTCATGAGGGTGAGCTGTCCTCTCCCCAATTTCTATTTAAAATTTTTAAGGATACCCAATCAATATCAAATTTTAGGTTTTAGATAATTTAATTAGCAGTCTTTCCACTTTTACATAGGCGTTGTCAATTGTCTCTCTTTTCTAAGAATGAACGGAAAATTGTGTTCCCATTGGTGTGACATTTTCTAACAATTATGAAGAGGGCAATTTTTTTGACGGGGGCACAATTACAAAGGAGACCAATGAACTTGTGCTTGTGATACGCTTTCATCTTTACAGCAGGGCTGGCCACATGGCCAGCACAAGACGTTCCTGTCTCCAAAATATTTTCTATGAATGATAACCCATGAATGGTTTTGTTTTACCATTTTTTTCATTTGTGGGTTAATTTCGTCCATATGCAGAGAAGCATGTTATCTCGAGAGTTTTTAATTTATTTTACTTTTGATGAACTTCAAATAAAGATTTGCAAATTATCAAGAGAATCTATATATACATATTACAACTCGGATTTTAATGTTATCATCTTTCTTTTATATAATACAATATTTAAATAAGTATTCTTAGCAATTCTTCAATTATAAAATGCAAAACTTCATCTAAAAAAATGGATCCATTTGCACAAATTGTGTGGATGATTTAATCCTTAATATTAACAAATTGATTATGCCATGAAGTCTACTCTTGTCACTTTTTCCACAAATATTTTATTAAAATAGAATGTTTGTGTTTAGTCTTAAGCAAATAAAATTAACTACGACTTTGACAAGCAAGTTGGATTCATGAAACAAATTGAATTTGCATTTCTTCAAACCAAACATAACGTGACTGACTCAATGTCTCGACAAATACAACAGCAAGATTTGGAAAAATGATGGTGAAAAACATAGCTTCTCAAAATACAACAATATTTGAGAGAAGAAAATGACAGAATGTTGTAATTTGAGCTTGCACTTATAAACAGAGGATTAAATAGTATTTTCACAACCTATGTACAAATATGTTTAAAAAAATCTAAAGCTAAGTAATATTTCAGATAATACAAGTGTATTTCAGGCATTCTATGGACATAACTACTAATAAAGAAATATAATTCATCAGTTTGGCTAGGCTTGTATATGAAATCAACTTCCAGGAGCCTTCAAATAACCGTCCAACAACTCTGTTTCACCAATAAATATATTTTTATGATCACCAATCAAACCTGCACAATTAGATCTTTTAGTCTGACCCAACCATGCGCACATCGATCTCGGATCATTTGTATCACAGGTACTGCAAGGTCAACTGCTGAACGGATGATTGCAAAATTCTTCTCAAATGTTGCAATAGATTTTAAATGGAACTGCAGATCATATCATATAAGTTAATATTGAGTTACTAATAAAAATAACCGAATTTAGGGCTCATTTAGTTACTTGTCATAGAAATCATGTTTTAAGATAAGTGATTTTGCTTTCATTGACTATATTTATGAAAAGATTTGGAAATTAAATTCATTATAGTCAATTTACTTAAAATTTACACAATTATATAAAGTTGTTTTCTAATTTCAAACAATAAAGATAGCCATTAAGGGAGATTACCTTCTCAATGCACCTTGTAGCATCCAACACATAACAAAAGTACGAAAGTTGCCTATACAAATCTGACTCATTGTACTGCAAAACAAATACAGAAGTTCTGAAAATTTGAGCACAAAGAAGAAGAGATGGGATGATTCCTCTACCAGAATAAACAAAAGGAGACGGAATAGTTCCGGTGGCAGAATCAACAAAAGAAATGTTTAAAGAAAAAGATTACTTGTCGCACAAGGTGACCGTTGCAGCGAGGGTAGTTCGGGCAGACCGTTCCTCTTTCAGAATCACCTATGACCCTAAGGTTCAAACCACGGGTCGTGTATTTACACATCTCGTCATCGCACTGATAAAAACATTTTGACTTTAGTATATATTTTAAACCATTTTCAGTGTAAAATTGAAGTTGATTAAATTAACGCTCACTGTCATTAATCCTTTATAATACAAAGAGATGAAATGCTCTGCCTGCCTCTTGACCTGAATCAGATATTAGGAACCTAAAAAAACATGAATGATGTGAAGCTGATTCAAATGATATTTACCTGATTTGCTATTATTGCTGGCGTTATTTTGCAGCTATCAACATCATCCGGGCATCTTGGGCATCGCATTCTATTCCAAAAGTTAACATCTGATGCGTATTCTGCTTGCAAGCCCGATATGTTTTCATTGTTCCTTGAAGAAAATAAAGTGGATACAGGTGGGCACTCAAAAGAACTTGAGCAGCTTGGGCATGATAACCAGAGTGGCTCGCAGCCATTAAACCTACAAGATGTTAATCATTCAAGCAGAATAGCATCCTTCGCATTGTTTACACGACTCTTTGAGCAGTTAAACATGTCATACTCTTGGAAGAATTTACCTGTCATCTTCATCTACAACAGATAGAATTATGTTTGAAGCGTCCTTACTGCTAGCATCAGTTGACTTGTATTGAAACTGGAGAACACCACAAAAAGCATGTCAATTTTTAAGAAAATAACAACTGAGATGCTAAAGCCTAAGGCTTTGTTGCTTGTTTTTTTCCTGTTTTTAAGGATTGAAGTGTTGCTTTATGGAAAAAATGTGTGGATGCAAACTTGTTGAAAGGCTGGGGCAAAGCAATCCGATGAAGGCCTTATCAATCCACCTTTCTGAGTTATCTTTTTAACATGGAGGAATTATGATTTTTCAACCCAAAAAACCTTTTTGTTGGCTATTTTTCAACCACAAAATAGGCAGAGTTAAAGAAACCAAACAAAGCCTGAGTATTCACCAACCTTTGACGAATCAAGCCCAAGACAATCGGCCAACCTTGCTGGACTAGTGCCTTGAATAGAAGCGCATAATCGTGAAACTACTGGATGAATCTACAAAATATTATGAACTTTTTTAAACAGAAATGTCAGAACATTGAAAGAAAAGCGAGCATCCTAAAATACTATTGCTATTAGAAACCTGTTGTGATAAGTAGTAGTCAATGTCAATCATCCATTCAGTATTTTCTCTTGTCAACTCATCAGGATGCCTGGCTCTTTGAGCTATTCCACAGGTGGAACCAGAAGAACCATCCTGACAAAATAACAATAATTAGGAACTACACAATCAAATCAGTCATAAAAGGTCACATCAAAAAACTCATATCCACTCAGGGCTCATTGGTCACATGAAATTTGAAAACATGAATATAAAATGATGCTATTTTTTACCCCCACTATATGGTTGGATATAGTTTGACACTGGCATTAAAATCAACCTCAAAAAACATCATCAAACTAATTAAAAACTAATGATTTTATTTTCACATAGACGGAGTGAAAATAAAAATATCATTTTCTAAATCATAACTCCTAATTTCAAGCTACCAAAAGATTACTTAAAGAAAAGTTAAATGCATATGTATTGACAGGTTAATGTGTTGCAGAGTCTCATTATGCTATGTTATCAAAGACGCAAGACGCACAAGGGTCCAGGAGCCTATGCGCAAGGCGCAGGTGTGCGCCTGAGGAACGTGAGGCGCAAAAAAGAAATAAATGACTAAATATTATTTATTAAATGTTAAATATATATAAAAACATCTACTATACCATATTAGCACATATAGAAAATGTAATATGAATCTATGATAGACGTTCAATAAAACCAAAACATAGATATTCATATATGTAGCCATATAGATATTCCATATAACTATATACGCCAAGTTGAAGCACACAAATTTTGACATGGGCACCCAGTTTGCTGAAAATCAGCAAACTAAGCGCCCAATCTCGCTGATTTGTCAGCAAACTGGGCAAATAAGGAACTAAATCTAATATCTATTTTATATAATAATGCAAATCATTTAGTTTAACATGTGTAATGATATATTTAGCATTACCTAGAAAACCACTCTCATGTAAGAAATCTCCATTCTCATCTTCTATATCTATTATTATATATAAAAGGGAAACTGCCACATTGATGTAAAATTTAGGCTCCTAATAAATAATATTAAAATGTTAATTTTTGGGGAAAAATCATTTATCCTAATCAAAAATCATTCTAAATATTGTAGGTCGGAGATATTTCATGTGCGAGTAAAAAATCATATTTTAACCGCCACCACTTTTGATTGAGGCATTGCTCTTACGCTTGCATCATCTACAGTTTGATATTAGAGCTAGGTTTGAATGAGGAAAAACCTCTGTGAGATCTCCAAACTCTTCTCATCTCGACCTCCAACACCCCATGTTCTCTTAATAATGGCACCTAGGAGTATAAGATTGGAGCGAGCTTAGATTCATGGCACCAATGGGGGCTTAATGATCTTAAGAGAGCAAATGGCTCAGTTGCTGATGAATCAACAAATTCAGAGGCAAAGGAGGAGCATGTCAATGACCCTCATAGGGGTTCTGAAGAAGGTGAAACGTTTGAGGAAACTGTTATGAAGATGAAAAAAGGTGTAATATAGTTGTTTTGAAGTCAAAGGAATATGTTAAATTGTGGTGGGAAATCTGAAAGTTTAATGGACATGTGATGGCAATGATGATATAAAATGTTACATTGAAATGAAGTGTTTCATGACTATTAGTTTGTGACTATTAGATACAGGCTATTAGATACGATGTAGCCGGAACCACAACAACCAAAGTGAGATGCGAGAGAGATAGAAAGAGAGAAAGTTCCCACAATCTCAAGGGTAATAGACTAAATTCTTTGATGTCTTCATTCCAGCCTTACAAGTCTTTAAATAGGTTTTACATGACTCCACTCTTACAAACTCCTTTTAACAACCAACTACACCTAATAAAGGACAATTGAAACAAAAAACAACATTGAATGACTCAACAATAATTAAAAGACAATTAAAAACTCAATAACCAAGCTCAGGAAATTTTAAAGGAACCATCATATTCCTGGACCCACCCCTCACGGGGTTCATCATCAATCTAGTAGGCAAACCCCCTACTTGGGAAATCCGTAGGTATACCCTCTACTGGATTCTCCTTAACATTTCTCGTCTATATCTTAATATTCATCTTTTATTCTGTCGTTCTTCTTAAGTTTTTATATACGTACATATATTCATTTTTCCATATCAGTATTTGCATCAAATCTTCGTATCATTGTGTTTTTTATTTACATACCATCTGAATTCTTTCATCGCTTCCTTCTATTATTTCCAATTAAGCATCTTTTAGTAATTTTCTCTCTTTCAATTTCATGTCAATTCATTTCAATGCACAATCGCTAAATTAATTTCTATATGAAAAACCTATACAAGCGTATTCTGAAATTTTGTTTAAAACTATGCATAATTAAAGAGGTAAGTACTCACGTTGCTTTTCTCTTCCTTTTGTCATTCTTTGAATTATCATCATATTTAGCATTTGTTAACCTCTTACATAATATCAGTTATTAAGCAAATTTAGGCGAGATATCCCTAAATCAAACGTTTATGGAATCATATTTAATTAAATTTAATAATAAATATTAAATACATGAAATTAAGATCCAAATTCCATCAAATAATGACCTCCCAAACATCTACAATCAAATTCACAAAACAACTTCATAAACAGTCACAGATTTTCCAACCTCCAACTCTCCAAGATATAGAAATATCATCGATCAACATTAAGAAAAAGATGCAACATGATATATAATTGTCCCCTTTACTACTTCAAAGGACAACTCATTGTGTGTGTAGAGAAATGCAAGAGAGAGAAATAACCAAGATTTTTATTATTTTTTAAATACAGGAGTACATACACTTATATAGAGAGAAAGATAGGGAGAGCCTTCTACATCTACAATGTGAGACTAAATAGAATATACATGGACTCCTAACGGATTTTTTCATTACATTTTAACACTCCCCCGCAAGCTGGAGCGTGCAAGTCGTAGACACCAAGCTTGGATAAGAAAAGATGATATAATGTCTGAGAGAGAGCTTTCGTGAATATATCATCAACTTGTCCTGACGCGGCGACATGCTCTAACTCCAACTTTTTCGATTGAACTTTTTCCCGAATGAAGTGGCAGTCAACTTCAATATGCTCTATTCGCTCATGGAATATGAGATTCTTGGCAATGTGTATGGCTGCTTGACTGTCACAAAAAAGAGTGGCTGGAGAGGAGAGTTTGGGCCCAAGTCACTGAGAAAACCCTCAAGCCAGGTGAGCTCAGAGACAACTGTTGTCCTAGCACGGTACTCGGCCTTAGCAGAGGAGCGAGCAACAACAGACTGTTTCTTACTACGCAAGGTAATAAGGTGTCCACAAAAGTAGGTGCAAAAACCAGTCGTGGAACACCAATCATCACGGGAACCTGCATAGTCGGCATCAGAATATGCAACAAGAGATAGAGAGGAGAACGGTTTGTAAACAATTCCTTGTCCTGGAGAAGTTTTCAAGTATCTGAGAATTTGCTCGACGGCATGGAGATGAGATTTCCAAGGAGCATGCATAAATCGGCTCACAACCCCAACAACGAATGAGATATCAGGTCGTGTGACCGTAAGATAGATTAGTTTCTCTACCAAGCATCAGTAGTACTATGGATTTGTCAGAACAGGATCAGTCCCAGATCCATGTGCAGACAGCTTGTGATTCATATCCATATAAGTGTTTGTAGGTTTGCATCCAGAGTAGCACGCATTTTGCAGGAGATCAATGCAGTACTTCCGTTGGGATAGGACAAGTTCATGAGGTTTCCTTGCAACCTCAAGCCCAAATAGGTATCGAAGATTCCCCAGATATTTTGTCTGAAACGCTGAGTTTAAATGTTGCTTGATGTTCCGGATCCCGTTGGTGTCGTCTCCTATTATTAGAATATCATCCACATACACAAGGAGAATTATAGTGTCAGTTGGTTGATGATGATTGAAGAGAGAAAAGTCAGCAAAGCTCCATGTGAAACCAACCTCGCAAACAACTTTACTGAATTTGTCAAACCAAGCGCGAGGAGATTGTTTGAGACCATATATAGGCTTACGGAGATGACATACACGAGACTCCCTTGTGGTCTCAAACCCGGGCGGTTGGTGCATGTAAACAGTCTCTTGGAGATCACTATTGAGCAAGAAAATTTTGATGTCCAGCTGATGTAGGGGTCCACTGTCGTTGCACAGTAAGGGAGATCAAGACGCGAACAGTATTCAACTTGGCGACCGGAGAGAAGGTTTCGTCGTAATCAATTCCATATTGTTGAGTGAAACCCCTGGCCACCACGCGGGCTTTGAGACGGTCAACAGTGTCATCTGCAGCATGCTTGACAGCAAAGACCCATTTGCAGCTAACATAAGACTAGCCTGGAGGGAGAGGAACTAGGTCCCAAGTCAGGTTAGCCCATAGGGCTGTCATTTCTTCGTCCATGGCCTCACTCCACCACGGGTGTTGGAGAGCTTCCTGCAAAGAGTAAGAAATAAAAATGGTGGAGGAGAGGTGAGAAATTTGAGAAGAGGCGGAGAGAGGTGATGTAGAGAGACATAATTCGTCATTGGATGAGTCGTAGAGGGTGTTGCTGAATCATCAAGCCGCGGGATAGCATCGATAGAAGAGAGCTGTTGTAGAGCATTTGTCCGGAATGAGCGGCGAGTATAGACACAGAGAAGTGGAGGAGGAGGTGGTGGAGGTAATTCTGGCACTGGGTGTGGAGGAAGTGGAGGAGGTGGAGGAGGTGGATGTGGGAAAGTCGTGATGGGGACAGCCGGACAAGGAGTAGTGGGAGGTGGAGACAGTGTGGAAGAGGTGGAGTAGAAGGGTTGTGCCTCAAGAAAGGTGACATCAGCGGAGACGAGAACTTTTTCGTCCGTAGGAGAGTAGCAGACATATCCTTTCTGAGTGCAGGAGTAGCCAACAAACATACATTTCGTGGCTTGAGGGACAAGTTTGTCATGCGATGGTCCAAGAGAGTGGGCATAGCAGGTACATCCAAATATACGGGAAGCGATGGAAAATGGAGACTAGGAAGTAAACAAGAGACCAAACGGAGAAGCGAAGTCAAGCACGGATACAGCATGTGATTGATGAGATGGCAAGCAGTAGAGACATCAAAGTTCCAATCTGAGCCCTGACGCTGTGAAGATGACTAGGAACACGGGTCATCATCATATCGATCCCAACAGCTTCCTTCTGTGCCCGTTGAGTAGCAAGATCTGTGCAAGGGGGTTGACGTTGTATTCAGGCTTCTACCAGAGTTTTAGCCTTAGCAACAAAGGAAGTCAAGTCGCCCGTGATTCCAGGGTCCCGTGATTGAAGAGCAGAGATAATGTCAAACAGGTGTTGTAAGTTTTCCTTGCCGGAGTATAAAGAATGCAACTCATCCCACATTTCTTTGGTCGTTTCATAGTACATGGACATGCGGCATGTCTCAGTGTCCATGGAATTAAGCATCCAAGATTGGACCCAGCCGTCATCACGGAGCCAGTCATCGGTAGTGTCAGTAGGTTTGGCCTGAGTGAGATGGTGGAGAAGACTCTTGGTCTATAGAACACGACGAGCCGAATGGACCCATTCGACAAAATTGTCCTTCACGCTGAGAGAGATGGTGGTTATTTGAAGCTCATCACAAACTTCAGAAGGCAGGGTAGCAGCACGTGCGGGAAGGGAGGGAGTTATCGTAGATCCAATAGTAGCAAGAGAAGGGCGACTAGAAGAGAGACCTGGCGACTAGAAGAAGGAGGCCGGGCGGATAGGAGAGCCCGCAGCGGCTAGATCCAGGAAACAGTGGCTAGAGCTAGAAGAGCTCGCAGTGGGAGGCCAGAAGAGCTCGCAGCGGACTATCCGGCAAGGCCGCGTAAGAAGAGCTCGCAGCGGCTAGGAGAACGGGCGACTAGAAGAGCGCGCAGTGGCTAGAGCCAGGAAACAACGGCTAGGAAAACGATCATCGGATAGAGCCCACTTGGCGAGTAAAGAGAGAGCGTAGTGAACTATCCGACAAGGCCGCGTAAGACTGAGCAGTGGACAAAAGAGACCGCGGTGTATAGAGGAGAAAAATCGAGGCTACTCGCGCGAACACTGGCAGGCGTGTAAAGGAGAAACAGTCTGCGGCGACTAGAGAACACCAAGCGGCAAAGCGGCAAGGAAGAGAGAGGTCGCAGATGGCAGACCACACGATAGCCGAAGGAAAACCGCGCGACAAGCAGGAGGCAGACCGCGCGACAACCAGCGGCAAGGAAGAGGGCGCAGTGAGCAGACCGCGCGAGAAGAGCGACAATAAAGAGGAGGGAGCAGCGGGAAGAGAGAAGCGGGGCCTAGAGAATCCTCAATAAATGGAGAGAGACGGAGAGGAGAGGGGGGAAGGATGTGGAGAAAAGGAGAGAAGCAGTTAGAGAAATAAGAAGCCGCAGTAGGAGGCAAACACCGCAGGAACGGCTAGGAAGGAAGGTCCGCGGTTAGGGAAGAGAGGCGGCCTAGAGCAAGACCGATGGGAGGTTAGGGAAGAGAGACTGCGGTTAGCAAAAACACTAACCGCCTAGAACAGGACCAATGCCTCTGATAGCATGTAGAGAAATGCAAGAGACAGAAAAATAACCCAAATTTTAATTATTTTTTAAATACAGGAGTACATACACTTATATAAAGAGAAAGATAGGGAGAGCCTTCTACATCTACAATGTGGGACTAAATAGAATATACACGGGCTCCTCCTAATAGGCCTTTTCATTACATTTTAACAGTGTGTAACCATGAAAGATATCTAATATGGTACATCTCATCCAAAACCTTTATAGATTCAGCTACCAGTATGACAATTTCATTACTAATAGTGACGTAATTTCATCTCACTTGGCCTTAAATCTATTTCCTATAGAATCCAACTCTTCTCCAAATCAACCTAACAAAATATGAGAATTTTCACATCATAATCATAATTATAACTCCAATTAATTCTACATAAATCCATATTTCAGCATATTACAATGAAACGATTGCTTTTAAAGCCTTTTCACCCTTTCACCAAGTCATACTTCTCAACTTCTCCAACCATCAACTAAGCAACAATCAATTTCTCGTATCACCCTATTAAACTGGCCAAAAAACGAGTATTAAATCTTTCAAATTGATTCTAAATCCCAAAACAATACACTCATTTTGATCTATACATCAAACCCCTCATGAGTTCACTACATATTCAACTTCCCATAAACAACTATCAATATGAGTGAAGCATATAAATCTAAAAATTACTATATATAAAGGACTTGAACAACAATACCAAGATTCCTTTAAAAAAAATTAAATCAACCACTGCCCTTAACTGAACATACCAACCAAAGAATAATACCATCCAAATCTTAACAAGGGTAAAATCAGTAACCCCTAATTCATTCAGTAATACCTCAAATCTCAAAGGAAAACAAAATAATTTTTTCTAACTCCACACCATTTACAACCTGCCAATCATATCAACAAAATCCAACTTCAGAAAATGCTATGCAGAAAAGGAAGAATAGGAGAGGAAGAACCCTACTTCATTCTAAATCAATGTCATCATTATTATATCAAAACCATCCATTAGAAAAAGGAAAAAGAGGGAAAGAAGAGAAGCTTACAGAGGGGAAGAGGAAGAAGAAATCACACAGCAGGCCTCTTCCCAGAAGCGCGCGATCGGTTTCACAGAACCAGCACCGGTCTCACGCAAGGTTCCTGGATCGAAATCGAAGAGGAGAGGACGAGGGGGAGGTGAAGCACTGTTGTCGTCGTCTGGCAGACAGCTCGCCAAACTCTAGCCGAGAACTATCAGGATGAAAGAATGAGGGGGAGAAACAGAGCAGCAGGCTTTTTATCGCAAGTGATCAGCGGCGCGGTTGGGGAGGAAGTTGACAGGTGCAGTTTTAGGGCAAGAGCGGCTCGTTTTTGGCTTTTAACGTAAGGACTCGGTTATTCCACCGCTCAAGACCCACCGCCTAGCCTAATTTACTATTGATGCATCAAATTTATTATTGGCACACCAATTTTAAATGCCCTTGGATATTTTTATCTCATTAAATCAATCATCAAAAATATATGCCACATCGACACAATTACGTAACTTCATGTTGCGATTTGGCTCGATACAGTTGGAGGACGATTGGATTGGCGATGTTGGGAAGATGAGGTCACTAGAAGAGGTTCTCGGTAGGAGACGATCACTGGGAGACTTTGATTGAGAGACCATGTTGGTAAGCAATCGATCGATTTAGGGCTTGGATGTAGCAATTAGGTTTAGTAGAGGGTTGCGAGCTTGATTATATTCCACGACCGGTTCTAGTATGGACTGGTTGGCTGGAACCTTGAAACCAACGATTCCACTGATCAATTAGGCTTAGCAAGTGTTGGAACAAAGCTCAATTGATGGACAACAGGGCGAGGAGACTTACGCGTAACAAATCGATAGCGTCCTCAGAGGAATGTCCGGAGGTGGAGATGTGGGGCCGACGGGGACTATCCTGATGCACTGATGCACAAAAATTGGGAATGATTCAAGTTATTTTGCTAGCTGCCATATTTACCACACATACAAATGGAAGATCTGAGTCCTTTGTTACGTTTAGATCAAGGCGTTATTATTTCTATGTATTTTTATTTTATTTTTGCTATTTTATTTTGAGAGAATAGACAAGTATTATAAACAAGCGACTTAGCCGTTCAAAATAGTAGTTCAAGTTGTGGCGGCTGTGCTTTCTTATAAATTCAAGTTTATGGAGCTATTTAAGGGGATTGACAAATTTTGGATAAATTTTTCAAAGTCCAGCGATAGTCCATGGTGTCGATTGATAGATATCATCTTCCCTTGTAATTTCCTTATTTTCCTAGTGTTGCAGCACCTTTTTCAAGCTTTAATCCCAGTAGATGCCCCTCTCAACGGTTGCTTCCGGTGCTTGTTGAAACCTCGAGAAATCTTACCAAACATTCCAACCCTCCAGCAACCTTACCAACCCTCCTAAATAACAATCAATCACTTCCCATGTGCCCATCCAGCCTTCTCAATGTTCTTAACTCAATCCAGCCACCAAATCGCAACTGTCTACCCTCCCCACTCCCTTCTCAGGTCACGTCATTTTTGTTTCTCCTTCCAAAGAACTACCCAGCCCATCAGCCCAACAACCACAAGCTCCCTTAGTTGCACACCCCCACCAGTGATTTTCAAGCCTTAATCCCAGTCGTCGCCCCTCTCCATGGTTGCTTTCAGTGCTTGTCGAACACACTAGCAACCTTACCAACCATTCCAACCCACCTAAATAACTATCAATCACCTCCCATGTGCCCATCCAGCCTTCTCAATGATCTTATCTACTTACAGCTACCAAATCGCAAGTGTCTACCCTCCTCACTCCCTTCCCAGGTCACGTCATTCTTGTATCACCTTCCAAATAACTACCCAGCCCATCCGCCCAACAACCACAAGCTCCATTAATTGCACACCCCCACCAATGATGATTAGGGGTGATTTTGAATCAAGCTCGAGCGATTTGGGCTATCCTCGAATACGAAATTTGCGTATCAAACTCGGCTCAAAATTGACCGAGCCGGCTTGAATTGAAATTGCTCGATTCCAAGTCGGCTCAAAATTGAATCAAGACGGCTCAAAATTGAGCTATTTCTTTATTTATTCTGAGTCAGCCCAAAATTAAATTAAGACGAATGGAAATTGAGTAAATAAAGCTCATTAAGACTACTCCTCTAGTTTAAGTTTAAAAGTTAGTGTTTTATATTTTAAAATAATAATACGTTAACAAATACATAATATTTTATTTAATTTGATCCGATTCGAATCATATTTCGAGCGATTTGGGGCGGGCTGAAAAATGACAAAATGTGGTTTGAGTCAAATCGAATGAACTCAAATTGAGTCGAATCAATTGTAATTGATTCTGATTCATCTGAATACCTGAGCGATTTTCGAGTTTCGAACTAATCCCTAGTGATAATTCCCACTACAACCCTCGTCTGCAACAACAATCTGCATTCTACAGCCCCTTCCAGCGTCAAACCACCCCCATCTTTACAAGATAAAAACCACTTCTCAGTCTGCCCATTCATTCACCGCCACATTATGCTCATTCGGACATCCACTGCCATCACAGGATCATCGCCTCCACCTCCTCCACCCCCAAACCTTGTGAGTTCTTAGTTTGTATTTTGTCATGCATCATTGATGTACAGTTGGGGACTACATTTAAAATATTATCGATGTTAGCTGATTATAGTCTTTCGTTTCCATTTATTAATCTTAAAATACCGAGCTTATTTTAATATAGCACATTTAATTAAAAGCACTCCAATCAGAGGCAAATCAAATACAATACCTTTTAAAAAAACCTTGCAAGCATATTTTCACTAATTGCATATTTTATACAAGTACTTGTTATTTGCTAAATTCACCGATCAAATGATTTGATTTTGGGTTAAATCAGAATTACCCGACACCACACTTAGGGTTGCGTTTCAGAATAGCACTTCACCTTCACGCCCATGTTGTGTCAGTTGGTATAAGAGCCCTAATTTCGGGTTTTATTTTAATACGCATTAGTTGAGTCAATAAGTTCATTTATGGCTATATATCGTTGTCATTTGTCTCCTCTATTTGAGCAACTCGTGTTTGTCAATGCTTAACCCCATAGATTTTTTTTGAGAAGTCTTTGTACTATTATGATGATTTTCCTAGTCCCCGACCATTCGCTCAAAGAGATGATATTGACCCTTCCACAAGACTACTACGATGATCATCATTTCAAGGAGAGTCTCGAGTATAGGTTCCATAGAGTTGTCACACCATTTGATGGTTTGTCGAGTCTCGGGTCCTTTAATTATTGTATCGTGGGCATGCAATACTATCTAGATCAGTTTGAGTTATTCGGTGAGCATCGCGTCAGATTCACAATGCTTACACTACTAGGTCAAGCGAGAGCATATTGGGATAGTATTGAGTGGTCCCTTGTGCAAGATTGTCTTCACCCCATCACTAATTGGGTGGAGATGAAGCGCAAATTGTGCCACAAATATTTTTTGATGTATTATAAGAGTCTCTTCCTCGAGATGACAAAGATCCATATATGTTGATGAGTATAAGGATTGGTTTGATGAGTTGGTGGTGATGGGCAACATTCAATAGGAGGCCATTGCATCTGCTTATCGTTTCTGTTTCGGACTTCAGTCTGCAATCTACGTAGTATTGAACAATCACTAGTTAGATTCTACAAAGCAAACATTTCAAAACGCCATTTAGTATGAGCAATCCTTGTGATCATGCCTACTCATAGTTGTAATAATTGTTCTTTCAAGTCGTCCGTGTTTTTTATGTGTAACCCCAGTATGGGATAGTTTAGTCTTTTAGCTTTTCCCTTACTCAAGTATATGTATGAGTAAGGGGCTTCTCTTTGCGATCAATCAAACCCATTATTTGGTTCGACTTGGTATCAGAGCAAGAGGCCCTAATCCCGCGGCTTTCTCACGCCTGCGCGCTCGATCTCCTCCTTTCTCACGCTCGATCTCTGCCACCGCTGGCTCTCCCGCTCTCGCCTGCGCACTCTCCGGACACGACAGGCGGCACTTACCTCACCCTTCACAGTAGGCATGATCACAAGGATTGCTATTCGAGTCCTTCAGAGTGACAATGAGTATGATGATCGCGGTGCCTTTCGCTCTTACCTCACCTTTCACGGTATCATCCACCAGAAAACTTGTGCTTATACATCTACCTAAGTTATCAAAGGTGCAAGGCGCACCGAGGCGCAAATAGCCTCTGGAGTCTATGCGCAAGGCGCAGGCGCGCGCCTGAGGCACGTGTGGCGCAAAAATGGGAGAAAAAGGAAATTGCGTGAATTGGGCGCCCAATTCGCTGAAATTGCGTGAATTGAGCGCCCAATTCGTTGAAATTACGTGAATTGAGCGCCCAATTCGCTGAAATTGAGCAAATTCGCGGATTTTCAGCGAATTGGGCGCCAAATTTGCGGATTTTCAGCAAATTGGTTGCCCAATTCGCGCAATTTCAGCGAATTGGGAGCCCAATTCGCGCAATTTCAGCGAATTGGGCGCTCAAGTGCGCCTAGGAGGAGCCTCGGGTGCATCTAAGATCATGTTTTTGCTCATATCAAAAAAAATAAAAAATAAAAAATACCTTGAAAAGCCCGGACGCGCCTTTGGCGCGCCTAGGAGCCTATAAGGCGCGCGCCTAGGCGCGCCTGGGCGCGCCTGAGGCGCACCTGGGGCACAACGCCCGCCTCAGCTGTGCTGAGGCGCGGCGGGCTGCGCCTGGTACGCCCGGCGCCTCAGGCGCGCCTAAGCGCGCGCCTTGACAACTATGACATCTACTCAGAACGGAGTGGCCGAACAGAAAAATCGTCACCTCCTTGAGATTGCTCGCTGCCTCCTTACCACTATGCACCTCCCTAAACCCTATTGGGGTGATGAGGTACTTACCGCTGCTCACCTTATCAACTGTCTCCCTTCTCGTGTCCTTTCCTTTGCCACTCCTCTCGCTCGTCTCTCCACCTCTGGTGTGGTTCATACCTCTCATTTGTCACCCGTGTTTTTGGTTGTGTATGTTTCATGCATGTGCACCAACCACATCGTGACAAGCTTGACCCTCGAGCTCAGCGGTGTGTCTCTCTTTGTTATTCTTCAACGACCAAAAGTTATAATTGTTATCACCCTCCTTCCCGACGTATGTTCTGTACCATGGATGTAACCTTCCGTGAGGAGGAGCCATATTTTCTTCCTTCGACTCACCTCTTTCGTCAGGGGGAGAACCGTGGTGATGTGTATGTTACTCATGTTCCTCTTCCTCTTCTTCCTACCATTCTCTCTACTCATTCTACTCTGGTACCCATAGCTCCCATCTAGGTACCTGAATCTTCTACTATGATTTCTCCCTTTCCCCATGTTTACCACCGCCGCAGTTCAGGTACTCAGGTTACCATAGCTCGACCTCTACCAGTGCCATCTTCGGACTCAGATCCTGATGAAGCTGATCTGCATATTCATATTGCATTCCTCAAGAAAGGTAAAGCTCCTTGTACACGACATCCTATCTCTAATAACGTGGCTTACCACCATCTTACTCTGAGCCATCAAGTTTTTGTTTCATTTCTTTCCCTAGTTGTTATTCCTAAGACATGGCAGGAAGCTTTGGAGATACCGACCTGGACTCAGGCTATGCATGATGAGATGTCTGCCTTGGACAAGAATCACATGTGGGATGTTTTCGCTCTCCCTTCCGGGAAGAAAGCTATAGGTTCCTGGTGGGTCTTCTCTGTTAAGCAGAACCAAGATGGCAAGGTGGAACGGTACAAAGCACGTCTAGTTGCTCAAGGGTACACCCAGACACAAGGAGTTGATTATCAGGAGATGTTTGATCTTGTTGCCAAGATGGATTCTATTCGGGTGTTGCTATCGTGTGTTGCGTGCCTGGACTGGGAGCTTCATCAACTCGATGTTAAAAATTCGTTCCTCCATGGTGAGCTCGAGGAGGTGTACATGAAGTTTCCTCCTAGTTTTGTAAAGAAAGGAGTTGAATGCCTTGTCTGTCGCCTCAGAAAATCTTTATATGGCATGAAGCAATCACCTAGGGCTTGGTTTGGGAGATTTCTTACGGCAATGCTCAAGTTTGGGTACAAGCAAACCCAATCGGATCATACCATGTTCATCCGGAGACATGAACAGCGTGTTGTGGTTCTCATTATCTACGTGGATGACATTGTGATTACGGGAAATGACACAGAGGAGATTGTCAATCTTAAGACTCTCTTGTCTGCTGAATTTGAAGTGAAAGACTTGGGAAGATTACGGTACTTCCTGGGTATCGAAGTGATCAGATCCGAGCAGGGTATCTTTATATCCCAACGAAAATACATATTAGATCTCCTAAAAGAAACAGGTATGCTTGGGTGTGTTCCTGCGAATACCCCAATTGAGGAAAATCACAAGATTGATGAAGATGGTGATCACACCGATGTATCACGTTATCAAAGATTGGTCGGTAAACTTATATACCTATCTCATACACGCCTCGACATTACGTATGTCCTTGGTATCCTAAGCCGATATATGCATTCTCCTCGAATCAGACGTCAAGAAGCTGCGTATCGTTTGTTGCGATATTTGAAGAAAGCTCCTGGTCGTGGTCTCTTATTCTCTAGGAACAACACTATGAAGATTGAAGTTTTTACTGATGTTGATTGGGCTGGCTGTCATGATGACAGAAAATCCATAACAGGAAACTGCTCCTTTATTGGAGGAAACCTCGTGATGTGGCGCAACAAGAAGCAAAATGTAGTGGCTCGGTCTAGTGCGGAGGCATAATATCGTGCCATGTCCCAACGTTTATGTGAGGGACTATGGCTGCGCACTGTGTTACAAGATCTTGGTTTCCCAGTGACGGGCCCCTTCTCCTTGTTCTGTGACAATAAGGTGTCCATTAACATTTCCCATAACCCGGTCCAACATGACAGGACAAAGCATGTTGAGGTTGATCAACATTTTATTAAAGATCACTTGAATAAAAAGACAGTTGTCACTCGGTTCGTTCATTCCAAAGAGCAGTTGGTCGATGTGCTTACCAAAAGCTTAGGGCGTGACGTGTTTATCGACGACAATCAAAGGATTGGGATGACGGAAGTCTTCCGTCAGACTTGAGGGGGAGAGTTGTAATAATTGTTTTTTCAAGTCGCCCGTATTTCTTATGTGTAATCCCGGTATGGGGTAGTTTAGTCTTTTAGTTTTTCTCTTACTCAAGTATATGTATGAGTAAGGGGTTTCTCTTTGCGATCAATCAAACCCATTATTTGGTTCGACTCTCATATCCTCCTGGACATGAAAAATTGCATACATGGCACTGAGTTCTCTCACTTCAGTGAGGCACATTGTCATTCTTAATAAGGAGGAGAGAGCCCAGAGATTAGTCTCAAAACAAAACCCAAAAATTAAATAATAGAGAAATCATCTACAAAGCTCAAAACCCAAACGACTCCAAATGCTCAAACATAAAAAGAAGCATATGGAATAATAAAAATGCTTGATCTTAAAAGAAGTAAATTCAAACTATGAAATGAAAAATAGGAGAAGAAAAATCATAAATAGCAAAAAGATGTGCATTTGGTGCACATCCCCCAATTTCTATCATCATTAGAGAGGCATTAGTTAGGTGTTGTAAATCTAGATTTATTAGTCTTTGTTCAAGGCTTTACAACTCATCCCTTCTTACCGAATTTTTGTGCTCGAAAATCTTTATTCAGAGTTTCCATCAATCAGTTGAGGGAATATGTCTCACATGATTTCTTCTCTCACCCACGCGGCATTGTGCAGTCCATGCTTTTGAAGCCAAATCTTAACAAAATTCACCTCTTGATTCCTTAATGTTTTTCTTTGACGATCTACAATCCTGCACTGCTCTGTCGAACTGAATAAATCGAGCACAATTTGAATGTCCGTAGCTAAGACCATCTTTTCGAGATCTGCAACATATTTCATCAAAGAAGATACAAGAAACACAACATGGAGATATGCAAGTTCATCAGACAACGCTAATCGATAAGCCTCTTCGGCGATTCTCTCGGTGATAAGAAATAGTCTCACATATCTCAGGCTGAGTTTCCTAATTTGCATAGCATCACTACAGTCATGACCGTGATCTCGGATCATCTAGATGAGTATTCAATCAATGCCTCCTGCGAGAATATGCGTGTAGGCCCCATTGCATGGCAACCCAAGCTCGAAGTGTGATCCCCATCAAAATGAGAACTTCGTTCTTTGAGGGGGAATTAAACACCAAATCGACTTTGTTCTAAGTGTACACCCCTAAATTGAATGACTTATCGGTTCAATCTAGAAGAAGCGAAAAACTTCAACAAAAGTAAATGAGATTATGTCCAAGGGCTACGTCAAAGAATTTGTGAGGGTTCCATTTCGACCTTCCTTATTTCCAATAATGACGCATCCATGTACATATGTGTGGATAATTGCGCTATTAATAAATCACAATAAAGTATAGCTATTCTATTTGAGGGTGCATGACCTTCTTGATGAGTTGCATGGTGTTGGAATCTTCTCAAAAGTAGCCTTGAAGACTAGTTAGCATCAAGGATAGTACTGAATCAAAAATGGCATTCCAAATGAAGTATAGCCTTCAGAAATAGTTGGTAATGTTATACAGCCTCTTTAATGCTTTTAGAACCTTTATGAGATAATACATCATGTGTTCAAAGTTGTTAGAATAAATCTTTACAAAAGCTCATTAGAAGGTCGCGCTAGAGCGCATTTCATGTTTAGGTTTTAATCGCACATTTTAGAATGAGAATGAGGTTTCTCTCTCTTCTTATATAAATGTACAAATACTTGTATCTAGATAATGATATATGGGAGAAATTAATAAAATATTCTTTTTATTTTCTTTCGTGCTTTTTCTACATGATATCAAAGATATACTTTGATCCGGAATTTATTTTTTTGGATTACGCTCTTGCTCCCGCACGATTCTTTTGTTGCCTGCTTAGGAGGGCCGGCGGACTCATCGCTCAAGACTGCATTTCTGTGTCTCAGACTCTCAGCCCCCTCCCCAATCTTTTGATTCTCCCCCGACCCGTAGATTTTCTCACTTTCATGTTTTCTTACATGGTATCAAAGCAATGCTTTGATTAGGAATTTATTTTTTTGGATTACACTCTTACTCCAACACGATTCTCGCGCTGCCTGCTTACGCAGACCGGCAGACTCATCGCTCAAGACCGCATCTCTGTGTCACAGCCCCCCCCCCCCTCCCACCTCTTTTGATTCTCCCCCGTCTCGTTGATTTTATATCCATCGCTCGCTGCAACACCGGGCCCCGCCAGATTGGCATCTCTCACGGCCTTTCGTGCTCTGTTTGCTCTGATCGTCGACGCTCCTTCTGCTCGCGGAGTTAGTGTGTTCTTAACGTGTTTGTTGTGCTCCTTCTCGCCGCAGTTGCTGATCGTAAAAAACGCTCCCCGAGTTCCTGTCGAACTCCTTCTGACCGCAGATCATGTTTGTAGAATCGGCGCCTCTATTTACTGAGCTTCCATCGGTAGAAGCAAAACTCCTCTGTCGAGCTTCCTCAGTCTGCAGAGTTCTATTCCAGCTCGCCGAGCTCCTTCTGTCTACATTTCCTATCCGCAACACTATGTTCTTGTTCGTCGAGTTCCGATCCGCCAAGCCTCTATTGAGCTCTAGATGCCCGCCAGAGCTCCGTCCTAGTTTGCCGCGCTCCTACCAAAGTCTCTGACCGTACAAAGTTTTTTCCTTTTGATCACACACATCCACTTCAGATACTCGGTGTACCACATCATCCAAGTCTTCCTTCTCGTTCAATGGATATGAATGATGCTTTGTCTCTTCCATCTCGTGTTGCGACTACTCTTCCTGAAGTTCGAGATGAGCTTCGGATCACCGTGATCTCTCGCAGTGGAAAAACTTTGTTGAGTGGGTGCACTCCGTACGCCATGTTCTTCAGACCAAAGACCTTCGTCATCATCTGACCAAGGCTACACTTACTGAGCCCGTCGAAGAATGGCTCGGTGATGACAGACGTGTTCAATCATGGGTCCTAAACATTATGGACAATGAAAATTATCGTGTGGTCATGAATCATGAGATGGCCAGGGCAATGTGGGAGGAACTTCACTCCCTTTATTCAGGGAAGGACAACTTGCAACACCTATGTGACATCATCACGGACCCACAATCTCTCGAATCAGGGGCGGATGGAGACTTGACATCCTTTGTTGCACGATCCAAAGCTCAAGTCGAGGCCTGGATTCAACATAAGCGTCCTACAATGGACCTCGCTGCCCAACGTGCCCATAAAAAAGATGTTAGCATCGTCATGATGATTACATGTGTTCTACCTTATCTCCACAAGACCTGGGCTCAGATCCTTTCGTCCTCCACCATTCGTTCTATCTTGGATGTGTGCTCCACGCTATTAAATGTCAGCACCACCAACACCTGATGCTCTTGGGACTCTCTCTCTATCTCTCTCAAGCTCTCCTTCAATAATCTTCTTCATCTATAATTAAGCGTGCTTGGGCCAGAGTAGTAACGGGAAGGGTGACCTCCTTGGAAGTCCCTACGTTACCCACTTAACTTGAGTTTCCCTCATCAAAGAGAGACTACGGTCTCCAATAACCCGCCAGTGGGCAAATGCGCCGCGTAAGCAGTCCATGGAGAGGGGTTGGGGTGCGTGGTTTGCAGACCAGTGGCCCTATGAGATCTCCACAGATTTGATTGGCCGCATTGCAAAATCCAACAGCTAAGTTGGCGATGAGGACAAGATTAGCACTCCATTATCTAGGAGGTCGGGGGTTCAAGTCCCAGCCTCAACAACCCGCCATTGGAATTACCGGTTGCGGCCAATCAGATTCGTGGAGATGGGTTGGGGTCATTGGTCTGCATACCAGTAGCGCGCCCTTAGCAGACCGAGGCGTTACATAGAAAGTGCACTTTTTATGTAACGCCCCAGTTTACTGTGAGTGCGCTACAAGTCTGCAGACAGATGACCCCAACCCATCTCCATGGATTTGATTGGTTGCAACTCAGATGGTGATGAGGACCAATTTAGAGATCTCTTATTTAGGAGGTCTGGGGTTCAAGCCCCAGCCTCAAAGATCCACCATTGGAATTCGTGGTTGCGGCCAATCAGATCCATGGAGATGGGTTGGGGTCACTGCTACGCAAACCTGTAACGCACCCACAGTAGACAAGGGCGTTACATCACAGTGGACAATGATAACACCGCCCGGATTTCTGGCTCTGTTGATGTGCCCCACTTCATTTATCTTTCTTCGCTCAGTTCTTCATGTTTGGGATCTTCTTCCATACTT
Source organism: Platanthera guangdongensis (assembly GCA_039583875.1). Classification (NCBI taxonomy): domain Eukaryota; kingdom Viridiplantae; phylum Streptophyta; class Magnoliopsida; order Asparagales; family Orchidaceae; genus Platanthera; species Platanthera guangdongensis. Next base: position 115,008,045 of record CM077167.1, read on the forward strand.
CTTTCTATTAGTCGTCTAACTCAAGACCATGATTACTCTGTAACTGAAAGTATCTAGTTGTCTACCTAAATCACCTAGAGGGGGGTGAATAGGTGAGTTCTGCGTCTTCTCGCGGAATAAAAAAATACTAATAAACAAGCACACAAAAGCACATAAGGATTTATAGTGGTTCCCCGGAATGGGTAAGTCCATTGTCCCGCCTCGCCTATCTAGCACTTCGGGCTAGACTCGACTACTTCACCAAACTCAGATTATACAAATCTTACACCTCGTAGCCTCAACTCCTACAACTCGGAGAAAACTCTCCTACAACTCGGAGATCAACACTCCTACACTCAGAGAACAACTTCTCCAACAACTCGATCCAAAACACAGATCTACAAAATCGGAAGTAAAAAACCTCCTACAATAAGAAAAGTAGTTTTTACAACTCTACTTCAGATCTGAATCCTCCTTAGAGAATAGAACTTGAAATAAAATTGAAGGAGAAAACTTGAAATCTGAAAAATCTTGAAAATCGACTCGATCGAAAGCACCTTTGAGAAATGTGAACACAATGATCTTGTCAAATTTATTTTTGAGAAAAATCGCTGATCGTGAACTCTAGGTTGTCGAGAAGAACAATTTCAAGAACAGTAGATCGAGAAAATCGAGTTCGGTCGTTCACGATCTTGGAAAATAGGTCTGGAGAAATTTTGCGATTCTTGTTGTTAAATCCTGTCGAAATGAATCCTTGGAATTTATATGGAATCCTTCTCCAACGGCTAGAAATATTCTTCCAAAAATAAACTTTCGCGTGTACTGTACATGGTCGTCGTTTGAAACAGGACCAATCGGAAAAAAATCGACCCAAAAAAATGTTGTCCATTCATCGAAATGACACGAGTAATAGCTAGATCACTCGACGAATTACTTAGAATACTCGAGATCATTCGACAAATTACACGAGTTCATTCGACGAATTTGACTTGGAATTTTTTTTGTTATCAGTCACTAGACCACTCGAGTATACTCGACGAATTCCACGAGTATTCACGTGATGTTTCGATGAATGACATGAGACTTCACGTATATATTCGACGAATTTAACTTAGTCGTTTTCTGAAGAAGTTTAAGAAACTGTCATAAATTTTATCCGTAAACTCGACGAATTCCACGAGTATTCACGTGACATCTCAACGAATGACACGAGACTTCACGTGTATACTCAACAAATTTCACTTAGGAAATTTTTTGATTCTTCCATAACTCAACAACCTTCCTTTTCCTTGATTTGTATGCACTTGAAAATAAAATACACCCCAATAGAGAGATTACACATGAGTCAATATTATGTCCTACACAATGAGAAATTACATTGCATAGTCATGTGTTTGATGACCCATTGTAACCTGACATTGGTGTGTACTTGGCAATTAAGTCTTGCAAGTATACAACCTGAAAGTAAAGTCAAATACAACTCAATTCATTTTACTTCAAGTAGGACTTCTTCAAATTAGGATTATTGTGGAAGCAATACCCAACAATCTCCGTTTGCACATAAAATAATTTTAAACGCAAACATATAAGGAAATGGAATAAAGTAGAATTAACATAAATTTCAACAAAATAGTAACGTTATATAAATAGTTCTTAATGGCATTCAAGAGTTCACAAAAAATCACAGACAAAAAATATGAACACTAAGCAATTTTTCCCCTGGCCTTCTCATTTTGCCTGTCAAAATATGTTTTTGGCTTTAGAAAATATTTTGGAGGAGGAGCATCTAGACCATCTCTCATGTACTTCCTGAAATGTATCCTCCTTTATGCATTTGCCACATCATGTTTTTGTCATTCCTCCCTACTGTAGTGTGAACATCTATTTTCATTTGCCAAGTCAACCAGAGTGAAAGTGTCCAGTATAATCCCTTTGGAGATTGAGCTCCATACTTCAACAAGTTCCCTTCTCGGGTCAGACCTTTGAGCAGAGGGACCTTCTTCATATCTTCTTTTCTTGAGAGTTGGTTGAGATACTTTTTCAACAAACTCAACATCTGGATCAGCAGCAGCAGTTTCTGTCTCATACTGATAATGTTCCTGAGAGTAGTCTTGAGTATCCGTCTAGTACTGGGAGTAATCCTAAGCAGGTTGAACTGCATCATGCACTGGTTCTAGCACCCCGACTTCAGCATTTCCTTGAGCTCCAAAGAATTCTCCATGCCGCCACTTGAAGTTTTCATAACAATATGTATTAACACCTTGAAACTTTTGTTGCATGGTAGCTTCAAGAGCATTCACCTTGTTTTGAAGTTTTCTCTCCCCCTTTCTGACTTCGGCTCTATTTGTTTGGGTGTTTCACTGTTCCGTTTTGGGCAAACGCTGCCGGAAGGAGGGTAAACAAATGAATCTCCGACGGCGTTTGCTTCGTTTCCACCCACCCACCTCGAGAAATGCCCCCAAAAAGCTCTATTTGAAGCAGCCACCTCCCCCCTCTGATTCGAACACTCTGTTTCCACCCGCCGGATCGACCCGCCACCGTCGAACCAAACGAAGCCTTCTTCAGCGACGACATTGACAATAGTATCTCTGAAGTAGACCATCTGTCCATCAAAATGGTGCATCCCGGTGTTTTGAGCATCAATAATAGTCTTTGCAGTGTCATGTACATGTCTTGTCTCCTCCAAATTGTCGCGCTAAGTCCTTTCATAGTATGAACAATTGCTTTGCCACCTTGAACTACCCAGTTATCCAGGTTGGATTCCAGCTTTTCAAAACTGACATTGACTTCAGCAAGTCCATTATTCAAATCTCGCTCAACCTCTTCTACTTTGTTGAGAACTTTCTTCAGGGAGCGATCAAAGTGTGCTATTTGCTTGGCAAGCATGGCTTCTATAAATTTCAGCTTAGAGTTATCTGAACTGGTACTAGGAATATCCTCAGCTTGAGGTCTGGGAGGTGAAGGGAGATCTGAAACATCCTCAGAGTCTCTAGGAGATAGTGCCAGGAGAGACATGAGCTTTTAGCAGGAGAGAGAGATCTTCAGCCTCTAGGACAGGAGGAAGCTCCTCTGCTTCTCCTTCCTCATCAGAAATCTCTAGGATGTTCTCCCCCTCAACTGGAGGCCCACCTGGGTTCTGAGCAATCCTTTTTTTAAGATCATGGATAAACCTATCAATTTGGTCTTGAAGAGTATTAGAAGGCTGGTTCAGCTCACCTCAGCCAAATCTGGAAGATCTGTCGGGAGACTTACTATCATATTAGCAGTAGCAGGAGCTTCCTCATCAACAACACACTTTCCTCAGCATCACCATCCAACTCAGCATCATTATCAACATCATCAGTAACATCAACAAAATCAGCTACATCAGCAACATCCAGATCAACATCAGCAATAACTGTCTCAGCAACAAGAACAACTGTCTCTTCAATCACTGTCTCTGCAAACACTGTCTCTGCAATTTCTTTAGTCTCTGTAGCTACTGGAACTGGCTCAGGAGAAATGGGAACATCAAAAATCACAAAGGGTGGCGTCTCCCCCTCAGCAACTGCACCAGAACTCTTAGGTGCGTCATTGGGGGAAGGAGTTGGAATTCTCTCTTTCTCAAAAATTCCTCCGCTGCAGCATCTAGCATCCCACCTACCCTGGGAATCCTCCCGAGAGTCAATCTTCTTTAGGTGATGAATAGGGATACCTGAAGACATATCAAACCGATTCCTGTCCATTTGATTTAAGTAGAGAGTGAGAATTCTTCCAAAATTTGGTGCATTCAAACATTCTTTGATCTTCTCAAACATGACTCTTCCCCAGTCAATCCTCTTCCTGCAGATCACTGTTGTGAGGAACTTGAGCATCTCACCAGAAACGTAATCGTGTGATCCAACCTTGCACAAGAGGATTTTTCCTAATAATATCTGATAGCAACTTCCCATCCTCGTTCATCCCTTTCCTTCTGATAGAGGTAGTTCTTCTTTGAAGACCACAAAAGAGAAGAGCTCGATGCAAGTCTGTCTCTTCAATCAATTCTTCATCAACCACTGATGGCAGCCACAAGTATCAATTCAAGAGACTTGCCTTCACTTTCACAGAAGTGTTCCTGACTTTGCCTTTCTATCACTGTTCCTTCATGACGAAGCTTGGCATTCTAATAGAACTCTTGGACATCTCGGTTAAGGACTCGGCAAGGGTGTTCCAGAAGAAAAGTTAGTCCCGCCGTCTCGAATATCAAGATGACGTTTTTGAAATCATCTGAAGCTGTAAAAAAACATGTGGGTACAAGTTCACCATCAACTTGAAAATTTCCACTGCCTCTGGGATCCATCTCTGAAAATTGAACTGTCGAGAACTAACGGGAAAACTTACCAGGGAGGAATGGCGACACGGCCTAAGACGAAGTTGGGAGGATTGCCTTTGACGGAATTGACGACGAAGTTTTGCTTTGACGGAGAAGAATTGACGGCAAATACCTTCTGTCGGGAGTTGAATCGTCGGAAGGAGTCAAGAAGTCTTGACGAATCGTGTGAAATCCGAATGCCATAAGTCCTATTTATATAATTTTAAAGTTTTGACGAGAGAGAGGCGTATACCTGTTTGGAAATGACTCTTCAAATCCAATACATAAAGACTTAGAAAAAAAATTGACCTTGAGCAGATTCGGCGAAATGTCCCGAGAAGTCCTGATAAATTCGTCAAAATGACACGTGTAATCTAAGTAATTCGTCAAAATGACTTGTGAAGAAGCCCTGATTTCACGTGAAGTCTCGACAAATTCGTCGAGATGACACGGGTATATTCGACGAATTTTCCTCAGAATTTCAGAGATGATGAATTTTTGTATTTTTGCTGATTTCTTGATTCTTTACGACTCCTTGTTGAGCATACCAAGTTCCAGCTTGAAGAAATTGAACTTGGCCTCGTTCAGCGGCTTTATGAATATGTCGGTAACTTGTTTATCCGTCGGGACATAACTGAGATTTATGTTCTTGTTCTCAACATGCTCCCAGATGAAATGGTACATTATCTCGATGTGCTTTGTCCGGCAATGAGAGATTGGATTGTGAGCAATTCTATTGCGCTGGAAAAGTCGCAAAAATGCAAAATATGGGAATCTCCTTCAGCTTCATGTTGTAGTCTTCAAGCCGATTCCTTATCCATAGAAGTTGTACGCAAGAACTGCCTGCAGAGATACACTCTAACTCAGCAGTTGAGATTGCAACACAATTTTGCTTCTTACTGCTCCATAAAATAAACTTTTTTCCTAGGAACTGACACGTCCCAGAAGTGTTTTTCCTATCGTCTCTGCTTCCTGTAAAGTCAGCATCTGAAAAACCAATTAGTTCACAGTCATTACTTCTTAGGTAGCATAAGCCAAGATTTGGTGTACCTTTAAGGTATCTCAAAATCCTCTTTACAGAGGCATAATGAGATTTCATGGAGTTCACCTAGAATCTAGCATATACACATATTGAAAACATTATGTTCGTTCTACTAGCAGTGAGGTAGAGCAAGTATCCAATTATGCTTTTATACTTGATTTCATTAAAAGATTTTCATTTCTCATCCTTGTCTAGAGTCAAAGTTGAACTCATTGGAGTCCTCATACAGGTTGCGTTCTTCATTTCGAATTTCTTAATCAACTCTTTGGTGAACTTCGTATGAGAGATGAAAATTCAATCTTCTGATTACTTCACCTGAAGTTCTAAGAAATACTTCAGCTCTCTCATACTGCTCATTTTAAACTTCTTTTGCATCAGGTTAAAAAACTTTTTGCAAATGTTATCGTCTGTAGATCTAAAGATAATGTCGTCGACATACATTTGCACTAACAAAATCTTACTTTTAACTTCTCTAAGAAATAATATATTATCTATCTTTCCCATTGTGAACTTATTCTCAAGAAGAAAGCTAAATAGCGTCTCATACCAATCTCAAGAAGCTTGTTTAAGACCATATAAAGCTTTATGAAGAAAGTATACATAATCAGGGAATGAAGAATCTACAAAACCTGGGGGTTGTTACTCGTATACTTCTTCCTTTAGATTATCATTAAGAAAGGTTGACTTCACGTCCATTTGATAGGCCTTGAACCCTTTGTAATACTTCTCATTATTAAGTACAAAGCATTTGCAACAAAATATTCTAAGATAAGACAGTTGGTTTTTTGCCCTTCAATAGTTCATAAGGTATCTTACGGTGGTTCTTGTTTATGAGCGCTCTGTTTTGCACGTGGCAAGCAGTGTTGACGACCTCTGCCCAGAAGTACTCTGGTAAAGAAGAATCGTTCTGCATAGTTTTACATGCATCTATGAGAGTTTTATTCTTTTACTCAGCGACTCCATTTTGTTGTGCAGTGCGAGGAGAGGAAAACTCATGAAAATACCTAAGCTTTCACATAATTTTGTCATGCCACCAGATTCAAATTCTGTTCCATGGTCACTTCTGATTTTGACCACAGAGCAGTTCAATTCATTCTGAATTTACCTAACAAAATTGGTGAATGAATCATAGGTATCTGGTTTCAGAAAGAACACTCATGCAGAGCTTGAGTAATCATCAACAATAACCAACGCGTAAGTTTTACCTCCTAAACTATGAATCTGCAAGGGGCCAAATAAGTCCATATGGAGCAGATATAAGCATCTGCTAGAATCTTTGCCAACGATGATCTTAAAAGTAGCCCTTGTTTGTTTACCCATTTGGCATGAGTGACAAGGTCTCTCTTTAACGCACTTAATAGTGGGGGCATCACGTACTAGGTTATGAGAGATTAATACATTAATAGTTTTGAAAGTAATGCGTTAATCTCGTGTATCATTGATCACAGAGAGACACTATCTTTTGCTAAAAAGCGCACTGATGTAGAAGAGTCTCAGCAAAAAAAATTCAAACAGAGAATATTTCTACTCTGAGTGTCTATTAAAATAGTTTCTGAGCGATCAGATGATTTTATCAGGCACTTATTCTTGTAGAACTCTACCATATATCATTTGTCACATAATTGACTTATGCTAATAAGATTATGTTATAATCTCTCAACATACGCCACGTCTATGAAATAGACTATACCGTTAGAAATCATATTATAGCCTTTAGTGATTCCCCTGTCTGAACCGCCAAAAATGACTTTTGGGCCGTTAGAAATCATATTGTAGCCTTTAGTGATTCCCCTGTCTGAACCGCCAAAAATGACTTTTGGGTCGTACTCAACTGGGGTATATTCAGAAGTAGGCTTCTTGTTCCGGTCATATGCCGAGAACATCCACTGTCCAAATACTATATTGACGTTTTTTGGCCTTTGGACATACCTGCATTTACAAACTAATTTCCCTTAAAAACTCAAACAGATTTGGGTCTTTGGTTACTGATTGGTTGAATACCACTAAGAGTGTTAACATTGTGAGTGGTCGTCCTATCAGTGTTAACCTATGGAGTTCTATAATTCTTGGGATTAATCCAACAATCGGTGGCGAAGTGAACAACCTTGCCACAACACCAACAATCAAATCTGTTGTATCTTCTTTTATTCTCCTGCTTTACCTTTTGAACGGGAGGTCTAGCAGGAGCTACTGACTTCGAAGTCGAAGCCTCATGAGAACAACAAAGACATGGCTTCTTCTTCACAAGTTGTTTTTCAACAGCAGGTTTTGTCTTTGGTGCTTTCTTAGGAGGACTAGGTCCATGAACATAAGGACCATAATCCATAAGGATAATTTCTTCATTAGGTGTTTTTAGATCACTCGTTCCAAAATTCCTAGGGAGGCTCCATCCTTGGTAGTTTTTGTTAGGATAAACATATGTCAGCCTAACAAAGTGACTATATGGATGCCTCAAAGTCATACTTGTTCGTATGGAAGATGACTTTCTTGAAGGTGATTTGACTTTGAGCAGCCTTCCCTTTATTCTTAGTGGATTTGTGTCCCACTCCACTACCCTTCTTGGGAGCAGAAAATCCATCGATAAGAGGAATGACAGTGTTGGTCTTCGAGAAGCTAGTTACAAGCTACTTCTCAGCTAACAACTTTTATTCTAACTCATCGATGACTTTCTCTTTCAGACGTACTTTTTCAGTAGAGGTCAAGAGTTCCTCCTTCAAGGATTGGACATTGTCACTGAGAGGAATAAATTTCTCAATTTCTTCTCTCAGATCAGATTCCACTACCTTGAGAGAGTTAATCTTTTTGGCCTGAGTTTTGACTACCTTACGGCATTTGTCAAAACTTGCCTATAGTATCTTATACTGAGCCAATAAATTTGATTCCTCTTCAGACGAATAGTATTCATGGCCTTCCGATGTAGTTTCAGACTCAGAGAAAGTTGTGTGAGAGTTTACCTTCCCGTTGTACTGGGAGTTGCCTTCATCGTCGTCAGTATGTGTCATAAGTCCGAAGTAGGCTTCCTCATCCGAGCTTGACTTGTTTGAGTCACTGTCGCTCAGAGTCTTCGGCTTCTTTGTGATGAAGCTTTTCCCCTCCTTCTTACCTTTGAAGGGTCACCTCTCTTCCTTCTTAGATCCATCCTTCTTGTAAGGACAGTCAGCGATCATATGTCCTGGCCTATTACAACAGTAACACACGATGTCAGTTGAAATATGTTCATTCAATTTCGAGTTATACATGTCGTCATTATAGTTTTTTTATGGTGATCACCAGCACCATGTGAAAGTGATAGATCTTAACTTAAGCTGATTAGAGTTATAAATATCACAGCACAAAAACAAAACTAAAATAAGCAATGCAGAAAGAAATCAAGCAACACAGAAGAGACAAAAGGATTTTATAGTGGTTCCCCAAATCTGGGTAGTCCACTCTTCTACCACCTGGTAGGAATCCACTCAGGTTTTTGATCAGGTGTCTGACACCAATGGGTATTGATCAGGTCCCCAAAAACCAACTCAAGTCTTTTGTATGGAGACTTGCAACCAGGAATCACTTTTGAAGGGAGATGACAACCTTTTATACAGGAGGGGGAAAAGAGAGATGAAAGTCTTCTCTTTCTCAAAGCAGTTGAGAAGACTATGTGGATATTGATGTTAGCAAACAGCTCCCCCTGAGATATTGAATTGTTCGGGAGAGATCTGGAGCTTTGCTTCAGGGTGATAGGTCTTCTAGGTGATGATGTCTCCAGCAAGCTTCTCAGACTGCTATTGAATGGTTGTTCTTGAAGCCTGGAGCCAATGAAGAACACTGATGATTGTTCTGATTGATGCAGAGTTCTTCCTTCTCTGTAGAAAACCTTTTCTGTCATTCTCTTCACTGTTTCTTATTTTTCTCTACAGTGATCTATCTCCTCTCTCTATCTGTTGTATTTGAATTCCTTAATCTTGATGGCGGAAGGAACATTCCCGAGAGTGAAGATGCTCCTCATTAAATTCCTCTGTAACTTTCCGAACGACTATTTTCACTGTGTTGACTGTACTCAATTAATTCTGTCAACTGTTACTGATTCCACAGAAATCGTCAACCTGAGCATTCGTCGAGTTCATCAATCGTCGACCTGAGTTCGACATTCGTCGAACTCAGCTAGATTCGTCGAGCTGAATATCTTGTCTGCGTTCGTCGACCGGAGCTTGCAATTCGTCGAGCTCAGTTTCTGTGTTCGTCGAGCTGAATATCTTGTCTGCGCTCGTCGACCGGAGCTTGCAATTCGTCGAGCTCAGTTTCTGTGTTCGTCGAGCTGAGAGAACTGTTGAGTGTCGACACAGTTGCTGTGATGGTGTCGACACAGCCTTGTTAGAGTCTTGAGATCGTCGACCTGAGTTCAGAGAAGCAACTCAGAATTCGTCTACCAGAAATCACCGTTCGTCGAACTGCGTTCGACGATCGTCGATCTGATTCTCTGACTTTGTCTTAACTGCATTTCTTGGACTTCTTTCAGCAGTTCTGGAGAAACCTTCTGAATGACCTGTCTTGGAAAAAGGTCCTATGACCCATGACTATATATGTTGGGTCAATCTAAGCAACCCTAATAGTGTTCTTTGCTCAAATCCTAACTGGGGTTCTAACAATCTCCCCTTATTTGGGTAAAGACACTACTTACATCAAAAGCAAATAAAAACGCAAAGGAAAAACAGATCTGCTTGATTTATAAGATATCAGCAGATTTACATAAAAGCTTTGAAACAGAACAAATAAAACAAGAACTAAATTACTGCAACTAGCCAAACTCCACCTATATACATAGCCTTGCACAAAGTATTCAGCCACTAATATCTTGTATATTTGCTAGACTGAATTCTGTTCCTACAAGGAGATGTTAGGAGTTCTGGACCCAGATAACCTTGGGTCCTGGTTCTCTTTTATAATAGTCTGAAATAAAGGAATAAAAATTTATGTTTTGAAATTCTGAGTTCGACGAAAAATATTTTCGTCGATCTGAGTTCGACGAATGATATTGAGATCGTTGATCTCTATTCACAGAATGATAATAATTGGTTTCTGTGATCCATTTTCGTCGATCTCTGTTCGACGAATGATATCTATTTCGTCGAGCACAGATTTCTAAGTCAGAATTTTTGTTTATAGTTCATTGATATGAGTTCGACGAATAGTATTGATGTCGTCGATCTCCGTTCGACGAAATACTTTGAACTAAGATTTTCTGATGATTTTCATGAGGTAATCTGAAATCAGTGTTAAGTTTAACTAAAGGAGAGTCAAAGGAAGAAATAATCTGATCCTCTTCATCTGAATTCACACTCTGATTCTTCAGATTCTTCAGCATACCTGCTGCGAGAAGCATCTATTGTCATTAGGCAAAATTCTTTTGCTCTTGCTTCTTCTTCATCACTCCAGGATTCAGCTTCAATTATTCTTTCTTTTGCTGATCCAGCAGCCATTGCTGTGATGGAGTCTCACATCTCTTTTGCAGATGAACATTCAGCAAGTTCTTCAAAAATGTCATCAGACATTGATTGTGCCAGAATGTTCATTGCTTGTGCATCAGCAATCTTCATCTTTTGTTGGGTATCTGTCCATTGGGATGATGGAACAGCATCTGGACTTGTTGTTTGCTGAGGTGGAGCTGGACCTGACAAAATAGATTTGAAGATGTTTTCATCAATGGAGTCCATATAAAATCTAATCCTTGTCTTCCATAGTGCAAACATATCTATATTGCACATGGGCAGTCTGGTGCTTGAAAAATCTGCAATTTGTGTCATCATAAAACTCAAAAGATTCTCAAGATCTATCAAAGGATTTTTGTAGTTCAGCTGTTAGCCTGTACAACCACTTAAGGTGTGGTATTTTAACCAACCTCGCTTTGATACCAATTGAAAGTGACAGATCTTAACTTAAGCTGATTAGAGTTATAAATATCACAGCACAAAAACAAAACTAAAATAAGCAATGCAGAAAGAAATCAAACAACACAGAAGAGACACAAGGATTTTATAGTGGTTCCCCAAATCTGGGTAGTCCACTCTTCTACCACCCTGGTAGGAATTCACTCAGGTTTTTGATCAGCTGTCTGACACCAATGAGTTTTGATCAGGTCCCCAAAAACCAACTCAAGTCTTTTGGAGGGAGACTTGCAACCAGGAATCACTTTTGAAGGGAGATGACAACCCTTTATACAGGAGGGGGAAAAGAGAGATGGAAGTCTTCTCTTTCTCAAAGCAGCTGAGAAAACTATGTGGATATTGATGTTAGCAAACAGCTTCCCCTGAGATATTGAATGGTTCAGGAGAGATCTGGAGCTTTGCTTCAGGATGATAGGTCTTCTAGGTGATGATGTCTCCAGCAAGCTTCTCAGACTGATATTGAATGGTTGTCTCTTGAAGCCTGGAGCCAATGAAGAACACTGATGATTGTTCTGATTGATGCAGAGTTCTTCCTTCTCTGTAGAAAACCTTTTTGTCGTTCTCTTCACTGTTTCTTATTTTTCTCTACAGTGATCTATCTCCTCTCTCTATCTGTTGTATTTGAATTCCTTAATCTTGATGGCGGAAGGAACATTCCCGAGAGTGAAGATGCTTTGGAAATTGATCCTCATTTAATTCCTCTGTAACTGTCCGTTTGAACGACTATTTTCACTGGAAATGTTGACTGTAATTAATCCTCAATTAATTCTGCCAACTGTTACTGATTCCACAGAAATCGTCGACCTGAGCATTCGTCGAGTTCATCAATCGTCGACCTAAGTTCGGCATTCGTCGAACTCAGCTAGATTCGTCGAGCTGAATATCTTGTCTGCGTTCGTCGACCGGAGCTTGCAATTCGTCGAGCTCATTTTCTGTGTTCGTCGAGCTGAATATCTTGTCTGCGTTTGTCGGCCGGAGCTTGCAATTCGTCGAGCTCAGTTTCTGTGTTCGTCGAGCTGAGAGAACTGTTGAGTGTCGATACAGTTGCTGTGATGGTGTCGACACAGCCTTGCTAGAGTCTTGAGATCGTCGACCTGAGTTCAGAGAAGCAACTCAGAATTCGTCGACCGGAGATCGCCGTTCGTCGAACTGCGTTCGACGATCGTCGATCTGATTCTCTGACTTTGTCTTAATTGCATTTCTTGGACTTCTTTCAGCAATTCTGGAGAAACCTTCTAAATAACCTGTCCTGGAAAAAGGTCCTATGACCCATGACTATACATGTTGGGTCAATCTAAGCAACCCTAATAGTGTTCCTTGCCCAAATCCTAACTGGGGTTCCAACACCATGTGATCTCCTATAATTCGACGATGAGTGTTGATTTCTCATCTGGTTTCTCTTGGTGAGCATCCTCTTAAATTGTTTTGAGAGTAAAGAGAACTCTCCGTCTGACATTTCAGAGCATGAGGTGTTTAGCTCCGAGTTTTCCTGATCACATGAGATTTGTATTCTGGCAGGAGACACAACTCAGCCTTCAGGGCCACTAACCTTTCTTCGGTTGCAGATCTGCTTCCTTCTTCATCGTCTTTCCTCATGTAGATTTGAAGCTCATAGGAAAGCAACTTCCCAAACAGATTCTGAGGGTCAGTGTCAGCAAGTCTATCAAACTCCCTTATTGCGCAAACTTTGTTATCATATTCTTTTGTCAGGGATCTCAAGAATTTGTCGTTAAGTTCACCGTTTGTAAACTTGCGACTGTAATTCCTTAGCCCGTTGACAATTCTGAAGAACTTCTCGTAGCAGTCGGCTATGGAGTCTCTTCTATCTTGTTTGAAAGCAGCGTACTCCTGATTGAGGAGGGATTTCCGGTCATCCATAACCTCCTTTGTACCTTCCATGAAGACAATCAGAGAAATCCACATATCTTTGGCCGACTTGCAGTGGATTAGATTCTGCAACATTGAGTCGTCCACAACACTTGCAATAATGTTCTTTGCTTTCTTGTCTAGAGAGACAAGAAAATTTTCATCTTTATTTAGATCCAGTATTTTCATAGGAACCATCAGAGTTGGGTTGATGGTTGAAGCAGTCATGGGCATATGCGGACCTTCTTCAACAATTTGAAAAATTCTGGGATCGGCAGCTTCCATGAAAAACCTGACTCTTTCCTTTCACATGGGAAAGTTTTTCTTGGAACACATAGGAAGCTTCATGGGGGACATATCTTTGCTTCTATCCATTACAGAAAGACTTGTGCTTTGACAACTACATGAATATATTGTTCAAAGTGTTAATCTTTTAACGAACAACCGCCCTCTGATACCAATTGAAAGTATCTAGTTGTCTACCTAAATCACCTAGAGGGGGTGACTACGTGAGTTCTGTGCTTTTTTTGCGGAATAAAAAATACTAATAAACAAGCACATAGAAGCACATAAGGATTTATAGTGGTTCCCCGGAATGAGTACGTCCATTGTCCCGCCTCGCCTATCTAGCACTTCGGGTTAGACTCAGTTACTTCATCAAAACTAAGATTATACAAATCTTACACCTCGGAGCCTCAACTCCAACAACTCGGAGACAACTCTCCTACAACTCGGAGATTAACAGTCCTACACTCGGAGGACAACCTCTCCTATAACTCAATCCAAAACACGGATCTACAAATTCGGAAGTAAAAACCTTCTACAATAAGAAAAGTAGTTTTTACAACTTTCTAGATTGAAAACAATCGACTTCTTCAGATCTGAAAGAAATCAATGTTCTTCCTCCTTGGAGAATAGAACTTAAAATGAAATTGAAGGAGAAGATTTGAAATTTGAAAAATCTTGATCTGAAATTTTGAAAACCGACTCGATCGAAAGCACCTTTGAGAAATCTGAACACAATGATCTTGTCAAATTTATCTCTGAGAAGATCGCTGATCGTTAACTCTAGGTCGTCGAGAAGAACAATTTTGAGAACAGAAGATCAAGAAAATCGAGTTCGACCGTTCACGATCTTGGAAATTAGGTCCGGAGAAATTTTGTGATTCTTGTTGTTAAATCCTGTCAAAATGAATCCTTGGAATTTATATGAAATCCTTCTCCAACGGCTAGAAATTTCCTTCCAAAAATAAGCTTTCACGTGCACTGTACATGATCGTCGTTTGAAACAGAACCCGTCGGAAAAAAATCGAATCAGAAAACATTAAGTCCATTCGTCGAAATGACACGAGTAATAGCTAGATCACTCGACGAATTACTTAGAATACTCGAGATCATTCGACGAATTACACGAGTTCATTCGACGAATTACACGAGTTCATTTGACTAATTTGACTTAGAAATTTTTTTGTTATCAGTCATTGGACCACCCGAGTATACTCGACGAATTCCACGAGTATTCACATGATGTCTCAACGAATGACACGAGACTTCACGTATATACTCGACAAATTTAACTTAGCCGTTTTCTGTAATTTAAGAAACTGTCAGAAACTTCCCGAGTAAACTCGACGAATTCCACGAGTATTCGCGTGACAACTCAACGAATGACACGAGACTTTACGTGTATACTCGACGAATTTTACTTAGCAAATTTTTTGATTCTTTCATAACACAGCAACCTTCATTTTCCTTGATTTCTATGCACTTAAAAATAAAGTACACCACAATAGAAAGATTACACATGAGTCAACATCATGTCCTACACAATGAGAGATTACATTGAATAATCATGTGTTTGATGACCCATTGTAATCTGACATTGGTGTTTACTTAGCAATTAAGTTCTGCGAGGACACAACTTGAAAGTAAAGTCAAATACAACTCAATTCATCTTAGTTCAAGGGGGACTTCTTCAAATCAAGGTTATTGTGGAAGCAATACCCAACAATAACCTTCTCTTCCTCTTCTTTTGTTGTGCGGGATCGACAGATGCAAAATATCATTGGTAAAGGCAGACAGTCCAACGGACTCTACAATTTGGACGACTCTCCCACAATTATCTTCCCTGTTAATTATGTTGAATGACATTGATATCTTGAGCATGCTCCTCTCCCAATTCTCAAGAAAGCACTTCCTGAATTATCCCTCACTAACTTTACTTGTGAGTAATGTATCTTTGGAAAACAACAACGTTCTACTTTTCTCCCTCATTGTACTTGGAGCAATGTTTCTTTTTGATTTAGTATATTCTGATATTTGAGAACCTTATAAAACGGCTTAGTATTTCTGGTTATCGTTATTTCCTTACATTTTTACTTCACGATCGTTCTCAACTACCTTGTGTGTTACATGTCTTTATTGCTGAGACCCGTACACAGTTTTTCAGATTCATCAAAACTCTTCAAATGAACAATCCGCGTGAATACACGAGTCATGTGTTTAATAATCTATGTACTGAGTTTGGGATATTCCATCAAACCTCATGTGCTCATACCCCCCTCCAGACAAAATGGTGTAACTGAGAGCAAGAATCGTTACCTTTGCGAGGTCACCTTCGAGAGGCCACTCTCAGATTTATGCTTTAAATGGAGGTTCTCACGCTTTATTGGTATTTAGTGGTTTCCATAACTTGCAACCACATCAATTGCATGCCCTCCTTTATTCTCAACTATGAGACTCCATTTAGTACTCCATTTCCCTCCAAACCTCCCTTTCTCTTCATGTCTCGTATCTTTGGATGTAACTATTACGATCACTACCTTGGCCCCTCCACTAATAAGCTTATTCCTCATGCTACCAATTATATGTTTGTTGATTACTCTCGCACTCAGAAATATTATGTATGTTATTCTTCAGACGATCGCAAGGTTGTTACATCTACGGATGTGACCTTCATCGAAGACCAGTCTTTCCACTCTTTCCATACCGCTCCTCCAACACCTCCAACACTGCCTCGCCCTATCGTTCCTGTTAATTCTAATCTTCCACCACTCCTTCCAACTCAGATCACTGCATCCTACAAACCGCCTCTTCTTCGTGTGTACACTTGTCGCCCTCCTCATTCTGATACCCTACAACAGTTACCATCTAATAATGGTATCGCGCGACATGAAGATTCGATGCCAGCGTCTACCGCTCGCCCCCTGTCCAACTATATGTCCTTGCAATGCCTCTCTTCGGTGATTCAGAAATTTATAACTTGTCGTTTATTTCCACCCCTAACTCTCTATAGGAGGCTCTTCAACATCTGAGATGGCGGGTGGCCATAGATGAGGAGATGACTGTTCTTTGGGCAAATCAAACTTGAGATTTTGTCCCTCTTCCTCCAGGCAAGACTTGTGTGGGTCATAAGTGGGTTTTCACCATCAAACATGGTTCGGATGGGACAGTTCAACGTCTAAGATCTCATCTTGTGGCTCGTGAGTTTACTCAGCAACACAGCCTCGATTATAACAAAATCATCTCGCCTGTAGCAAAATTAAATATTGTTTGTCTTGATCTCCTTAGATGTTCATCGACAATGGCAGTTGCATCAATTGGACGTCAAAATGATTTTCTCAATGAGGATCTTCTTGAGACTGTCAATATGCAACAACTTAGCAATTTTGAGACCACGAGGGAGTCTCTTGTATGTCACCTCAAAAAATCTCTTTATGCTCTCAAACAGTCTCCTCGAGCATGGTTTGACAAATTCAGTGGGGTTGTTCATGATGTTGGATTCACTAAAAACTCAGCTGACTTATCTCTATTCACTCCCTAAAACGATAAACCCATCTACTGGTGTAAATATAAAATGTCGGCGACAAGTCAAATTGTGTTTTAAAACATCGGATGGCGAATGACAGACATGTCAGGCGCATTTTAAATATTGAATGTTCATATATTAAAAGGGCAACCCGGTGCACAAAGCATTGTCGCGCAGTGACGGTTCGGGGAAGGGTCCCACCACAAGGGTGGAATGTAGGCAAACCTTACCCTGCATTTTTGCAAGAAGTTGCTTCCAGGGCTCGAGCTCATGACCTCAAGGTCACACAGCGACACGTTAACCAGTGCGTGAAGACTCCCCTTCTGAATGTTCATATATTAACACAAAAACAACACACAAGTCTTTATCCCACTATAGTGGGGTCGGCTACATGGATCCTTTGTCACCATTGTGCCATATCTTTAGTCATAATCTCACTAATGCCTAAGTACATGTCTTTCCTTATAGTGTCATTCCAAGTCTTTATTGGTCTACCCCTCCCTCATTTAAAATGCCTAGTGACTAGAATCTCACAACGCCTAACAGGTTCCTCTAATGGTCTCCTTTGTACGTGTCCAAACCATCTTAGTCGAGCTTCTCGTATCTTCTTTGCAATTGGTGCAAACCTTTTCTTCCCCCAAGATTCCCATTCTAAATGTTCTTATATTAAAACTAAAAATATATATCAAGTATACATATATGTTCTAAAAGTAAAAATTAGTATAACAAGAACACAAATAATGAGTTATATATAACCTCGAATAAAGTAAAAGAAAACCTAAAACACAATACAAGCAACAAACTACAACTACTAGTAAGAAATATCCAGAATAAGTATAAATATATAAATTGTGAAATATAATCAATATTGTACAATATTTTTATTTAAATGATACTAAATTTTAAATTTTAAAGTTAAATGCCCTTGTTGGAAAAACGTTCTTCTTGTACTTAATAAATTTATGTTAAACCATAAAATTTATTAACAAATAATATCTAAAATATTTTGAACTTTTGTTTAATATTAATTAACAAATGTATAATTTAAAATAATTATACAAACTTGATTGTAAGAATAATGCATACGAAAAAGAACAAAACAATAAGTTTAATAGCATAAATATGCAATACCAAAAAATAATTTAAAAATGTACATGCTAACATAACATAAAATAAAATAGCATGATATTTTCAAAAGTCGCGTAGGCCAATATATCAGGAATAAACGAATATGTTGGCCTATATTTTACTAAATGACAACCTATTTTGAGGGAAAATGTTTTTCTCTCAAAACCAACATATTGACAGACATTCAAAGGACATTTAAAATATAGTATGTCCTAAGAAAATTTATTGGCAAGTTCACATTTATGTATTTCCAAGATATATTTATTTTTAGTCTGATATAAGAATGAGTGCTAGAGTTTTGCCACATTGATTCAAGCTCAATCTATTAATTAAATATTCTCACAAATTAAGGCTATCGTATTTAATTAAATATTCTCACATATTACAAATATTGATACCTGTTGACAGCAAACAATGTAGGGGATTGTGTCACCAGCTGAGCAATTTGGATAACCATTTTTCTTCAATCTTAAAGCTACCTACATGTTATAAAATAAGAATAAATATAAATTACTAAAACTTAAGCTAAACATAACTAGTACAGAAATTTCTGACCAGCACATGAGGTTGGTTCCTAGTATCTGGATAATCTTCAGGAGGTTTTGTTAAGCTCTTTGTAATTACATACTTTTCAAGTGTAATCTCTCCATTCCTCATTTCCCCTTGCACCTGCAAACAAAATGCTACATATAAGTAAATGTATCGACAAATGATCAACAAGAAAATTAGCACTGTAGGAAGATATATAAGTTGAATATTAGAAAACATAATAGATTGATCCTTTACCCTTCCACATAAGAGATTATTTATAACATTACAAACAACTCACAAAGACCGACTCAAGATGTGGGACAAAACTCACTCACACATAAATATTAATATAATAATACTAATATTAAGAAACTCAATTCTCCCCCTCAAGTTGGAGGGCAAACCCCCAGCTTGAAAACATCATAAAATAAATGGTAAAAGTGGTAGGCAAAGTCGGACGATGGAAGCATGCACGGAAGGGAAGAGAAAACCACAGACACGAATCTACGAGACTGCGGGGATAACAACACACACACAGATCTACGTGACCGCAGGGATAAGAAAAAAACACACAGATCTACGTGATCGCAGGGATAAGAGAAAGGGAAAAAGGTCAACCACCAAAAACCATACCACCTACCAAACATCAAGGAAAAATTTGGGGAGACACAAACATCACAAGACATAAGCCCAGAGATCGTGTGAGACTAAGGAGAACAACAGGAAAGATCATCTGAGTTGCCCTCATCCCAAACACTCCCCAACACGTGAAACACACGTGAAAGAAAGCATATAACAAACGAAACACTTAAGAAGACAAATAAAACTTTTTAAAAAATAGCAAATCACCCCATCATCCCCATCCCCAACGCGCGACCATCGACAGTCCGACTGCAGTAGCCCGACGGCAGCAGGAAAGGCAAGCAACGGATGGAGCCAGAAGGTCTAGATCATGCAACAGGCAAGGACGTCCCGGATCAGCAAAAAACACTATCTCATTGAAGAAGAAAGGAAGTAGTGACGGGATCGACGAGCTCATCGAAGGTAGCGCATAGCGTCGACGGGCAGGATGAAGCTTCCGTCACAGAACACGGACGTCGTGGAGACCGAATACCGCACCAGTCGACTGGAACCACAACGTCGACATGATCAGCAACGAGAGCAACCACGGGCTTGACAGGATCGAGCGTAGGCTAAGGTAAAGGAGTCCTTATTGAGGGGAATAGAAGTGATGCATACCGGAAATCATAATTGAATTAAAAACGATTATTTCGTGTTCCTTTTAAAATCTTGTGGTGTACTCTTGCCGTCGCGGGCTAAGACAAGTGAAAATGAGTCACGATTTTACGAACTCGCATAAAATGACTAACTTTTCCTCGTATTCAACAATATATCCAAATCATCCACACGCATCCTGCGGATAGAGAGAGCGACAATCGTCTTAACAAATTTATGACAAACAGAAGTAGGGTTGAGTTAGAGGCATGCAAGCTCTGAAAAATTATTAAGCTTTTACGCATTCATGAAATTAGACTAATAGTAATTGAGATACGAGATGCCATGGGAGGTTTACCGAGTTCGAGTGCAACGGTGGGGACCTACTGGCTGGAGTGGAGTGAAAAGGCAGGGGCCACTTGACCCAGCGCTGGTCAACGAAGAGGGCCCTGAGAGGGAGGCTACGAGCCGGACTGGAGAAATCCTGGTTCTGTCGGGAGAACTACCGGAGCTGGTTCGGCAGGCTACAGGAGTCACACGGCTAGGAATACGAGAGGAGAAAAGCTCTGGAGGTCGTTGACGCCGCAGGTCCGGCGGTGGTTGGTGACGGGAAGAAACGAGGGCAGCGGGCCTTGACCCCGACAAGGACTATGGTAGCAGTCCTCGACAAACTCGTCGGAGTCAAGGGAGGTCGTCGGTGTTGTCGTCGGAGCGAGGGAAGAGGTCGGCGGCGACCGGGAGATGAATTCGTCGGGGGAAAGTTGGCGTGGATATCGCTGGTATTACCGGGAGGCGGAGAAATTTTATTTCTCTATCCCGATTTTCTATCCAGCCCCGTTTTCCCGTGAAGGAGTCCATGATAAATAGATTAGGGCTTTTAATTGAGATTAAATGAAAGGTTTAATTGATATCAGTTTTCAAGAGAGAGGAAAAGCCAAAAAGTCCAGCCTTTTAATCACAATAAATAGGAGAATTTAAAGAGGGCTGACAGTTTTATGCTAATGAAAAGGCTAGGAGGATTCCAATGGAAATTAAAGAGGAAATGCCAAGGGTTTGGAATGTAGAAATCTGAAATTAATATTTGGAGATAATAATTTCAGATTTTCACACCAAAAATAATTAATAATTTTGTTGCTTGCTTGCCTAAACTAACTCGAGTCCTAATTTGACGAACCAATATATTTAGGATCCTATTGGCCGGTCATACCAATAAGTCGCACGAAAATTGCGCCAACATGGCGTAAAACACACAAACACATGAAATAAAACACAAATCTGCGCGATGACATGCGCTACAAAATATTTAAGTAAAATGCGATAAAATAAATTAATGATGCACTTCAGGTTGCATCAAGAAGCCACTCCCGTCGATGGAATCAAACGACAATTCCGTCGACGAGAGCGGAAAGGGAGTTGTTCGACGGGGGCTTTAGCAACGTAGGACGGGATCGAAACAGAGAAGCAAGAATCAAGTGGCAGCCACGGGAAGAGATGTTTAGGGTTTCAGAGATGAGAAATCATTTTGGTTCTAATACCAAGTTGTATATTAGAAAACATATTAGATTGACCTTTTATTCTTCCACATAGGGGACTATTTATAACATTACAAACGACTCACAAAGACTGACTCAAGATGTGGGACTAAACCTACTCACACAAATATTAATATAATAATACTAATACTAATAAACTCAACTATATATTGTCTAGAATGAAGTTTCAGGGATCTTTCACCTTCATAAGATAATCATGAATCGACTCCACGACATCTTCACACGTTCTGTAGGAATAGGGCATATTAAAAATAAAAAATTGTTAAACTGAACACAGTAATACTAAAAAGTAAAATAGCACCTTTAGATGGACAATAAAAAAATCATATTCATAAATTTCACATCGTAAGTTTCAAACCAGAAACTAAATAATACAAGGGGAAGTTTACGATTTTTTTACAAGTTATTACCCTCCAGATAATATTTGGCTGAGACAGAAATCGCCTATTTCTTTGGACAGCAAACTCCAATCACGTCGAACCATATCAAGGCCCTTGCGTTCAATGACCTGAAACATGCACCACAAATCACTATCACTGTTCAAAGTGTCAATAGTACAAAAAATATAATTGATAAAGAAAATTATCAGTATATATGTCCAACCTCATATGCTATTCCATCCTTAAATTGCACTTTAACAGCAGCATACTTCTTCTTCTTAAGAAGAAGCATTCTCTTGTATAAGCCATCAAGATCAATCTCTAGACAGCGATATTTCTTGTTAACCTGAGCAGTAATTGTAGTTTATTTTCATCATAACCAAATTTGAAATCGCAGCATTTTATGACTACGATAATGCAGGTGTATTGCAACTTAAAAATGGGCAAGGTGAATCAAAAAACAAGCCTCGCCTCCTGAATCACTTTTGCAGCAATTGCTTTGGCTTTAGGAATGTCATCCAGCCCAGTAAAGATCATAATAGAATCCGTATCACCATAAACAACCTGTTCATCAACAAAAAAAGAAAATAAAATTAGCTTACCTGATGTTGTTACTTCAAAAAGACACAAAACTGATCATCATTATAATTTTTATGATCTAAACATCCAACAAATCAGAAATTCATTTGATGATATCACTTTGACAATGCAGAGTATCTTGTTTTAGCAACTAAACATTATCTCAGTCACCAAAAAATAGTTGAAGTAATGATCTCATAACGATAATTAAACCTTTTACCCGTACGTATACTTGAGTAAGGGGAGCCAAAAGACGTAAATAACTGCACCGACAGCAGTTGGGCTGTGGGCTTTCTTCCCTGGGTTTCCCAAGATGGGTCGGGCCCCCCTTTCAACAAAAGTGCTGAACGGTGCTGGTTTGGTTGACGTAGATGGCGACTTGTCTTCAGATGGTGGTGGGAGTTCATCCAGGCGAGACAAATCTGTTTGAGGCAGCCCACTCTTGGAGGAGGAAGTTCAAACAACGGGGGTTCATCGCTGAATGGGGATAGTGGATCTCCAATGGGAATTCTTCTTCTTGGGGAAATCCCGGGAAGATTGTTGAGGCTCGGGCTCGATCCCGGGACCTCTTTTATCAAGCTTCTTCATGAAGTCCGGATACCCAACTGAGTTGCTCAGTTGGGTATCAGGACTTCATGAAGAAGCTTGATAAAGGAGGTCCCGGGATCGAGCCCGAGCCTCAACAAACTTCCCGGGATTTCCCCAAGATGTGGGCCACGAGAGATTTGGTTGGAGTGCACCGACTGCAATCGGGTTGTGGGCTTTCTTCCCCTTGTTTCCCAAGATGGATCGGGCCCCCCTTTCAACAATAACCTGGTTGGGTAATACAGAATAAAACGACTTGTAGTTATCTATTAATTATAACTCTTCCTCTCAAGTCGGCCGGAAGGTAATAGTCATTCTGAGTTTATGGATGTCATCAGTAAACACATCGCATCTCAAGCTTTTGGTGAAGACATTGGCCAGTTGATCTTTAAAACGAACGAAAAGAGTGATCAAGTTTCATTTACCCAGGTGGTCTTTGATAAACTGTCGATCGACCTCAACATGTTTAGTCCTGTCATGTGGAACTGGGTTGTGAGCAATACTAATAGGTGTCTTGTTGTCATAATATAAGAAGAGAGGGACATTCTCCTGAAGTTTCAGATCTTGTAACACAGTACACAACCATAGACCTTCATAGAGATCTTGAGACATTGACTGGTACTTAGCTTCAACGCTAGATCTGTCCACAACATTCTGCTTCTTGCTACGTCATGACATCAAATTTCCACCAACAAAGGTGCAGTACCGCGTTGTGAATTTCCTGACGTCACGGCTTCCATCCCAATCAGCATCAGCGAAAACTCCGATCTTTAAGTGGTTGTTATTGGAGAACATGAGCGCGCGGCGAGGGGCCTTCTTTAAGTACAGTATTACACGATAAGCGACCTCATGATGTCTGATCATGAGAGCATGCATATCTCTATTCAAGATACCTATAGCATATTTAATGTCAAGACGTGTGTGAAATAGGTCATTTACTTTGAACTCAAGCAATCTCAGATAACATGGGGCATCAGTACGGTCACCATCATTGTCTTCGGTAATCCTACGATTTTCCTCCAAATGAGTGTTAGTTGGATGTTGGAACACAACCAAGCGTAACGGTCTCTTTTAACATAACCAAAACATACTAAGTTCAGGGATGAAAATACCTTAATTTGATCTGGTCAATTCAATTCCTCAGGTCAATAAGTACCACAATTTTTTGTTCACATTTTTCAGATAAGCATAGTGCGATTAGACTGTCCTTGTTTGTATCCTGATGCAACCTGAATTGCATCGCTATTTATTTTACTGCATTTTATATTACCTATTTGTAGCTCTTGTCGTCGCGCAAATTTCTCGTATGTTTGTTAGTTTTGAAGCGCGCTTGCGCAATCGTTTGTCAAACTAGGATTAGGTTTCTTTAGCGCAAGCAAGAAATGAAATTATTAGATAATAATTAAATCTGAAATTAATATCTTTAGATATTAATTTTGTCTAATTTTAGATTTTGTTAAAAAAGAATCAGAACTCTTGGTATTCCCCCAATTAATCCCATACCTCCTACACCTTTCAATAGTCAAAATAGTCGGCCCTTGAATTAAAAATTCCACCCTTTAATATAATTAAAACAGCTGGTAAATTCAATATCCACCTTTTTTATTTGCCTCTTTGAAACCCCCTCCTCCTTCATTAATCTCCATTAAAAAACCCCATAAAACCCTTTGGAAAAGTAACCCCTGCTTATTCCTGTTAGCATTTAAGTAATCAGCTGATCTAGGAAAAAGGGGAGTGGGATGGAAATCGGGCAGAGACCTTTTACTCTGCCCGGTATTGCCCTCCACTCCCCGGAATCGAACCCGTCGCCTACCAAGCACCTTCCTCTCCCCGTCGACGCCTCCAGAGGACCTCTCCAGCATCGGCGACCGATCACCGCCCCTACTGGACGTCGTCGAGCCCAAATCCAATCCACCCAGTTTTTGGTGTATTCTACCGCAAGAAGCTCGTTGTCCGATCTGCAAACTACCGCTGGAACCCTTCACAATTGATCTTTGGACCACGAAACTCCTCTAGTCGGTCGAAAATCAACCCCTTGACGTCACAGGCCCATAGTACCCACTCCTACACAGATGTGCGTCGTTAGCACGCGACGTTGGTACGACTCTCCCACCTTTGCAACTCGATTACCCTTAGTCCATTTTTCATGAATGCATGTTAAAGTTTAATAATTTTACAGTTTGTTTGCCCTATTTAACCTTGCTCTTGTTTGTCGTTAATTTTTTAAACCTATTGTCGCTCTGTCTCATTGTGACGCCTGCGGAAAAAATGAATTTATTGTCGAAGACATGCAAGTGTTAATCGTCTTATGCGGGTTTGCAAATCTTTGATTTAATTTTTACATGTCGAAGCTCGAGATGTCGTGATTTAACAGCTAAACTTTAATTTGGGCACAAAATTATCTTTTTAAAATCAATTTCAGATTTCAGTATACCTCAGTTTGGTATCAAAGCAGGTTCGATTCACTCCTATTGTGAATCGGACCATCCTGATTTTAAAATCAATTCCTGATTTTAGTTAAGTTGTTTTAAAACAAAAAATAATTGTTTTTCAAATAAAAATTTGGTCTTAACAAACAAATTCCATCACTATTTAAAAAAAACAAAACAAAAAACAAGTGTTTTTTTAGGTTCAATGTTTCAAAAAAAAATATTTGTTAAGTTTTCTTTTTTGTTTTAAAAACACATTTATTTATTTAAGGTATTTTAAAAAAACGAAATTTATAAGAAAACACTTATGTTTTTATTGAAAAAATTGAGCGCCGTCTATATCAAATAGAAAATAGCTTAGGAGACTTAGCCAAGCGAATGAGTGTTTTAATGAAGTCGTTCGAAACGCTCCATGCCAACACGAGCGATAACAACCACGTTATAAACGGCTTAAGAACCTCCGTTAATACTTTGGAAGCCGAACGTCACCTAAGTTTGAATCAAGTACCATAACAAAATCCTGGACACGAGGAGCACAACCCTAGACCAGCAGATCCTGCACAACCTTAGACCAGCAGATCCTGCATAACTCGAACCAAGACTTCGTCGCCTACCCTGTTGGGATGGAGTTAAGCTAGATGTAGCAGATTTTGAGGGTCACGTGGAAACCCGAAAAAATGCTCAGATTTGTGTGAGCGTGTTAAAAGGTTCATGACGTGGAAACAAATGTCTATGAATCGTCAGGTTGAGTATTCTGTCCTTAAGATTAAGGGACTCGCACTAGTTTGGTGGGTTCAGCTAGAGCGCACCCGTTTTACTCTAGGCCTAGCCCTTATCACTATGTGGGTAGACTATAAAACGCAGCTGCAGAAACGATATTTCCCTCCGAACTATCTGCAAACTCTTTATCGAAGGTTCCACAACCTTCATCAGGACAAGCTTTTCGTGGACGAGTATACCAACAAATTCTTAGTGTTGCAGTCTAGGCCAGACCTACACGAGGAGGATGATATGACAGTGTCCCGTTATCTGAACAGGCTACGTTATACTATTAGGGGCGAGCTAGAGTTACACGACTTTAGAGATTTGGGTGAAGTGTCTAGTAGAGCGTGTAGAGTAGAGGTCACACTACAGAAGAGGACATATGGGCATAGGTCTACTGATTGATCTACCACAAGCACCACGAATACACCCAACTCTAGGGTATCTAGTCCTCGTCCTCATGCCACTACTAGGACCCGACTCCTCCCACTGGCCCCTCCCGGGGTAAGGAGACCATGGAATCCAAGCCCACCATTGGAGTATTCTGTTGCTTCAAGTGTATGGAATCTGCGCACAAATCTTCTGAGTGCCCGCAACGCCACGTTTTTGCAATTATTGAGACCACTGATGGGCATAAGCCGGAATATTAAGTCTTAGTGACTCCAAACCTGAGCCCGAGCCCAAATCTGATAGCGTGATCAAGGTTGAAGGAGAGCAAGTTGATCACTTAGTTTGTGTCCTACACGATAACTTGGTTTCCCCTAGTGCGACCACGGAGCATGAATTATGGAAGAATGAAATTTTTTGCACTACTGTGCGCATTGAGGGACACTTTTGTTCTATTGTCATTGATAGTAAGAGCATGGAAAATTTCATTTCCCAGCACATGGTTGAGACGCTAGGACTCGAGACACACCCATTGGAGTGGCCCTACAACTTATATGGGGTTAATAGTCACCTGACTATGCATGTTACCCATTGATGTCTTGTGGAGTTCCTAGTACAGCAGTCACGTTACCTGAATGGGTTACGCTATTTTATTAGAGACCAAATTGAGTTTTTTTTATTATAAGGACTTATGAGAGATTTTGAGTTGCGCACCAAAAGTGGACTCCTAACCGGAAAGGACCTCCAGAGTTAGATCTACTGATAAATCTACAACGAGCGTCACAACTACCACCACTGCTAGAATCTCAGATTCCCCTCACCTTCATATCATTATCGGGACTTCAACCCAATCCACTATTCTCTCCGAGAGAAAGGAGATTATTGGGACTAAGCCCAACATTGGAGTATTCTGATGCTTCAAGTACATGAAGTCGGGGTGCAAATCGTTTGAGTTTCTGCAATGTCACTTTGTCGTTGTTATTGATTCCACTGATGGACAAAAGCCTGAGTATGGAGTGTACGTCAATGAATATGTTGGGTACATTGGAAAATGTGTACCAGATTTGGAGAAACCTCACCTAACTCAATGATATTCATCAATGTGTGTTTGATGTTGTGTTGAGTTTCAATGTGCAGGTTAAGAAAATGCAGGAAAAATTTCTAAGTATCAGTGTCGACATTTGAGAAGAATTGTGTCGACACTTGGGAAAAGTTGTGTCGACACCAGGAGCCAGATTGTGTCGACACACAGGACTTGTGTCGGCACACAAAAAATCTGTCGACAACAACTGTGTCGACACACAGGACTTGTGTCGACACATTCCAGAATTCTGTCGACAACAATTGTGTCGACACACAGGACTTGTGTCGACACACACCAGAATTCTGTCAACACCAACTTTGTCGAGACTAGGAGCTATTGTGTCGACACACAGGACTTGTGTCGACACATTCCACTTAAGCTGTGTTGAGAAGATAAAGAAGGGCTGTGTCGACATTATGAGAGCTGTGTCGACATCATCAAGAATTGTGTCGACACATAGTTTATTTGTGTCAACACATTTGAAGTATTGTCTCGACACTTTTCTGCTGATACAGAGTACAATGAGAGATCAAGTGTCACGACTGAAGACTTGACAGCTGTCATAACTAACAATGTTGTTGCATCTATCAGAGCTGTCAGAAGGCCGTTATGAATCGGATCAGCCGGTAACCTCGGATGGGGTCTATATAAAGACATATTCTATCAACAAACGAGCAATGAACAACAATAGAAGAAATTGAAGAATCGGAAGAAAAAAAAAAAGAAGAAGAGAGGTCTTCATCGAGAGATCAACAAGTCTCAAAGGGCAGATTCCGAACAAGTCTGCAAGAAGAACCCAGAGCCACATCTGAATAGAAGAAGGAAGCTAGATTGAAGATCATCTCCAATTTCACAAGAAAATCAACCTTACTTTGTTCAAATTCAAGAAGCTTTGAATAAGCTAAGACAGGTTGGATCTAAGACAATCAGATCTATCAAGAGCTGATCAAGAAACCTTCAACACATTCTTTCTCTACCTGGGTGAAGGATTTATTCTTTTTATAATCAATTTTCTCTGTAGGATCTTTTATAGATCTAAGTGTAGGAGAGTTATCTCTCTGAGTTGTAAGCATAAATCTATAAAGGCTGAGTGCCTGAGGTAGGGGATTAATTTCTCTGAGTTGTAGGCCTGGTGAAAGAGACTGAGGTAGGGCTTGATTGCCTGAGTTGTAGGATTGTGGACTCACTCTGAGGTGGGATTCTCTGGAAGAATCTGAGTTGTAGGACTTGCAGATGTCTGAGCTGTAGGAACCTTTCAGGGTTCTGAGTTGTAAGATCTGAGGATCTAAGAAGGAAAAAGGAAGTTAGGCCGAATCTAGTATACTGCTAGATAGGCGAAGGGTGAAAGTGGATGTACCCATCTCTTGGGGAACCACTACAAATCTCTGTGCAATCTGTGTTGGTTGTGTTTGCTTTTATATTGTGCTGAGATAGTTATTGCATAGATTTATTACTAGTAAAATATACTGTCTGTCTTAATAAAAAAGAATTGAACTTATTCACCCCCCCCCCTCTATGTGTTTAGGATATCTTGAAACAAATTCTTTCAAGTGGTATCAGAGTCAGGTTACTCAAGATTAGACTTAACAGTCTGAGTTGATCTATAAGGCAGTTATCAGTTAGACAGAATGGGTTCAGGTGAGAATCAGAAGGAACTTGGATCTATGAAACTTCCTATCTGTAGGAAAGAAAATTTTGGCATATGGAAAGAAAGGGTCAGATTGTTCATGTAAGCATCTGATCCAAGAATTTACATCACAGTGCTAGAAGCCTAGAAGGGTCATTTATTCCTATGAACATATCAGTTCTTGATGCTAACCTCAAGACTCCAAAAAGTTATTCAGAAATGACTAAGAAAGAGATCATCCTAGCAACCTTAGACAAGAGGGCACAGAACATAATTGTGAGTGTCATAGATGACTCTACATTCCAGAATTGGTCCATTGCAAAACCTCCAAAGAGATATGGGACACTTTGATTGTCTACATGGAGGGAACAGAAGAAGTGAGAGAGGATAGGAAGTCTATGTTAAATCAAGAGTATGAAAGCTTTAGACAAGATAAGACAGATAACATAGCTGAATGTTATAAGAAATTCTTTAGAATTGTTAATGAGGTAATGACATATGAAGAGTCTTTAGCACTTATGAATTAAATGACAAGTTTCTCAGATCACTAATCAAGGATTGGGATACTAAAATATGTGTCATCAGAAAGGTGGTCAGGCTTGCAGATACACCTCCACCAACCTTATTTGGAAAATTGTTATCCTATGAGATACAGCTCACTGCCAGAAAGGAGGAGAAAAGCAATAGGTCTGAACACAGAGAGAAGTCAGTTGCTTTTAAGGCTGAAGCCACAAGAAAGGGCAGGAGAAAGTCACCTTCTCCTCCCAAGAGAATGGCTGAAGATGAATCTGAAAATCCTGACATCAACACTTCAGACAGTCACAAATCTGATGAAGACTTTGTTGCCTTCACAAGGCAGTTTCAAAGGTTCATGAAAAAGAAAAAATGGAGATCAAAGTCATCTTCATCTCTCTCCAAGGATGACTATTACAAGAAGAAGAAAACATCTAAGGACGACAGGTATGTCTCTAATCCCAGTAAACAAACTTCTTCTAAAATTGTTTGTTATTGTTGCAATAGGTCAGGACATGTCATAGTTGATTGTCCTGATAAAAGAAAGGAATCTAAAGATAAAAAGAGGCAACAAAATAAGGGCAAGAAGGAGAGATCCCTTGTTGCACAGAAGTATAAGAGTTGGACTGACTCATCATCATCAGAATCAGGAGAAGAGACTGAAGCTGAAGCCTATATAGGATTGTTCACTATTGAAGAGGATTCAGTAGAATCTGAGTTCTTGCAAATGCTGGACTCTATCAATGGAATTGAAGATCTTCATTGCAAATGGCTGATGGCTATATCTGAGAAAGATCAGTGTCAGGATCAGTCCTGATCCAAGTAAGGTAAACAACCTATCTTCAGTTTCTGATTATTACACTGGATCAGAATCAGAAGTATCTGCATCAAGAGATGAGAATGGTTCTGAATCTGAAGGGGATGTTCATCAACTAATTGATGAGTATGGTGATTTGTTGCAAGCACTTAAGAGAAGCAGAATCTTTAACAAGAAACAGGCTGAGGAAATTGCATCTCTTAAATTGGCTGCATCAGATTCAACAAAAATGCTGGATTTGAAGTTGAATGGAGTTGTCAAACTGAAAAATATAACTTTTATTCAGATGGGTACAATTACATTCAAAAATGATCAAATCAAAAGTCTGGAAGTCAGACTTAAAAGAGAGAAGGAACTTGTGGCTAAATTCTCGAAGTCAAAGTCAGTCTTACCTTTAATTGATAACTTTATTCTCCAAAAGGGTAAGACAGGATTAGGATTCAAGGGAAGAACTATGGTAGCTAATTCCAAAAGAAAAGGCAAAGCCTCAGTTCAGTCACTAGCTCCCAAACCCCCTATTTCCTTCAGGAAAGTGATGCAGTCTACCAACAGGTATGACCATGACATTACACATGATCACTATTAGCTTGGTGATCTGAATGACAAGGGTGTAAATGCCAATAGGGCAGCTCATGAACAAACACATAATGTTCTTCAGGAATCATCAATGTTTGATGCACCAGCCCCAGCACTAAAGAAAAGGACCACTATACCTACAGTTTTAAGGACTGCTAACAGCAATGCTGTTAAGACTATACTTAAAAGAAGATACAATAGATATGAGTGCTGATGTTGTGGCAAAGTGGGTAATTATGTCATTGATTGTTAGCACAACACTACAGTCAGGAAAGTTGCTAGCTTACCTGTCAGAAAGACTGCAGGCAAGCATGTCAAGTTTCAGTCTAACCTGAACCTAGAACTCAATAATTATTGGGGTTCTAAGGTTAAGTAATTTTATTTGATGCAGGTGAGTCCAAGTGGCCATACACAATATGCTACTTGGACAGTGGATGTTCCAGACAGATGACTGGAAGAAGAGGGATGTTGAAGGACTACTCTCTCATAGAGAATGGACCCAAAATGATCTTTGGTGGATCTGAAAAGGGGGTCATCAAAGGGTTTGATAACATTTCAATAGTTTTATCACAATCACCCAAGTGGCTTATGTGAAAGGTCTGAAACATAACTTAATAAGCATAAGCCAACTGAGTGATCTTGGTTATAACACCTCTTTTATTAGGAATGGGTGTCAGATTAGAAGGATAAGTGATCAAGAAGTCATCTTGTCAGGTTATAAAAAAGGAAATGTTTACTGTCTCAACTTTGATTGTGAGAATAAGAACTCTCCTATTTGTCTAGTGCAGATGAGAAAGCTTCTCATTGTGTCAAATGGCACAAGAGACTTGTTCACCTTAACTACAAGACCATTGGTCAACTCTTTAGTAAAGAGTTAGTGAGGAATGGTCCTCAGGTCAAGTGCATCCAGGAGGGTGTGTGTTCAGCTTGTCAAAAAGGCAAACAGACTAAGACCTCCTTCCACAGTCTTGATACCAAAGACTCAGTGAGGTGTTTGTACCTCCTGCATATGAATATATTTGGTCCTATGCTAGTTCATAGTCTAGGTAGGAAAGTTTACACTTTTGTGGTTGTGGATGACTATTCTAGATTTACATGGGTTTTCTTCCTAAGGCAGAAATCTGAAACCTCTACTGTCTTCCACAATTTTGTTAGGCAAATTCAGAATGAACTTAACAATTCAGTGGTCAAAATCAGAAGTGACCATGGGACTGAATTTCAGTCTGAATGCATGACAAGATTTTGTGAAGAACTAGTGATTCATCAAGAGTTCTCCTCACCTAGAACTCTCAAGCAAAATGGTATTGTTGAAAGAAAGAATATGACTCTTATTGAGGCTGGTAGAACACTACTAAGTAACACTTCTCTCCCAGAATATTTCTGGGCTGAGCCAGTAAACACTGCATGTCATGTTCTCAATAGTGGTTTCCATCACCAAAAGTCACAAGAAAACACCCTATGAGATTATGAAAGGCAGAAAACCAAATTTAGCCTATTTTATAATCTTTGGTAGCAAGTGTTATGTTCTTAATAATGGCAAGCACTATTTAATAAAGTTTGTTGCTAAATTCCAAGAAGGGATATTTGTTGGGTACAACAACAGCAGTAGGGCATACAGAGTTTACAACTTGACTACTCAAGTTGTAGACGAATCTGTCCATGTAGTTTTTGATGAAACTCAACTGTGAGCTGTCTATTACTTCTTGTAGCTCTACAGGTTTGAAGGAAAAGATGGACAAGCTAACCATTAGTGAAGACCAACCTGCAAGGCAGGATGAAGAAAATGATGGATGTTGTCCAGGGGGAGTACAAGACTCACAAGCTGATGATGAGGACAATGAAGTACACCATAGTGAGGAGATTGAAGAAAATCAAGGTGTAGATAGATTGCTTCCAGCAATAAGACATCTAAAGGATCATCCAGCACACCAAATTATTGGTGATCCAAGTCATGGTGTTCAGACAAGGAGCAAGAACATGAACACAGTCCTTTGCTCAAGTTTCCTGTCCCAGATGGAACCCAAGAAATTTGAAGAAGTCATACAAGACCCAAATTGGATTGATGTCATATAGGAAGAGCTGAATCAATTCAGAAGATGCAAAGTTTGGAAGCTGGTTCCTAAACCAAATAATCACAATATCATAGCGACTAAGTGCATCTACAGGAACAAGCTAGATGAAAATGACATTATATTTAAGAACAAAGCAAAACTGGTGGCAAAGGACTACAGACAGGAAGAAGGAATAGTCTTTGATCAGACATTTGCCCCAGTGGCACGGTTGGAAGCAATAAGAATGTTCCTTACCTTTGCAGCTTATCAAGGGTTCAAGGTATTTCAGATGGATGTTAAGTCAGCATTTTTGAATGGTGACTTAAAAGATGAAGTTTATGTTGAACAACCCTCAGGTTTTGTAAATCTTCTCTATCCTAATTATGTGTATAGGCTTAAGAAAGCACTATATGGTTTGAAACGAGCCCCTAGGGCTTGGTATGAAACACTTGTCTACCTTCCTCATTGAGAACGAATTCACAAGGGGGAAATAGACAAAACTATATTCCTAAGAGAATCAAAAGGCAAGATCATCTTAGTCCAGATATATGTTGATGACGTTAACTTTGGATCAACTGCAAATAACCTTTGTAGAAAGTTTGCTAAACTTATGCAAGGGAAGTTTGAGATGAGCAGCATGAGTGAGCTGAAATTTTTTTTGGGACTCCAAGTTAGACAGACTGATGATGGCTTGTCCATATCCCAGTCTAAGTTCACCAAGGAGTTGATTAAGAAATATGGTATGGAGTCAGCCTCCACCATGAGAACTCCAATGGGGTCAAGTATGCCTATAGGCAAAGATGATGCAGGAAAACCTGTAGATGAGTCTTTGTATAGAGGGATAATTGGCTCCCTTTTATACTTAACTGCTAGTAGACCACACATCATGTATGTTACATGTGTTTGCGCTAGGTATCAAGTCTGCCCTAAAGAATCTCATTATACTGCAGTCAAAAGAATTTTGAGATATCTTAAGGGAACACCAAATCTTGGCCTTTGGTACCCTAAGACTAGAGATTTTCTACAAACTGGTTATTCAGATGGAGACTTTGCAGGATACAAAGAAACAGTAAAAGTACAACTGGCATATGTCAGTTTCTAGGTAGAAGATTGGTGTCATAGAGCAGCAAAAAGCAGACAAGTGTGGTTATATCCACTGCTGATTCTGAATATGTAGCTGCAGGCAGTTGTTGTGCTCAGCTATTATGGATACAACATCAGCTTGAAAATTATGGCATCCAGGTAAGTAAAACTCCATTATTTTGTGATTCTACTAGTGTCATCTCTATTGCTAGAAATCTTGTTTCTCATATCAGAACTAAGCACATAGAAATAAGATTTCATTTCCTTAGAGATCATGTTGAAAAGGAGGACATAAGTTTAGAATTTATCAATACTAATTTTCAAATTGCTGACATGTTCACCAAACCACTAGATGAAACTAAATTCAATTATTTTAAAATTGAATTACACATGCTAAACTTGGAATAAGAATGACAAATTTGACTAAATAAATTTATGTCGACACATAAAGACATCTGTGTCGACACTTAGTAGTTTGTGTCGACACATAAGGAAAATTCTGTCGACACATCAAGAAAATTGTGTCGACAGTTAGAATTTGGTGTCGACACATAGCTCTCCTGACACTTAGATATTTGTGTCGATACATAGAGTCATCTGTGTCGACACGCAGAATTTAGTGTATACTCTTAAGGTTGTCTGTATCGACACATCGCAAATGGTGTCGACACATAGTATTGTACTACAATAAAATCCTCTGTCGAGACTTTAGTACACTGTGTCGACACAATCCCAACAGTGTCGACACAATAAGAGTATTTCAACCCTCCTTTTGACCTTCTTTGTTTAGAAACATATAAATAGGTGGAAGTAAAACCCTGTCGACTACGCTCTCAAAATTCTCGAGACCAAACCTTTGTGTCGACAGACCTTCATCTCTCTTCTCCTCAATCTCTAATCCCAATGTCGCCAAAGCTGGAAGAGAACATCAATGAGGGTTATGAACTGGTTCGTCATGCGTTTGAGACTGCCACGCCAGAAATCAAAGCCGTGATTACCCTAATCACAGAAAATGGATTGGAGTACTTGGTCTCAGAACCTACAAGGATATGAAAAAAGGAAGTTCTTGAATTCTACTCGTCGGCATCCATGGAATCGACGGGCATGAAAATTAAGTCGTCAATTCAAGGAACAAAGATAAAACTGACACAGAAAAGCTTAAAAAAACACTTCAACTTCCCAAGATTAAGGAAGAGAATGAAATAGCATCCTCCATGACAAAAGATGCTCTCCAATGGTGTGGACTGGATCCCACTACCAAGATTGGGTCATCCATGAACAGGAAGGGAATGAATTCTCAGGGCAAATTTCTTTCTGAAATTGTAGGGAAAGTTATTCTGTGCAAAGCAGGCGGACATGATAGGATTTCAGCCAGTATGTTCAATCTAATGATCAGGATTATATTCAAGGTAAAAACAAACTGGTCTGCTGTTGTTTTTGACAAGATCAAAGAAGGAATCAAGAAACCTAATCTAGGCAGAATACTGAGTCTATATCTGGCTGAGAATATACCAGAAGTGATAAATCAATCTGCAGGTTCTAAGATTAATCACATGAGAAGAATGGACTTAAGGATACTGTCCAGATGGGATAGGGTACTGTCCAAAGATGTTTCTACCCTCAAAAACATACAAAGCAGATTCAGAAAAAGAAGAAAACAGCCTCAAAGACCACTGAATCTTCCAGTGATTCAGAAGAAGTGGTTGTTTTCAGCTCAGATGAAGGAGCAGAAAGGACTAGCAAATCTCATGTTCTAGAAAATGTAACTGATAGTCAGATGCAGGGGGAGCAGATTCCTGCCACCAACATCTCAGTGGATCAGGTACAGGAAGAGCCTCATCAAGGGGGAGCCAATGAGCTTTCTCCAGTTCCAGCTCAACCACTGTCATCACCTTCAAAGGAAGCTCATGTACAAAAGTCAATTAACCAAACAGCTGAATTGGACAGTGAAGCAACAACTCAATCAATACTTGAGGTAGTCCAGGACATAAATCACGCTGCTATAGACACTGAAAATGAAGCACTAGATGTGCATATGACTGATATTGATAAAAATAACCAAGACAATGTCCCTGAGGATGACATTACCAGGGAGGAACCTTTTAAAGTTGAAGGAGGACAATCTGCTGAGCAAGAGCAAGCTATTCCTCCAGTTCAAATAAACCAAGAAGTAACATTAGAAGAGTTATTTCCTGATTTGATAGGAGTAAGGACTGAGGGGGAGCACTCAAGAATTGAGCAAGAGATGCCCATCATTGCCTCAAGTCTAAAAGACACTGTGGACATAGCA
This sequence comes from Platanthera guangdongensis, assembly GCA_039583875.1. Taxonomy (NCBI): domain Eukaryota; kingdom Viridiplantae; phylum Streptophyta; class Magnoliopsida; order Asparagales; family Orchidaceae; genus Platanthera; species Platanthera guangdongensis. The sequence goes on from CM077167.1 coordinate 115,044,587, forward strand.
AGTTCATCTGATTCTTCTGAACATGAAGAAGCCTCCAGGGCTAAGAAGAGAAAAATTGTGGAGCTCAGGAAAAGGAGCTCAAGCTATAAGAAAGCCTTGCAGGCTGTTCCACAAACTCTAACTCCAGCAGTAGACTTCAGTTCACTTCTGGTGCAACTGCAAGTAAAGATGGATGAACAAATACATGCACTTGGAAAATATGTTGATGAAAGCAACAAGGACTTGCAATTTCAGCTGGCCCAACATATCAAATCTATCAGATTTGAAGTGAATTTATATAAAAAGGAAATGGCATATTGCTTTCATAAGGGAGGTAATGTTGTAGTATATTTAGCCAAGCAACAACCGGAGGCGAAAACTCAAATAGATGACATAGCAATGAAACAAGGTTATGTTCTGGAAAACCAAATTAGAATGAATGACAATCTGACAGAATCTCACAATGTTATTCTCACAGAACTCCGGAATAAAGCCACTGCTTTTACTACAAACATTGCTAAAGAAAAGTCTGAGTTTGATAAACAACTCAAAGCAGATTTGGCAGTTGTTCACACTACTATTCAGGACTCTCAAAAGGTCATTGCTGATCAGCTGCAGAAGTTCAGATCATTCTATAAAGAAAACACAAATTACCTAGCTAATCAGATAAGATTTCAAAAGGATGATCTCAGAGACCATATTGAAAGAGAAGTCATAAAGGGGGAGAGGATGTTAGTTAATGCAGGCTCTGATCATGTTAAATGGATCACTAATGCTATCAAAGCAACTCTTGGTTATTCACCCCTGTGTGATGATGATAACACTGCTGAATCAGGCATTCAACCGGCTTCCAATGAAGGAGTTCAGCAGGAAGTAGCTCAAATTATTTATCCACCTGCTGATTTTGAGGGCATTCAATATGCAGTTCAACAAATGTATAGTCCTCCACATGAGATTCAGAATGTGATTATTGAGAAGGTTGAAATGTCTGAAGTTTCTTTGAAAAGAGAGCAAGAAGCTCAACTTTCTAAAAAAAGATTTAGAGAGCAGGCTGAATTAAAACCTGATTTTGAAAGATGGAGCCCCACCTCCAGAAACATTATTCTCACTGTCTGGCAAGCTGTTAAAGACAACATGCATGATAGAGTAAAGGGGTATTCTGAACAAGAATGGAGCAAGTATCAGAGGCGGCAAGATGTCATTTATCGGCTCAGAAGAGACCTCAAAGCTGGGAAGATACCTGCTACTTTTGTGGAGCCAAGCAAATACTTTCCAAAACCTTATCATTACTTTGAAAGGCAAAAGATCAAGCTGAAGAGCTGAAGAAAATGGATCTTAAAGGAAAGAAACCGGCTGATGACACTGAAGATAATGTATAAGCTAGGATTCAGTCTGGCAAAGGAATTGTTATCAAGGAGCATGATCAATCCTAGAATTAGATGGTCTAGGCTTTGGTCAATGTAAAATTTTGGACTAAATCATTGTTATTCTGAACATATATTAATAAAATTACCTTGGTTTAGTCTTTATATATTGGATACTTACAATCTTGTGATGCATGTTTATTATGTTATAACACATTCTGTGATAATATTGATATATGTTATAACTGCTTATGGTTACTCTTGTCTTTGAAATACTTGTTTACATCATAATTTTTGCTTTATTATAAGTGATGTATATCATTGACAAAGGGTTATGACTTCTACAAATAGGAGGAAATTGGGTACATTGGAAAATGTGTACCAGATTTGGAGAAGTCCTCACCTAACTCAATGATATTCATCAATTTGTATTTGATGTTGTTTTGAGTTTCAATGTGCAGGTTAAGGAAATGCAGAAAAAATTTCTACGTACAAGTGTCGACAATTGAGAAGAATTGTGTCGACACTTGGGAAAAGCTGTGTCGACACCAGGAGCCAGATTGTGTCGACACACAGGACTTGTGTCGACACACAGAAAATCTGTCGACAACAACTGTGTCGACACACAGGACTTGTGTCGACACATTCCAGAATTCTGTCGACACAATTGTGTCAACACACAGGACTTGTGTCGACACACACCAGAATTCTGTCAACACCAACTTTGTCGAGACTAGGAGCTATTGTGTCGACACACAGGACTTGTGTCGACACATTCCACTGAAGCTGTGTTGAGAAGATAAAGAAGGGCCATGTCGACATTATGAGAGCTGTGTCGACATCATCAAGAATTGTGTCGATACATGATCTATTTGTGTCGACACATTTGAAGTATTGTCTCGACACTTTTTTGCTGAGATAGAGTACAATGAGGGATCAAGTGTCACGACTGAAGACTTGACAGCTGTCATAACTAACAATGATGTTGCATTTGTTAGAGCTGTCAAAAGGCCGTTATGAACTGGATCAGCCGGTAATCTCGGATGGGGTCTATATAAAGACATATTCTATCAACAAACGAGCAATGAACAATAATAGAAGAAATCGAAGAATCGGAAGAAAAAAAAGCAGAAGAAGAGAGGTCGTCATCCAGAGATCAACAAGTCTCAAAGGGCAGATTCTGAACAAGTCTGCAAGAAGAATTCAGAGTCACATCTGAATAGAAGAAGGAAGCAGGATTGAAGATCATCTCCAACTTCACAAAAAGATCAACCTTACTTTGTTCAAATTTAAGAAGCTTTGAAGAAGCTAAGACAGGTTGGATCTAAAGCAATCAAATCTATCAAGAACTGATCAAAAACCTTCAACTCATTCTCTCTCTACCTAGGTGAAGGATTTATTCTTTTTATAATCAATTTTCTCTGTAGGATCTTTTATAAACCTGAGTGTAGGAGAGTTATCTCTCTGAGTTGTAAACCTAAATCTATAAAGGCTGAGGTAGGGCTGAGTGCCTGAGGTAGGGGATTAATTTCTCTGAGCTGTAGACCTGATGAAAGAGGCTGAGGTAGGGCTTGATTGCCTGAGTTGTAGGAGTATGGACTCACTCTGAGGTAGGATTCTCTGGAAGAATCTGAGTTGTAGGACTTGCAGAATTCTGAGCTGTAGGAACCTTTCAGGGTTCTGAGCTGTAGGAACCTTTCAGGGTTCTGAGTTGTAAGATCTGAGGATCTGAGAAGGAAGAAAGAAGTTAGGTCGAATCTAGTATACTGCTAGATAGACGAATGGGGAAAGTGGATATACCCATCTCTTGGGGATCCACTATAAATCTGTGTGCAATCTGTGTTGGCTGTGTTTGTTTTTATGTTGTGCTGAGATAGTTGTTGCATAGATTTATTACTAGTAAAATATACTGTCTGTCTTAATAAAAAAAGAATTGAACCTATTCACCCCCCCCCCTCTAGGTGTTTAGGAGATCTTGAAACCAATTCTTTCTGAATCTCACCCTGACTTTAAGCCTGAGCACGAGTATGAGGAAGTCGTAGAAGTGGAAGGTGAGCACACAGAGCACTCAGTCTACATTTTACGTTAGAGTTTGATTACCCTAGCGAGTTTACCGAAGATGACCACTGTAGACAATTTTTCGCACCACTGCACGTATTCAGGGACAATTTTGTTCTATTATCATGGATAGTGGCAGTATGGAGAACTTCGTTTCTCAACAAATGGCTAGCATATTAGGGCTTGAGACGCACCCGTTACAACAACCCTACAGCTTATCCGGAGTTAATAGTAATTTGGCTGTCTGTTACCCATTACTGCCTAGTTGGGTTTTTATAGGGAGCACATATTCAGACATAGTGTTATGTCATGTCGCCGCCATGGATGTCTATCATATCCTATTAGGGAGATCTTGGCAATACAATAGACATGTCATGCACGACGACACGAGTAACTCTCATTCCTTCGAGCACAAAGGACACAAGATTGTTCTACTTTCGCAGAAGAACTGCCCTATTCCAAGGGACCGTGAGGGACTTCTAAGCCCTCTAGTTCATTTTCAATTGACTCCACCACACTACTGTTTATCACACTCTCGCCTGATCTCCCACCCCAAGAAGTAACTTGTGGCCCGGATGTGTCATTCACCCCACATTTATTAATTCCCGACGAGCCACCTGATATTTTTCAGCTTTTTGATACTACATCAAATGACCACTCACTCCACACACATTGCTCTGCCAATTTCATATTTTGAGACTACGTTTTTATTTCACCACACTATCATTTGGAAATAGGGATATTTGCATCTATATATTAAAAAAATTCCTATCATATTTTTGGAACACTTTATGGGGTCAAAAGAGAGTTAAACTCGAATTTAGCAGTTCTTATCACTCACTAATCAATAGACGGACCAAGATCACTAATTGGAGTTTGGAGAACATTCTTAGGCATTTCAGTGAGACGAATCTGACGTATTGGGATCTTGTACCTCCACAAGCAAAATCCACAATTAATAATTCTAAAATTCACTCTCTTAATATATCTCCTGTCGAAAGTATCTATGTGTTACTTCATCCACCTGACCGCAATCATCTCCCATTCCATGAGCGTATTTCATTCGATGCGCAAGCTTATATTAATTATTTAAAAGAACTGCATAAAATTATTGCTAGCAAATTGCAAGCAAGATTTGAAAAATTATAAATTCATAGTTGGTCGTTATCGCTGTGAGTTGTACAATTCAAAGGGAGATTGGGTGTTTGCTTATTGCATAAGATTTTGTCCTTTCAAATTCAAATGTGTATCAAGCCACCTGTCAAATCCCCAATCATACCACCCAATTCAGCACAAGTGAAGACATCAGATCTCTTTGTTGTCAGTGTTTGTGATTTCTCGTCGGGGTCGAGCTCTTTCAACCTCGGGGGAATTGATGCACCCTCTGTCGCATCCAAAGATGCATGACGTCATCATGTGTCGCACCCCTGCTTTTGTTTGTGGTTGATCGGCTCGTTGGTTTTACCACCTGATGAGACCTTAAATAAAAAGCTCCAGTAATTTTAGTCGTTAGGAAATAACGAGCAAACTTAAAATTATTTAAAATGTATAAATTTAAAATTTAAATTCAAAAGACAGAAAATAATAGGAAATATTATGTTTGAAAATAATTTCAAAATCTATAAACAATTGGAAAGATTTATTTGGGAAACAAATATTCTGGAAAAAATTATTTAGGAAGAGTTATTTGGAAAAAAGCACCTACTCAATATCTAAGTTCCCATGTTCAAAGAAGGGGCAGACCAGTCAGTAGAGAAATCGTTTTCTTATTTGATTCCCTGCATTGTCGGTCCCTCCTCGCGCGTACAGCTACCCTCTGTCGCTACTCTAACTACCTCGACAACAACAACGCAGCAGCCCTCTTCCGCCGCCAAGGCGTCCGGCAAGCCTACAACTTCTCACTGTCGCTGCTCCAAACTCCTCGACGATACTCCAGCAAGGTTTGCCATCCCATGTTCCAGTTTCTGCCTCATGAGACTCTGTCGCTCCAGCAGGACGACACCACGACAGACGGATCTTTGGCCTCCATCAGTCCATGCCAGACGGAAGCTTCATTCCCTCCCTCTGGTGGCCACCTGACTCCTCACTGTTGCCGCTTGCTATCGACTCTAGCACTTTCCTCCAGCAAACGGCTCGCAGCAATCTTCCGCCTCTGCTTGGAATTTGAGATGGACTGCTCTCTTGCGGTATCTTCACCCGTTCCTTGCTCTAGTTTTAAATTTATGCACTCACTTAAATAATTAAGAGCTAGCCCCGAACGTTCAACTACTTCTATTATTGTATTTCATAAATTATTGTTGTGTTTTGTTTATGGAAGGTCGAATCTCTCTACGGTTCAACTCAAGAGATGCTCGAGGGGTCGTACCCAAATAAAATTAACTATTTTAGCGAAGTTTGCCGCTCGAAAGTGATTTAGTGCGCAAAGTTTTGAAAATTGAACCTCTCGGCCTACATAAGTTTGAATTTAACACATAAAATATCATAATGTTCCAAAACCCTAATTTTACTCTACATCAGGTTTACTGGTGGCTGACTGGATCGAGTAGGGAGAGGGGAGCAGAATTGATACGTCGGCCAGGAGACTGGGCGTTGACTTCGACTAACCAGAGGAGAACGACAGGTAGATCGTGGAGCAGTAATGGGATGGGCGGCTGGCTAGGACGAAACAGGAAAGAGATTTACGGTAGGTATGAGGGTGGTATGGGCAATCGGCGCTGGGAAGGTGAAGCTTGACTATGGTGGAGATGTGGAGGCAGAGAGAGAGCTTACAGCAGGATGGAGCGGTCGGGGTTTGCACCAAATCACGGGAACGGAGGGTAGTAGCCAGCACTGGGAAAGAAGGAAGAGGGGAGAGGATGTTTTCAACGGCTTGGGCTTTCGATCCTTCTATCGAAGAAGAAGGAAGCGAACAGGAGCAGCGTTGGACTGTTTGTCGTGAGGAAGAGCACGATGAACAATGCGGTAATGAGCGGGAATTGTGGGATATGGAGGGGGGTCTTAACGGGAACAATGAGAAAAAAAAAAAAACTGATAAAGAAATGAGGCTTCGCACCCCGGGGTCGCGGAGTCGCAACATGGCTGATTGCCGGTCTGGAATCTCTCACAATAGGGTTGGTTGGGCACCCAGCGTAAACAACTAAGATCGTTTGTTATGTCTAGTGTCCTAAAACACTTAATACAAGCCAAAAAAATAAAATCAATTACATATAAAATGAAAAATGATGCTCTGGATGTGCTCGTGGTCTCGGATCGCCGATCCGATCAAAGAATCTCCGCCAAATATGCAAGAACGGGTCCCTCCAATTGGTGGACCAATTTCCTCCATCGAACACGATCATGTGGTCGATCCCAATCAATTCCCCACGATTGAAAAACATTCATCTCTGAGGAATGAAGACATGGTTGTGTTGTAGTCGAAGAAGTTGAAATCGGAAATGATAATGGAATTAGGAATTAGATCTCATATCCCACTACTCTTACATATATATGAGTAGGGAAAAAACACATGGACCAAAATACCCCCATAGTGGGATAATGAAATAAGAAAGACTTAAGTAAATACAACTCTCCCCCTCAAGTCGAATGAAAAATATCTGTCATTCCAAGCTTTTGAATATCATCAACAAAAATATCACATCCCAAATTCTCGGTGAGCACATCGGCGAGTTGGTCTTTGAACTGAACGAATGCAGTGACCACATTTCCGTTATCCAAATGGTCTTTGATAAAGTGTCAATCCACCTCAACATGTTTAGTCGTATTATGATGAACATGGTTATGAGCTAAGTTGATCGCAGCCTTATTGTCACAGTATAAGGAGATAATGTTATTCCCCCGGAGCCCTAGATCATGTAGCATGGTATGCACCCAAAGACCTTCGCATAGACCTTGAGATATTGCACGATACTCAGCCTCAGCACTAGATCTAACAACTACATTCTGCTTCTTACTCCTCCATGCCACTAAATTTCCTCCAACAAAGGTACAGTAGCCGGTAGTGGATTTTTTGTCATCACGACATCCAGTCTAATCAGCATCAGTAAAGACTTCAATCTTCAAGTGATTGTTCTGAGTGAACAAAAGGCCACGACCAGGAGCCTTCTTCAGGTATCGTAATATGCGATTTGCTGTCTCTTGATGTTTGATCCTAGGATCATGCATATATCTACTAAAGATACCTACAGCGACGTAATCCCAGGACGGGTGTGACTCATGTGAGATAGATATATGAGTCTCCCAACCAATCTCTGATAGCTTGGAGTATCTGTGCGATCACCACCATCATCCTCATGTATCTGGTGATTCTCCTCCATAGGAATATTTGGAGGGACAACCTAACATTCCAGTTTATTTTAAAAGATCCAAGACATAATTCTGCTGAGAGATAAAGATGGTTTGACTCGACCTAGTCACCTCAATACCAAGGAAGTATCGTAATTTTCCCAAGTCTTTCACCTCAAACTCAGCAGATAGAAGAGCCTAAAAGATACTAATCTCCTCAGTGTCGTTGTCTGTAATCACAATATCATCCACATAGACAATAAGGATCACAATCTTCTGGTCGTTTCTACGGATAAACATGGAGTGATCAGATTGTCCCTGCTTGTAAGCGAAGTTGATCATTGTCTTGAGAAAACTGCCAAACCATGCCCTTGGAGACGGTTTCAGCCCATATAGGGATTTTCTCAAGCGACAAACAAGACCTTCTGCTCCCTATTTTACAAATCCAGAAGAAATTTTCATGTACACATCCTCATCAAGCTCATCGTGGAGGAAGACATGTTTAACATCCAGTTGATGAAGATCTCATCCTAAGTAAGCGACACATGATAGAAGAACCCGTATGGAGTCCATCTTTGCCATGGGAGCAAACATCTCCTGATAGTCCACTCCTTGAGTTTGAGTATATCCTTGAGCAACTAGTCGAGCCTTGTATCGTTCAATCTTACAATCCTGATTATGCTTAACCGAGAACACCCATGACTCATCGTGATCCAATGACTTTCTTTCCAGGAGGAAGAAAGGAGACGTCTCATGTATGATTTTTGTCGAAGGAAGACATTTCTTCCTTCATACCCCGTGTCCAAATCGGCATCTCCAATGCTTCCTGCAACGTCTTGGGAATGGAAACCGAAGATAATGCAGAAATAAAGGCCTGGTGGGCCAGGGTAAGGTGTTGAGTGCTTCCATCTTTACCTTTCAGCAAAGTAGGAGGGTCATCACTAGAATCTGAGCCTAAAGCGGGCACTGGCAGAGGTGGAACACTAGCAGTCTGTTTCCTGGTTGACGACGATGGTATACGTGCGGAAAAGGAAAGATGGAAGAAGGAATCTGAGGAACATGGATGGGGGAAGACGGAGGTACCTGAATAACAGAAACAGGGATAGAAGACTAAGCGGGAATGAGAGGAGGAATGAGTGGAAAAGAGATAGTAGGAGGAACACAAGTGTCGCCCAACTCCCCCTGACAAAGAGAGTGAGTCGAAGCTGGATAATAAGGTTCCACCTCCTGAAAAGTAACATCCATGGTACAAAAAAATGCATGGAAGGAGGGTGGTAACATCGATATCCTTTCGTAGTGGAGGAATAACCAATAAATACGCAATGTTGAGCCTGAAGGTCATGTTTGTCCCTTTGAGCCTGATGAACATGCACGAAACATAAACACTCAAATACACGAGGTAGAAGAGGAGAGGTATGAACAACCGACATAGAGGAGAGGTGAGCGATGGGAGTAGCATAATCTAAAACTCGGGAGGGAAGACGATTTATAAGATGAGAGGCAGTGGGGACAGCATCACCCCAATTGGATTGGTAAGATGCATAGAGTGAAGAAGACAACGTGCCACCTCAAGAAGATGACGATTCTTCCGTTCAGCAACCCCATTTTGTGGGGAGGTGTGAACACATATGGTTTGATGTCGCAGTAGCAAATGAGGTGGAGGCACTGGAAATATTAGAAGCAGAGTCAGGCTGGGAATGAAGAAGGCGACGAAGAACATCCAATTCCTGGGCAGAGAACAATTCAGAAGGAGGATATGAAGAGGAATCATAAACTTTGGTCACATACGTAGCATCAGTCACTCAAGAACACCCACGTCGAGTTCCTCCACGGATGGGACCACGACCACGGCCAGCCGGAGCAAAATAAGGATGAGTTCGTGGAGGGTCACTCATTTGTGGCATCATCATGCACGGCGAAGTGACCAAGGAAACAACACCCAAGAGAGCCCCTAGCTGTGGCAAATGTACCTGTCGACGGGATCACATGATATGCATCGATCTGATGGTGAAATCATCCCTTTGAACCTACGGCCAAATCTTCTTCACTGGCTTGGAACTGATAAGGAGAGAAGGGGCTGCTCGATCTCACTGAAGGAGGATGCTGGAGCGGGGAGGGAGTTAAGCAGCATCGGGCACCGAAGCGAAAAATGGGAGCAGCACAGCTACTGTCGATAGGAGAGAAACAACAGTGATGACACAAGAAGCTACGGCAGAACAACAACACAGCAGCAGCAATGGCAGAGAATCAACAACTGCGGTAGAGAATCAGACTAGAACGATGGAAAAGAAAGGTGGCATCAATAGAGAACGGCGGCGACTTCTTCCTCGGCAGGCGACGACAACGTTATTGCCTCCAGGCGATCGCATGAGCGGTTCGAGCACCTACAGGCCGCTCAAAACAGCCGACGGAGAGAGCGGGTCGAACGATGGAGAGCGCGGGCGGGAGAGACAAGAGGGCGAGATGGGAGGGAGTTGTGCGAGACCGGAGCGAGTGCGGCTAGGTTGAAATCGGAAATGATATTGGAATTAGGAATTAGATCTCATATCCCACTACTCTTACATATATATGAGTAGGGAAAAAACACATGGACCAAAATACCCCCATAGTGGGATAATGAAATAAGAAAGACTTGACTAAATACAACTGAAGATCAAGGGAAAGTCAATCAAGCTCCGTCGCCAATATCCAAGCATCATCAAAGGTGGGGTGTCCACTCCAGTGCACTAAGTAACAGTAAGAAGGATCATTTGTAGGGGTGGTGCACTCGTCCATCACAGTACCAGTAATACTCTCAGCTCACACCTCTTGTTGGTGGATCTAGAAGAACTGGTGGAATCATAAGAGGTGTAGGTAAATTCGTGGGTGCCCATCTAAGGTAAACAGGGGAAGTGTCAAGCTGTAACTAATAGAGTGCTAGAAGAGGCTCAAAATATGGATCTTTATGTTCGAGAAGTTCAAAGTAATGTGTCAAATTTTTTGTATTAAATATGGGATGAATACCAATATCTGCAGAAAAATTGATCTCGTAGGGATGTCTCAACTTTCTTTATAACTCTATAAGAATTAAGGACTCATTCGCTTAAGTTCTAGTTTAGTAGCGGCTCCTTTTGGGAGCCCCTCCTTGCAAAGTCCGACCATGACATGCTCACACACCTGAAAATGTTGATCACATTTGTACATATCTGCACATACCTTATATAATTCAAAATTGCTAGTAGTTTTCTTCCGGATTAATTCATGCATTTTATGTAAATGATGCAAAGCATAAAATATGTGTGACTCATGCAACATAGATGAGTCATGCACTGAATGTAAATGAATAAACAACACATATAAGAAATGATCTACTAACACGAATAAATCTGTAAACTGATGGTTTTAGGTACTACAAGAAACACCTACGATAGGTACGTATTCAAGAGGATCATAAGGTAGGTCATAAAAAAGTCATCGCCGGCACAATGAACACTCCAATGAACATCGGAGACATCAGTAATAAGATGTGTCAATATATTGTATGGACTGTCTCTATAAGTGCGAGTTGTAAGACATAAAATCAGTGAGCCATGAAATGTATTCTCAAACTTGACTTTGCTACTAATGATAGATACATCTCAGATGAGCAGTGATAGAATATGTGGCTCATCACGGAGTTCATTAGGAGGGGTATAATAAAATTCGTTGCAAAAGCGACGAGTACCAACGTAGGTTCTAAAAATATCTGGTGTGCCCTCATACAAACGATGGTGCAAATGAAGCGTAACAAACGTGACATGCTGGCAAAGAGAATCTGACACATCAGGGAGCTAACCAAAAGGTGTGTATGTAAATTCATTGTGAATATAATGATCTAAAAGGACGTGTAGGACAAGAACACAAGAATGTAACAACAAGGTCGACGGAACGTCTCCAAAAAGAAAGAACTCCTCAAGTGGCTCTCCAAAAGTCTCAACGGGGGATTCATCAAAGAGTTTATTCATAGATGGATGGTCTGTGAGATGCCTGTCATCAATAATATAGAGTCCTCATCCTCAAGATGGGAAGAGATAGCTACGACAAAGTCGAAACTATGTTCTCTACCCTCACTTGGGATATGACTTGCCACAACAATATAAGGAGGTTCGGATGAACATGCATGCAAGGCCAAGTCAATGATTAGAGCAGGGGTAGGGAAAGAACACATCACTATAGGTTCACCAAGTCGCCTAAGCTCGATCTCACCACCACTTTTATTGTGTCTAACGGGCCAGAATAGCCAAAATGATAGCCTCAGAATGGAAGGGACTCGTTCTAGTGAGATCAAGGTGGACATCCACTCAATTACCTCTAGTGGATCTCAAGGACGACTCATAATGAAGCGCGAGATGGAATGTCTGCTCAAGAAACTCAGAGTAATGATAGGTCAATTTAGCACGTATCTCAGATCAAAGCCCTGACCGAAATCGGGAAGTGATCATAGTTGACTTCTCTCGAATGTTGTTTGTCACTCCTAACTCATCAAAATGATCGTTGTACTCAATGACGAAAGATGATCCCTGCTGAAGGGAGAATAAATACTCAAGTAGGCGACTCTAATAGGAAGCAGGTAAATACCTCAGACATAAAATATGCTTATCTCCACCCAACTAACGATGCGGTGAAGACGTTCTCGTTCAGGGGTCTTCTCAATGATAAGCCAATATGCCCTCGGATGATCTAGCAATCTAAGTTTCGCAATTTTTATGCAACGATCGCCGAATAACTCAAAATGATCGAGGTAATATTTCATGTACACAAGTCAATAACTAAAGGACTCGGGAATGAGCCGTCAAAAGAACGGGCATCAGTACGAAACTGACACTCAAGATCTCTCTCAAAATGATGATCCTCATAATAATCATCCCTAATGTAATCAAAAGTCATGTTGAAGGAACAACATGATCCGCTCGCATGCAGGGATATGAACAACGACCATCATAATACTGATCGTCTCTAGCATTGTCGGATTGTAACCTGAGGTCTGGAACTAAATTTGACGCGGGGTAGACCGTGTGACTTGGGTGTGTCGATACTAATGTGACCCTAAGTGCTTGTGATGCAAGGACTCAAATAAAAGTGAATGAAATGCAAATGAGTTTTAAGATTTTAATCCGAAAATAAAACTTGCAGTAATGTTTTTATAAACGAGGCAAATTATTCCAAGTTGATTAATAATTTTCTGGCACACAAACAAATCACGTTAACATTCGCACAAAGTGATATTTATCACAACTTCCACAATTAAGCTTTTATAGAACAAGGACAAAAATGAACAAATGCATTAAGAAATCAAAATACTCAAACAACTACAAAATATTTTCTCATATTCAATAAAAAAAACAAACACACTACAATAATACTCGCATAGAAAAGAAAATCTGACAATGGCAGCAGGCTTGGCTCCCCGAGACGATGGATATGGTTGTGTCAGAGTCAGTAAATGGGGAAGGTTTGGTTGTTGCAGATTTCGGGATAAAGGGGTGTTGTTGTTGGCTTACATAGAGGCTCCACGACATAGGAATGGGAGGGGAAATAAGTACAGTAGTTGTGAGGTTACCTAGTCGCTGACGGGATCGAGTAGGGAGAGGGGAGCGGAACTGATACACCGTCCAGGAGACTGGGCGCTGCTTTCGACCGGCCAGAGGAGAGCGAAAGGTATATCGTGGCGCATGTATAAGCCGTAATTCGTCGAGATCAGAGATGACCGGGGATGGAGTGCACAGGAATTCGCCTCTCAAGGGGCGATATCTGGGCCCAGGGGAGTAGGGACGAGTGGGGTGAGCTAACCCGTACTTGACCAAGGCTCCAAGGCGGGTAGGGGCGAGTGGGGCGAGCTGACTTGCATTCTCCCAAGGCTGCATGCAGGTATGGGCGAGTAGGGGGCGAGTAGGGTGAGCTAACCCGCACTCGCCCTAGGCTCAAGGCGAGTGGAGAGTCCCAGCTTCACCGGACACTCGCCACCCCGAGGAAGCCCTTTTTTGTCCTGTCACTAGCCGCTGCAAACAGCGGGATTACGACGTTGGCAGACCAATTTGGACTGCAGTTAGTAAAATCGAAAGGCAGGATCTTGTTATCCACAAGCTATCCACGAAAAACTATGAATAGACCCCCATAAGCACCTTTGGGAGGGGACTGCTTCTTGGTTTCTTCCTCCTGAGGGTGGCTCTGGTTGGCGAGGGTTTCAGCTCCCTGTTCACCGTGGTTTTCGGGTGGACAGGTTGAAGGCTCCATCTTCCTGTACACTGTGGTTTTCGGGTGGACAGGTCGAGTGCTCTCAAGTTTCTTCCAAGGTGTCCGACTCAGCATTGGTTTGGGAGGGGAAGCTCTCTTAGATCTTTCAGGTGTGTGGCGGGACCTCCTCGCTGCAGCTCCTGGTCTGTTTCTAGTTTTCCATTAGTTGAGGGTGAGGTTCCTTGCTCAAAGGATTCGGACTAGTGCTCTAGCTCAGGAGAAATAAGCGCAGGTTACCACCCCAGGTCGAACTCTCTTTGAATCGTGATTTTCGGGTTCAACGGCGAGGTAATGGGATGGGTGGTTGGCTGGGATGAAATAAGAAAGAGATTTTCAGGTAGCTATGAGGGTGGTGGCGGAAATCGGCGCAGGGAAGGTGAAGCTTGACTGTGTTGGAGGTGTGGAGGTAGAGAGCTTACGACAAGATGGAGAGGCCAGGGGTTTGCGCCAAGTCGCAGGAACGGAGGGCAGTAGCCAGCAATGGGGAAGAATGAAGAGGGGAGAGAAGGTTTTCAGCGACTTTGGTTTTGCAGTTAGGGCTTTTGATCCTTTTGTCCAGGAAGAAGGAAGCGAACAAGAGCAGCGTTGGGCGGGTTGTCGTGAGGAATGGGACGATGAATAGTGTGGTTATGAGAGGGAATCGTGGGATATGGAGGGAGTGTTCACGGGAACAGTGAGAAAAGAATTAAAAAACTAATAAAGATCTGAGGCTTCGCACCCCGGGCTTGCAGCGTCGCATCGCGGATGATTGCTAGTTTGGAATCTCTCACAAATCAACAATGACTGAAAATGAGAACACCCGCCCTTATTTATAACAAGAAGGGGCAGTTGGGCACTCGGCGTGAACGGTTATGATCGTTTGTTATGTTCAATGTCCTAAAACACTAAACACAAGAGAAAAAAATAAAAACAAATGAAATGTAAAACGATGCCCCGGATACGTTCGCAGTCTCGGATCGCCAATCCGATCAATGCATCTCCGCCAAATATGCAAAAACGGGTCATGCCGAGTAGGGACCCGATTTCCTCCATTGAACAAGATCATGCGGCCGATCTCCATCAGAATACCACACCATCCCTGTGGTCTTATATACAAAAATATCTTATAGTATGCATGCAACCGTGATTACCATCTCAGAATGCATGGATCTTTTGTGAAGGCTCAAGAATGATATGTTACATTGTATGTCTAAGCGCTGACAACCTCCCAGCAATGTCCTGTGTTAACATATTTGTGAGAACATACTTGCCTAGCCCTCCATAACGACCTCTTGATGACTAAACAATTCTCTTCAACATCTTCACAACAATCTTTGTCAACCATCATTATAAATGCCTTTTGTCAAAGCAGTTGAGAAATAGAAATGCTTCATACATTGTGAAAGAGAGCTCCACACACATATATATGAAGGAGAGAAAAAGTACAAAGTACAAAACTACCCTTATGGGTAAAATACAATATAATAGAAATAAAACGACATGATTTCAACTCTCCCCCTCAAGTCGAACGGTAGATATCCGTCATTCCGAGCTTATGAGTGTCATCAGTGAAGACATTGGATCCTAGACTCTTGGTGAAGATGTCAGTCAACTGATCTCTGGAGTGAACGAAGGGTGTGACTAAGCTTCCTTTTTCAAGATGATCTTTGATGAAATGGCGATCCACCTCAACGTGTTTAGTCCTGTCATGCTGAACTGGATTGTGTGCTATGCTGATGGCAGCTTTGTTATCGCAGTACAGGGATATGGGAGCTTCCACCTGAAGCCCCAGATCTTGCAGTAGGGTACGCAACCACAGGCGTTCACAGAGGCCATGGGACATTGCCCGGTACTCAGCCTCGGCACTTGATCTGGCCACCACATTCTGTTTCTTACTACGTCATGTGACCAGGTTTCCTACAATGAATGTGCAATAGCCCGTTGTAGATTTCCGGTCATCGTGGGATCCAGCCCAGTTTGCGTCAGTGAAAACATCGATCTGCAAGTAATTGTTCTTAGAGAACATTAGCCCCCGTCCAGGGGACTTCTTCAAATACCGAAGGACATGGTAAGCTGCCTCCTGGTGTCTGACACTCGGAGCATGCATGTATCTACTCAGGATCCCAACAGCATATGTAATGTCGGGGCGAGTATGCGAGAGATATAAGAGTTTTCCCACCAATCTTTGATAACTGGGGGCATCTGTACGATCACCATTGCTATCCTCATCGATCTTATGATTCTCCTCCATAGGAGTGTTTGTATGGGCACAACCGAGCAGACCGGTCTCCGTTAGCAGGTCCAACACATACTTACGTTGGGAGATAAAAATACCTTTGTCAGAACGGGTTACTTCAATTCCTAGGAAGTAGCATAGCCTTCCCAGAACTTTTACTTCGAACTCAGCTGAGAGACGAGTCTTCAATTTGGAGATTTCATCTGTGTCATTTCCTGTGATCACAATAACATCAACATAGACAATCAGAATAACAATTTTCTTTTCATTCCTCCTGACAAATAAGGTATGATCAGAGTGCCCCTGCTTGTAGCCAAACTGGATCATGGCCTTGTGAAATCTACCGAACCACGCCCTCGGGGACTGGTTCAGCCCATACAAAGACTTTCATAAGCGACAAACAAGGTTCTCTTGTCCCTTCCTCACAAAGCCTGGAGGAAAGACCATGTGCACCTCTTCCTCGAGGTCCCCGTGCAAGAACGCATTTTTGACGTCCAGTTGATGAAGTTCCCAGTCTAAAATCACAGCACATGATATGATCACACGAATAGAGTCCATTTTTGCAACCGGTGCAAAGGTCTCTTGGTAATCAATCACCTGAGTCTGGGTATAACCACGAGCAACCAACCGAGCTTTATAGCGCTCGACTTTCCCATCCAGATTCTGCTTGACTGAGAAGACCCATCTTGAACCAATGGGTTTCTTTCCAGGAGGAAGAGGGATGACATCTCATGTGTGATTCTTCTCCAAAGCGGACATTTCTTCCTTCATTGCTTGAGCCCATACTGGAATGCCAAGTGCCTCCTGCCATGTATTAGGAATAGAGATCTCGGACAAAGAGGATATAAAAGACTGGTGAGGATTAGAGAGGTGATTATAAGCAACATGGTTAGAAATGGGGTGTTCGGTACACCGGGCCTTACCTCTTAGTTGAGCAATAGGAACATGTAAATCAGCATCAAGATCTGAGTCCAAAGGCAGCATTGGCAACGGCGGAACAATGACGGGTTGTTCAGCTGTTTTTCGACGATGATAAACATGAGGTAGCGGCGTGATGAGAGATGGATGATGAGAGAAGGGTATATGAGAGATATCTGTAGTGGATGGCATAGTGGAAGTAGGAGAGATATTTGTAGTGGATGGCACAGTGGAAGTAGGAGTGCTACTACGCCCGGGGGGGATAACAGGAAGAGGAACAGCATCGATAACATCATTATCTTCCTCCCCCTGATGAGAAGGAGTCGAAGCTAAGTAATAAGATTCATCTTCGCAAAACGTCACATCCATGGTAGAGTAAGTACGTCTGGATGGTGGGTGATAACACCTATACCCCTTGGTGGTGGTAGAATAGCCAAGGAAAACACAACGGATAGCTCGAGGATCGAGCTTGTCACGGAGTGGCTGATGAACATGAACTCAGACAAACCCAAACACGCGGGGTGGAAGCGAAGAGGTATGAACAATTGTCGTAGAAGAGAGGCGCGCGAGAGGGGTGGCATACTCGAGAACCCGGGAAGGAAGACGGTTGATAAGATGAGCGGCCGTCATGATGGCATCACCCCAATAGGGTTTCAGAAGGTGCATGGAGGTGAGGAGACAACGGGCAACATCTAGGAGATGCCTGTTTTTTCGTTCGGCCACACCATTTTGGGTGGAAGTGTAGACACACGTGGTTTGGTGGAGGATGTCATTGCTCGAGAGACGAGCTCCAAAAGCACCATGATCTTCATATTCCCCCCCATTGTTGCTTCGAAGAACACAAATGGTTCCATTGAACTGTGTTTGTATCATCTTATGAAAGGTTTGAAAAACAGAAACAACTTCTACTTTCTTCTTCAAAAGATAAACCCACGTAGTACGAGAAAAACAATCAATAAAGGTAACAAACCATATATAGCCAGTTAAAGACATAATTGGGGAAGGTCCCCAGACATCAGAATGTATAACAGCAAAAGGTGTACTACTAGGAGAAGATACATGGAATGTCGAATGACGAACATGTTTAGACATTACACATACATCACATTTTAAACTAGGAATAAACTCAGATAAAGCAGGAAAGAGTTTCTTGAGATAAACAGGAGACGGATGACCAAGACGCAAGTGCCAACGGCGAGCGTCAGTAGCAGTAGCAGCCGAAGAAGAAAGAGCAAGGGATGATGGCGTAGTATCCAGGTAGTACAGACCAACACGATTCCTATCATTGCCAAGTATCCGCTTCGTACCCAGTTCCTGAAAAATACAAGAATCACAGAAAAAGGTTACAGAACAGTTAAGAGATTTAGTAAGGTTGTTAATAGAAAGTAAACTGCGGAGAAAGGAAGGGACATGCAAGATGGAAGAGAGAGGAAGAGAAGAGGAACATGAAAAAAAACCCTTGCCAGCAATAGGAGACAAGGTACCACTAGCAGAGACAACCTTGTCCTTACCAGACAAGGGATTGTAGGAGGAAAAACTTGTAGAGGACCCGGTCATATGGTCAGTGGCACCGGAGTCAATGATCCACTCAGACGGGGGAGGCATAGCGGCATGGGCACTGGGCATCGCAGCAGTAGCAAACAAAGAGGAAGTACCACTGCGAGTAGGATCAAACTGAGAGTGAAGCAGGCGTCTTAGAGCATCCAATTCTGATGTAGTGAAGTGAGTCAGGGGCTGGCTATGATGGCCCTCCTGCATCTCTGTGGAATAAGCAACATCATGAGAGCGGGTACCAGTCTGGCGGGATCCCCCACGTCCAGGGTCACGACCACGTCCACGGACATATCCAGGTGGAGCAAGGTGAGGATGAAGCTTGAAGCACACTTCGCGAGAATGGCCCGACGACCACAATGAGTGCACTTGGGAATCGTGTCAGTATGACTGGAGCCACCACGTCCAGTACTCGTAAAGGCAGAGCGGTCAGGAAGAGGAGTCGTATTGCTGAGAGAACGACGACGATTTTCATCGCCAAGAACCATACTGAAGGCCTCACGAAGAGATGGAAGAGACCGACGAAGAATATTGGTGTGAACCATATCTAGCTCCATTCCTAAACCCATCAAGAACACATGTAGGCGGAATCATTCGTCTCGCTTCTGCAACAGGACTGCATCGGCAGTGCAGGCAGGAGTAAACTGGTCGAAGTAATCCAACTCCTAAGATATGCGCTCGAACTCGGAATAGTAGGTGGACATAATCATAGATCCCTGACATAGCTCCAACATACGGCGGGTGAGCTCATAAACCTGAGTGGAGTTTCCAATCTGAGAATTGGTCTCCCGGGCTCGAGTCAAAATCTCGTAGGCTGAGTCCATTAACATATAACTGTGGTATACCTTGGGGGACATAAAATGGAGAAGCCAGGATACCACCAGAGAATTTTCAGAATCCCATCGCGGCCAGGAAGCATTGGCCCTAGATGGTGTCACCTTAGTTCCATCAATGTACCCAAACAACTAGTGACTGCGGATAACAGGTTGTGCTGCACGAGACCATTCGAGGTAGTTCGTTCGATCCAGTGAAACCGTGGTAATTTTCAAGGAGCCAGCATGGCCAGAGGGTCGCTGAGGTTCACCCATCGGGGGAGCCATAACCACTGGGGACGTAGAATCAACCGCAGTCGAGGAATCATCCATGACGAAGGAACAACCCGTCGAGAAAGGGCAACGAGCTAATACCACAAAGAGAGTAAGACAGCAGGAGCGATCAGAAGGCATCGACAGAGAAGCAGCGTCGAGAACAATCAAAAGGTAGCAGAGAAATGCGGCTGGAGGTGCGGCAGAGCGCCGCGGCTGGAGGTGCGGCAGAGCGGCGCGGCTGGAGGTGCAGCAGAGCGGCGCGGCTGGAGGTGCGGCAGAGCGGGAGCGGTAGTAGAGAGGCGTGGCTGGAGCGGCAGTAGAGAGGCGCGGCTGGAGGTACGGCAGAGCGGGAGTGTCAGCGAGCGGCGAGGTGTCGATGTCAACCGCGGAATAACAGCGATGTCGGGCAGCAGAGTGCGGAAGCGCAGGCAACGAGGTTGTGCTATGCTTCATGAGGAGACGGCCGGCTCCTTCAGCATGCACCGCTGCCCGCGAGAGGGTCGTTGGGCTCCATGCGCGACAGAGGCGACCGGAGATTGGGGGCGCGGCCGAGCGACGAAATGTGAGGAGGAAAGGGCGAGCGGCTGCGTCGAGGCGAGAGGATTATGGTTCGGTTTTTTCTCGGCTCTGATACCAAGTTGAGAAATAGAAATGCTTCGTACATTGTGAAAGAGAGCTCCCCACACATATATATGAAGGGGAGAAAAAGTACAAAGGACAAAACTACCCTTATGGGTAAAATACAATAGAATAGAAATAAAACGACTTGATTTCAACTAAAGCTTCCATCCATGGTCTCCCTCAATACCTTCAGAAATTACACCATAAATGTTTGAATTACCTTCATGGATGATTATTTCAATGCATTTGTCAATGTTCCTGTTAAAGAATATTAAGAAAAATGATGTATTGGCTCATTAACTTGGCCCATATAGGTTTTAGTGTTTAGTCCAACATTGATTGTATAGCTAGATCTTTCTCTCTTCCCTCCTATATATTTGTACTCATACTTATGTTTTTGGTATTCAAGAAGTATATACAAGGTTTTGACCTTTTTCCACATGGTATCAGAGGGACTCATCCCCTCCTGCGGTTTCCAACATTCTGTCTGCCTCTACTCGTCAACGACCTGCTTCCCCCCTTGCGGCATGCCTTCTCTCTACCCGCTAGTCAATCTAGCTGCTTGACTGTTGCGGCCTGCCTTCCCTCCTGCGGACTGCCTTTTCTGAACACGCTTCCTCCTTTCTCTGTGGTTCCACCCTCCTCCCCGAGCTTTTTATAGCCTTCTTTCTCTGACTCATGGGGTCCACGAGTTCTTTTCTTAATCGCCGCGGCATGTCTCAAGCCGCTGCGGGCTGCCTCAATTCGCGCCCTGCCGCGAATTTTCTCCTTGACGGCGCGACCTGCTTCTTGTCGCCGCGACCTGTCTCAACTCATCGCGGTCTGCCATAATTTGTGCCTTGCTTCTTGGCGCCGCTACCTGCTTCTTGTCACCGCGACCTGCTTCTTGTCTCCGCGACCTGCCTCAATTTGCGACCTGCCTTAACTCGTCGCGGTCTCGCGGTCTTCTCTTCTTACCCGCTGCGGCCTCTTTCTCTACTCTGCTTCTGTCTGCGCCGACTTCTCTTAATCGCTGCTCTTGTTGCTGTGACTACCCGCTGCGATCACTTTTGAAATCGCGCGGGCTTGTCGTGCAAGAGCGCTCCTGCTCTCCCGCTGCGGCTAGGCCTTCTCTGCTTCCAGATTTTTCCCATTGCGGCGTTGCTCCTCCCGCGGCTAGACTGTGTCTGCTGCTCTGGTTGCGGTCTGCATCTAACCGCCCGGGCGGTTGTTCTTCCGGACTTGGTTGTTCGCGCGGTCTGCACGCGCCTTCGGGTTTCTACCGCTATTCTTGTTGCGGTCTGCTCCTAGTCGTGCGATCGTTGTGACCTGGTGGCAGTATTCTCCTACCCGCACTGCCTTCTCCGGATTCTTAACCGTCACGGCCTGTTTCTGCCCGCTGAAGACTGTGTCTTCCCACGCTGGTCGTGGTCTTTTTTGTCGCTGGTGTGCTGTCACCGTGACCGCTGCGGACTGCCCCTTGCAAGATGATCAACTGTCCTTCGGGCTCTGTGGTGTCTATTTCTGATGGTGGTACCTCCTGCCTTGTTCATAGGTCATCCTAGGATCTTGGATTCTGGGGCTTCTCACCACATTACCACGCAGACACCACCACACTATTTGGACTCTGTGCATCCAAGTTCATTACTGTTGCTAGTGGGGGCACTCTTCCCGTTTCTGGCGCGACAGATATTCACCTCACTCCCTACATTACTCTTAGCTCTGCCATTCATGTTTCGGGCTCTCCTTTCAACCTTCTCTCGGTTAGTCGCCTCACTAATGACCTTGGTTGTGATGTAACTTTTTCTTCCAACTTGTGTGATGTGCAGGATCGCAAAACGCGAACTATCATCGGACAAGGACATTTGTCAAATGGTCTCTATATCCTTGATCTCTCTCCCCCAACGGTGTTGTCCTCTATTAGCTCTGTTGATTGGCATCGACGTCTTGGTCACGCCCCTCTAAACATACTCCGAAAATATCTACCTGACGTGTCCCTCCAAGAGTTCACGTGTGAGTCATGTATCTATGGGAAACATCATCGGTCTACGTTCTCACCACATCCTACTCGGAGTCCTGCTCCTTTTGATCTAGTACACTCCGATATTTGGGGACCCTACAAAATTGCGAGTGTTTTTGGATATCGTTACTTTGTCACATTTGTAGATGACTACTCGCAGGTGACTTGGTTGTATCTCCTTCGTGACCGCTCTGAATTACTCGGTGTCTTCCATACTTTTTTCATTGAAACTCGAAACCAATTTTCCACTACAATTAAAACGCTCTGCACCGATAATGCCCGAGAATACACTAGTCATGCCTTTGCACACCTCTGTGCAGAGTTTGGAATCATCCATCAAACCTCTTGTACCTATACCCCCCAACAAAATGGCATCGTTGAACGCAAGAACCGACACATGCTTGAGGTCACCCACTCTTATGATTCAAATGAATGTTCCCAAACAGTATTGGAATTTTGCGGTTTCTACCGTCTGCACTCTTATTAACCGCATGTCTTCCTTCATTCTCAATTTTGTGGTTCCCTTCAATCTTCTTTTTCCCTCCAAACCCCCTTTCTCCATCACACCTCGCGTGTTTGGCTGTGTGTGTTTTGTTCACCATCTTGCCTCATCCACTGATAAACTGGCTCCACGTGCCCATAAATATATGTTTGTGGGCTACACGCGGACACAAAAGGGTTATGTTTGTTTTTCTCCCAAAGATCGCAAGGTCGTTACTTCTGCTGATGTCACATTTCTTGAAATCAGCCCTATTACTCTCAATCAGCTGATTCTCCACTTCCGCCACCTATTCTGAGGCCGGCTATACCTGTTAATTCAAGCCTTCCTCAGATCCTTCCCACGCCAATCCCATCTCAACTACCTACCCTTCCCACATCAATCCCGCCTACACAACTTATACTTCCCACTCCAATCCCACCTAAACCACCTGTCATCCGTATGTATTCTCGACTCCCTTCTTCGTCTACTACCCTACGGGAGATGCCCTCCTCTAATGATGCTTTGCAGCCTGCGGATCCGGCAACAGGTTCCACTGCCCACCCGATGGCACACTGTCTCCTTTCACCGCCTCTCTCTTGAACTCCGAAAGAGTGTTCTTTATTTATCCTCTATTTTCACACCTAATTCTGTGCAGGAGGCTCTCCAACATCCTGGGTAGCATGTGGCTATGGACGAGAAAATGTCTGCTCTTTGGGCAAACCACACTTAGGATTTGGTCCTGCTTCCTCCTGGGCAATCTTGTGTGAGATGTAAGTGGGTGTTTGCCATCAAGCAGGGTCCGGATGGGACGGTTCAACGTTTGAAAGCTCGTTTTGTAGCTCGCGGCTTCACTCAACAACAAGGTCTGTACTATGATGAGACCTTCTCTCCAGTCGCTAAACTCAATACTGTTCATGTGTTGATCTCCCTCGCTGTTCACCGCCACTGGCCCTTGCACCAACCGGATGTCAAAAATGCTTTTCTAAATGGCGATTTACAGGAGACCGTTTATATGCAGCAACCTCCCAGATTTGAGATCACGGGGGAGTCCCTTGTCTGTTGTCTAAAGAAGTCTCTTTATGGCCTCAAACAGTCTCCTCGGGCATGGTTTGACAAATTTAGTAAAATTGTTAGTGTTGTTGGGTTCACTCGAAGTTCGGCCGACTTCTCTCTCTTCACTCATCATCGTCCAACGGGCACAGTTATTCTTCTAGTTTAAGTGGATGATATTCTGATTGCAGGAGATAACCTTTCAGGCATATAGATGATCAAACAGCATCTAGCAACTGTGTTTCAAACTAAGTATTTGAGAAGCCTGCGATATTTTCTTGGTCTCGAAGTGGCTCGGAGACATGATGGGCTTGTGTTATCTCAGAGAAAGCACTGTCTTGACTTACTTCATGATGCGGGCTATTCTGGATGCAAGCCTGCTGACACTCCCATGGATATCAATCACAAGCTTTGTGTTCATGCCTCGGACTCCGATGTTCTCCTTCCGAATCCAGAGTATTATCGTCGTCTTGTGTGAAAGTTGATATATCTCACTGTTACTAGACCTGATAAATCATTTGTTGTTGGAGTTGTCAGCCGATTCATGCATGAGACACGTATCTCTCATCTTCAGGCTGTCAAGCGTATTCTTCGATACTTGAAGACTGCTCCTGGACAAGAGCTTGTATACAAGCCCTCTTCGTCTCCCTTATCTTTGATTGCATACTCTGATGCTGATTATACTGGCTCTTTGGATGATCGTCGTTCCACAAGTGGATTCTGCACTTACTTTGGAGGACATCGTATTACATGGCGCAGCAAGAAACAGTTTGTGGTTGCTCGCTCATCTGCTGAGGCTGAGTATAAATCTATGGCAGCTGTTGTGTCTGAGCTCACATGGCTTGAGGGTCTCCTTAATGATCTAGGAATCAAGCACTCCTCACCTGCAACTTTATTGTGCGACAATCAAGCTGCTATACACATTGCCAAGAATCCGATCTTTCATGAACAGACAAAACATATTGAAGTTTACTGTCACATCATTAGGGAGAAGGTTCAGTTGAAGAAAATAGAGTTAACAGATGTTCTTGTTGCTCAGCAAGTTGTTGATATCCTCACCAAGGCCTTACCACGACGCCTCTACTATCAGTTCTTGTCCAAGCTTGGTGCCTACGATTTGAACACTCCATCTTGCGGCGGAGTGTTAAAGAATATTAGGAAAAATGATGTATTGGCCTATTAACTTGGCTCATATACGTTTTAGTGTTTAGTCTCACATTGATTGTATAGCTAGATCTTTCTCTCTTCTCTCCTATATATTTGTACTCATACTTATGTTTTTAATATTCAAGAAGTATATACAAAGTTTTGACCTTTTTCCACAGTTCCTAATCACTCATATGACGCATTCACTAATGTCTTTGTTAATGCCTTATGTTGATGCCTCCATTGACACGGAGATCATCAGTTCTATCCAAATCGTCATTAATACTTTCACCAACTACTCAGCAGCTCATTGAACTCATCCCTCCGTCAACTCCTCCATTGATACTTTTCATTAACAAATTCTTTCACTCTATGGTGGCACTTTATTAATTATCTGAGTTCTTCATCAACGCTCTCCATTAATGCTCTATGTCATCACCTTCATCAACTTCCCACAATTGCCTTTGTTAATGCATCAGAAGTGTCACCATTGGAAAATTTTGCCCATGTATTCATATATACCTCCTATAATAATTTCACTAGCACACATGTTGATGACTACATCAAAGCCCTTCATTTTTCCATTTATAGATGCCCGAAGTTGACTATTCAATCAATGCATCAGCATAGATTTAGTAGATATCATTCATTGATGTTTTACATCGACATCTTTCATGAAAGACTGTTCATGCTATTACTTTTATAATGTTTCTGCAAGGCATTTCAGTGCCTGATGAAAGAGAGGATATTTCCCCCTAACACCCATAAACTAGAATGGCATTCGTGCCAACCTAAAGTCATCAGGTTACCACAATAGTATCATCAAGTGTACTTAGCACTTTGACAATGATCATATAACCCGCTAACACTTGAAAAATGAATTGTATCCTTCCCTCATATTCAATCATCATACCACAACAGCAAAGCCATACACACCACAAACAATAACCTTATCAATATCGCCCAACATCTAAACACCAAACCAAATTCAAAATTACAAGCAACGTGCTGGAATATATGTCTGTGATAATTAGATACATTACTCCCACTATTTGGAGACATCATGGACCATTCCATCACAAACTTCTATAGCACCTTTATAAACACTAGAAGCATTTTGTGCTTAAAACCCTCTCAATAAAGGGTTTGACCAAATAATCCAATTCCTCTTTGGAGAGCTTAAGTGATCACATTTTATATCTAATTGAATGGAAATCTAGCAATTCAGCTGACATAATATAGCTCAGCGTGTGGATAGATTGGTGAATCTTTGTCTATAATACCAATTTGATGTGTAGGTAAACCCAGCAGATATTGAAACACCACTCTAAGACAGTAGATTATAGATCATCAAACTTGGATGAGTATCTGGAGCTCATTTTCTTATCGGGCATACTATAAGATGGTCTACCATGTTTGATTGTGATAAGCACATAAGTTGCAGAATTAATTATAAATGTGTATAACATTTATAAGTTTAATAATGGCCCAATATAGCTTAATTTTTAAATGCTTAATTATGTAATCAATATTCATCGACTCGAAGTAGCCTAAAACAAGTCTACCAACATAGCAAAGAGCAGCGCCCAAACATGGGATTTTCAAGCATTCTCAAACACAATCAAGCTTGAACATAATAAGAAATAAAATAACCAAGCTCAAGCAACTATAAATCTCACCCAAGCTTGGCTTGACACGTCCATAATATTTCCTCCATAATCATGTTTTCACTGTGTCGAAAACCAAAAGAGATAGATACGTAGATTTACATTGAACTCAAAGGACTATTGAACACTTTTTGAAACTTATCTCCTCACTTGGCACAACTAGTGGTTGGTGTTATAACATTACTAAAACACTATCAAAAAGATGATAGGGGAACAAAGATCATTAGCAAAAGTAGTACCTCTAAATTCAAGTTGTTCTGGACCACATCCACAGTGCTCTGTAAAATTTCTCTCCCCTGCGATGAGAATAAATACCAAAATATAAAAATCAAGGTGTTCTTAAATCAGCTCATCTGTGATGAACTTTTGAGTTGTGCTTTGAGCATATTACAGAAAATTTCAACAACTACGGTCTTAGCCAACCATATTTCTTCATAAACTTGATTTACAAATTATTTGAGATCTGAAAATTTCAGAACATAAATTCCTAAAAAAATTAATAGAAATCCATTTTCCATTGATCGTTATACCCTATTTAAGAAATATATATTTTTATAATTGTATTGATGCATTTCCTTATTTTCTATACAAAAACAAACTGATAGGACTGACATGCTGATAAATTCAAACCGAGTCAAGTGCATGAATTACAATTAACATAAAGGAATATTAGAGGGAGACCTTAATACTTTGAAATATAGCATTGAGCATTTTGCAATATAGTTCCCATATCTAGAGAACCTCAAGCATTTTCATTCATAACTACTTAAATTTCCATAAGTACACAATTATGAGATTTAGTACGATTATCTGCAGAACTTGCTAAAACATAATTGTAGGGGAAGCCATTAGGATGTATTCATCATTTTTAAGGCCTCCCTTCAAACTATCTTTATGTAGCATACATACTGTCTCATTTCTATTTTTATATTATAGCATGTGCATCGGCTCATACAGATTTTAAGGAATAGAAACACGCTGGTTTTCAGTCAGGTTCTGGTACTCATGTACATATTTAATTTATAAACAAATATGCTTACCCAACAAACATATCAAGTATGTTATAAGAGATTGGTGCAAATGGAGTGTGGGTTGGACTTATCCAAGTCCCATTCGTCAAATATTAAAATTGTAAGTAATAAGTCAATGCACACTTCTATTAATATCACGAATAAAGTAAGTTTGGCATTATAAATTTATATTGAGGCACAATCAACAGTACTTTTCAAAAGGTATGCTTGAGAATATGCTGACATGTAGCTGATATATATAAATATATACTACCAAATTAACTTTAATGTTGAAAATTTGTAATGAATATGGAAGAGGGCGAGGGACGAGGAAACTAGGACACGGCGCATATATTGACGTCGGGACCGAGGTAACAAAGACACGGACTCCAATACAATGAGGGGCATTCGCCAGTAGCGTACCCGAGCTTAGGGCGCACCTAGCAGCTTTATATATTATTATCGCACATGTATTTTGGGCCATGGGTTATTTAAAGTTTTCCCTTGCCTGTCTCGCAACAAGGCACTATATAAGCTTATGTGTGTATCTAATTTGAATTATCTTGGAGTAAGATTACTTTTGGGGAAGGCCTAGGGAATGAAATTCTTCTCTCTTCTACTTCCTCCTTCCCGACTCCTCCATATCTGTTTTTTCAACCCTAGTATCTGACATTTGATCCGACTTGCCGCTCTTCCGGCCATGGTTTTCGTCGTCCGAAGATCGACCAGTTGCTTCATGTCGCATGTTCCTCAGCTCGCTAGGACGATCATAGACTGGTAATTTTTGCTGCTCAACATCGATCCACCCAACTGCTCCCCGCCTCGTCTTTTGATTTTTGTCATAATCCTCGCTCGCAGTCTCCCAATCCCGCTCACTCGCCACTATTTCTGCTTGCTGCACCCAATGTACCAGCTCACGGCGATGTTCCCGCTCACAGCACCTAGCGCCAGTCGTTCCGCACACCTTCAGGATCCGCAATCTAGCGCGCCACCACATCTCGGTTTCTTCAATTCCTCATGTGCTTCCTGTTTTAGTCTAGTGTCTCTGATTAGTGCGGTTTTGGCGTTCTGTCCACCTCAGCATCAACGTATTCCCCGACGTCGCTCAATGGGACCTGTGAACACTTCTGCGACTCAGCCCCCATTATCTCATCCATCTCTCTTCACCTCAACGCTCATGAGAAGTCCATCGACTCTCTCCAAGCCCTAATATTGTGAATGGATGCTACGTTTGACGCCCTCTTGGCCAGCTGATCGGCCGAGCACTTCCCCAACGTCCAATGCAAGCCGTCGTCGCTTCTCGACGAGCATTTGAACCTTACACGGGATCCAATACCACAGTTGACAGGCCTTCCTCCATCACACTTTCCACGTAATATAATATTGGTCCGACCAGGCTCCCACAACATATCATATACGTAAGTAAATGTTATAAAATGGTAAAAGAGCAAAAACTCATAAAACAGCACTAGCGGAAGCAGTTTATAAATACCAAACTATGAATGTCCATATATTACATTTATGAATACAACAATATTTGGCCTTAGTCCTACATCATATCACGATTGAACATCAAAAGACAGCAAGCACTATTGGTGCAAATATACAATCTACTCATTGGATCGCAAGCCGAAATAGCAAAAGTATGAAAACAGACATCCCCCTGCAAGTTGCTTAGGAAAATGAGAGTCAACTATGAGTCGACCACAAACCGTGTAACAACTCCCCCTGATTCATCCTAACGGACTTTGTGGAGGATCACCGCACACCTGCAAGTATGCACAAGCAACATGCAACATGTATATCTAAAGCAGAAAAATGGTTATTTTATACTAAACATAGTAAAGGCTCAATCACAATCAATCTTCTAAGTTTGCATAAGTAAAATGAGTGGACCTAGGAATACATGATAGTTTGGTCCACCCAAAGAATCACCTCAACCTCCTATCACATCACCGCATGTTTTAGTATTATACATGGAAATAGCACATCAACTTGGGGCACTCACTGCCTCCATTTCCAAATCAATACATCAAAACATCAAGGGAGACTTATATTATCTCAACCTTGTTTCATCACAATAGGTAGGCACAAAGACAACACCTCTTGGTGGCAATGTCATCTTGCCACCGAATATTGATCAATGGGTGGGCGTAAAGCTAACTGACGTTGGGTGAATTTATAGGCGGCGGAAAATCTGCGACTTAACCCAACATGTTATGCAACAGCCCAACGATTAAATCACAATTAGATAATAACATTATGACATCCCACACAATTAATTCATGGCAATGCAAAATATTTTATTAAGACAAAACAAGCTTAGCATTTCCTCCGCAGGGAGGGCGAAAGCAAGAGCACGCGGCAAATAAATTATGCAAATTACGATAATCATCTAACAATCCACCACAATACAAGGTATCCAAACTAATATAGTGATCCAACCCAATATAAAAGTGCTGAAAATAATAAACCAGTACAACTAAATCTCACCAAATAGTGAGCTGACCAAGGCACTGAAGAATCCTGAGCCAGAGATGCTTGTACGGCGATCGAGTGTGGAACCGGCGGCGTGGAAATACTGACGGTGGCTGTCCTCGGCGGAAGATGATAAAAACGGGCCGAAAATGGATAGATCCGGCCACGTAGGTGGAGATCCGGGTGGGGGAGGGTAGATCCGATATTTTGGAATCGGATCCGGGCTGAAAATTCCGAATCTGGGCTGATCTGGAAATGGGAAAGGATATAGAAGGTGGATCCACGAAAGGAAGGGAGGGGGTGTCGGTTTTGGGCTGTAGAGAGGGGCACGGTGGTGGTGGGGGCAAGGGGCCTAGGTGGCTGCTGGAGGAGGACTGTCGGACTGGGCAGAGGCAGCAGGAGGAGGGGTAGGGTTTGCTGGTTGTTTGCTGGTTTGCTGGAAGAGCAAGGGGCGGCGGTTGTGGCTTCAGGAGGGGGAGGAAGCAATGAACGGCGGATGGGATAGCTCTGGGCGGTGGTGGGGAGGGGCAAAACTATATGAAATGAATAGTACATTTGATTTTTGAATAGTGGAATGAAGGTGAACAGGGTTCAGATCTGGACAGCAGTTAGGCTTGCTGTTTGTGGGTTGTCGGGGCTGCGGATGAGGGTTTCGGAGGGGAAAGGAGTCTAGGGTTAGGGGGGTATCTTGGGGAGAAAGATAGGCATCTAGGAGTCGTCACCTAGGGTTCCACGAAGTTGACACCGTGGAGGGATCGCCGAATTTCGGGATTTCTCTTCTCCAAAATCTGCAATGCCTCAGATCAGCCCCTAAGCAATCTATTTATAATAAGGAGAAGATTAGGGCATCCCACTATCGATGACAATGATTGGCCGAAAGTGGGGCCGCCTAAATACATCAAAATAAAATGCAAAATAGTGAAATAATATATCAAATTGATTCGCAACGCGAATACGAACACATCTGCAAAGTCCGATCGTCGATCCGAGTACGCCATATATGGAAAGTCTCCAAATCAGTCCCGAATGGACCCAAAACTCGTCATCCACTGCAAGTGCTCATCAATGCTACGCATCAATCTTCCCAGCTTGAAAGAATTCATCTCCCGGTGAATAGTGATCAGAATTATCTCGTTGCATGCAGGTAAACTCGAAGAAGTTCACCAGAGGTCGCCCAAGAGCCGTCGCTGGAAAAGTGTCCTCGCCAATCAACTCCCCTGACTGAAAAGCTGTCATCTCCGATTAATGGAGACGGTCGTGCTGAAGTCAAAGTCCAGGGGCGAATCAATCAAGCTCTGCTATAAGTACCCAAGATTCACCAACGTCTGTAGTGGGAATGCACCTGTGGAGTCTGGTCTCCATGAAGCTCTCAACGCTCAACTCACGAGTGGTGGATCCCGAATGCGATCAGCGGCGCCGTCGGTAAAACCAAAGAAGACGAGTCCCCAAGTGGGTGGGTGTCAGAAGTAGGTGAGTAGTGGTGGTCATCAGACATAGGTGGGCTATGGGGGTGGCAAGGCAACGGGAGTGGAGGTGTGGGCGACTGGAAATCCCCACCGCTTGGGTCCACATACTAGCGAGGCTCGTAGTACGTGTCATATCTTCAACACTAAATATCGGATGGATGCCTATACTTGCAGCGATATCAAGATCATAGGTGTTTGTTTCGATCCGTCTCATGATTATATAGGGATCCATTCGCCTAGCGCTCAAGCTTTTAGCAGGCCTCGCACGGAGCCTCACAACGTAAATTTTCACCATCACCTGCTCGCCTTCATGAAGTACCTGCTCTTGCAAGTGAACATGCGCATGTGATTTATAAAATTTATTATCATTACGGATTTCTCGTCGGACCGACTCATGACATACATGCAAACGATGAACAGACAACACAACAGACTCATGCAAAAGATGATGAAATGACTCAACAGACTCATGCAAATGACACATGACCGACACAACATGATCTCTCTATGGGAGAGTCTAATAATGACCTGAAAACTTATCAAAGGAGGTGGCCTATCAGGAGGCTCTCTCGACGGTGTGTAGAAAAACTGATACCGTGTGAGACAAGTGCTCAGATGACTGTGAGAGACAACTATACTCAAATACGGGCTTGTAAAGAGTCAAATGTCTCTCGGGAAACGTAACACATCAGAGGGCTCACCAGGAGGTGTGTACGAAAAGTCATCACGGATAAGACGACCACCTGAGTGAAAGTCGTGTACACCGACTAGAAGACGTGACTCTCGAGTGTGGTGCGTGTTCCCAACAAGAAAGAGCTCGTCTGGTGGGTCAGCAGGTGGTGCGTCCCAAAACTCATCGATGGTGCGATGCGTCATAAAGTAGGCCCTCAAAATATGAGTATGCTCAAGCATACTCAAGGAAGGCCCTACATAGGTTATGCTCCACGCAAGATCAATTTTCTGAGATAAGGTTATAGATGATAACGAAAGTGACGCCAATAACTCAAAGCTCATAAACGAGCGTCTCACCCGAATCGCATCCTCACCAGGATGTGGCGGCTCATCAGGAGGCTCAACAAGAGGGTCATCGTAAAACTCGTCACTAGGGTCATGATCCTTCATGTGAGTACCATCGTGAGGGGTTTTGTCCCTGTGAATGGGTAAGATAGCCACTATGAGATTAACACCAGGCTCTGAGCTCTCAGTCGTGATGTGACTCCGGGTAATGACAATGGGAGAGCGACACAGACCTACACCCAGGAATGGATCGGTGGGTGCAGTGTCAGGAAATGGGTCTGTAGTTGGGGTGCTAACTAACCCGCTGTATGGCAGAAGAGGAGGTGTAGGTGAGGGACACAACACTACAGACTCAGTAGGTCGCTCAAGTTCGCTCTCAGTCGGGGTCACAAGAGGCGGATCAGAAACAAGAGATAGGTTATTCACTGGGCTAAGCACCTCATTGTGGTGAGAGTAATCCGCGTCAGGTATCACTTCTGTCGTGCCAGACAGGACAGTGGTAGGCGTCGTGGTGACCTCGGTATGGGAGAGACTCGTACTGCAGAGGTTAAGTTGAGAATCCCATCGACCAGCTCTTGCGGATCTCAATGACCGTTCATAACGAAGGGCGAGCTGATATGTCTGCTCGAGGGACTCCGAGCTATGATAAACTACCTTAGTACGAATGTCAGATTGAAGCCCAAGCCAAAATCTGGGAGTGGCCATGGCTGGGTCCTCACAGATAGCACTCCTCACAACTAACTCATCAAAGCGATCCATGAACTCAGCGACAGACATGGATCCTTGCTGGAGGGAAAATAATTAGTCAAGCAAGCGACTCCAATACAACGAAGGCAGATACCTCTGACACAATGTATGCTTCATGTCCACCCAACTAGTGATGCGACGAAAAGGGTCTTGCCCGTGGATCCTCTCAACGCTAGCCCAATATGTCATCGCCTGATCTAAAAGTCTAAGTTTCGCAAACTTGAAGCGACGCTCACCGAATACCTCAAAATGATCGAGAGAATACTCCATATACACGAGCCAATAACTGAAAGACTCGGGACTCGATGAGCCGTCAAAAGAAGGGGCAACAGTACAAAACTGACTTTCAAGGTCTCTCTCGGAACGACGATCCTCATAATAATCATCCCTAAGATAACCGAATCGAGTCGAAGGATCAACACGATCCGCTCGCGTGCAAGGATATGAACGACAACAATCATCATATTGATCATCTCTAGTGTAGTGGGGTCGTATCGGTGGGTCAACACGATCTCTAAAAGTAGTGTGTTGCGATCGAGAATAATCGTCGTAGTAACGCAAGGGTCTCCCTGACGGGGCTCTCTGAGAGCGAGTGCAAGTAGACCCGAAGCCTCCAAAGTGATGAGAGAAATAATTGTGACACTTACACATAATGAAAAACATATAAACTCTACGACTGCATATTGACAAGTGCGCGCAACGTGACTCTGATACCAATTGACGCAGGGTGAATATATAGGCGGCGAAAAATCTACGACTTAACCCTACATGTTATGCAACAGCCCAACGATTAAATCACAATTAGATAATAAAATTATGACATCCCACACATTTAATTCACGGCAATGCAAAATATTTTATTAAGACAAAACAAGCTTAGACTTTCCTCCGCGGGGAGGGCGAAAGCAAGAGCACGCGGCGAATAAATCCTGCAAATTATGATAATTATCTAATAATCCACCACAATACAAGGTATCCAAACTAATATAATGATTCAACCCAATATAAAAGTGCTGAAAATAATAAACCAGTACAACTAAATCTCACCAAATAATGAGCTGACCAAGACACTGAAGAATCCAGAGCCAGAGATGCTTGTACGGCGATCAAGTGTGGAACCGGCGGCGTGGAAATAATGGCGGTGGCTGTCCTCGGCGGCAGATGATAAAAACGGGCCGAAAATAGATAGATCTGGCCACGTTGGTGGAGATCCGGGTGGGGTAGGTAGATCTGATATTTTGGAATCGGATCCGGGCTGAAATTTTGAATCTGGGCTGATCTGGAAAGGGGAAAGGATATGGAAGGTGGATCCAAAAAAGGAAGGGAGGGGTGTCGGTTTTGGGCTGTAGAGAGGGGAACGGTGATGGTGGGGGCAAGGGGCCTTGGTGGCTGCTGGAGGAGGGTTGCTGGACTGGGCAGAGACAGCGGGAGGAGGGGTAGGGTTTGCTGGTTGTTTGCTGGTTTGTTGGAAAGCAAGGGGCGGCGGTTGTGGCTTCAGGAGGGGGAGGAAGCAGTGAACGGTGGATGGGATGGCTCTGGGCGGTGGAGGGGAGGGGAAAAAATTATATTAAATGAATAGTACATTTCATTTTTCCATAGTGGAATGAAGGTGAACAGGGGTTGAGATCTGGACAGCAGTTAGGCTTGCTGTTTGGGGGTTGCCAGGGTTGCGGATGAGGGTTTCGGGGGGGGAAGAAGGAATCTAAGGTTAGGGGGTACCTTGGGGAGAAAGATAGGCACCTAGAAGTCGTCACCTAGGGTTCCACGGAGTCAGCACCATGGAGGGATCGCCTGATTTCGGGATATCTTTTCTCCAAAATCTGCAATGCCTCAAATCAGCCCCTAAGAGGTCTATTTATAATAAAGAGAAGATTAGGGCATCCCACCATCGATGGCTATGATTGGCCGAATGTGGGGCCACCTAAATACATCAAAATAAAATGCAAAATAGTGAAATAATATATCAAATCGATTCGCAACGCGAATCCGAACACATCTGTAGAGTCCGATCGTTGATCCAGGCACGCCATTTATGGAAAGTCTCCAAATCAGTCCCGAATGGACCCAAAAGTCGTCATCCATTGCAAGTGCTTGTATATGATCCGCATCGCGGCTCAGTTGGTGATGAGAACGCCAGTGAAGGCCTCTTATCTAGGAGGTCAGGGGATCGAGCTCCGGCTTCAACAACCTGTCGCATGGTGGTGATTCCATGGCGGAGAGCTGGTTGGGGTGCACAGGTCGCGGCCCTGATGAAAGTCGCCTGGTGTTGACTCTAGGTAGGCCCCCGGTGGGACTCCAGGGTGGCGGGCAGGTGTGACGCCTGTGCCGCATCATAAAAGTGCACTTTTATGATGCAGGACGGACGTCACAGCCACCTGCCACCCTGGAGTCCCACCAGGGGGCCCACTATGGTGGCGCACCATGGAGGCTTTATCAGGCCCACGTGTCGTACACCCCAACCCATCACCGGCCCCACAACAGGGCCGATAGGTTGTTGAGGTCGGGGCTCGATCCCCCGACCTTCTTGATAAAGAACTCTCATGCGGATCAGTTGGTGATGAGAACTCGCATGAGAGTTCTTTATCAAGGAGGTCGGGGGATCGAGCCCCGGCCTCAACAACCTATCGGCCCTGTTGTGGGGCCGGTGATGGGTTGGGGTGTACGGCCCACGGGCCTGATAAAGCCTTCATGGTGGGACACCATGGTGTGCCCCCTGGTGGGACTCCCCTGGTGGGACTCCACGGTGGCAGGCGGGTGTGACGTCCGTCCTACATCACTAACACCTCTTGGTGGGAGCATCATCTCACCACTGAATGCTAATGATATGCGGGCATAAATCCATCCCACCTCTTGACAGGATAATCATCTCACCGCCGAATTCCGAAAGATTGGTGAGCACAAATCCATCACACCTCTTGGTGGGAGTATCACCTCGCACTGAATAATGAGTAATAGGGATGAATCACATCGTTGTACTTCTTAGCGGGAAGCCTAAGCACACCTTGTGACGTCATAAATTGTACACGTATTTTTGTTTTATATATGTTTATGATATATTTACACTAGGTTCAAGACAAAACAGATAAAAAAATACACATAAATGTGAGACCGGTTAGAGAGGAGACTAGACCGGTATATTAAGTGTAGAAATGTTATTGAAGTTGGACCGGCTGGAGGAATGGCCTTTACTAGCTGGGGGAAGTGTAGACCGTTTCTAGGAGGTCAAAATGGTGTGTCCCGATAGTAGCAAGTGGTGCTTGTTTAAGAGGAATAGAATGAAAACACATAGCTCATTTTTCTCTGCTACACCGGACAGAACCCGCAGAAGAGCCGCACGACGCCGCTTGCTCCAGCCGCCCCCAATCTCCTTCGGTTTTTGTGATTTTTCTTCCTAGAGCAAGGTAATCCCTTCCTCTCAACTTCTCTTGAATTTTATTTGGATTGGAGATTCTGTTTGTTAGGGTTGAAATTGCAAAGTTAGCCTAAATATTCTTTTGTTCACTTAGGCTTTCTCCTCTTGAGTTTCAGAGGATTATTAGGGCTTCTTTTGTTATGCTCATGCAATATTTCAAAAACCCTCGGTGGAAAATTGTCATATTTATCCTAATTTCAGTTATATGGTTTCAAAAATGGTTAATTAGGGTGGAATAATGGTGTAGTATGAAATTAGGGCAAAAACCGTTTGCCTCCATGTTAGGGCAGCCAACAATCATGAAGGATTGAACTCAAAGCTTCATTTCATGAACCCTTATACATTTCCCTTGTTTCATTAAAGCATGTTTGTTATGTTTAGACTTGAGAGCAGCCATAATAAGCCAAGATTTTTATGTTAGCACCTTACGTTTTACCATTTGATCACAGAATAACGGTAAATTAATTAGGTCATGATTTCTCAAGATAAAGAAAGGGGAAATGGCTCACGCAAGGAAAAAAGGCAAAGATAAAGTAGCGGGAAATGAGCCGCGCAAGGAAAAAGACAAAGAGAAAGTAGGGGCGAGTTCTTATTTTCTATTATTTGCATGTTATTTTGTGTTTCATATGACTCACGTTGCGCTAGTATATTAGCATATGACTCACATTGTGCGCATATATTTGGGTCGAACAAGAAATGAATAAAATGAAAATGCGTTAACGTGTCTAATCGAAATAATGAATCAAACCAAGACAAGTATTTAAGGTAAGCAAAGAAGGACAAATACATGATTAACCCTCCAAGAAAATTGTAGAAATAACACCTCAGTTCAATGGGCAATATGAAGAGTTAACCCAAATCGGAAGATGAGGAGAATAAACTTCTGACATGAATATTTATCGTGCGAGTTAAGGGCATGACTGGTAATATGCACGTGCGATACAAGGGCACAGGAAGAATATTACTTCATAAATGTGTGAGATAAAGACACACAATGAATTCATGAAACATTAATTTATACTCCATATGGTCCATATTTGAAGGTGAATAGGAAAGGATATAACAAGGAACTATGCAAGACAACAAGAATTTCTACGATTAAAATAAAATTGATTATAGGAGGAAAAGTAAAAATTCATATAATCCTTTGACTAATTAGAACATAAAACCAAACAGGTCAAGGAAGAGGCGGTTCCAGCTACCAATAGTCAGCTCCGACCATGTACTCCTCGCCAGGAAAAGAGGTATCGTGTATAGGTTGAAGTTTCAACAACAGTGTTCAGTGTCCTGGATGATCACAGGACGAGGTGCAGTGACCCAGAGTGTCCTCATGAGGAGTTTCAGTTTTACTTTATGTACTGTTTGTAGTCCTACTTCTGACACATGT
The DNA here is from genome assembly GCA_039583875.1 of Platanthera guangdongensis. Lineage (NCBI taxonomy): Eukaryota > Viridiplantae > Streptophyta > Magnoliopsida > Asparagales > Orchidaceae > Platanthera > Platanthera guangdongensis. The sequence goes on from CM077167.1 coordinate 115,082,774, forward strand.
ATGTACATGCTAGTCATCTATTTTCACTCAGTCATGTTGGTATGTATAGTGTTGCTAAGCCCCTTTTGATGTATATATACGGCTACAAGTTGTATGTACAGTGTTGGTAAGCCATTATGATGTATGTAGAGGGCTACCTGTTATATCGTTGTAAAACTTTAATGAAATGGAATAAATTTTTTTTGTTATGGCATTTTACTTCTCGTACTCTATCATATATTGTTGTACTCTGAATGTTCTTACCTTGCTAAATATAAAATGTTATTGCTAAATTGTAGCGGTAGCCGTAAGGAAGACGTCACACACCTCACCTCCAAATACCGAGCAGGGAGATATCATCATCTCCACCATCACAATCATGCAACCAAATGCCAACATTGCTAGTCCTAACAAGGCTCTTCACGCAGACAAACGACATCATGTTCTACTCACACTATGGTATCATCTATTCATCTTGCTAACATTCACACCACACCGTGCACTTCGGAGTCATTCTCCGAGTACAAAATCTAAAGACGCATATATGCATCGTCACATCATCATTGATTCGGGTCTACGGCCACAAGGTAAGCTTTACACATCATGTCTAATTCAACTTGCACGTCGATTTTTTTAATGCATTAATGTCGAGGTCTCAATCCCACGTCCCGAAGTTCTAATCGAACCAAAGGAAGCCATATCATTCACTAATTAGTAGAAGAAACCTTCATATACAAGAAACCGAAAAGGAAATGATCATTCATCGATCCTAAGACCGGAGAAAATAATAGCTACATTTTCATTCCAGTTCACTGTGTCTGAGGAAATAATTCATGGTACTCTTCTTGCATGATTTGCTCTCATTCTCACGAGAGTTCCTCGCGCTCAATGGACTTTTACAACTTTTATACTTTTGTTTCTAAGTTGACGGACTACCTCGTCCTCAACATAAACAGGTCTAACCTTAGTTGTCAAACCTCGGCTCACCAGCACCTAGTTAGTTGTGATAACTTGAGCAGGCTCTTGAACGACCTTCTTCAACACAAAAATGTGAAATACATCATGCAACCCGTTGAGCTCAGAAGACAAAGCAAGCCAAAACGTAGCATCTCCAACACGCTCAATAATCTCAAACGGTCCTAAGTATCACAAACTTAACTTCTTCAAGCAACAGATCATTGACACTCCATCGAAAGGTTTGATAATTAAATATACTCAATTGTCCACTGCAAACTCTAAATTTCTATGATTTACATTATAATACTTTGTTTGTCTATCTTGGGCAATTAGCAATGGCTTGTGTATGACTCGAATCATCGTATTTGCATTATCAACATCATTTTGCTTCAAGAACTTGGGTATGAGAGATGGTGTTAGTCCTCTCTTATAAAGGAGGTTGGGGGTTCTATCTCGGTGCTCAACAACCTACCGCGGAATATTCTCGTAGATAATTCGGAGCCTTCCGCGGAGATTTGGTTCGGGATGTTGTTGTCATTTGACTGTAGTCGGCCAGGACCGGAATTCTCAATGTGCTACCCCAGCCTGGTTTCTAACACTTCCCTTTCTCTGCACAACCTAGACTTGCTACATGAGTGGCATTTACTGCTCGGCTCACAATCCTCGGAGGGCTGCTCCGTCATGTCAGTGTCGTGTGTCCCATCGTCCTGCAACTATAGCAGGCCAAGGAACCCCATCCAGTAGTGGTTATCGACATAGCAAGCGGAGATGCCTCTGCCTATCGCAGCTTCCTCTTCAGCTTATTGCCCCCATATTTCCCTTGAGAATGAGGCATATTTGACTCTGATGCCTTTGCATTGCAGGCTTTCCTCCATTGGACCTTTTCCAAGTCCATTTCCAATGACCTCTCGATCTCCACAAGAGTGTGAAACCCGGGAGATCTCGATCCCACTAGTCTCAGTCACAGGTCATCACGGAGGCCTTCATAAAATCTGTAGACCTTTGTCTCCTCATCTTCAACCAACTTCCGCGCATAGCAGCTCAGTCTAGTGAACTCATGCAAGTACTCGTCGACCTTTACATCTCTCCGGATCAATCTCAGTAATTGTCCATGTAGTGTTAAGCGTGTCACGGTGGGAATGTATCTCCAAAGGAAAGACTCTAAGAAGTCCTCCATGGAGATCTGAGCAAGCCTTCGCCCACCAAAACCACACTCCACTTCTTGATTCAACCTGAGTCTTGCCTCCCCATTCAGTTGGAAGGTGGCTAAGGTAACCCTCTTCCCATCCTTAGTCTCTAAGGCCTCGAGAATTCTTTTTACTCAGGTCAACCACTTTGCAGCCTTGGTTAGAGTTTCAACTCCAGTAAATGACAGAGGGTTAAAGCTTAGAAAATATTTTAGCTAATGGTTAGGCTCTCGTGGATCAGCTAACGACACAACAGCAAATGGTGTCGATGCCACCTTAGGAGGAGTAAGAGGTGTAGCATTGGGTGTCGATGCCACCTCTCTGGTCGAGCATCTAATGCGGCTATGACTGCATCAGTTATCATCACACACATTTCCACAGAAGGAGGGCTAGCTGCAGTAGAAGCGGGCATACTTCCCTCGTCAGTGTTACGGAGTTGGGATTGTCCCCCTCCGCTCCTAGTCACCTATACACATGAAACACGTCATTTAGTCATTGAAACCACATCAACAACAACAAATATGGAACACTCAAGTTTCGAAAACAAGCAATCATAGAATAGTCAGATTCCAAAAACAAGCAAACATGTTTCATTCTAAATAAGCATTCATCATAATGTTGGTTGTTTTTAGGTTTACACACTACATGTGCATACCACCGCTTAAAAGGGTTCGTCCTCGAACCTAATGACTAAGGATCGTTTCCCTAAAGCTTTGATACCAAATTATATCACTACCCTTGTCCATGTATAAAATATAGGTCTGTCCGGGTCCCGCAACATATCACATGTACAAGTAAATGTTATAAAGAGGTAAAAGAACAAAAACTCATAAAGCAGCGTTAGTGGAAGCAGTTTAAAAAGATCAAACTATAAATGTCCATCTATTACAACTATGAATACAAAATGTATGGTTTTAGCCTTACATCATATATTCATATCATTATTGGACATCAAAAGACACAAGCACTATTGGTATAAGTATAGAGTCGACACATCGGCTCGCAAGCCGGAATAATAAAAATATGAAAACAGTCATCCCTCTTGCAAGCTGCTTAGGGCTTTAGGCCCACTACACTCCATTGTGTGTTGAAGCACTTGAACCAAAAAAAATCAAAGAAATGCATGATGGTTGGGTTCACCCAAAAGATCACCTCAACCTCTTATCGCAGCACTGCATGTTGTAATACTAAACATAACAATCACACATCAAATTGGGGCACTCACGGCCTTCATTCGGTGCGAGCATTATTCCACTACTGAATACAAACGATAGGCGGGCATAAATCCATCATACTTCTTGGCAGGACCATCATCTCACCACAAAATTCCGAATGATATGTGGGCATGCACATAAATCAATCACACTTCTAGGAGTATCACCTCACCATCGAATATCAAGCAATAGGGAGGAATCACGTCGTCACACCCCTTAGCGTAAAGCCTAGGCGCACCTCACGGACGAATATCGACCAAGGAGATATGATCATCTTCGTCATCACAATCAAGTCATATACGTACCCATTCGTCGTGCAACCAAATGCAATTATCAATAGCCCTAATTAGGCTCTTTACGGATAACGAACGACACAGCGTTCTGCTCACACCGTAACCTCTATTCTCCTTGCTAACGGTTACACTACAATGTGCACTTCAGAGTCAATCTCCGGTACGAAATTTAGAAACAGGTTTTTGTATCGTCACTTTATCATAACCATTCCAGGCTTATGGACACGGGTAGGCTTCATACATCATGTCTAATCCACCTCGTACGTCAGATTTGTTAATGCATTCATGCCGACGTCGCAATCCCACACCCCAGGGCTCTAATTGAACCAAAGGAAATCATACCCTCCATTAATTAGTGGAGGAGACCTCCTATGCAAGAAACTGAAACGAAGACGAGCATTCATTGGTCCTAAAAATTGAGAGAAGAGTCGGTACCCTTGGAGCTCTCTCCAGTGCAATTAGCAGGTAAAGAGTGATCAACAAATGGAGTTCTCCACAGATCTGGATCGAAACCGCTGTTTAACGCTCTCACCCGACAGCACCAGCAAGCTCACTCAGATTAGATTTATGCCCTCGGTCCCTCGCTCTCACTCTCGGTTTTTAGAAGGTAAGAAAAGAGTATTCTATCATTTCCCCAATCCGGCCAAAATGAATCTCGGGTAAAGCCCCAAGCTATCATATTAACTCCCTTTTTGATATATGGTCGCAATTGAGTTCTTTTTATTGCTCGGGACCATACAGATTTTATTTCCCAATCACTCAATGATCGGCCCTGACTCGGTCAACGACCGTTGATCGTCTCTACAGGTCGACGATCGTTGATCAATTCCCTCTCGATCGACGATCGTTGATCGACGCTCTGCTAGTCGATCTCCAATCAAACCCTCGGTCGACGATCGTCGATCGACGATCGTCGGTCGACGAATGCAATTCAGTTTACTCAGTCAATGATCGTCGATCGAACCAAACAATTAACGATCTTCAATCGTCGATAGGACCCCAGTCGGCCAACGATTACCAATCCTTCATATTAAAACAGAGGGCGCTTTACTTGCCTTCTCACCAAGTTCTGCTCAGAAATCAGATAGCTCCTACTCTAGGTTATACAATCAGTCTAGGAGCCGGACTCTGAAAAGTTGGGTGTTACATCTCGTCCCACCGCCCCGGCTGCCGAACAACCCGCGAATGACCAACCAGAAGTACCACGATCTTCGCACTAAGGGTCTCTGCTTCCAATATAAATAACCTTACTCCCCGACTCCTGACAGTCCTCTTAAGGAGCTCTGCATCACCTTTGGCGAGAAGGACCCTAAGATCACCCTTGCAGATTTTGATGCCCTAGAGAGAGATGACTCACCCGCTGTCGTGGGGCCCCGCGCGAGATAGCATTGAAGAGACCTTATGTGCTCTACAATTGGTGGCCCCCTGGTCCCCATACTATGACACTTCGGATCCATGTATCGCACTTTCCTGACAGTGTTGAATGACAGTAGGGGCACCCACATTTTCATCTCCCAAGGCCTGGTAACAACTAGATATTCGTTGATCTCCTACCCCCCACACTTCGGAGTTTGCTTTGACGACGATTGTTGCAAACTCACTAGGGACCTCTGTATGAACCAACAAATGACGGTGGGCCCCTCTCCACTCTTCGCAAATTTCTAGTCCTTTGAGCTCGGTGGCACTAACGTCATACTCGGCGTCGTGTAGCTTCGTACCCTCGGTAACATGTATGTCAATTGGGATCGCATGATGATGTGATTTCCTCCAGTGGGAATCTCTTTCATCTTGGTCGGGTGGCGCCCCTTCCTCATCTAGTGGAGGCCCTCCATCCTCCACAGCAGCCAACGACGGTGGAATTTGCTGCGTACTAGTGGCACGATGTTGAGCAGGCCCACTGGACCTCCCGGACAACACTCCAACTGCAAGACATTCCAAAAATTTCTTTTGCCTTGAGGCGCCCCTTCCTCATCTTGTGGAGGCCCTCCATCCTCCACAGCAGCCAACGACAGTGGACTTTGTTTCCTACTAGTTGCACGATGTTGAGCTGACCCACTCGACCTCCCCGACATCACTCCAGCTGCAAGACATTCCAAAAATTTCTTTTTCCTTGAGGACAATGCGAATTTTCGAGAAGGCGACATTGTTACAAATATGAAAGAGGGTGAGGGACAAGAAGATAGAGACATGGTGTGTATGTCAACGTCGGGACCGAAGCGATGACGATGGGCATTCTTCAGTAGCGCGCACGAGTTTAGCGCACCCATCAGTTGTATATGTTATCATTGCATTTGTATTTAGGGTCGTGGGTTATTTACCATTTGCACTCGCGTGTCTCGGAATTAGGCAATATATAGGCGTATGCGTGTATCTCTTTTGGATTATCTTGTAGTAATATTACTTCTGGGAAAGCCCAAGGGGCTGAAATTCTTCTCTACTTCTACCTCCTCCTCGACTCCTCCCTCGGCTCCTCTTCAACCCTAGCACCAAACATTTGGTTAGACTTGTCGCTCTTAAGGTCACGGTTTTCGTAGTACGAAGATCGACCAGCTTCTTCATGTCACAAATTTCACGGCTGGCTAACGCGATCCTAGATCGGGCTTTTCCGCAGCTCAGGATTGATCCAGCAAGATTGCTCGTCGCCTCGCCTTCCGATTTCCACTGCAATCCTCGCTCGTGGTCTCCCAATCCCACATATTGTTAATTCCGCTTGTTGCGCCTATTGTATCCGCTTGAGCCGCTTTTTCTGCTCGTTGCACCAACGATTGTCTTTTCGTGCGCCTTCAGGATCCGCAATCCTGTGTGTTGTCGCATCCCGATTTCTTTGATTATGATTATGCTTCCTGTTGCAGCCGATCAGTGTGGCTTTTGCGCTCCGTCCACCTCAGTAGCGTCGTAGGCCCCGAGTTCGCTCAATGGGACCTATGACGCTTCCGCGACTCAGACCCCCCCCCCCCACACACACACACACACACCCCCCATCAACCCGGACATCTTTTGGTGCTCATGAGCGTTCAACGCTCCTCTACAAGCACTAATGTTGCAGGTGGATGCTAAATTTGACGCCCTCCTAGTCGACAGACCGAGTACTTTTTTGACGTCCAGCGTGGAGTCACCATCGCTTCTCGGTGCGCATCCGGACATTACATGGGATCCATTTCCACTGCTGGTGGGTCTTCCTCCATGACGTCGTTCGTTCAAAGTTCCTTCAACGACACCGACCACATGAGGTGGACTGCCCATGCAAAACAATTCTTTGACCTTCATCTGACTCTAGAGCCGCAGAAGGTTGTTACGACTCTCAATGGCATGGAGGGACGGACCTTTATTGGGTTCGCTTGCTTCGACAGAATAACTATTCGCTCTCTTGGTCGAAACTCCAATAGGACTTCATCCTCCGCTAAGATGTTTGCGATTTTGGGACGACGGTCAAACATTTGTATGGTGTCTGGCAATCGAGCTTCACTGACGACTACATCAGTGAGTTCATTACCTTGGCGACGCACATTTCTAGCCTACCGCCAAATCATTACTTGGTCTTTTTCATGCAGGGTCTCCTTCCCCACATACGGTCCTGCCTTTGAACCAGCCACCCCCGAACAATTATTGTTCTCATGGATCTCGTCCGCTTGGTGGATGGAGCCTTCAATGTCCCCTCAGTCGACACCGGCCAGTCACCAGGGAGTTCAACGCATGGACCGATTACTTACCCTCTACCACTCTTTCGGTCACCACCCTAGGCACAAAATGCAGCTCCTCTGCGTCTCGGACCACCTCCACGACCGCCCTGACCGCCGAACGGCACTCGAATGACTAACCAGGAGTACCACGACAAGGAGCTATGCATCACCATTAGCGAGGAGGGCCCCGAGATCACCCTTGCGAATTTTGATGTCGTGAAGGACAATAACTCGCCAGCTACGATGGGAGCCTGTGCGAGACTACATTGCTTAGATATTTTGTGCTCTACGATTCGCGGTGCCTCTGGTCCCCACAATATCACGCACTCTGGATCAATGTACGGAATTTTCCTGACATTGTTGATTGACAGTGGGGTCAGACACAATTTCATCTCTCAGTGTCTGGTGACACAACTCGATATTTGTCGGTTTCCTACCCCTCACTTCTTTGTTTGCTTGGGTGATCGTCGCTGCAAAATCATTGGGGGCCTCTGTATGGAGTTGCAGATGACTGTGGGTCAATACCCTCTCCGCGTAAATTTGTATTCCTTTGAGCTCAGTGGCATTTACATCATACTCGGCGCCGCTTACCAGCTTCGTACCCTAAGAGACATGTATGTCAAATAGGATCGCATGATGATGCGCTTCCCTCCAGTGGGAGTCTATTCCTCTTGGTTGGGGCAGCTCCCCTTCCTCATCTAGCGAGGGGCCTCCATCCTCCGCACCAGTGGACTTCGCCGCTTACCAGCGACACAAGTGGCACGATGCCGAGCCAACCAATCTGACAGCCCTGCCACCACTTCAGTTGAAGGGATTTCTAGAGGTTTCTTCTGCCTTGATGACAAGACAAATTTACAGGAGGGAGGCAATGTTACGAATACGGAAGAGGGCAAGGAACGAGGAGACTAGGACACGACACATATGTCGACATCGGTACTAAGGTGACGACGGCACAAATCCTAATATGACGACATACATTCGCTAGTAACGCGCACGATCTTAGCACATCAATCAGCTTTATATGGTATCATCACATTTATATTTTGGACAGTGGGTTATTTATGGTTTTCCCTTGCGTCTCGAAACTAGACACAATATAGGCCTTTGCGTGTATCTCATTTGGATTATCTTAGAGTAAGATTACTTTTGGGGAAGCCCTAGGTGATGAAATTTTTTTCTTCTTCCTTCTTGACTCCTCCCTTTGTTCCTCTTTAACCCTAGCACCTAACAAAATACCTCTAGTTTCACGTTACCGATACAAACTTAAGCACTAAATATATTACTCAAAAGTCTTTCTTAAACCCATTATGTATTACACAAACTTTTTGATCATCAATAGAGTAGATTAAATCTAACCCTATTATCATCCCTAATGTGTAATAATATAAACAGTGGTGGACAAAAATAATTTTCTTTGTGGGTGGAATACTAATTTGTTTCAAAATTTTAATCAGCCAATAAAAATTTCTATGTTATATTAATGTCACATATTTTTACATTGTCCATGTTTCTTAATGAATTTTTTTGTACAGTGTCTAAATATAAGACAAATATGTCTATATTGTTAATGAAATTTTTAGTGCAATATGTCCACATATTGAAAAAATATCTACACTTTTAATGATTTTTTTGTACAATCAAATTCGGTAAAATTATGATCTCATGAAGATTCGAACTCTTGACCTTCCACTCAAAAGCATGAGACCATGACCACTATACCAATCATATTTCATTGAAAATTTAATAAATACTAACAATATATAATGTACACAAGGAAAATAGTTTTAATTTATTTTTTGTTAGTGTTTTTTTTTAATTCAGTGTGGGTGGACGCCCACACTGGGCCCTATGTGGGTCCTCCCCTGAGTATAAATATAAATACAGAATGAAATGAGGTAACTTACTTGAGATGTTATGAGCTCTGCAATTGGCTTTGCATAAAATCTTGAATTGGAAAAGCCCAAACAGCCATACATACTGCAAATGATCATGTAGCACAATTATTATGAATACAACATAAAATTGAGCATGCTTTCACCAGAAGTACTGACCTGTTAGCAGTAAGCTTCAGTGCTTGTTGTTGGATATCAAGCTGTTGCACTTTGAGACCAGAAGCATTCTTTAGCAATTTTTTAACCGTTCTTCTTCTTTCAACCAAATTTCTTAATAACTACAAAGTAAAAGCAAAAGACTACTTAAAAAATAATGAACATACAAACAATATAAACCATTGGCCACTGTAAGAAGTCAAATAGTTCAACAAATAGACAAGTTACTACCCATGACCTCAATTACTCAGGTTAAGCATTTAAGAAAGTATTAGGAATAAACATGAGGATTGGCTTAAGCTGCTTCATTTCAGAAGGAGAAGTTTAAAAGTGCCATTTTAAGGATCAAGCAAGAAGACTTAACATCTGAAGAGTATTAGAATTCAACTGCATGCTTCACCCTGCCATCTCGTATAACTAAACCAAAAGTTATTCTTGTAAGTTGAAATACCACCACTTTGGGAAAAAGGGTCATAACAAAGATAAATGTCAAGAACTAAATTCCAGGTTGGTTCCCAAGGGATGGATTAGAGGAAATGATAAGAGATATGTAGGCCTTAGACTGTCTTATAAAATACCCTTGATGACAGAGTCTTGCAACTAAAAAGAGAGATTTTCTAGAGAACCTGTATCCTTGAAAGCTTCTATTGGGTCGTTTTCGACTTTTCGTTGCAGGAAATTTCATGTACTATTGCCTAAGCTTTTTCCTTGACCTCCAGAAGACCTAGTAGGCCAGTACTCCATGGACTATTGATTTAGGATCACTTAACAACAAGAATGGGCTTCGAGTCAAATTAAGTCTTTATTTGGCGCAGCCGCGGCGGACCCATCCGGCGTTTCCTCCCACGGCGATCGAACTGGAGGCGGGGAGTTGGGGATCAAAACGGAGCGGTTTGAGGCGTTTTTCAGGGGGGCGGCGGGGGAAAACGGAGCAAACGCCGCCGGAGGACGTTTGTTTACCCGCCGTCCGGCGGCGTTTTCCCCAAACGGGCGGCAAAAACGCCGTTCCAAACGCCGTCGTGCAATATCATATTTGCTGATGGATCCTATATCTCCGTGCATGTAAATTGATCATACATATTTCTCATTATCTCTATCAAATTTGTGATTTCCCTCTTTTCCTATCAATTTATTATTGGTAAGTTCCCACATTAAAAAACTAAACTACCCTCGCTGTTTTTCTCATTGTGCCTTGTAGGATCTAATGATCAGGAAGAGCGACAAATATGGGTCTGATTAGAGTTGTCACTTAAAACCGAAAGCCGGAACCGGACCGGAACCGCAAAGAACCGACCGAACCATTCGTGAATTATTCGGGTTCCGATTTGAATTTTGGAACAGTGAACAACATTGGTCCATGTGTGGTTCTTTCATATTATTATCCGGACCGGAACCGGAACCGCAACATACAAGTCTTAAGCGATTTCAGGATTTTGACCCGATCTGAACCGGACTGAAGCAGAGAATCGAACCGCGACCCGTTTATTATTATTTTTTAATATTTTTTTATTAATATTATTATTATATTGTTATTTTTTAAATTGATCTATAATATTTATATATACTATTAAGGGTGAAACTAACGCGGTTTGAACTCAAACCACAATCAAACCAACGGGGGCGGTTTTGGACTGAACAAAATCGCGCCGCACCAAAACCGTGCGCTGTGGTTTATTTCATTCAAAGGTTGTTTTGATCAAGTTAGGTTTTCTTATTTTCGCATTTTAGTTTAACTATAATTTCTCTAAATTTCTTTTCGGTAAAACAATAGTTGTTTTCTCGAAATAGCAGTACTCGACAGACCCGAATTTTAATACGACCTTGATATTTTTATATCCTATGTTTTTTTTTTATAGGTACACTTGTCTTAATCAAGTATAGATTGGAGAACCAGATTATCTCTATCAGAGATCAAGGAGCCAGAGGAGCCGTTCATCCTACTGGAGTTCGAGCTTGAGTACAAGCTCAATTTCAAGGACGGGTGAAGTGTTACGGGTCCTCCTTCAGTTATCGAGTAATTATTATTTTATGTATTTATAGTAAGTCATATTAAGTCGAGCCGTTATGTAGTTTTTTTATATGTTTAATATTTTGTGCTTGTAGTTGTATCGGGTATTTACCCTCGTGCCATTTGGGCCTTATATAAGGAGACCTTGTCATGTAATTGGAATTAAGCAATGAAATATGAACTTCCTTTTACCTCTCTAAAATTCCTCTCCCTCTCTCTCTCTCTAAGCTCTCTCCTCCTCAAGGGTTTCCCCTTCTTCCCCTAAGCTTCTTCTAACTTTCTCTTCTCCTCCACCATTTTAGGGCTTGCCCCTTGTATCCCCAACCTCAAACAATCTAAACAAAACAAGTCCATAACATAATCAAACAACAATTACAAGTTAATTGAGAGTGGGTTGAAAGTAAATGTGCGTGAATATATGATGCACAATTAAGAGAGTAATGAGTCTAGTAAATACAAGCTCAATAACTTTAAGTAATACATGTAATTCTCGTATAATACAGAGAAAATGAAACCACATTGTAAAACTCACGAAGTACTCAATGCCGTAGGTGGTGGGGGAGATCGGAGGGTGTTGATGGTTGTCCGGGGGTAGAGTTGTTTTTGCGTAGGGCTGTCGGAGTGGGATGGTGGCTTTTTGGTGGGCTGGAATGGGCTAGGAGGGCTGTTGGAAGAAGGAAAGAGGCAGGTATGGTTTTGAGGAAGTGTTGGAGGGGGTATACATAGGGAAATTGCCGTGGAAATGGAGGAGGGCTGGTGTGGGTTGAACGTTGCTTGTAGACGTGCTGAATAGGGCGGATATAGAGCATGGAAGTGGAGTTGGCTGAGGGAAGGGGCTGAACAGCGGAATTTAACAGCGGGGAGGTGCCGAATGGTAGAATTTTGGAGTGTGAAGGGACTGGAATGCTGAAATCTGCAGCGACGAAGGTCATACAGCGGGGAGGTGCATGAGGGCGTATTTTGGAGTGGAGAGGGGCGGAGAGGCTGGGATATGCAGCGGGGAGGGAAAAGGATGCTTGGTTTAGAGGTGGGAAGGGCTGGAGGGGCACGGAAATGCATGGGGAAGGTAGGTTGGTGGCATTTTGGATTGGTAGAAGGAAGGGGAAGTTTGGATCGGTGGTGGGAAGGGCTGGAGAGGAGTGGAATGCCTGATAGGAGGTTGTAGGAGGCGGTGTGTTACGCATGTGCGCGTAAATGCTTTTATCTCGTCTTTTTTTATGTTTATGGTTGTGAGCCCCCCCCCCCCCCCCCCCCACACACACACACACACACTCCAAAAGGAGGTGGTATGGGAGAGTTCATCTTATCTTTTATGTTATTAGGGTTTGGGTTCTCCTCTTAGAGAAAGGCTTCTTGGAGGAACCAGCCTCCAGAAGAAGGGCGTGAGTATATCTCGTGATTGTATCCTTGTTTTGATTAATACAAGTGCTCTCTCTTGCGGTAACATTGGTCTGATCCTTCCATTTCCGCCTGCAACTTGTCGCCGGATTTGGTCCAAATCGCTCAATCCCCGTTGTGCCCTAGCCGATCCAGCCGTCCGCGAACGTCGTCGCCAACACGGATCATCGATCACGTCCCCGACCGCTCCGCATTCGCCGACTGCTCCCTGATCGCATCTCCAACTGCTCGCATTCAAGACGGATCCCTCACTCGTCATTGTGCCTTTTTCGGCGACTGCTTCGCCAATCCGGCCCCGATACACCTACTACGCCTGCTCCAGGCCCCGATCCGCTTGCTTCAGGCCCCAATCCGCCCCGCTCCGTCGTTTCCCAGACGGCTCCGGCTTCTCCAGGCCGCTCCATCTGATCCCTTCTCCACGGCTCTGTCCCGCAGCCTTCGGCAGCGCGGACCCCTTGTCGCCAACATGCTTCCCTCTCAGCGACGCAGCCCCGCAGCCCTCAGTTCTGTCAACCGCAGTCTGATCCCTTCTCAGTAGCGCCGATTGAATCGTATGTCAAAGAGTTGAATGGAATCCCACGTAGACGCCATCGAACACACCCTCACCAGCATCAACTCGCACCTTGACGCCCAGGACGACAAGCTCAGATCACTTATAATCATGCTTCATAACCTGCAACTAGGCCAGACCTCGGGGCATACTACTGCTTCTGCCTTGGGATCCCCCAGCACAGTGGCCCCCGCAGCTCCCGCCTTGTCGGTCCTTTCTCCACAGCTCCCACGTCCTGACATCCCCATATTCAACGGGACTGACCTACTTGGGTGGATTGCCCGCGCCGAACAGTTTTTTTGAAATTCGCCAGACTCCTCCGGAACAGCAGGCCACCAAAGCAATTGTCGGCATGGAAGGGTTCGCCCTCCATTGGGTCTGCTGACTCAGCCAATGCTCCCCCGGCCTCACCTGGACGGCTCTCACGGAAGCCCACAATCAGTGATACGACCACCGCTACTCCGGCTCCATGATCGAGCGCCTTTGCGGAGTCCTCCAGACTGGCTCCATTGACTTGTACATTGACATGTGTATTGAGTTAGTCACCCATGTCCCAGGGCATCCTCCCGACCATTACCTGGCCTATTACATGCATGGCTTGCAACCCCATATCCGAGCCCGCCTCTGCACCCTTTAGCCGGTCACTGTGAACCAATCTATGGACCTCTCCCCACTGGTGGAGGCCGAATTCCTCGCTTTGTCTGAGGACCCTCCTTCCTCACTGCCTCCCTCCAAACCTCCCTACTAGCCATACTTTCCTCCCCCGACAAAACAACCGCCACTGCCACCTCCTCTACCTCGTCCACCCAATATGGGCCCACGCAACACCTGTCATGTCCCCACTAACCGCCAATCCGCCCAAGAGTACAATGACCTACGGAGCAAGAGTCTGTGTTTTTGTTGCCGACAACCCTACACGCCTACTCATGATTGTCCTCTAAAGGAGCTTTGGTGCTTCATCGGGGAGGACGTGCACGAGCTAACCCTTCTTACCTGGACACGCTGAAGATCATCGATGTACCTCCGGACGGCGCTCCAAGCACCTCCACATCTAGGCCCCCGCAGGCATATCGCTACTAGTGGAGGGCGACGCTCCGACCTTGAGGGCAAGGTCGTTTTTCTGGCGGGGTGTATTGTTACGCACGTGCGCATAACTGCTTTTATCTTGTCTTTTTTTAATGTTTATGGTTGTGAGCCCCCCTCCCTATAGAAGGAGGTGGTATGGAAGAGTTCATCTTATCTTTTATGTTATTAGGGTTTGGGTTCTCCTCTTGGAGAAAGGCTTCTTGGAGGAACCAGCTTTGAGAAGAAGGGCACGAGTATACCTCGTGATTGTATCCTTTTTTCGATTAATACAAGTGTTCTCTCTTGCGGTAACACGGTGGGAGGAAGCAAGAGGCGGTGGAAGGAGTATTGGCGTCGCACAAAGCGCCCGGTATCGCACCGAGCAGAAATGACTGAGAGGTTCCTGTTTTAGAGACCCAAACTCTTGATTCCCTCATGAACCGGTTGCTTGGGATGATACAAAGAGGGGGAGGGAGAGAATTAGGTTAATTAAATCCAATGGTCACGATAGCCCGATGGATAATTTTGCCAAACTCCGTAAATACAACTCAAAATAAAATAGAAATACATAGATATAAGAAAAATCGAGCCAATCACGATCACGGTCTCCGATCGACCATCTGATGATCCAAAATGCCGATAACGATGAATCGTCCAATGTGGCGCGGTCAATCTCCATCATAGCCTTCAGTAGAACATTGATTATCTCGCAGTGAAATCTGAATGACAACAATGACAGGTTTACTTGAGGATTACAAATACAAAAAACCATTGTGAATAAACGCTCGGAAATAACTCATCAGGAACCAAGCAAACACAACAAAAATCCCTGCAAAAGAGGCGTATTGAGTGCACTACATTAGTGAAGTAGTTAACTCATGCAAGTTCTGGCAGCAACTAAGAGATATCAGTAAAAAACTGAATATGCAATAGACTGACACCAAGGAGAAGGACTAGTTGTCTACAAAAGGAAAAAAGTACCTCGGGAAGGATTCCAGCATTCTTGGATGATGGTAAATTTGGAATCACATCATCATTGGGTCTTTCAACTGTGGTAAAACAAATATTGTACTCCTGTGTGAAGAAAAATATGATAAAATTTCAAGAAAAAAAAGAAATCTTGATTACAATGAAATACATTACAAATGAAGAATAAATAACAATTGAGCTGATTTCTTTTGGATCAATTCAAGCATGCAAGTAAGATGATACCTGAATAATAGAAGGGTAAAGACTATTAAAGTCCAGAAGTAATATATATTTGTCATAAAGACCCTTCTTTGGTTCCAAAACCAACCCACCAGAATAGGCAGGGATTTTCCTTCCATTTGAATGACCAATAGGTTGAACATTATCAAGATCTACATCATTTAAGTCATCAACGCCCTCAGCATCCAGACCAGTAGCAATTTTCCTTTTTGTTGTAGTTGTCTCCATTCTTGGAGCAGAAAATTTGTCAGGTACCATATATTTTTTTGCATGAAAAGCGTGTAACAATAAGTATTCCACCCGTTGTGCTCTTGCACCCTGAGCAATTCAATGCGAAAAATAATGTAAAATATCTACATTATGATATAAAGACTTGGAATGAAAATAGAAGAAAATACATGATGTACTTAGGCATTAGTGAGATTATGACTAAAGGTAGGGTACAATGGCGATAAAAGATTCATATAGCCGACCCCACTATAGTGGGATAAAGGCTTGAGTGTTGTTGTTATCTAGATTGTGATATAATTGGATCGATTTGGGATAATAAACAAGTACAGACCTGTAGACTTTTTCCCCAGAGGTTTCCACTGATGTTTGTCAGCTGCCTTGTTAGGGGAAGAACACTCAAATAAAACATAAGTTCCAGAGATAGCCAAGCATCAGTCTCACCATATTCAACCTATATACATATTTGATATACCAGCTTTTAGCTGACAATAAAATGTATTATTTGAAAATTGAAAGCCAGAAAAGAACCTTTGTTTTGAAAAAACAATATGTAGCCAACTGTTCTTGGTCGCTACAACAATCATAAACATAAGATACCTACCAACTGAAGCAGTGTTGCTGATGATTGGAACATTTCAGGAATATCATGCGGGCTAATCTCCTTTCTATCTTTATTCAGTTGAGTTTTTGCCAGTTGTGTCAATGAATAACTTACCTTAAATTGCACATACAATGGAAAATGCGTCAAAAAATATTAGAGTAAAATACTAGCTTGATCAAAGTATTAATCTAGTATATATCTTATATACCTCCTTCAAGAGGTCTCGAGAGCTCAAATAGGTATCACATAAGAGTCGACCTGCAATGCATGACATAATTCCTGGACTGGCTCCTGATCCATATAGAGCATTTCCTTTAGTAAGCTTAGGCATTATAGAACGCTTGAGACGCCCAATCTTAGACCACATGCTGCTGGGCACCTTGCAAGCCTGTATGACGTAGGACGAATGCAGTGAGTGAAAGTGTGAAGAAATGCCCTAATGGAACTATAATAAGTGGGTGTTCATGGAGGATTGTATGAATTTAAAATAATGTAATGCACATGTGACTATCCAACAAATAATTACAATAATTTTGGAATTTATGAGTAGAGTTCACAAACATTTACACTTGATATTAGGCATTACAAATAAAAACAAGATCCAATTAAAATAAAGAGAGTCATTCAATTAAATGTTCGGAAAATACATCTTTAAAGTAGAATCAAGAATGAACAATTTCTGCGAATTTGGATCTTCAAAGGGTATATTTCTTCACCGATTACACATGGAGTAATATTGACTCCAAACAATAACTTATATAGGCCATAGGAATGCGTGGAAATCATTAGTTGCTGATTTTTGTGGCCAGACAGCAATATGGTATAGAAACAGTGCAGATTTTATAGGATAAAAACACTGCAGATTTCAAGATGTTGAACAATTTTACTGTGAATAAGAATGTGTGTGGTGACAACGAGCTAAAGGAAATGAGAGTTTATGGCATGTGGGCTGGATGGTTTGCAGAGGGGGAGGTCTTGGAACCACTGCTAAGGGTACAGGTGATGTACGGTTTGTTTGGGAGGTTGGGCCAACAACTCAACCAGGCGGATTAGTAAAATTCAAGTTCTGGGCAGATATTTCACCATGGCTGTAAGTGGAGATGTTTGATTAGGTTAGATTAGGAGAAATTTGTGAATTGAAAGGTAGAGAAGCTCAGTGCGGGAGATTCAGGTAAGTGAATCTTTCATTTGGCTCAATATTAGGTGGTTCATTTGGCTCAATATTAGGTGGTTCATTTGGCTCAATATTGTAATTGGGAGGGGAATGGGTGGGCAGCTATGAGTGATTTGGGCTGTTACGGCAAAGAGACGAAGGTATTATTGTGGATGTGGGTAGTTTGTGACTGAATTGGTGGTGGAGGAGGTAGTTAATGGTGGTTATGAGTGGTCGGGATGATTAACTTGTTATGAGGAAGTTATGAAAAAGGGAGTAGTTATGTTTGGCCTTTGGCACTAACGGATCCACGGAATCGATACTGTGGGACGACTACCAAAGCCAAGAATTTTTGTCCAAACTTTGAGATCCAAAATCCAGCCCCCTACACTCATATTTATAGTCTAGGAACCCATGACATACGGCTAAGATTGGCTGCAACAAACATAGATAAAAATGAGCGCAAATAAAATACATAAAAATATCTCGTCTTCATTCTGAACGTGATCACGGGCTCAGATCATAACGCAGCCTTCAGCATATGTAAACTTGGGTGGATTCCAATAAGAGTCAGCCCACGCATGAAATGTGTTCCCCATCACTGTATAGGTGGAATAACATGTGAGGTCTGAGGTATTTATAACCAAGTTAAATTCATTGAAGGATTTCTCGAATAAAATAATAGCAATGAGGGTTAAAATAAGTATTCTTATTAAATAAACACAAACTACAGCAATAGTCACATGATGTCACTCCTGGATGAAGATAAGAGTTTGAATCTCGAGAAAAATGATTTGTAGGAGACTCCAATTAAAACTAATGCAACTCAAATGAAATTATGTTTAATTACTGTTGGAAAAGCCCATATAACAAAGGCCCAATGGCTCATTCCTTTGTATTTTATTATTATTTTCTCTCCTCTCTTTAGTCTCACATCATGTATAGGACTTTCCTCTCTCTCTTTCTCTCTCCAATAAATATGTACTCATACTTTGTATTTGATACCTGAGAAATTACACACAAGGATCACGTTTTCCTACATGGTATCAGAGGGACCGGTCCTCCTTGGGCGGCCTCTATTTTCTTAACCGCCTACCTTGGGCGGTCTCCTTCCCGTCGGCTCGGCGGGCTCCTCCTCTCTGTCCGCCTATTCCGGTACTACTCGGTGCTGGATAGCTGTTTTTCTATCCGCATGCTACTCGGCAGGCTCCTCTTTTTGTCTCTCTCCTTTTTCTCTCCTTCCTCTATTGCTTTTATAGCCCTCCCTGCTGGGACCCAACCTCTGTGTTGTTGCGGTCTGCCTCCTTGATACCCGCTGCGACCTGCTTCATATTCTACGGCCTCGTCTTACCGCTCGACTTCTTCTGCCCACGGCTTCTAGTCGCTGCTCTCCGCGCGACCTCCTTTCTAGTCGCTTCTAGTTGCTGCTCTCTGTTCGCCGCGCTTTGCTTCTCTTGTTGCTTGGAGGCTTCTCCACTTCTCGGCACGCTCCGCATCTGGTCGTGGCACTTCTCCTTTGTCCGATGGTGCACTTACCTTGACCGTGCGGATTCCTGCCTAGTCGCTACGACCTACCTACTTGCTAGCGGTTTCTCCTCCGTGGCTCCACCTTCTCTTCCCTTCTCCTCCCTCTTATAGCCTTCTTCATTCTCTTATGTGGGCCCACTCCTCTTTGACTGGCGGCCTCTTCCGGTTTCTGTCTGCGTGACCTTCTGCTTCCCGCGAACTTATCTTGCACTGCGGTGTTCCTGGCGGTCTCCCTTGTGGTCCTTGCGGTATCTGTTGGTTCCAAGGCGTTCTCTGTCTATCCATTGTGGGCTCCCTTTTCTATCTGTTGCGGTCTCTTCTTCTTGGTCGTGGCGTCTCTTGCCGTTGGTGCTTTGTCGTTTTGACCACTGCAGAGTTCTCCTGTCTGCTCTGCAGTCTCCTCTTACCATTACGGACCTCCTTTGTCCACTTGGCTTGTTCTCTGTCGGCTGTGGTCTCTTCGAGCGGCTTGTTTCTATTCGTTGCGGTCTCTTCACGCGGCTTGTCTTTGTCTGCTGCGTTCTCCTTGTTGCGGCCTCCTTTCCTTTTGGGCTCTGCACTTCGTTCGCGGCTTCTTTCTTGTCGCTGATGCGAACGCACCGTGACCGTGCGCCCTGAGAACTTCTGCCCCGGCCTTCTCCTTCTCGCCGCGACCTCTCTCTGGTCGTCGTGCCTTCGTTCTGCTCCTCCGGGCTCCGTTTTTGGTCGCGGCTTTCTCCTTGTCCGCTGGTGTGTTCACACCGCGACCATGCGGCCTCGCCTCTGTTCGCGCGGTCTCCCCTACTCGCGCGGCCTCCTCTCTGTCTGGGGTTCTTTCTCATCTGGATTGTTCACGCAGCCTGCTTCTTCTGTTCGCTGGTCTTCTCGCCTAATCATTGCTTGTCTCCATAGATTCTTCTTCTGACTCTTGAGGACGAGGCCGGGGTGGCCAGCTGCGACCTAACTGTTCCTTTTGTGGCAAGGACGGGCAGCTTGAAGCTACGTGCTATCGCAAGCATGGTCGTCCTTCTCGTCCGCTGGCCTCTGTTGCTGCCACCGACTCCTCTATCCTTCGTACTGACCTTGACAAGGTTCGCCTTCAGCTCCAGCATCTCCAGGGCCTGCTCAGCGGCCCACCTGCCTCGGTTGCCTCCGCTGCCTCCATCTCCAATGAAGGTATCGTCTGACTCTCCACTAGCACGCGATGGATTGTGGATTCTGGTTCCACTCATCACATCACCTCTGTTTGACCGCCCCAGTACTTCTCCTCTCCTCATCTGAAGTACATTATTGTGGCCAATGGGGCAGCTGTCCTTGTCTCTGGCTGTGCTGATATTCCTCATACCTCCCCGCTTTCCCTGCGCTCGGTTCTTCATGTTCCAGACTCTTCATTCAATTTACTTTCTGTTGCTCACCTCACTGCTAACTTACATTGCTCTGTGGCATTTACTTCTTCTTCTTTTCTGATACAGGATCAGCAGACGCGGACTATCATTGGTAGGGGGCGACTGCAAAACGGGCTCTACCTTCTTGATGACTCTTCCTACTCTCCTCCCATCTGTCTCCTCCGAGGATTGGCATCGGCGTCTTGGTCATGCTCTCTCTGTCCTCCAGAAGGCTCTCCCTGATATTTTTCTTCCTGCTTTTCAGTGTGAAACATGTATTTTTTGGCAAACAGCCTCGTTTATCTTTTCCATCTCATTGTACTCGGAGCTCTGCTCCTTTTGTTCTGGTACACTCCGATATTTGGGGTCCGTACAAAATTCCTAGTATTTCTAGCTACCGTTATTTTCTTACTTGTATAGATGACTATTCCTCGCATGACATGGGTGTATCTCCTTCGTCATCGTTCTGAGCTTCCCCGTGTATTCTGGGCCTTCTTGCTTGAGACTCGCACTCAATTCTTCGTGCCCATCAAAACTCTTTGCACTGATAATACGCGCGAGTACACTGGTCATGATTTTGCGACCCTCTGCTCTGAGTTTGGGGTCATTAACCAAACGTCTTGTGCTTATACCCCTCAGCAGAACGGTGTCGCGGAGCGTAAAAAACGTCATCTCCTTGATGCGGCTCGCTCTCTTATGCTTCAAATGCGGGTTCCTAAACCTAATTGGCAATTTGCGCTTTCCACGGCCTATTTTCTCATCAACCGTCTCAGGTCCTCCATCCTCCACAATGCTACTCCGTTCAGCCTCCTATTTCCCTCCACTTCGGCCTTTTTTCTTACTCCTCGCATCTTTGGGTGTACGTGTTACGTTCACACCCTAGACCCGTCTACGGACAAGTTGGATCCCCGTGCGGTCAAATATGTCTTTGTGGGTTATTCGTGCACTCAAAAGGGCTACGTGTGCTATTCGCCCATTACCCGCAAGGTCACTATTTTTGTTGATGTCACCTTCCGGGAGGATCTTCCTTTCTTCTCTGCTCCGGATCCAGCACCTTTTCCTGAGCCCGTCGTGCGCCCTGTCATACCTATTTCTGAGCCCGTCGTGCACCTTTCTCCACCATCTTTCCCTCCTGCATAGTCTCCAGCTCTTCCCAAGCCGCCTGTCATCCAGGTCTATTCTCGCCGCTCTTCTCGTCCTGTTGCCCCACTACAGTCTGCTTCAACCTCTGACGCTCTGCGCCCTGCTGCTCCGGCTCCAGTCACCATCGCTCATCTCATGGTGAATTATGTCTCTCTTCATCGCCTCCACCCGCCACTTCGTCACTTTGTCACATCATTATCCTCTATTTCTGTGTCCTAATTCTGTACAGGAGGCTCTTCAACATCCCGGCTGGCGGGCCACTATGGAAGAAGAAATGACGGCCCTTTGGGCTAACCAAACCTGGGTCCTCGTTCATTTACCTTCTGGTCAGACACCCGTTGGGTGTAAGTGGGTTTTCGTCATCAAACACGCTCCTGATGGCACCATTGACCGTCTGAAGGCCGGTCTTGGTGGCCCGTGGTTTCACTCAACAACAGGGTCTTGACTATGAGGAAACCTTCTCTTCGGTGGCCAAGATCAACATTGTTCGCGTCCTTCTCTCAGTGGTTGTGCATCGCCACTGGCCCCTTCATCAGCTGGATATCAAGAATGCGATCCTGAATGGCGATCTTCAGGAAACCTTCTACATGCACCAACCTCTCGGGTTTGAGATCATGGGGGAGTCACGTGTGTGTCTTCTGAAGAAATCCATCTATGGTCTCAAACAATCCCCTCAGGCGTGGTTTGACAAGTTCAGTAAGGTTATTCGGGACATGGGTTTCACTCGGAGCTCAGCAGACTTCTCTCTATTCACTCGACACCGGGCAACAGGAATTGTTCTTCTGTTAGTTTATGTTAATGACATCCTACTTACTGGGGATGACTCGAAGGGGATTCAAGCGGTTAAACAACACCTTAGCACTGTGTTTCAGACAAAAGATCAGGGGCATCTTCGCTACTTCCTCGGTCTTGAGGTCGCAAGACGTCCGGATGGACTTGTCCTCTCCCAACGGAAGTATTGTCTTGACCTCCTCAAAGACGCTGGCCAGTCCGAATGCAAGCCGGCAATTACTCCGATGGATGCAAATCACAAGCTATATGCCCATGCCTCTGATGCTGATCTACTTCTCCAAAACCCGAAATACTATCGACGTCTTGTGGGAAAATTAATCTACCTAACGGTCACAAGACCGGATATATCGTTCGTTGTTGGGGTTGTCAGTCGGTTCATGCATGCTCCCAGAATCTCTCATCTTCAATTTGTTGAACGTATTCTTCGATAACTTAAAGCAGCTTCAGGTCAAGAACTGGTTTACAAAACCTCCACCTCTATTCCAACATTGGTTGCATATTCAGATGTCGATTATGCTGGCTCCTTGGATGATCGGCGGTCAACCAGTGATTTTTGTACATATTTTGGAGGTCATCTCATTACATGGAAAAGAAAGAAACAAGCAGTGGTTGCTCGATCTTCAGCGGAAGCAGAATACCGATCGATGGCACCAGTTGTCTCAGAACACACATGGCTTGAAAGCCTCCTTGCTGATTTGGGGGTGAAACTTCCCTCTTCTGTTGTTCTATTTTGTGACAGTCAAGCGGCCATACACATAGCAAAGAATCCGATCTACCATGAACGCACGAAACATATCGAAGTAGACTGTCATTTTATTCGGGAGAAAGTTCAAATGAAGAAACTAGACTTAAAGCATGTTTTGGGCACTGATCAAGTTGCTGATATTCTCACAAAGGCTTTATCGAGTACCTTATTTTATCAGTGTCTGTCCAAGATGGGTGCATATGACTTGTACGCTCCAGCTTGCGGGGGAGTGTTGGAAAAGCCCATATAACAAAGGCTCAATGCACCATTCCTTTGTATTTTATTATTATTTTCTCTCTCTTTAGTCTCACATCATGTATAGGACTTTCCTCTCTCTCTCTTTGTCTCTCCTATAAATATGTACTCATACTTTGTATTTGATACATGAGAAATTACACACAAGGTTCACGTTTTCCTACAATTACCATAGCCTAACTTCTTAGACATTACTTCACATGTAATTAGGAAGATGTTTCACTAAATGTTTGGTAAAATTCTCTCTTTTTTATGATGTGCACCGCCTGTAGATGGTGAAGTAAGTAGTTTGGTTTATAAAATTGAACCTGTGCTCTGTGGAGAAGAACATCAAGATCAAATCCAGAAATGTTATGTCCAACAAGCACATCGCAATCCAGCTTATGAAATTCAATCATCAAACGATTTAGCAAGGCCCTTTCACTGCAGGAGATACAAAACACAAAATTGACTTTTCTTCTGTGGGAGAGGGAAAATTAGAGCACTTGAGAGAAAAGAAGTGGTGGCAGAATACCTGCTTTCCAATGCCAATACATTTATCCCAGCCTTCAAGTTTCTATCAGCGACCACTTTTTGAACACCTATTGGGAATATACCTCCATCGAGCTTTCGAATAACAGTAAAATGACTAAGCATTCCCTTTCTTTTCCACTCAGAGGACATTATTGGGCCATCAACCTGAGGTATATGCTTAAAATTATATGTGGGATGAAAAGTTGAGAACAGTGTCCATATCAATGAGTTATCAAAATATGAGAATCAGTAATATAACTAATAAAGCAAGAAAATTACGTGTACGAGTAAAACCTCTTGCATGAGTAATCACATAAACCCATTTTAGGAAGGAATTATAATGTGTGAACATCACCATATATGACCAACTACTTCAAAAGTGAATATCAAACCTTTGTCTTATGGCAACAGATTACAGCAGCTGAGACAATTTCATTTGCATTCTTCTCAGTGATGATAGTCTTCAAGTTTATGGCCGCAACAATCAATGAAGGAATTTCTAGAAAATTCTTTGAATTAGTGACAGCTATATCCTTGGAGCAATCAACCACTATTTCAAATTTACACCAGCTGACCTGTTATAACATTCAACAAAAACCTAAAGCTCAAGTTTAGTGCACTAACCAATCTTAATTCATATAATAAACTAGAAACAATAAACAAAGGCTGCAGGTTTGTCGAATGAGGGGGATGTAATCACACCCGTTCAGAAGCTGTACTGGTGACAAATCTTGAAATTGATAACCAAGACGGTCCCTTGATTTTTCTTTTAATCAAAAATAGCTCCAGAGCACTGAAAATAAGATATTTATCAAATATTTTATCTTCAGCTTCAGTAAAATTATTTGCACATCAGCTAATATTTAAATGAAATGAAAATCATGTACAGGCTCTATTTTTGTCATCATCGAGATGTAAGTTCTTTGAAACATGTAAACTTAAGTGATTTTGCAGGACAAGTGTGTGGTGCATAAATAAACTGACGCAGGACGGATATGATAAAAGTGAGCATGTGCCCTAGTGGAACTCTAATGAGTGCATGCAAGTGTAGGATGTAGGGAATTATAAAATGATGTAATACGCATGTGATTGTTCGACAAGTAATTGCAACAAAATTTTGAATTAATCTAGGAAACGTAAACATGCGTGATTGAGATTAGGCTTTAAAGCAATGAACAAGTTCTAGCAACAATTAAGTAAGATTGCGGGTATTAAATGTTTGGCGAATAAATCCTTGAAATAGATGCGAGAAAATTGAACAAACTATTACAATATAATATCACAAATTGTATACAATTCAACGGGTGTTCATCACAAAGGAAAATAAACCTCCAAAACTAGAACTTACACAAGTATTCAAGACCAAATTGAGGGATTTGATATAGTTTAAGGCAGCAAAAGCGGTTCCAAGGCCGCTATGTTGATGGTTGCTGGCTTTCGGCGCTACTTTGAGGTTCCCAGAGGTTGTAAAATGACTGGGAGAGGCTGTCAGTTGGGAAACTCCCAAATGGGGACTGCTGGTTCTAGACCAGGGCTGCTGAGATGCAGTCAGGGAGACGGCTGGTGTTACAGTTAGTCCAGACCGGTCACTGGAAGGTCTGGAGCGGGGCTGGTGGAAGGAATCTGAACCAGAGGAGGCTGTTTACTGGTGCAGAAAATCCAGAACAGCCGCTGGACTCACAGGGGAGCATCTAGAAGAGATGTTCTGAGGCTGGAATAGTATGACCTGGCCAGCACCCAACTGGACAAGGCACGGGCCATTGGGATTTAGAGTGGGAGGGGAATGGAAGGGATAATGGGAGAAAGGGTTGTATCATCCTGAATCCAATGAGGGAGGGGAGTGTTTTGGGGGCAGTGAAGCTCGGGCAAAGTAGCTTCCGGAAAACTTCCAGGATGGCAGGTGTCTACGTGAAAGGAGGTGGAGGAAAGAACCGAATCTCACATCGGAATTGAATATAAGGTCGTTGGCATAAGTAATAATTCATATCCTCAAATATCAGAAATGCCTTTTTGGTAGAGTTGTTGTTGGAAACTCCAAAGTTAAGCGTGCCCAATGGCCGGTGGGAGTAGTCGTGGGATGGGTGACCTCCTGAAAAGTGCTCATATGCCACATTTGAAAAAAGGCAAAACCATGCGGTTCAACTCAGTATGGGCTGGGATGAACCAAAGCGAACAATAGTTCTGATATTGTGAGGTATGGCTCGTTACAAATGGTACAACGCGAGCGCTTCTCGGGAGGTCATCCATTTGAGTGTTAGTGTCGCCCAGGCACGCTTAACTGTAGAGTTCTGATGAGATCTAGTGCTCTACTGCAGGTATGGTCGCACTTGATCTCTATCCAACATAAACTTACAGAACGCATACTAGTGTGCGGTATCACACTGATCTCTAGTTTCTCCAAAGCTCGCACCAAATCTTCCAGGTGAGTAATAAGGAGAAAACTCATACTTAATTTGCTAAGAGCAACTGCTACCACATTTGTTTTCCTCGGGTGATACCGGATATCCGCATCATAATTTGACAGAAACTCTATCCACCAGCGTTGTCTCATATTGAGTTCTTGCTGATCAAAGATATACTTGAGGCTTTTGTGATTTGTAAAGACTTCACAACAAACTCTGTGGAGTTAGTGTCTTCAAATCTTAAGTTCATGAACTGTTGTTAATTCCATATCGCGAACAGGATAATTTCTCCCGTGCACCTTCAGTTGTATGGATGTGAAGGCTATGTTGCATCAGCACACATCTCAAATCTTGACCAGAAGAATCATTGTAGATCTGGAAACCCTCTACCTCCGAAGGTAAACATAAAATTGGTGCAGTCATCAGTATGCTCTTCAGCTCCTCACACGCAAACTCATATTCCACTGTCCAGTTGAAAACCTTTCCTTTCTTGGTAAGCGAAATTATTTGCAATGCTATTTTTGGAAAATCCTTAATGAATCTTCTGTAATAACCCACTAAGCAAAGGAAACTGTAGTCCTCGGTAACTCCTTCGGCCTTGGCCAATCTCTTATTGCTTTTATTTTCTTCAGATCAACCCACAGTCCAGCTTGATTGACAATGTGTCCCAAAAATGTCACCCCTGAAAGCCAGAACTCACACTTATAACATATTGCATGAACTGGTTCTCCATAAGTGTACCCAAAATTGTCCTGAGATGTGCATCATGTTCTTCCTTACTTTTTGAATAAACCAGAATGTCGTTTATGAAGACAAAAACAAAATGATCAAAAAAATTCTGGAATGCTCTATTCATCAGATCCATGAAGGCAGATGGGACATTTGTCAACCCGAACGGCATAACCACAAATTCATGGTGTCTGTACCTCGTGCGGAAAGCCATCTTATGAATATCTTTGTCCCAAATTCTCAACTGATGATAACCCGATCTCAGATCTAACTTGGAAAAAGTGCAAAACCCCTCAAGTTGATCAAATAAATCATCTATCCTCGGAAGAGGAAACTTGTTGTTAATGGTGAGCATGTTCACTCGGGGTAGTCTATGCGTAATCTTAAACTACCGCCCTTTTTAAAAATTACAATTCCTATTCTGACATAATGATAATTCGATCTCTCCATATGTCAAGTCATTCTGTAGAGTTCTCCATATCACTCTCAAATTGATTATTGTCTCCCCCAAAGTGTCGTACCCTTTATGAAAAGTATCTCAGGTTGATTCAAGGGGATAGGACGGTAACAGCCTATGAGCGAGAGTATAGTCATTTATCTTGATATGCGGACTTACTGCAAGGAAATAAAGACGATAAATGTCACCTCTTTAAAGAAGACCTTCGTGACTTGCTGAGACAGACGTTGTTGACCATGGTCTATTCTGACTATAGAAGTCCAGTCGATACTGCTAAGAGCTGGAGGTGGATCAACTGAGGGTGTAGAGGCACAACAACTCCAGAAACAAGCAAGCCTAAAATGCGCCACAAGAAACTCAGAATAACAATCATCAAGAAAAAACTGAAACAAGAAGCAAAAGATGGACGATAAGAGAGGAAATCAGACCGGAGCCACGATCAAGGATTTCCCCCTCTGTTCAAAATCCAACCACTATCATCCGGGAGAATGCTTGGCTACTTCTGGTGTCTGCTACAAGTGTCAGTAGGTAGGACACATTACCCATTTTTGCCAATTAGTTAGTGTTTATCTGCACATTTAAGTTTCTCTTTTGTAGTCTAATACCTTGTTGTGAGTATATTACATGTCCTGTAGTCGAAGTTTGAAGTTGGCAGTCTGAGCAGAACTGATAAAGGATAGGCAGTGATAGACATGAATCGAAAGCCATCCCAAGAACAAGATTTGTTGCAGCCTAGAGCCTATGGACTTAGCCAACAACAGACAAAATACCAGGAAGACGTGGTCACAGGTAAGTAAGTATTAAATTTAAAAAAATCTTTCCACCCCAGTATCACTTAAACTATATATTAAGTCACATTCATGCATATAGGTATTCTTATGATCCAAAATGAACCCTCCAAGGTCCTCTTTAATATGGGTGTTTCGCACATGTTCATAGAAGAATCTTTTGTGCGTAGACTCGGCTAGAGGTCCTTCCAGATATGGCTATGTTAGATATCACAATGCCTAACGGATCAATAATGCAAACCAATAGCAAGTGTAGAACTCCAATGTCTTTTGGAGAATATGAAATTGTCTAAGAGGCGTCCCTCCTTCCTATTGCCGAGTTCGATGTAATTTAGTGAATGGAATGGTTGTCTGATATAAATGCAAAGATAGCAAGGAGATCAGTTAGAAGGACCCGACCAGTCCCTTATCATCTTTCGAGGCATGAAGGGACTCTCTAAACTAATCATCTCTTCAGTCAAGACTGCCAGAAACATTAAAAATTTTGTGCTGCTTTTCTCATGTTGATGCATGCAAAACATAAAAGAGACTTGCAAGAAGTACCAGTAGTTAGTGAGTTTTCTGACGTCTTTCGGAAGAACTGTCTGGGGCTCCCCCTGTCTTTCAAATCGACCTTATTATGGGATCTACACCAGTAGCGAAGGCCCCTTATCGCATTGCTCCAGGAGAGTTAGCCAAGATAAAAAACCAGTTGCAGGAGTTGCTTGAATTGGGATTCATCGGGCCCAGCACATCGTCATGTGATGCACCTGTTCTCTTTATTAAAAATAAGGAAAATAGTTTAAGATTGTGCATAGACTACCGCGAGTTGAACAATTTCGCCATTAAGAACAAGTATCCTCTTCTGATGATTGATGATTTATTTGATCAGCTTGAGCAATCTTGCACTTTCTCTAAGTTAAATCTAAGATCGAGTTATCATCAATTGAGAATTCAGGACGAAGATATTTTGAAGACAATTTTTCACATGAGGTACGGACACTATCAATTTATGGGCATGTCGTTCGGGTTGAATCAATTTGGATTCATGTAAAGGAGGTCGACCATGGAAGATATACATCTCTTGAGAAGACTCATTGACAACTATCGAGGAAGAAAACAAGATTTGCATATGTTGTTTATTGATCTTGAGAAGGCTTACGATAAACTTCCAAGAGAGATCTTATGCAGAGTCTTAGAAAAGAAAGGTGCAAATATATCATATATTGACACAATCAAAGATATGTATACAAATTCAGTGACAAGGGTGAGGACATCTCAAGGATTAACACGGGAATTCACTATTACTGTTGGCTTACATCAAGGTTCAGCTTTAAGCCCTTATCTATTTACCCTCATCTTAGATGAGCTCACCAGACATATCCAACAAGTAATACCTTGGTGTTTATTATTTGCGGATAATATCGTTTTGGTTGATGAGACGCGCGTGGGTGTAAACGCAAAACTTGAATCTTGGCGAGATACTTTAGAAAAGAAGGGTTTTAGGTTGAGCGGGGCAAAGACGAAGTATATGGAGCTTAAATTAAACAGTACAAGAAGGACAGGTGACTTCGTTATTAAGTTGGGTGATCAAGATATTTCCCATAGTGAGTGTTTTAATTATCTTGGATCGATAATTCAAAAAGACTGAGGTATTGATAAAGATGTGACACATAGAATCCAAGCGGAGAGGAGCGTAGGGATCTTATGTGGACGTAAAGAACCACTAAAACTTAAGGGCAAGTTTTACCATACTGCAATTGGACCTGCGATGCTCTATGGTTCTGAGTGTTGGGCAGTGAATTGTGTACATGAGCAAAAAATGGGAGTTGCGGAGATGAGAATTCTTAGATGGATGTGTGGACACACTAGATTGAATAAAATTATGAATGAAAGTATCAGGGAAGACAGGAGTAGCACCAATTGCAGAGAAGATGTGAGAAGCTCGTCTAAGATGGTTTTTACACATACAAAGGAGACCATTAGAGGTACCGGTTAGGGGTTGTGAGAGTCTAGTCACTAGACATGTTAAACGAGGGAGGGGTAGATCAATAAAGACTTGGAATGAAACTGTAAGGAAAGACATGATGTACTTAGGCATTAGTGAGATTATGACAAAAGATAGGGCACAATTGCGACAAGGATCCATATAGCCGACCCCACTATAGTGGGATAAAGACTTGAATGTTGTTGTTTGTTGTTGTTGTCGTTCGGGTTGACTAACACTCTATCTGCCTTTATGGATCTGATGAATAGAGTATTCCTATAATTTTTGGATCATTTTGTTATCGCCTTCATGGATGACAGTCTGATGTATTCAAATAGCAAGGAAGAACATGACGCACATCTCACGACAGTTTTGGGTACACTCCGGGAGAATCAGTTATATGCAAAAAAACATTATGTGTGAGTTCTGATTTTCAGATATGACATTTTTGGAACATGTTGTCAGTCAAACTGGACTCTCGGTTGATATGAAGAAAATAGAAGCAATAAGAAATTGGCCAAGGCCAAAGGTAATTACTGAGGTCTGTTGTTTACTTCTAAGGTCTGGAAATATGTTTAGGAGCGCTTGGGTACTAAGTTGAAGTTTGGCACAGCTTTCACCCTCATACAGATGGGAAAACAGAGCGCACAAATATTATCATGGAAGATATGTTTCGTATGTGTATTTTGAACTTTGAAGGTAAGTGGGAAAAATATGTCACCCTAGTTGAATTCTCCTAGTATAACAATTTTCAAGCAAGTATTAGGATGGCACCTTTCGAGACTCTTTATGGAAGACGTTGTCAGACACCTTTTGTTGGAATGAAAATGAAGAGAGGGCTGCCAATAAAGAATCATGGATTGACAAGGCCACAACTCAAGTCAAGCTTATCCAGAAGCATATGTAGATAGCTCAAGACAAGCCAAATATTACGATCTGCGACAAAGAACAGTGGAATTCATTATTGAAGATTATGTTTACCAAAAGGTCAGACCAATTAAGAGTCTCTAAAATTAAGTGAATGAAGAAATTAAGTCTTAGGTTTGTTGGTCTATTAGAAGTACTTGAGCGCATTGATGAGATTACATACAGGTTACCCTTAACTGATGAAATGAGTGAATTACATGACGTATTTGGCGTCTCATATTTGAGAAGAGCAATCAAAGACCCAAGTCAGGTGATTAGTATTGAGGATACATCAGTCGAATCTAATCTTAGTATCAGTATTAAGCCAGTCAGGATTATGAACTCAAGGATACAAAAGTCCGGGAACATAGAGATTTGTTTAGTAAAAGCTCTTTGGATGAACAGTGGTCTACCAGAGTATAAATGGAAAAAAGATGAACTTTGGAGCAATGAAGAATATGTCTTCCTTTTTGACCCATGTATGATTGTAATTTTTGATGACGAAAATTTTAGTAGGAAGGGAGATTTGTAACATCCAAATTTTATTTAAGTATCGTCCCTTGTGATTGCAGGATCTGATCACGAATGATTATGATTGACTTCAACGGCGAATCGAGGTGATAATGTCATTTTATAAGAAGTCTTTTTTCAACATGATTATTTATGGTACCCGGGAGCGAAATACAACTAAAATAACAAATATTGGAGTGCAAGGGCATTTCTGTAATTAAGGAAAAGTCATTAACTCTCCCTACAGCCGAAAAATAAGCCATGGTATTTTGGGCAACCACAAATAAACCACGTGAGCTATGTTTTCCCACTCCCGCTTATAACTTCTCTCTCAGGGCATGTATAATTAAGTTTGTGTGGTATGCTATAGTACAGTTGTTTGATATATAAATGGTCGCATTATATGTACGTAAGGAAATCTGATCATGTATAATTAGATTTTTAATGAAATTTGAAGTTTATATTTTTTGCATTTGTTGTACTTGCTCTGATTACATTTTACTGTTTTGTTGCAATGAAAAAAAAAGTTTAGAACTTTGTTGTTATATAATATGAATTGTAAATTGTGGCGGTCTGCGGTCTGTTACAGTTAAGGCTGAGAGGTGCTCAGGAGATGAATTCATATACATATAAGGCTCATGGTACATAGTCAAATCATCAACGTTGAATATAAGATAAATGTGCATACTCTTAAGGATGCTTAGTTAGTAGGCATTTCCCAATTCTTTTGTTGTTGTGTAGGGACAAATTTGCCTAGCATTTATTTTCCTCGTTGCTCCCTAGGGGAACCTCTCGTTTCTACTCTTAACTATCACTTGCTTGCCTTCTCCAAAGCTTTGCTCTCTCCTATGAATGTATGCGTAAACTTTATAATTTTTAGTACCAATTGCAATCTTACGTCCTACAGATTCATGCAACATATGTGATGGTAGTGGAGTTCCTTGATGGAGCATATGTGATAGTTGTTGTAGAAAGAGCTCAAAGCTTGTATGTATTGATTATGTAAATACAAGGAGAGAATACAAATATATAGGGGAGAGAGAGAGAGAACAAATCCTATACAAGATGTGGGACTAAAGGAGAGAAAACATAAATGGGCCTAAAACATGGGCCCCAATGCATGGGCTATTCTAACACTCCCCCGCAAGCTGGAGCGTACAAATCGTATGCACCAAGCTTGGACAGACATTGATAGAAGGATGCCTTGGGAAGAGCCTTTGTGAGGACATCCGCAACTTGTTCCGTCCCTGGAACATGCTTCAGATCGAGCTTATTCATTTGAACTTTCTCTCGAAAGAAGTGACAATCGACTTCAATGTGCTTCGTTCTTTCGTAGAAGACTGGGTTCTTGGCAATATGTATAGTCGTCTGGCTATCACAAAGAAGAAGAGCCAGAGAAGGTAATTTGACACCTAGATCAGTGAGGAGACTTTCAAGCCACGTCAGTTCTGATACAACAGATTCCATTGTCCGGTATTCTGCCTCAGCTGATGATCGAGCAACGACCGCTTGTTTCTTGCTTCGCCATGTAACCAAGTGGTCCCCAAAGTATGTGCAGAAACCACTAGTAGATCGTCGGTCATCAAGAGAGCCAGCATAATCCGCATCAGAGTATGTCACTAAGGTAGGAGCAGACGAGGAAGTCCAGTAAACAAGTCCTTGACCCGGGGCTGTTTTTAGGTACCTGAGAATGCGTTCAACAGCCTGCAGATGAGATTTCCGAGGAGAGTGCATGTATCGACTGACAAGACCAACAGCAAAGGAAATATCTGGTCTGGTAACCGTGAGGTAGATCAATTTCCCAACTAGTCGTCGATAATATTCAGGATTCCGGAGAAGTAGATCCGAGTCAGATGCCTGAGCACATAACGTGTGGTTTACATCCATAGGGGTATCACTTGGCTTACACCCTAATAGACCAGCATCATGAAGAAGATCAATACAGTACTTTCGTTGAGATAGAATAAGTCCGTCCGGGCACCTGGCAACCTCAAGACCCAGAAAGTATCGTAAAGTTCCCAGGTCCTTTGTCTGGAAGACCGAGCTTAGATGCACTTTGACGGCATGTATCCCTTGTGAATCATCTCCTGTAATGATGATGTCATCAACATAAACTAACAGAAGGACCGTCCTTGTTGGTCGGTGACGAGTGAACAGCGAGAAGTCGGCCGAGCTTCGAGTGAACCCGATATCACGAAGGGCCTTACTGAATTTATCGAACCAGGCCCGTGGAGATTGTTTGAGACCATACAGAGCCTTAAAAAGGCGGCAGACCTGAGACTCCCTCGTGGAATCAAACCCGAACGGTTGTTGCATGTAGACCGTCTCCTGGAGATCCCCATTTAAGAAGGCATTCTTGATATCAAGTTGAAAGAGGGGCCACTGTCGATGAACAGCGACAGAGATGAGGACGCGAACGGTATTTAGCTTGGCGACCGGAGAGAAAGTTTCCTCATAGTCGAGCCCCTGTTGCTGGGTGAAGCCGTGAGCCACAAGACGAGCCTTCAGTCGGTCAATCGACCCATCAGCAGCATGTTTGATGATAAATACTCATTTGCACCCAACCGGTTTCTGACCCGGAGGAAGGGGTACAACGGTCCATGTCTGGTTAGCCCAGAGAGCAGACATTTCCTCCTCCATAGCTGCCCGGCAGCCCGGATGGTGAAGCGCCTCCTGCACAGAGTTAGGAACAGCAATCGAAGAGAGAGAAGTAGTAAAAGTGTGCAGAGGGGGAGAGAGGCGATGAAGAGAGACGTAGGCATCCAGAGGATGGACAGTGGAAGGTGTTACCTGATCAAAAGGACGCGAAGTACCCGTGGCGGAAGTCGGCTGCAGAGGGGCAACGGAAACAGGAGGGCGACGAGTGTAGACACGGATGACAGGTGGTTTGGTGGTAGCAGGAGCGGGGGCAGGGGAAACGGGTGAAGATGGTGTAGTAGCAGGAATAACGGGACGTGGTAAAGGTGGCGGGAGAGGAGTCGGTGGGAGCGTAGCAGGCAACGGAGCAGGGAAAAACGGTTGTTCTTCCCGGAAGGTAACGTCAGCAGAAACGGTGATCTTGCGAGTAGCGGGTGAGTAACAGACATAGCCCTTTTGGGTGCGTGAGTAGCCGACAAAGATGTGTTTCACCGCCCTAGGATCCAATTTATCTGAGGAGGGCCCGAGGCGGTGGACAAAACAGGTGCTGCCAAAGATACGAGGTGGTAGAGAGAAAGCCGGAGTGGAGGGAAACAGTATGCTAAAAGGAGTAGCATAATTGAGGACAAAAGAGGGGAGACGGTTGATGAGAAAGCGGACAGTGGAAACCGCAAAGTTCCAGTATGCCTTAGGCACATGCATTTGAAGCATGAGGGAGCGGGCGACATCGAGTAAATGGCGGTTCTTGCGTTCGGCAACCCCATTTGAAGCATGAGGAAGCAAGAGGTTTGATGTAGAATCCTGTATTCCGAATACAAAGTGGTAAAGTCGTGGCTGGTGTACTCACGAGCATTGTCAGTGCGGAGGGTTTTGAGAGTGGTGTGGAATTGCGTCCGGGTCTCGAGGACAAAAGCACGAAAAACCCGGGGAAGCTCGGAGCGTTCACGGAGTAAGTAGAGTCACGTAGTGCGAGAGTGATCATCAATAAAGGTAATAAAATAACGAAAACCACATATACTGGGAATCTGAAAGGGACCCCAGATATCCGAATGAACTAGATCAAAGGGAGCTGCACTCCGAGTACAATGCGAAGGAAAAGAAGAATGCGGTTGTTTGCCGAGGATACATGAATCACACTGAAAAGAAGTAAAAGGAATATCAGGAAGAGCCCGCTGTAGAACCGGTAGAGGGGCATGACCAAGTCGGCGATGCCATGCAGTGGAGGAGACGGAAGACAAGATGGTGGGAGATTCATCGAGAAGGTAGAGCCCGTTCCGCAGCTGTCCTCTACCAATGGTAGTCCGCGTCTGCCGATCTTGTATAACAAAGGAAGAAGAGGTGAATATAACAGAACAATTCAGATCACGAGTAAGACGCCCAACAGAGAGTAAATTAAAGGGTGAACTCGAAACATAAAGAGCCGAGTGAAGAGGGATGGATGGGGTGAGAGAAAGATCTGTCGAGCCGGAGACGGGAACCAGTGCCCCATAGGCCACAGTGATAGACTTCGGATAAGGAGACTCCGAGTACTTTGCAGGCCGTTGCGAAGTAATGTGATGAGTGGCACCAGAGTCCACAATCCAACCCGGGCTGGTGGAGAGACAAGCAGTACCTGTGTTGGAGACGGAGGCGACGGAGGCCGAAGGTGGGTTGAGCAGGCCCTGGAGATGCTGGAGCTGAAGACGGACGGTCTCAAGATCAGGAGAACTGACGTCAGTAACAACAGAAGCTGTCGGGCGAGGGGGGTAGCCGAGTTTCTTATAGCAGGTCGCCTCAAGATGACCATCTTTCCCACAGAAGGAGCATGTACACCAGCCACGACTTTAAAAGGCGGCAGACCTGAGACTCCCCCGTGGAATCAAACCCGAACGGTTGTTGCATGTAGACCGTCTCCTGGAGATCCCCATTTAAGAAGGCATTCTTGATATCAAGTTGAAAGAGGGGCCACTGTCGATGAACAGCGACAGAGATGAGG
This sequence comes from Platanthera guangdongensis, assembly GCA_039583875.1. Classification (NCBI taxonomy): domain Eukaryota; kingdom Viridiplantae; phylum Streptophyta; class Magnoliopsida; order Asparagales; family Orchidaceae; genus Platanthera; species Platanthera guangdongensis. The sequence goes on from CM077167.1 coordinate 115,119,056, forward strand.
ACGCGAACGGTATTGAGCTTGACGACCGGAGAGAAAGTTTCCTCATAGTCGAGCCCCTGTTGCTGGGTGAAGCCGTGAGCCACAAGACGAGCCTTCAGTCGGTCAATCGACCCATCAGCAGCATGTTTGATGATAAAGACTCATTTGCACCCAACCGGTTTCTGACCCGGAGGAAGGGGTACAACGGTTCATGTCTGGTTAGCCCAGAGAGCAGACATTTCCTCCTCCATAGCTGCCCGGCAGCCCGGATGGTGAAGCGTCTCCTGCACAGAGTTAGGAACAGCAATCGAAGAGAGAGAAGTAGTAAAAGTGTGCAGAGGGGGAGAGAGGCGATGAAGAGAGACGTAGGCATCCAGAGGATGGACAGTGGAAGGTGTTACCTGATCAGAAGGACGCGAAGTATCCGTGGCGGAAGTCGGCTGCAGAGGGGCAACGGAAACAGGAGGGCGACGAGTGTAGACACGGATGACAGGTGGTAGCAGGAGCGGGGCAGGGGAAACGGGTGAAGATGGTGTAGTAGCAGGAATAACGGGACGTGGTAAAGGTGGCGGGAGAGGAGTCGGTGGGAGCGTAGCAGGCAACGAAGTAGGGAAAAACGGTTGTTCTTCCCGGAAGGTAACGTCAGCAGAAACGGTGATCTTGCGAGTAGCGGGTGAGTAACAGACATAGCCCTTTTGGGTGCGTGAGTAGCCGACAAAGATGTGTTTCACCGCCCTAGGATCCAATTTATCTGAGGAGGGCCCGAGGCGGTGGACAAAACAGGTGCTGCCAAAGATACGAGGTGGTAAAGAGAAAGCCGGAGTGGAGGGAAACAGTATGCTAAAAGGAGTAGCATAATTGAGGACAGAAGAGGGGAGACGGTTGATGAGAAAGCGGACAGTGGAAACCGCAAAGTTCCAGTATGCCTTAGGCACATGCATTTGAAGCATGAGGGAGCGGGCGACATCGAGTAAATGGCGGTTCTTGCGTTCGGCAACCCCATTTGAAGCATGAGGAAGCAAGAGGTTTGATGTAGAATCCTGTATTCCGAATACAAAGTGATAAAGTCGTGGCTGGTGTACTCACGAGCATTGTCAGTGCGGAGGGTTTTGAGAGTGGTGTGGAATTGCGTCCGGGTCTCGAGGACAAAAGCATGAAAAACCCGGGGAAGCTCGGAGCGTTCACGGAGTAAGTAGAGTCACGTAGTGCGAGAGTGATCATCAATAAAGGTAATAAAATAACGAAAACCACATATACTGGGAATCTGAAAGGGACCCCAGATATCCGAATGAACTAGATCAAAGGGAGCTGCACTCCGAGTACAATGCGAAGGAAAAGAAGAATGCGGTTGTTTGCCGAGGATACATGAATCACACTGAAAAGAAGTAAAAGGAATATCAGGAAGAGCCCGCTGTAGAACCGGTAGAGGGGCATGACCAAGTCGGCGATGCCATGCAGTGGAGGAGACGGAAGACAAGATGGTGGGAGATTCATCGAGAAGGTAGAGCCCGTTCCGCAGCTGTCCTCTACCAATGGTAGTCCGCGTCCGCCGATCTTGTATAACAAAGAAAGAAGAGGTGAATATAACAGAACAATTCAGATCACGAGTAAGACGCCCAACAGAGAGTAAATTAAAGGGTGAACTCGAAACATAAAGAGCCGAGTGAAGAGGGATGGATGGGGTGAGAGAAAAATCTGCCGAGCCGGAGACGGGAACCAGCGCCCCATAGGCCACAGTGATAGACTTCGGATAAGGAGACTCCGAGTACTTTGCAGGCCGTTGCGAAGTAATGTGATGAGTGGCACCAGTGTCCACAATCCAACCCGCGCTGGTGGAGAGACAAGCAGTACCTGTGTTGGAGACGGAGGCGACGGAGGCCGAAGGTGGGTTGAGCAGGCCCTGGAGATGCTGGAGCTGAAGACGGACGGTCTCAAGATCAGGAGAACTGACGTCAGTAACAACAGAAGCTGTCGGGCGAGGGGGGTAGCCGAGTTTCTTATAGCAGGTCGCCTCAAGATGACCATCTTTCCCACAGAAGGAGCACTTTGGCCGGCCACGGCCTCGGCCTCGCGAGCCCGAACGTCCCCCCCCCCCCCCCCCGAGCAGAAGTGGGAGGGGAGGGTAATAGCGGAGGTGCCTGCTGAAGAAGAGCCGGTGGAGAAGGAGCGGGAGGATCTGGAGGGGGGGAGACCCGGAGAATCATGGATTTAAGATGGTGTAGTGGGAGCAGCCAGGACCTGAGCACGAATACTATGAAGATAAGATGGAAGGTGGGCCATGATGATGGCAATGCACGCAGCTTCCTTCTGAGCTCGCTGAGCAGCATGATCATTGGTGGGCGGCTGATGCTGGATCCAGGCTTCAGCAAGAGTTTTAGCCCGAGCGACAAACGAGGTCATATCTGAAGCGCCTCCAGTGTCGAGAGTGAAGAGGTCAGTGAGGATGTCGTAAAGATGTTGAAGGCTGTCGCGGCCGGAGTACAAGGAATGTAGCTCATCCCACATAGCCTTAGCGGTGTCGTGGTACATAGTCATTTGATAAGGCTCACCATCCAAGGAATTCAGAATCCAAGTCTGAACGCGTCCGTCATTACGGAGCCAATCATCCGTAAGGGGAGAGGGGGTGCCTGAGTAAGGTGCGGCAGAAGTCCCTTAGCCTGAAGAACCCGCCGAACTGAATGTACCCAAGGAATAAAGTTTTTCTTGCCAGAAAGAGAGATGGTAGTGATCCGGAGCTCGTCACGGAGTTCGGCAGAACAGGTCGGGCAGTCTGGCGGACAGGCCGGGTGGACAGTAGGAGGGCTGGCCGCCGAGCTCGTAGAATTACCAGAAGAAGTCATAGAGACAGGCCACAGATCGGGGAAGACAGGAGACCGTGACCAAGAAAGCGGAAAAAAACTAGTCCGCACGGTCACATTGGCACCAGCGATGAGTCAGATTGCGACCCAAATGCGGAAAGAAAGAGAGTCTGCACGGTCTAGGTGAACACAGTAGCGGTCAAAGCACAGGAGACAGGTCGCAGCGGACAGGAGCAGGCCGCAAGAAGGGAGGGAGAGGTCGGAGGAAAAGAGCAATCCGCAAGAGAGGATAGCCGACGCGACTAGAGCAGAGACCGCCCGGTCGAGGTGTGAAACACACAAGCGGCTGGATGAGACCGCGAACAAAGGCGAAGCGGACAGAGGAAGAAGTCCGCAGCAGGTAGAACCAAGTCGCGCGGACAGAGAGGAGAAGAGCAGGAGACCGCGACCAAGATGCGGGTGAGAAAGGAAACAGCCCGCACGGTCAGGCAGATCACAGCAGCGAACAGAAACAAACCACGAGTAGAGAGACAAGCGGATTTGGGAAAAACAAAAGTCGGCGAGCTGGAACAAGTCGCAAGCAAGACAGTCCGCGAACAGGCAGAAGCGGAGAGCAAAACGGCGGACTGAAGACAGGCCGCGGCAAGTAGAGAGTCCGCAGCGGACAGAAAAGGTGGCCCCACGGATTAGGAAGGAGGAAAGGCTATAAAAAGCGAAGGGGGGGAGGTGGATCCACGGGAGAAGAAGATCAACAGGAGGAAGCAGAAAAGAAGCGGACTGAGAGGGGGCAGGCCGCAGAGGCAAGCGGATAGAAACGAACAGTACGCTAAGGCAGGCCGCGAGAGAGGCCGCGAGAGAGGTCAATAGGTGCGGTCAGAACAGGGGAGACCGCGAGAACCGGAACCTGGCTCTGATACCATGTAGAAAGAGCTCAAAGCTTGTATGTATTGATTGAGTATGTAAATACAAGGAGAGAATACAAATATATAGGAGAGAGAGAGAACAAATCCTATACAAGATGTGGGACTAAAGGAGAGAAAACATAAATGGGTCTAAAACATGGGCCCCAATACATGGGCTATTCTAACAGTTGCAATCTTACGTCCTACCATCATCGCATATGTTGTATGGGCCCGGTTAGGCCTGGACCAGGCCTAAGGGGCCTTATAAGGCCCTGATATTAGTTGCATGCCTGACTGCTGCCCGGACCGGGCCAGGCACAGGGACAGGCACTGGGCGTCCTAGAGCCTAGCCTGGGCAAAGCCCGGTCCAAGGCCTATTTCTGACCTGGTAGAATTAAAAAAACAACACACGTGCTGCCGCCGCACATGTGCTGCTTTTATTAGCCTCCTGGCATGGTGCCAGACAGCTAATTAAGTGATTCATGCCTAGGCTACAGCTAAACCTGGGCAAGAATCATTACTATTAAATAATTATATTAATATAATATATATATATATATTAAATTTATAAGATAATAATTATATATAATATATTATAAGTAATATATCTCTTCTTTAAAAAAAAATTTATAAGATAAAAAATGGTCCTAATTTATAAGGCCAACGGTCATATTTATATTACCGTTTGGCCTTATTTTAATTAAAAAATTATTATTTTTTAAAATGTTAATTTAAAATGTGATTTTTTATAATCTTTTTTAATGATTTTTGAAAATATTTGGCATGAGCCCAGCCCGAGCCCTGCCCGAGCCCGGTCAAAGCCCGGTCAAGCTCCAGCTTTCGGGCCTTGATAGGTCTCCATTTCTAGTGGAGGCCCTGTCCCGGCCTGGGCCCGATTAGCTCAAGGCCTGGCCTGGGCCTGGCAGCAAAAAATCTGGGGCCTAGGCCTGGCCTGGGCACTGCAGAGCTAATTTGCACGCCTAGTAGCAGCTAAGCCGATAAGCCACTTACTCTGAGTAGCAACACAAGTACTACATGGAGAGGATGCAACATATGTGATGGTAGTGGAGTTCCTTGATGGAGCAACAACAACCACAATATCAAGAGAAGCCTGTGTATGACGTCTGACTGCAGGGAAACTACATTGTGCTTGCATATTCAGTAGCACTAACATAAGCATGGAGGCAAAGAATAGGATGCTTGGCGAAGCAACGATCAGCGGGATGATTGATCTTGCTACAGTAAGAACAAATGAGACCGTGATCACTACATCCCTCGGCACATCCTCCATGGCCACAATTTGCTCCTCATCTAGAACCATGAGCATAACTCTCAGAAGAAGTTATAACAAAAACATTTCAACTCAGAAGATGAATCTCAATGGAGCACCAATGGTTGCAGCATCCAATGTGGAGATAATGGTTGATCACGAGAGGGAAATTATCATGATTTAGGAACCCTCGTGGTTGAGATTTTTTTTAAAAGCATATGATACATTGAGTTACTTTTATTTCATTTTAGAATGATTTTAGATTAATTGTTACATTTATCTCATATTCTCTCTTCGCAATTAATTTTTCAATTTCCTCTTTTCAATTTAAACTATAAATCACCATACAAATTTTCCTTAGAGCAAAAATGGCAACTAAGTGATGAAGTATTCAACAAACTGTGAGGAAATATGATACTTATTGTTTTTAAAATATCTTTTACTATAAAATGATAAGTACAGACGACTAGATTTATTGGTTGGAGATACAAATCCTTTCATAGTTGTAAGAATCTTCCATCTCTATATTCAATTTCATGTTTTCTTATATTTTCTTAGTCCTTTTATCATCACGATGAGTAACTAAATTTTAATTACTACTTGATCATGATAAACTCTAAAATGAAATATTTTTTGTAACACCACTTAGTATCGTAAGTCTTTTAATAAAAATCTTTGATTTACCTTTGAATCTTAATTGTGTTGGATACATATTTTCGGGATAAGTTTTTCAACTGTGAGATGTATTTTAATTTTAATTGGTCAAGAAATCCGTGAATACGAGGAAATCACTCATTGGTAAAAAAGAGTAACATGCGCTCCTAGAGATAGGAAGATGTAAATTCTCTGGATTGTAGTCAAATCCATTACAGGGGTTCACAAAACTTTAAGAAAACAAAGGGGTTTGGAGTTGAAAGAGATTTCAATCGATCAACCTGAGGTTAGTTGATAGTTATTCTCGAGGGGTAAACTATCATAATTTAGGAACCCTCGAGGTAGAGATCTTCTGTTTAAAGCTTATGATACAATTTGAGTTACTTTTATTTCATTTTTGAAGAATGCTAGATCAAGTGCTACTTTTATCTCATATTCTCTCTTCACTTTTACTTTTTCGATTTTCCCTTTTCAATTTAGATTATAAATCACCAATCATTTATCCTTAGATAAAATATTATAATTCACCCGACAATTTCATCAAGATTTTGAGTATCTCTCTAACTAGAACTATAATTCGATTAGACAAGTATACCTATTGTTATATATTATTGGATATTTTAAAAATATAAAGTATCACATTTCCCCAGGATTTGTTGAGTACTTCTACACACTTGGTTTCCATCTAAGGATAAATAGATTCCCCTGAACCCGTTGGCTGATCATCTCATATAACTATGATAGGCGCTGGAGAAAGAAGACTACAAGGAGCTTCTCAAAGTGCTTTTGTTGAGTCGCAATGTTAGCAGAAAAAGAGAGGCATTTTAGGATTTCGGTAACCCAAAGACTAAATAAAAATATATTATGCGGTACAAAAAACCGATCCAGGAAATTAGAGTTAATCAAAAACAGCTCAATTCAATTGAATATTTCCTAAACAAACCTGGTAACCGGTCTAGCCCATTGCATGTGTGTGGTTAATCAAAAACGGCTCAATTCAATTGAAAATTTCCTAAACAAACCCGATAACCGGTCGAGCCCATTGCATGTGTGTGCTCTAAGTTATCAAAGGCGCAAGGCGCACCAAGGCGCAAAGGGCCCCTGGAGCCTAGGCGCAAGGCGCAGGCGCGCGCCTGAGGCACGTGAGGTGCAAAAATTTGGGAAAAAAGAAATGGAGCGAATTGAGAGCCCAATTTGCTGGAATTGAGCGAATTGGGCGACCAAATCGCTCAATTCCAGCGAATTGGGCGACCAAATCGCTGGAATTGGGTTAGTTTTCTTCTATCAAGTTAGTATAAGAGCTCATATTTTCCAATATTTTATCTAAACACGTGAGAAGTGATATAAGTACATGAGTCATAATTGATGCATAAAAAGTGCAACTAGAAATCAAATAAAAAAACTACAACATATAATATAAGGTTGACGGAGATAAATAAATTTAGGGTAAAAATTTTTGTACCTTTTTAACATCCCAGATCAACCTCTCTTGAATTAACAATATAGCATGACTTCCACTCAGCTAATGAACTGGGCTGCCCAGTTCACCTTTTACAGTGAACTGGACTGCCCAGTTCACCTTTTACAGTGAACTGGGCTGCCCAGTTCACCTTTTACAGTGAACTGGGCTGCCCAGTTCACCTTTTACAGTGAACTGGGCGGCCCAGTTCACCTTTTACAGTGAACTGGGCTGCCCAGTTCACCTTTTACAGTGAACTGGGCTGCCCAGTTCACCTTTTACAGTGAACTGGGCTGCCCAGTTCACCTTTTACAGTGAACTGGGCTGCCCAGTTCACCTTTTACAGTGAACTGGAGCTGCCCAGTTCACTGTACAACAGTGAACTGGGCTGCCCAGTTCACCTTTTACAGTGAACTGGAGTTGCCCAGTTCATAGTTTTACAGTGAACTGGGCTCCAGTTCACTGTTTTACAGTGAACTGGAGCCCAGTTCACTGTAAAACAGTGAACTGGAAGTAAATAGAGGTGTGTTAGAAGGATAAAGGATAAAAACAGTAAAAACAACTAGAAATGGTATTAGAGTTTGCATTTACACATGAATTAGAATCAATAGTATTCGTTTAGCATGAGTTTTTTACTGAGTGTATACATACTATTTGACAACAATCAAATTTTAAGTGAGTCTCAAAGACTTCTATTAACACACACAAAATAATTAAAATTGAAACCACATCAACATAGAACTCCTCAAAATTGATCTCATGATATAAGCAATTCTCGAGCATTCTTGAGGCTACTTCTAACTAGGTTCAAATAATTCATCGGAGTGATTTTCAGAATATCAGCTTATATGAATAATGATGGAATTCGTAGCTAGCAAGGGATTTTAAGGCATGCACTTGTCAAATGGATTTCCAAATCATCACATCAAAAGATGCTACCGAATTTAAGCAATAGCGAATGGTGTAATGAGAGTTTACCCCAGTTATCACTCTGCATGAGAAGCTGGTTTGGCTGCCGATCCGTCAGCAGTAACTGAGAACACAGGGGGGAATTACAGGATGCCCAGTAGCCGGAAAACATGGCATCCAGAAAAAACAACCGGAAAAATCTCAAACGACGGTCAAAATGCAAGAAGAAGAAGGAATGAAGTGAGAAGAGGTTACCAAAAATGGCGGTGGCCGGCGAGCCCAAGAAGAGCGGCGAACGGAAGAGGAGCGGCGACGGGAGCAGAGCGGCGAATGGAGCGGAACCCTAAACCCTAAACCAGCGACTGATGCGTGCATCGGAAAAATGAGGGCATCGGGTATATAAGGTTTTAAATTAAACCGGGCCCAGCCCGATTCTAGGCTAGGCGCGCCTATTTAGCGCCTGAAAGGCTCCCAAGGCGCGCGCCTAGGCGCGCCTGGGGCGCGCCTGGGCCAATTCGCTCGCCTCGCCCAGTCTCGGGCGCTACTCCGTGCGCCCGGTGCGCCCGGCGCCTCAGGCGCGCCTAGGCGCGCGCCTTGATAACTAAGTGTGTGCTTATGCTTGCATGGTTCGTGAGTTCTCCTTTTGTTTCTAACTTTCAATCAACATAATAACAAAGCATAAGGTGATTTATAAATACCTAAAATAGTTTTCTACAACTAATGGGAGGCTAAAAACTCCATGGATTTGAACTTTCATTGTTAGTGCAGTGCACAAACACACGACATCAAAGCAACAAATAAAATTCAAACATGCAAAAGATCAAAACTATGCTTAATTAATGTTTCCAACTTATCCTGGGAGAAGCGTGGACTATCAAGCCTAATTTTTAGCGTGCAGTTGTAATATTACAACTAAGAAGTTGTTACTTATTATTTAGGGATTTACAATTTCTATACAAAAAATTATTCCTATTGATTCAATTTCCTATTTACCGAGGACTCCCTCCCCAGTATTTTGGTCCGATTTCCTTATTTGGCTGAATTTGTTTTCAATAACAATTGTACTATCAAGATTGGGATCAGAAATTAATTCCAATGAAGAAGAATGAAATATTATTTTAGACCACAAAACATCAGTCATATTGCTCAATTGCCCTACCTGCAGTGTGTCCCAAACAGCGCAATGAAATTTTGACCCTTGAGATCTGCTGGGAGAGGCGGTTCCTGTGATGCATTTAATTATTACAACATAGTCAAATTACTGCAAGCTTAAAAAAATTGCCAATTGCATCCGATTAGCATACCTTGAATGGGTACCTGATCTTGAGGACATAATACTCTCCTCTGGGTATGTCAGTCCGCTCAAATGCATAACCACGCTGAATTTAGGTTTATCATAGTACAACAATGTTTAAAACCAAAGGCAAAAAATGTTATTATTAATGCATTAAAATGTTATTATTAATGCACTATTATGCGAGAAGCTCGTCTAAGATGGTTTGGACGCGTACAAAGGAGACCATTAGAGGCACCGTTTAGGCGTTGTGAGACTCTAGTCACTAGGCATGTTAAACGATGGAGGGGTAGACCAATAAAGACTTGAAATGAAACTATAAGAAAATACATGGTGTAGTTAGGCATTAGTGAGATTTTGACAAAAGATAGGGCGCAATGGCGACAAAGGATCCGTATAGCCGACCCCACTATAGTGGGATAAAGGCTTGAGTGTTGTTGCTATTAATGCTTTAAAATAAACATCTCGAGAATTAATATATAAGAAAATGTTAAATGGATAGCAAACCTTAACAGGCACCATGCTAAATGTTGAAACATTAAGATCCAACAATCTTTCTGTTAATTCATTTTTTAATCCGGATGCCATCTCCTGAACAAAAAAACTCATTTTATAAATAAATCTTCATGCAAATAAATCCGGAAAACAACGAATAAGTTAACAACAATAAAATAATAACAAGAATTGTTTGCATATCAACAAACAGGAAGCACATTTGTTGTTTTCGTTAGTAGTATACATATATATACTTATTTTGAATGATGAAAAGTTTACCAACTTACTTGGAGAGCTCCTCGTGAAGCTGAAGGAGAATCAAAAAACTTTCTCTCAACCTCGGCTACTTCTTTGCTAGGGAACACAGAGCCCTCAGGGATAACATATACACATCTCTGCATGTTCTTTACAACCACACAACAACTATGATATGTACCACCTGATTTGACCTAGGCAAATATGCAATGACAAAATAGAACCACTGGATTTTATAAACATTGAAAGATATTAAATTTCATACACAGATGTAATGTTGTCGAGGAATGTACCAAGAATGAGAAAAGATATAAATTATACCTTTCCAAAAAGATAAAGATTTCCCATGTTGGCACCATAAGATTCCTCATGAGCATCAATAATATAGAGTGGCAATGATCCATCAGAATCAAGCTCAAACCCTGATTTCTCGTCCAAGTTCCCACTTGATTCAGCTAGAAGACCTCCCTCATTTCCCTCTTCACGGCAGACTGCCTTCCACCCAGCAGTCGCGCTAACATTAGGGTTTTCCTCTTCCTTCTTAATCTTTGCATTGAGTGAGAATCCCTTCATGTTAAGTCTTGCTTCAGTGCCCACGTCTTCAATAATGCTATCCTTAACAGTGTTTAATTTTGTGGCATCCACAAGTTCAATCCCAGAATGTAAGCAGGCATCTGCTGTTTCTACTGTGGCATCATTTACATGAACCTTGCTGTCATTTTCCACAACCTCAGCTTTAACTTCAGCACTGGAATTGACTTGTCGTGGTTCAATTTCAACATGAAAGGGTAGCTTCTCCGTCTCTATGAGTACAACAGGAGGAAAGGCAGCACTTCGAGTTCCAATGGTAGATCCCCTTCGCCTCTTCTCTCGATCAGCCTCGTCCAGAGCAAATTCAGCAATAACATCGTCAATTAAACTATCGGATGACAGAGGAGACTCTTTCACTCGATCACTCTTCTTAAAGACCGAGGAAGTGAACATAGAAGAGAGACGTTGTTTTCCCATCAAGGATGCAGCGGTCGATAAAGAAGAAGGCGGGGGCTTTTTAACCGCGGGATTTTTCTTTGGCGCTTTCCTCTTCCTCTGCTTCTCCTCTTCTCCTTCAGAGAATTCTTCGTCAGAGGAGTGAGGGAAGCTCGGGTTCGACCAATCCTCCTCGTGGCCGTCATCAGCGTAGCCGAGGCCGTTGTCATCAACAATAAATCCGCCGGCGTACTCGCGGCGTCGGGAAACAAGGGCAGCATAGTCATCCTCTTCGACAGTGTCGTAGATTGGCTCGTCTAGCTTGATCTGAAAGCCAACAGCGCCGGCGCCACGACGCCCACGGGAGCTGCGTAGGGTTTTGAGGCGCTGCAGGGCTTCCGAACGAACAGTAACATCATAGCCCTTGCCACGGGTACGCCGGCCGGGAGCGGGAGAATCCGACATTGTTCACTTTTCTTTCTTTTCCACCGTCCCTTCGCCGGTCGCCAAGCAAAACCCTAGTTGTGCTGCTTTGGCGGGAAAATACCCGCGCGGAATTTTTTTTTTTTTTTTTTTTTTGGCTCTTGCTAACAGAACCGCTCGCGGCATCTCAAAATTTTCTAATTTTTTACGTCTTTTTTATTTTTGAAAGGCGAAAAATATGGGTATATTTCTAAAGTATGCCTTGTACATACATTTTTAGAAAAATTACTCATCACGAAAGTTGTAGATCTCGTCGAGATCTACAATTTTTGTGTTGAATATTTTTCCAGAAATTACATGTACAAAACGTATTTCGAAAAGACGCAAAAAGTTAGGAGATTTTGGGATGCAACTAGCCAATAACAAATTGCGGTTAGCAGTCGTTTTTTTTAGGTGATTGTTATGGGCAAAGAATAGAAGCAAATCAACCAAAAAAATATTACATGTGCAAATCAAATTATTACCTACAGATCAAAAAACATTTTATAAATTCTTTAACAAAATATTATCTCATAGTTTGCATTAATAATACAAATGTTAAGGTATAACTAGGCCTGCCCAAAAGGCCCGATCGGGCCGGCCCGGACCGGGCCTGATCGGGCACGGGCTTTTGCAAATCGGGCCTAGCCCGGGCCCTTTCTTTATCGGGCTCGGGCCGGGCCCGGGCTTTGACCCCGGGAAGGGGCCCGAGCCGGCCAGGCCGGGCCGGGCCGGGCCGGGCCCGGGCCCTCTTAAGAAAAAAAAACTCTTAAAAAAAATTTAAAAATTGAAATAAAAATTAGAATAAAAAATTTTATTAATATTGAAATTTTAAAAAACAAAATTACACTTTTAAAAAATAAAAGTAGAAAAAAAATGAAACTTATTATTTTAAATAATAATAAAAAAATTTACATTTTTACAAATTCAGATTGTCCATCTCCTTTTCAATTTTCTCGGAGCTCTCCTCCAACGCTGAAATGTGTTGCTTCCTGTTCGTAGCATCCAAATAATTTTTGTAGCAGATGCATAGTTCGAGTGATTTTTCATTTAGTCGGCTCATCCGCGTGTTCAAAATCCTGCCACTAAGAGAAAAAGCGGACTCTGAAGCTACTGTACTAGTTTGAATTGTTAGTAAATCACGGGTCATATAGGCCAAAATAGGATAGGTATTACCTTTACCTTTCCACCACTTTAAGATATCGAAGTTTTCAATCTCTTCCGTAGTCATAAAATCACGAAATTGTGTTTTCGTATACAGTCCTAATTCGTTTAAACTACTCGATGTGCGTGTTTTTTTCCTGAAAGCTAATTCTAAAATTTTATTTGTAAAAGAATCTTTTGTCCTAGGTTGTGTTATTTCTTCTCGGGGTCGTGAGCCATATAAGTTGTCGTAATAATTAAAACATTCGGTAAAAATAGAATTAAATTTAGTAGTACTAACGTCGTCAACGTCATCGAAACTTATATTTATGTCTAAGTTAACGTTAATTTCATCTATTAAATTTTTTACGCCGTCTACAGCGAATAACGGGTTTAAAGCGGCGGCGCATGAAAATGCAGGAGACATTTCTCTATAATATTTTAAAAAAATTTCTTCTATTACTTCAATTAAAGGAAGGCATCCGAAGTGTTGCTTAAAATAGTTAAGTTTTTGTACGATATTTACAAAATTTTCAACTACTAACGAGCTAGTGGGATAATACACACCAGATAAAAAAAAACAGTCGCCCTATAAAAACATTTTAATAAATCCATATAATGAAATAGTCTGTCTCAATCATTATCAGTTAAATTATGATTATTTGTCATAATGTAATATTCCATAAGAAATGTTTTTTGTTGAAACGCTCTTTTTAACATTTTATATGTGGAGTTCCATCTTACAGGCATATCAAATTGAGGTTTCAAATATTTTCGAGTTTGTGCGATCACAAATTTTCGAAAATCTTGACTTCGCTGTTTGGTACAATAAATAAATCTAAGCATAGTACGAATTTTCTCAACATATGGTTACATAGCTTCTAAACTATCATGTACCACTAAGTTTAAAACGTGACACACACATCGAGTGTGAAAAAACGCAGCGTTGAGCATTGGTTTTAATTCACGTTTTAACCACTCTACTGCGGTGTTGTTATTACTAACGTTATCAAAAGAAATACTCATTATTTTATCTTTTATTTTAAATTCACGCAAACATTTAATAATTACCGAATATATAGTCTTACCCGTGTGCGGAAATTCAAAACTTTCAAAACATATTACGCGCTTATTTAAATCCCATGAAACGGGATCGATCCAATGAGGGTTTATACAAATATAAGATAACTCTACTCTTACGCTACTACTCCAGACGTCGCTCGTTAAACTCACACGTCCCTCAAAAGTTTCAAAAAATTTTATTAAATTTTGTTTTGCGTCAAAATATAATTTAAGTGCGTCGTGTCTAATAGTGGATCTACTTACTTGTTGATATTTGGGCTGAAGCCCTTCGTGTATATACTCCGTCGTCTCATCGTTGTCGTAGTGACTGAATGGCAACCCACGTCTGATGACGTTTTTCACCTGTAGGTCTCGCTATCTTGCTTGATCGTACATCCAAATTTGTCCTGATGCTGATATTTGTCTCTGACTGGACTCGAGAGCTTGCTTTGCAAAACAGGACTTAGCGTGTCTCGCTAATGTTGAGTTGCCTGTAAGAGTTATCAACTTTGAGCACAACTTGCACCGCGCCTTGAATTCGTCGCCGACTTTAACCTTGTCGAAATGCTCCCAGACGGGCGCCCTCCGATTATGCTCCACCACTTCGGCCATGCTTTGAGTCGACGACGCCGGCATTGAGGAGGACGATGTCATGCAGCGAGAGAGAGGGAGAGAGTAAGAGAGGGAGAGAGTGGAAGAGAGAGAGAGAGAGAAAGTGAGTGGAAGAGAGAGAGAGAGAGAGAGAGAAAGAGTGAGTGGAAGAGAGAGAGAGAGGGGATCAGGTAGAGGGGGGTTTATAAAAAAAAATTTAATAAATTTTTTTTTATTTTTTTAATATGGCCTAGGGCCTAGGCTTTTGTCTAGGCCCTAGGCCAAAGTACTGCAGCCAGCAGGGCTGCAGCAGCCCTGCTGGCTGGAGTTCCAACGGCTCTTAGAGCCGTTGGCAGCAGGTCCGGCCCGGGCTTCGTCCGGGCCCGGGTCCGGACCCGGGCCGACCCGATTTTCGGGCTTTGCCCGGCCCGGCCCGGGCATCGGGCCGGGCTCGCCCCTAAAACCAGGGCCATGTAAGGGCCTTGAGCCCGGTCTTGGCCCGGGCCGGGCTTTTTCTGGGCCAGGCCGAAATAGGCTTTCGCCGGGCCGGGCTCGGGCCGGCCCACTGGGCCCGGGCCTTTTGGACAGGACTAGGTATAACAAAATCTTTAATTTAATCGAAATTCTACTTCTTTCATTTGACCATCAACTACCGGAACAAAATGAAGTGGAACATTGGACCTAAAGTTTTCGATCTAAAGGTAATGAAGAAAAAAATGAAATCGCAAAACGGTGAACAAGTTGGGAAGGGAGGATATCAGCTCCAAAAGCATGAAATTGATTCACGCCTAAGAAATTTCAAACTCTATCAATGCTTTTAAAATGGCTCAATGTATCAGTCTGCAACTAATGACCTAATTGGATCATATAGTGAAAAAAAAGGAAGAAATGTATTCCTCTGAAAGAGAAATCTAGTGCCCAGATTTTAGGGTTTTGCGAAAAGAGTCGCTCGCTCCGGACGATGTTTGGTTCTGTAGGCATGAGCTACATATGAGGATTCGCTCGCTCCAGTAGCGTAAGGATGCGGCAACGCAAATGAACATCGCCCACTTTTCAAGGTTTTGCGAAAAGAGACACTCGCTCCAAATGCATGAGGAGGTAATTGGTTTGCCCCTATATAATTTACGGTAACATTAAAAAAAATTGTTTAAAAGTTAATTTACATCTGTTCAAAATAAGTTTGCTCATAATTATTACGTTTTTGAGTAAGTAGATCTATGTCTGGGTCAGCACGATATGACAAGTAGCAGAAAAATTTGTTGTTTTTACGACAAAAACTGTCATTTATTTTTTTTGCCCACCTAAATAATATCTCAATGACAATTCCCATTTTCGCATTTTCAAACATTTTTACCTATACTAGTTTTCCTTGCTCTCATCTGCGATAGAGTGCAGAATTAATCACCTAGATTTAGTCGTGTTCAAAAAGCCCGACCTGGTTGGGCTTGGACCGGGCCGGTAGGGCACAAGCTTTTTGCCAATCGGGATCAGTCGGGGACCAGCTTGAGCCGGACGTGGCCGGGTCGGGCTCGGGCTTCCTCTCAAAGAGAGGGCCCGATAAGGCCCTTCAGGCCGGCCTAATTTCCAGGCGGGATTGAAATCCCCCCTAATGCAGGCGGGATTTGAATCCCGCCTAATCCAGGCGTGATTTGAATCCCGCCTAATCCAGACGGGATTTATCCCGGCTTGATTAGAGGAGATTAAAATGATTAGGCGGGTTTATCACGCCTAATTGGGGGAAATCCCGCCAAATTGGGGGGATTAGGCGAGATTTAATTTTGCATAAATATAGGCGGTATTTTCGATGTAAAATCCCCCCCCCCCCGAAATTGGGCACGGTCGAGGAAAGATTCCTGTCCAGGACTATCGCCTTCCAATGACACCAACTACGAGTTAGTTTCCCCCACAAGACAGCGACCCTGCCAGGAAGCACGACCATTCACATAACCAACGAGAGGAGTAAAACAAGCTCACACATTACAATATAGATATAAAAATAACTACGTAAAGGTTCACATGAGATAATAAAAGTGTACAAGGAATATGGCTTATGCATAGTACATAGTCATCATAAATATCACACTCTCTCAACTAACAACGTGGAAGCTAAATCAAATGGTCATCAACCTGACGACAGGTATTAGTAGTAGTGCGCATCTCCGGCTCCTCAGTTCATGGTGTCTCAATCTCTGGCTTTGCCTGGTCAAACTGTGATGACGTCTCCATGTGTTCCTAAAATGATGTGGTCGAACTGTTGGAACACTATTTTTACCAAACTACTAAATGCAGACCACATGAACACATATGAGTGTATGAACAAGAATTCACAAAATACTTAATCCAAGGCCCTATGATTATTTCTTGATGTCTATCATGACATTTTAGAGCTAAAACCAGAGATTTATAATTTTCATAAAATAATCTGTATTTATTATAATTTTCCCAAATTATTGCTACATGTGATTTTCAATATGAAGTGTCTCTTTTTGTTATCAAAATAGCAAGATAAAATTATCCTAACATCATTTTGAGTAATAATGGCTCTGGGCAAAATTTCTTAATTTTTAGTGACTTATTATGGCAAATATACATTTTCCAAAAATATGGTCTTTAGGTTACAATTCAAAAAAAGTACTTGAACAACTATGTAAATAAATCTCATAAAATTTCCTGAGCTATTGAATGACAAATTAAGCATAATTCCAGTGGATGATAATTTTCTTGACAAATTTAACCACCAATTTTAGCAAAGTTCACATATTACCAAAATATCATTATTCAATAAAGCTCCATAAATATGATTCCAAAAACTCGAAGATAAATCACAGAGCCTCGTAGAACTATAACAGCGATCATGTAAAATTCACATAATTTTTCAGGTAATATTAATCATGATTTAAACAAAATTACCGAAAACCCATAATTGTACTTTTAGGTAAACAGCCTAGATAGAAATTCTCAACAATTATCAAATAAATACCTGAGGTGAATTATGTCAACACAACGCTAGTGGCAGAATCTTAGAATTTTCTAAGTTGATTTGCTCACTATTATTCCCTTAATTTAAAATAGTGCCAAAACTAAAATAAATCAAATACCTAGGGTTTTTTTGTTCCAAAAACCCTAATCTCACTTTGTATGGTGTATTCCATCATCACAAGTCCATTACCAAGCTCCAAGGGATGTCCCACAAGTCTGATGGGCCTCAATCCCTTTTTTTCCCTATTTTAGTTAATCGCATCCCAAATCTTATATAGCACAACCACATGCAAAGTAGATTCACCAACCTACTGAGATCCAATGGAGCTGAGATTTTTACCAAGGCTTTGTACTGACCAATTGAGCCTCTGAGAAAAATTTGAGGTTATTATATATAATTTTCACAAAATAGTTTCACTTTTATGAAAATCACATTTTACCCAAAACTATAAGAAAAATGTTATCCAATAATTCCAATTTGTGGAAAGGCGTATATATATGGAAAATACATGACACCACCAAATTTCAAGGTAATATTCATAGCCAATTAAATTTTATTAAGGAAATAGTGACTGTTATACCCTAAAAAACAGTCGCACAAGAATTGCCCAACAGGGAGCTATAATGCCCCAAATGATCTGATTTTAATTTCTAATTAAAGTAGCCTCATAGGGATACCCTTTTCATGTTGGGAACTTTTTATGGTTCTGCACCTAAGGGCCACATTTTTCAGTATCAAAATATGCATATTAAAGGGGGTAAAATATATAATAATAAATATAAAACCAAATCAACGGTGGTGATTTCATCCCCTACCTCCAACCGAGGGGCGGGATTTACCCAACCTGGAGATCTTTTCAGAGCTGTTTACCGGTAACTCGACCACTTCCCCGGCCGGCCACCGCCACCACCGCCTCCATTGAGGAGGTGGATATCACCCGACGGTGGTTTGGCCGTCGGAGGTGGTGGTTTCTGGTGAACCCATGAGGAGCCAAAATGGCTTTTTCCATGGAATTTGAAATTGGAACTCAGCTCAATTGAGCCCTTTTCCGACTCCTAACAACCTAGGATTCTAGCACAGAAAGAGGAGGAGAAACATGCCTGATTTCGGGCTTGCATGCGGCTACTCCGGTGGGGGGCCATGGATTTGGTGTTTTCCGGCAAACCTCCTCCCAAACTCGATTCTCCACCATTTGCAGTGATTCAAGAATCGACTTTGACTGCTTGAGGTCCTCTAAAGGTGATGAAAGATTAAATTGAGCATTGGGGGGGGGGGTCTCTATATAGGAGATTTACGGTAGGAGGCTTCAGTCATGGCCAATTAAGGGCCTCCTTGATGGTGGCTGACCTATAACTGCTGGAAAACTCCTCTTCATCAAGGAGATGAAAGGAGGGGTTTGGGAAGAAGAAGGGAGTGTTACTTGGCCTCCCTCCATTATTTCCCTCTCCAAATGAAACTTCCCCCTTAATTACTCTCATTAAACCCAAATTAAATCACCTAATTCAGATTAAATAAATTTGATAAACTTAGTGGGCCTTAGGATGTACCTTGAGCAAGGCCTTAGCATACTTGAATTGTCTTAGGCTCTTATTTAGCCTTTAGAGTTCACTTTGAGCATGGTTGACCTTCGGGTTGAATTTGGTCAACTTGATGGGTTGACTGGTCCAATGGGTATGTCTTGAGTTCCTTGACACCACCCATTGTTGATGGGTCATGGTGATGCCCTAATTGGGCCAACTTTGCCAAATAATGTGATTTTGACCTAAATAATGTCAAGTTTGACTTTGGTCAGATTGGTCAAATTGGTGATCACATAATGAGGCTTTTTGGTGACTTGAGTCTCCATTGATATCCTAAGACTAGGGGAAAGGTCAGTTTTAGGTTTTAGGGCCAATTATACCTTTTAGGGGAAGGTTTGACCTATGTTGACCTAAAGTTGACTTTGGCTAATTTGACCAATTTGATTGACCTAGTCTTGAGTCCATTGCTCAATTTCCTCTCCCGTAGGATTAGGGAGGCGTTAGTGATCTTATCAAGGGAGAGACTTCAAGTGGGTGTGAATTGACGTAGGTTGACTTGTGCACATTGGGGGTGCACATAATAATTTTCCCTAAGTTCAAGCTAAGCTAGGGTCACATTAGGGCCTCCATTCACCACTCAAGCCCTAACCCTAACTTTAGGGGGTCTAGAAGTATGGGGATTTTACATTCTGCCAACCCAGGTATCGGGCCCAAGCCTGGCCTGAGCCGGGCAACCTGCTAAAATCGGGGCCCGGTAAGGTCCCCCAAGCCCGGTCTTGGCCCGGGCCGGGATTTTCCCGGGCTTAGCCGGGGCCGGTCCGGCTTTCTAGGCCCGGACTTTTTGTACACGACTACCTGGAATGCTTAATGCTTGTGCGATGGAGTCTCATCGAAGATGAATGAGATATGTCTATCTATTTTGCCCAACATCATCTATATTTTGTGGTTATAATAAAAAAGATGAGGTAGTTTAAAAAATATAAACAGTAGTTATGAACATTGTCAGTTTTTTCGAAAAAGATCAGAGAAAATATATAACTGTTATCTCATCTATGTGTACAATATCTAGAAGATAACTGAAATATTTGAGATATTTTTGTATTATCCAGGAGAAACTCTCAGAGATATCTATATTATCTGGAAATATTTTGAATATCACAGTTACATTTATGTAATGGTAGGAAGAAATCTTTAATATCTCAACCATCTTTAATATATCTTTTATGCAACCATAATATTTAAGCATTAATTATTTATAATGTATGTTCATAGTACCAAGAAATCATTTCAAATTATTCAAAGTGAGGATGAAGCTCACAAAGTGTATTGTGCTTATGTATGTAGCAATGGATTTAGTGTTCGCAAAGAACATCAAATATTATGACCGAGTATAAATATTATAAAATCAATAAAGTATTGTTGTAGTATGACTGGAGTTAAGAGTATTCCTAAAGTTGCAGACAGTGCAACCAAATATCGCCAGATGTACGGTAGAACAAATTATTCTGTGATGATTATCTTTAATGCCGATAACAAAAGGAAAAACTTGACAGTTGAAAAATTCATTGAGGAACATAACCACGAACTTGTCAATGTGAACAATTGACATCTACTTCAATCTCATAGGCTCATAATAAGGAGAAGAGTTTTGTTTTGAAATAAGTGTCTGGAGTTGAAATAATGACTGCAGATGCATATAATTTTCTTGTTTATGAAGTAGGGGGGTCACAAAATATTAGTTTTTCCAAAAGTAATGCGTACAAATTCATAGTAATAGATAGAACTTCAAAAGTAGATAATGGAGATACAACAAGCCTTTAGCAACAATTGAAGACGCTGACAACAAATGATAGTATTACACAACCCTTATTAGTCAAGGGTCAAAGGTCAACAATCAGTAGTCAACAAGCAACACCAACATATGAAGACCCGATCAGCAGTCAACGACCAGCAAGGGGTGCTAAGGGGGATCCTTAGACGAATGAGAGAATCATACACGCTAGGTCGCGCGACTACCCAACAACGCAGTCGAGCGACTACCCAACAATGCGGTCGAGATTAAAAACCATTCCATCCAGGACAATTCCAAGTAGCAACAATGGCGAGTACCAATAATACTCGCCTAGCAGACGACCACCGACAACTCACTATGTTTGAAAGATATTGCACCTAATCACCTAGAGGGGGGGGGGTGAATAGGTGACTTAAATCTTTTTAACTTTTTAGGCAGAATTCAGATAATATCACAGAGTTCTAGTTACTTTATCACAGCACACAAGCAGCAATCACAGAATTACACAAGCAACCAGTAGACACACAGTTTTATAGTGGTTCCCCAAGGTTTGGGTACATCCACTTTCCCCCTTCGCCTATCTAGCAGTGTACTAGATTCGGCCAAACTTCTCCACTATCTCAGATCCTCAGATCTTACACTTAGAACCCCAAAACAGGTTCCTACAACTCAGGCTCTAGGCCCTAAGACTCAGCTTCTTCACAAGGCCTACACTCAGCCACCAAGGCCTACACTCAGCCACCAAGGCCTACACTCAGCCACAACAGGCCTACACTCAGAGATTCAAATCTCCTACACTCAGGCACTCAAGCCCTACACTCAGCCTTTATAATTACAGGCTTACAAAACTCTGATCCCTAAGGATCCTACAAGATAATATGAATACAAATTGTTAACTCTACAACTCAGAGAAAAGAGAGAAGAGTTGTGAGTTTCTTGATGACTTCTTGGAAGAACTCAGCTGAAATCAATCTGACTTGGCTTTCTTCAAAGCTTCTTGAATGTAGAACTCAATAAGATTGACCTCCTCTGCAGTTGATCCTTGATCTCTGCTACTTAAGATTCAGAACAAATCTGAACCCTTCTTCTCAGCCTGGTTCCAACGGCTGACTTCTTGGATGGAGCTCTCTCTCTCCAACTACTTAGATCTTCACTAGATTCTTCAAGAAATAGCTAGATCTTCTTCTTGTTAATGATCACTTGAACTTGTGTTCAATCCTCTAATCTAGCCACTTCTGTAGACAGTATAAGCCTATTTATAGGCCTTCTTCATGGTAACCGGCTGATCCGGTTCATAACTGATTTCTGACAACTCCGACAGGTGCAGTAGACCGGCTGGAATGGCAGCTGTCAAGTCATCCAGTCAGTTCTTGAAAATTCTGTAATTGTCTGAAAGTGTCGAGACTGTCTGTCTTTAAGTGTCGACACTTATAGACCAGGTGTCGACACAAGTTGTCTAAGTGTCGACACTAGCCTACAAGGTGTCGACACAACTACTTGTGTTGTAGATTTTATATCTCGACACTGCTTCTTCTTCATGTGTCGACACTGATATTGAGTGTCGACACAACACTTTGTTCTTCAGCACTTTGTTGACTTCTTGTAAGTGTCGACACAACTCCTTTGTGTCGACACATCTTCATGTGTTGAACTTGTCAGTGTCGACACTGCTTCTTGGTGTCGACACATGTCTTAAGTATTGATACTTGCTGAGTGTCGACACAGCTCCTAGTGTCGACACATTCTTCTTCTATTGAGAATTTTGCTGAGTGTCGACACATCTCCTTTGTGTCGACACTTGTACTTAGAATATTCTTGAACTTTGCTAAGTGTCGACACAGCTCCTTGTGTCGACACTTTCTTCAAGTGTTGAGTCCTCAGCTGAGTGTCGACACATTCTTTCTTGTGTCGACACTTTCTTCAAGTGTTGACTCTTCTGCTGAGTGTCGACACATTGCTCTGGGTGTCGACACTTATACTTAGACTCTGCTGACTTTTGCTGAGTGTCGACATAGCCTCCAAGTGTCGACACTTTCTGATGTAGACACAGTTTCACTGGGTGTCGACACAACTGCTAAGTGTCGACACAGCTTCACTGGGCTTTTCTTCATTGAGTGTCGACACAGCTCCTTGTGTCGACACTTTCTGTCTGGTGTCGACTCTGCATCCTTGGTGTCGACACAATGACTCCAGGTGTCAACACTACTTGCCTGGGTGTCGACACAAGTCTTCTTAAGTGTCGACACTTTCCCTCTGGGTGTCGACACATGGACTTAGAAACTTTTCCATCTTTCCTGCAAATACTTAACCTGCACAAGTAAACTCAAAACATATCAAATACATTTTTGATGTATATCATTGAGTTAGGTGAGGCTTCTTCAAATCAGGTACATTTAAACCAATGTACCCAACAATTTCCCCTATTTGGAGAAGTCATAACCCTTAGTCAATGATATACACCATACAGAATAAAATCAAGTATGATGTAAAACAGGATTATGTAATCAGGAAAGAAACATCACATGTATTAAACAAACATGCATACACAGATATCATCACAGAACAATTATGAAATAGATTTAAAACACATCATATTGTTCTCACAACTTTGTAATATTCATTATACAAAAGTTTTACATAGTGTTTGAAAAACACAATATTACAATTGTAAACTGAATAAAATTCTATTCTATTTTTGTTCAGCCTCCTTAATTACTATTCCTTTTCCAGATTGTACTTTGGCTTGAACAGGAGCTTCAGTAACTTCAGTATCAGCAGGCTTCTTGCCTTTTAGATCCTTTTTCTTTTGCTCTTCAGCTTTAATCTTTTGCCTTTCAAAATAATGATATGGCTTGGGAAAGTACTTGCTAGGCTCCTGAGCAGTAGGAGGTAGCTTTCCCTTCTTGGCCTTTCTTCTATATTAGACTATGGCTTCTTGCCTTGTCCCATGCTTTCTCCATTCCAATTCAGAAAACCATTTATTTCTGTCTTGAATGTTATCTTTTGCAGCTTTCCATGCAGTTAAGATAATGTTTCTTGAAGTGGGGCTCCACTGCTCAAAGTCTGGTCTTTGTTCAGCTTGCTCCCTGAACCTCTTTTTAGACAGTCTGGCTTCTTCTTCTTTCTGCATAGCTTCTTGCATAGCCTCAGATACTGGCTGAACAACCTTCTCTATGATGACATTATCCTTTCCCCCAGGTGGGCTATATATGAACTGTATATCAGCATGTATCATATCAAAATCTGGAGGAGGGTAGATTACTTGAGCCACTTCTGGTTGCTCCCCTCCTAGATATGCAGGATGTATCCCAGATTCTGCAACATTATCATCATCACAAAGAGGAGGATAACCCAGAGTAGCTCTGATAGACTTAGAAATCCACTTAGCATGATCAGAGCTAGCTTTGACTTAATACCCTCTCCCCCTTTATGACTTCTCTTTCCATGTGATCCCTGAGATCATCTTTTTGAAATCTTACCTGGTTATCCAAATAATTGACTCCATCTTTAAAGAAAGGTTTCAACCTTTGGAGTTTGTCAGTAATCAGCTTCTGAGAGTCTTGAATTGCAGTTGTAACATCAGTTAAGCTCTCTTGCAGTGCTTTATCAAAATCTGCCTTAGCAGTAGCAGTAGAAGTTGTCAGTCCAGCAGCTATGTTCTTCATCTCTGTGACAATTGCATTATGTGAAGCAGTTAAGTTATCATTCATTCCGATCTGGTTCTCAAGAATATATCCTTGCTTTAGTGCAATGTCATCTACTTGAGCTTTTATCTTTTCTTGATGAGTTGCCAAGTATACCACTACATTCCCTCCTTTGTGGAAGCAGTCAGTCATCTTCTTATTATTAAGATTCATTACAAATCTTATAGACTTAATATTCTGGGCCAAATCAAACTGTAATGATTTTTGCCCTTCATCCACATACTTCTCAATGGTTTGCCTGTGCTCATCAAGCTTTATCTGCATAGCAACCAATAGAGCACTGTAATCTACTGATGTAGTTGGCTGTAGTGCTGGTTGAGATATAGGCTGTGGAGCAATAGTTTGTAGAGCGTTTTTGTAATTCTGACTCCTCCTCTTGAATACTTGGAACTTTCCTTTCTTAGCTCTGACAGCTTCCTCATCTTCTGAAGCTGATGTACTTGCAATTTCTACCCTCTCCTTAGGGCTTGGAGGTAACTCCTTCTGCACTTCTGGTGCCTTCTCAGGTTCTTGCCTTGCAGTTTCTTCTAGAATTGGCACTTGCTCCCCCTCAACTGGAGCATTCTCCCCCTCAGCAGCAGTACATTCCTTCTCAAGGTCTTGTTGATCCAGATTAAGAAATAAATCTTCCATTGTAAATTCTTGTGGAGAATGGGCAGGAGAAATTCTTTGCTCATCTACCATTGGATCAGATATAATTTGAGCTGAAACAGAAGTGTCCTTCATGACAACATCTGGGGGTTGGCTATCCATCTGAGTTTGCTGATTAACATTATTGAATGAATCAGACAAAACAGTATCCTCTATAGGGAAATCTAAAGCATTAAGCTCAGTGATTACCTCAAGAATGATGTGTGTTGCTTGCTCACTTTCCAGTGTAGTTGGCTCTTCTACAACTAGAGGCTCCCCCTGGACTGAATCCTGGTGTAAGGGGCTAGCTTGAGGTAGCTCTCCCTGCCTCTCTGCAGCATCTTGTTGAGCTATAGACTTCTCAGCATTTCCTTCTTCATTCTCATCAGGTGTGAAGACAACTTGCTCTTTACTATCAGAGCTGCTAGATGAATCCTGAGCCACTGAGGCAGTCTTCTTCTTCTTCTTTAGTGGTGTTACTATCTCAGGAGTTATCTTCTCAGGGGTTGACATCTCCTTAGACAAAACCCTGTCCCATCTGGAGAATATCCTCATATCCATTTTCCTCATATGATTGATTTTACTGCCAGCAGCTTGACCCATAACCTCTGGTATACTACCAGCTAGGTATAAACTTATTATTCTACCCAAATTGGGTTTCTTCAGACTCTCCTTGATCTTTTCAAAGACTACTACTGACCAATCAGTTTTTAGGCTGAAGATTATCCTGGTCATGAGATTGAACATATGGGCAGATACCCTGTCATGCCCTCCAGGCTTACTTAAAATCACTTTGCCAACAATTTCTGATAGAAATTTACCCAGGCTGTTCATGCCCTTTCTATTAAACACAGATCCAATTTTCAGTTTGGAATCTAGACCACACCATGTCAATGCTTCTCTGGTCTTAGAAGCAGTTACTTCATCCTCTTCTTTTGTTCTTGGCAGGTTTAGAACCTTTCTCAAACTTTTGGGAGAGACTTTCACTTTTTCTCCATGGACCTTAGACTTGATCTTGAATCCAGATTCGTCTACTTTAACTCCATTTAGGAATTCTAAGACTTCTTTCTTCCAGATTTTAGTCGGCTCAGAAACAAGGAATTCTAACCCAGAGTCTGCAACTAGGGTTATCACGTTCTTGATCTCTGGGTCTGCATCCTCAAACGCTTGTCGCACCAGTTCGTAGCCTTCATTGACGTTCTCCTCGAGCTTTGGCGCCATTAGGGTTTGAAGAATTTGACTGGAGAGAAGAGAGGTGTCGACACACAAGTTTGGTCTCGAAACTTTAGTGAGCGTGTCGACAGACAATGGAGAAATGCTATTTATACCTTTCTAGGTTTGAAGATGAAAAGGCGGGTTAACTAACTTAAATTGTGTCGACACTATCGATAAGTGTCGACACTGACTTATAATGTCTCGACACCTATGTGTTGACACAAGTTTAGTCAACATATATATGTGTCGACACTTGTTTATGTGTCGACACCACATAACTCGACATTTAGTCGAAACTTTACTTAGATAATTCAGAGTGAAGCCTAAGTGTCGACACCACCTTGGATGTGTCGACATCTACTTACCATGTGTCGACACTAATCTTATGAAGTGTCGACACCAACTTCCTAGATATGTCGACACCTTTTCACTGAAGTGTCGATACCAATTTTCTGTGTCGACACAGATATCTCTGTGTGTCGACACCTTTTTACTTAGCCATTTCTATAAACTTATTCTAAGTTTATCATACCTAGTTCAATTTTAAATCTATTGAACTTAGTTTCTTCTAAGGGCTTAGTATACATATCAGCTAGTTGATTATCTGTTCTAATATATTCCAGTAAAATATCTTCTTTTTCTACATGTTCCCTAAGAAAATGATATTTTATTTCAATATGTTTAGTTCTACTATGGGAAACAGGATTATGTGTAATTAATATAACACTAGTAGAATCACAAAACAACGGTGTTCTACTTACCTGAAATCCATAATCCTCAAGCTGATGTTGTATCCATAGAAGTTGAGGACAGCAACTTCCAGCAGCCACATATTCTGATTCTGCAGTGGAGATAGCCACACTTGTTTGCTTTTTACTACTCCATGAAATCAGTCTTCCTCCTAGGAATTGACAGGTTCCAATTGTGCTTTTTCTGTCTTCTTTGCATCCTGCAAAGTCTGCATCTGAATAACCTGTTAGTTCAAAATCCCCATTCCTAGGGTACCAGAGGCCTAGATAAGGAGTGCCCTTCAGATATCTCAATATTCTTTTGACTGCTGTCAAATGAGACTCTTTAGGGCATGCTTGATACCTTGCACAAACACATGTAGCATACATGATATCTGGTCTACTTGCAGTCAAATATAATAGGGAGCCAACTATCCCTCTATACAAAGACTCATCTACAGGTTTCCCTGCATCATCCTTGCAAAGAGACATACTTGACCCCATAGGAGTCTTCATGGTACTAGATGAATCCATACCATACTTCCTTATGAGTTCTAGGGTGAACTTAGACTGGCATATGGATAAACCATTCTCAGTCTGTCTTACTTGGAGACCCAAGAAGAACTTAAGTTCCCCTATACTACTCATCTCAAATTGCCCTTGCATTAGTTTTGCAAACTTTTTGCAAAGACTACTTTCAATAGACCCAAATATTATGTCATCTACATATATTTGGACTAGTATTACTTTGCCTCTGGATTCCCTAAGGAATATAGTCTTGTCTATTTTCCCCCTTGTGAACTTATTCTCAATGAGGAAACTAGACAGGGTTTCATACCAAGCCCTAGGGGCTTGCTTTAACCCATATAAAGCTTTCCTAAGTCTATAGACATGATTAGGTTGAGTTGAATCAACAAAACCTGATGGCTGTTCTACATAGACTTCCTCTTTTAGATTACCATTCAGAAAGGCTGACTTTACATCCATTTGGTAAACTTTAAATCCTTGAAAGGTTGCATAGGCCAGGAACATCCTTATGGCTTCCAGTCTGGCTACTGGAGTAAAGGTTTGATCAAAATCAATACCTTCTTCCTGCCTATATCCTTTAGCAACCAATCTTGCTTTGTTCTTAATGATGACTCCATGTTCATCCATCTTGTTCCTAAAGATCCACTTGGTCCCAATTATGTTGTGGTCTTTTGGTTTTGGAACAAGCTCCCAGACCTTGCATCTCTTGAACTGATTCAGCTCTTCTTACATTGCCTCAATCCAATGAGGGTCTAGGATGGCTTCTTCAAACTTCTTTGGTTCAACTTGCGATAGAAAACTGGAGTAGAGTGCTGCATTCAGGTTTCTGCTCCTTGTTTGTACCCCTTAACTTGGATCACCAATGATTTGTTCTGCTGGATGATATCTTAGATGCCTATTGGCTGGAGGCATCCTGGCTTCAGGTTGAACTTCTTCAACTTCTTCATCTTGCTGTACTCCTTGTACTTCTTCTACATTAGGTACATGTAGTACTCCCCCTGGACAGCAGCCACTATCTTCTACTTGCTGTCTTGCAGTAGGTTCTTCTTCTATAGTGAGCTTGTCCATCTTCTTTGTTATACCTATGGGGCTGCAAATACTACTAGACAACTCATTGTTAATAAGTCTAGTTTCATCAAATACTACATGTACAGACTCTTCTACAACTTGAGTAGATAAGTTGTAGACTCTATAAGCCTTACTGTTGTTGCTGTACCCAACAAAAATTCCCTCTTGGGACTTGGCAACAAACTTAGTCAAGTAAGACTTTCCATTGTTAAGTATAAAGCACTTACAACCAAAGATCCTGAAGTAGGATAGGTTTGGTTTTCTGCCTTTCACAAGCTTATAGGGGGTCTTGTTGTGGCTTTTAGTTATGGTAGCCCTATTAATAACATGACATGCAGTATTAACTACTTCAGCCCAGAAATATTCTGATAGTGATGTATCACTTAATAGGGTCCTACCAGCCTCAATCAAGGTTCTATTCTTCCTCTCAGCAATGCCATTTTGCTGAGGTGTCCTTGGTGAAGAAAACACTTGAAATATCCCAAATTCTTCACATAGTTTTGTCATGCTATCAGACTGAAATTCAGTACCATGGTCACTTCTTATCTTGACCACTGTACTGTCTAGTTCATTCTGAATTTGTTTGACAAAGCTATAGAAGACACTAGGTGTTTCAGATTTCTGTCTAAGGAAGAACACCCAGGAAAACCTTGAGTAGTCATCTACAACTACAAAGGTATAGACCTTACTACCTAGGCTGTGAACTGACATAGGACCAAAGAGATTCATATGCAAGAGGTATAAACACCTCACAGCATCTTTATTTTCAATGCTTCTAAAGGTGGATGTAGTCTGCTTGCCTTTTTGACAAGCTGAGCATATACCATCTTTAATACACTTAACTTGAGGACCATTCCTCACTAACTCTTTGCTAAAGAGTTTGCCAATTGTCTTGTAGTTTAGATGGGCTAGCCTCTTGTGTCATTTGACACAATGAGAGACTGTCTCATCAGCTACAAGACACACTGGAGAACCATTGTTCTCAACCATAATGTCTAGGCAGTAGACATTCCTTTTTCTATAACCAGTCAAAATGATCTCTTGATCATTTGACCTCCTGATATGACAACCATCTTTGACAAATGAGATGTCATATCCTACATCACTCAATTGACTTATACTAATAAGGTTATGTTTCAAACCTTTAACATATGCCACTTGAGTAATTGTAATATAGGAGTTAGATATGTTACCAAAACCCTTGATGGTCCCTTTTTCAGAACCACCAAAGGTGACTTTTGGACCATCCTTTATAGGTGTGTAGTCCTTTAGTAAACCCCTTGTTCCAGTCATATGCCTGGAACATCCACTGTCCAAGTACCATATTGGGGCATGGCCACTTGAACTCACCTGCAAAACAGATTAGTGAATCTTAGAACCCAAAGAATTCTTGGGTTCTTGGTACTGGTTAGTTTGCTTCCTAACAAAGCTACCTGCAGGTTTTCCAACAGGCAGTTTGCTACTCACTTTGACACTAGCATTGTGCCAACAGTCCATTGCAAAGTGGCCTACCTTGCCACAGCACCAACACTCAAACTTATTGTACCTTTGTTTAGGTACAGTCTTAGCTGTTTTATCTACAGCTGGCTTGTTGAGAGTTGGGGCTTTGCCCTTGGACTTGGACTTGACAGTCCTTGCAGGTTTAGTAAACCCCAGTCCAGCTTTACCTTTGTGATGAACAAATTCATCAATTAAGGGCAGAACTGACTTTGGTTTAGAAAACCTAGCAACTAAATCTTTCTCCTTCTGAAGACTAATCTCCAGACTCTTGATTTGATCATTCTTAAATGATATAGTCCCCATCTGAATCACAGTTATGTGCTTCAGTCTGGCTATCTCATTTAGTTTTTGATCAAACATCTTCTCATAATCAGTTGCAGCCATTTTGAGACTTCCAATCTCCTTAGATTGACTCTTGGCCAAGGATTTGCATTTCTTAAATGCTTGCAACAGAACTTTATATTCATCTATCAACTGATGAATATCCTCTTCAGACTCAGATGCACTCTCATCACTTGATGATGATGAATCTGATTCTGAACTAGCACAAGAAATTGAACTTAAAGAACAATGTTGTACCTTACTAGGTCCTGGCTGCTCCAGGATTTTGTCACTTTCTGTCAATGCCATCAGTCCTTGGCACTGACTGTCCTCTTGTTCATATATAGAGTTCATGATCTGGATGAACTCTTCTTCTTCTTCCTCAGCAAACAGTCCTATATATACCTCAGCATCTGACTCAGTTTCTAATGAAGAAATGTCTGACAGGCTCTTATCCTTTTTGGCAACAAAAGACTTTTCCTTCTTGCCCTTGTATTGAGTCTTTTTCCTGTCTTTCTTTGAAGACTTTTTATTCTGATAATAGTCTTCTTTACCCTGTGAAGTAGATGGCCTTGTCCTCCACTGTTTCTTCTTTAAGAACTTCTGAAAGTATCTTGTGAAGGCAGCAAAGTCCTCATCACTTTCACTGCTTTCAGACTTTCTGCTTTCTGAATCTTCTGACTCAGTCTCAGCTACGTTTGGTAGTGGAGTTGGTGACTTACTTCTGTACTTTTTGGGGCTTCTGTTTTGAAGGCCACTGTCCTTTCTTTATGTTCACTTCTTGTTGATTTCTTCTCTTCTTTCCTCACCATCAACTGCATCTCATAGGATAGCAGTTTTCCAAATAGTGATGGTGGAGGAATTTCTGCCAACTTTGCCATTTCTCTAATGGCACAGATCTTGGTGTCCCAATCTTTTGTTAGGGACCTTAGAAACTTATCATTGAGCTCATAATTACTGAACTCTCTTCCATAGGACATTAGCTCATTCACAATCCTATAGAACTTCTTATAGCATTCAGTTATGCTATCAGATCTACCTTGCCTAAAGCTTTCATATTCTTGATTTAGCAAAGATTTTCTGTCTTGCCTCACTTCTTCAGAACCCTCCGTATACACTATCAACGTATCCCACATCTCCTTGGATGTCTTGCAGTGTATCAAATTCTGAAAGATTGCATCATCTATAGTACTCACAATGATGTTCTGAGCCCTCTTATCCATAGTGGCTAGAACTATCTCATCCTTTGTCATTTCAGAGAAATCCTTAGGTGTTCTCTGATTTGCATCTAAGACTGAAACCTTCATGGGCACATATGACCCTTCTTTCACTGTGATATAAATCCTAGGGTCTGAGGCTTACATAAACAGTCTCACCCTTTCCTTCCAGATGCCAATGATCTCTTTTCTACATATGAGTAGCTTCATAGATCCCAATTCCTTATGATTCTCAGTGGAACCCATGGTTCTTGAGTTTCTTGATTCTGTAATTTTACTTAGACTGAATTTGCCAACATGATCTACTCAGATAGTTATGTCCCTTTTTGAGTAACCTCCCTCTGATACCACTTGAAAGATATTGTACCTAATCACCTAGAGGGGGGGGGGGTGAATAGGTGACTTAAATCTTTTTAAATTTTTAGGCAGAATTCAGATAATATCACAGAGTTCTAGTTACTTTATCACATCACACAAGCAACAATCACAGAATTACACAAGCAACCAGTAGACACACAGTTTTATAGTGGTTCCCCAAGGTTTGGGTACATCCACTTTCCTCCTTCGCCTATCTAGCAGTGTACTAGATTCAGCCAAACTTCTCCACTATCTCAGATCCTCAGATCTTACACTCAGAACCCCAAAACAGGTTCCTACAACTCAGGCTCTAGGCCCTACAACTCAGCTTCTTCACAAAGCCTACACTCAGCCACCAAGGCCTACACTCAGCCACCAAGGCCTACACTCAGCCACAATAGGCCTACACTCAGAGATTCAAATCTCCTACACTCAGGCACTCAAGCCCTACACTCAGCCTTTATAATTATAGGCTTACAAAACTCAGATCCCTAAGGATCCTACAAGATAATATGAATACAAATTGCTAACTCTACAACTCAGAGAAAAGAGAGAAGAGTTGTGAGTTTCTTGATGAGTTCTTGGAAGAACTCAGCTGAAATCAATCTGACTTGGCTTTCTTCAAAGCTTCTTGAATGTAGAACTCAATAAGATTGACCTCCTCTGCAGTTGATCCTTGATCTCTGCTACTTAAGATTCAGAACAAATCTGAACCCTTCTTCTCAGCTTGGTTCCAACGGCTGACTTCTTGGATGAAGCTCTCTCTCTCCAACTACTTAGATCTTCACTAGATTCTTCAAGGAATAGCTAGATCTTCTTCTTGTTAATGATCACTTGAACTTGTGTTCAATCCTCTAATCTATCTACTTCTATAGACAGTATAAGCCTATTTATAGGCCTTCTTCATGGTAACCGGGTGGTCCGGTTCATAACTGATTTCTGACAACTCTGATAGGTGCAGTAGACCGGCTGGAATGGCAGCTGTCAAGTCATCCAGTCAGTTCTTGAAAATTCTGTAACTATCTGAAAGTGTCGAGTCTGTCTATCTTTAAGTGTCGACACTTATAGACTAGGTGTCGACACAAGTTGTCTAAGTGTCGACACTAGCCTACAAGGTGTCGACACAACTCCTTGTGTTGGATATTTTATATCTCGACACTGCTTCTTCTTCATGTGTCGACACTGATATTGAGTGTCGACACAACACTTTGTTCTTCAGCACTTTGTTGACTTCTTGTAAGTGTCGACACAACTCCTTTGTGTCGACACATCTTCATGTGTTAAACTTGTCAGTGTCGACACTGCTTCTTGGTGTCGACACATGTCTTCAGTGTTGATACTTGTTGAGTGTCGACACAGCTTCTAGTGTCGACACATTCTTCTTCTGTTGAGACTTTTGCTGAGTGTCGACACATCTCCTTTGTGTTGACACTTGTACTTAGAATATTCTTGAACTTTGCTAAGTGTCGACACAGCTCCTTGTGTCGACACTTTCTTCAAGTGTTGAGTCTTCAGCTGAGTGTCGACACATTCTTTCTTGTGTCGACACTTTCTTCAAGTGTTGACTCTTCTGCTGAGTGTCGACACATTGCTCTGGGTGTCGACACTTATACTTAGACTCTGCTGACTTTTGCTGAGTGTCGACACAGCCTCCAAGTGTCGACACTTTCTGATGTAGACACAGTTTCACTGGGTGTCGACACAACTGCTAAGTGTCGACACAGCTTCACTGGGCTTTTCTTCATTGAGTGTCGACACAGCTCCTTGTGTCGACACTTTCTGTCTGGTGTCGACTCTGCATCCTTGGTGTCGACACAATGACTCCAAGTGTCGACACTGCTTGCCTGGGTGTCGACACAAGTCTTCTTAAGTGTCGACACTTTCCCTCTGGGTGTCAACACATGGACTTAGAAACTTTTCCATCTTTCCTGCAAATACTTAACCTGCACAAGTAAACTCAAAACACATCAAATACATTTTTGATGTATATCATTGAGTTGGGTGAGACTTCTTCAAATCAGGTACATTTAAACCAATGTACCCAACAATGTCAGTCGTGCCGAACATCGTAGATGGTCGCCAACCAATACTCGCCAACATCCGAGTCAAGTCACCAGAAGGATTCAGCCGGTATTCGTAGGGCTGCGTCTCCTCTCCTAGAGACACTCCCCCCAGGATTTATCTATAAATAAGACTCAATGGGTGCAAGAATATGAATTCGAAATCTTGAAAAAGATCTTGAACACCTCTTCCCTTGGAGAGGAGACCCAGCCCTCCAAGGGTCTTATGCCCAAAATCGCTGTTTGCGGTGACACCAACACTCGGAGTGGTCGTCATTGCAAAACGTCGATCCTACCGGAATTAGTGATCACCAAAGAAGTAGAAATATAAACTATGACCAATATAATTAAGTTTACAAAAGTCACATATATATATATATAAGAGTAATAGTCCACAATAAGTACAAAGTATGAAAGAGAGTAGAAAAGAAATGGGCTTAAGCCTGGTACATGTCTAATACAAATGATCTCTCTCTCACA
Organism: Platanthera guangdongensis; assembly: GCA_039583875.1. Classification (NCBI taxonomy): domain Eukaryota; kingdom Viridiplantae; phylum Streptophyta; class Magnoliopsida; order Asparagales; family Orchidaceae; genus Platanthera; species Platanthera guangdongensis. The sequence goes on from CM077167.1 coordinate 115,153,395, forward strand.
ACTCACAACATCTAATCGGAAGCAAACTAAAATCCATCCTTGACCTGTCGCCATGTAGTAGTGGTAGTGCGCAACAACTGCTCCTCATGTCCTCCCTCCTTGTCCTGCTGGTGCTGATGTTCCTACTGCACCCTCGCGACTCTTAGGCACCGTGCGGGGAGGATGAAAGCGGAGGACAACAAAGTAGAGTGGAACAAGCAGGTGGTAACTATCCTAGAAGGTTTATATACAGAAGAACTATAACAAGGAAGCAGTAATGTAAACAAGTAAGGTATAGCAGCAAGTGCAAGTAAAGTAAACTATGAAATAAGTAACCTTAACTTATACGAATGCCCATACAAACTTATAAGTTAAGGGGTATTTTGTAAGGCTCTCATCATATAAGTTATCTCATACTAGTTTGTACGATGAGGTGTCAGGTTATATGTAGGTATGTGTGTAGTGATATGTTATGCTATGATTCATGCAAGTGCAACACACACACACACATACGACTTTATGCGCACAGACCTTTAGTTCCACCATTTTGGAAGCTAGCTTCACTCCCAGGAGCCTCCGTAGTGGCCAACTGAGATATTGAGTCGGGCCACCCCACTCCTAGTCGGGTAACCACACTACCAGGCCTAGCCCTTACATATGCCTCTGAAGGACACACCAGAGTCACCACATACTATGCTGACCAACCGCCACTATTTTCCTTGGCTAAGTGAGAACCACCCTTGCCGAATCAATGTATCGACATCGGTGCGATCGACCGTCTAATACCGAAGACCCTCCACTTTATGCACATGCAACCATGAATTTCTTAGCCATCGGCTCCCCGAACTAACTTGTCTATTTCAACTACATTTCGAGCCTTCGGCTCACCGGGCTAACTTGCCCATTTCCACAACCATCGAGCCTACCGCTTGGATGTCTAAACCAAACTAACCTCCCGAGTCACCGGGGTGAGTGAAAGTGAAGCCCTAGTATTTACTAATTGCTTTGTCATTTTAGGGTTAGGGTTGATTTTGGTCAACTTGACCACTTTGTTTGACCCAAATGGGTCCTTTGTGACCCAATGAAACTTCTAAAGGGCTAGGGATGTTATGGTGGGGTCAAAGAGTCAAGGTGAGGCCCTAAAGTCAAACTCTATGTTAGGTAATTGGAATGTGTTATTTACAGACCAGGGTAATTTCTACCTTTATGCCCTAATTCACCTGATCTCCTTGAGCTTCTTAGGGTTTTGTCATGACCTAGTCATGACAAAACCAATCCTAGGGGTCTAGTTGTTTGAGGGATGTTACAAATCCCAATAAACAAAAATAAAAATTTCGTCCCCGAAATTCAGGTTAGGCCTGCGGGATTTCTATTGAGAGTGACTGAATGTAACTTCCCTCAGAAATTGGAGTTATTCCTAATGCAAAGAGCTCCAGATACTTTTGCTGTATTAGATCTAGTGGCTCCCAGGTATGCTCCTCCTATCCATATTTTCCCACATGATCTTGACCACCAGAACCTTCTCCGACCGCAAGACTCAAACTGCCATATCATCTTTCCTAACTGGCTCTAAGCGGACCGATCGATCAGAAGCTACTGAGCCATCTATACTAGTAACCTACTGCTCCGGTCATAGTAGAGCCTTCCTAAGAGAGGAGACATGGAAGACATTATGCAAACTCGCTAACTCCTGCGGTAGCTCCAGTCTGTAAGCCAATGGGCCGATCTGCTCCAGGATCCTATAGGGCTCCATATTCCTCAAACTGAGCTTCTTCTGCCCGTGTATCCGTGAGACTCCATGCGTCGTACATATCTTCAAGAACCCCCTGTCTCCAACCTAGAACTCTACTTGATGATGTCACGCATCATAATACTTGGCCTGTCTGCTCTCGGCCTCCAGCATCCTATCTCGAATCTGTCACACATGGGCATCTGTATCCTCCACAACTTCTAAGCCGAGTACCTTTGGATCCTCATCCTTGATCTAAGACAGTGAAGTCCTGCACCTCCGTCCATATAATGCCTCATAAGGGTCATACCTATGCTGGACTGATGACTGTTGTTATAAGAGAGCTCGATCAGCAGTAACAGTCTCTCCCATAGCTCTCCGCGGTCCAAAATGCATAAGTGTAAAAGGATCATCCCATGTCCGGATGGTATGCTTCGTCTGCCCGCCCGTCTGAGGGGGAGAGTTGTGATGAATGTCGACCGAGAGCCCACATAAGCCTGAACTGATCTTCTCTCCTTAGACGTAAACCATCCATCCTGATCCGACACGATCGTCTTGAACACACTGTAGAAACCGAACAGAAAATAAACCGAAATGGTTTTAACTGAAATTTTATTATCCGAAAAAGGTGTCTATTACAAAGGTATGCCCTCCTTTATATAGAATGGAGGAGAGATGAGAGAATACAAATAAGAGATGTGGGACTAAAAATTTACAGGACTAAGCGGACTATACAAAACAAACCGCACAAGCCGCGCGGTTAGACAGCAGGGCTAACCGCACGGCTACCACCAGAGAGGAAGAGAGACTGCCAGGGTAGACTGCCAGACCGCCCGGTCTCCAAGCCGGCTGAGACAAACCGCCTGACCGCGCGGTCTTCAACCCGCCAAGACAAACCGCCAGACCGCCTAGTCACCAACTTCAACACTCCCCCTCAAGCTGGAGCATATATATCGATCATGCCCAGCTTGTCGCAGATGTGGAAAAAGGAAGCGGACACCGGCTTGGTGAAGACATCTGCGAACTCGTTGTCGGAAGTGACAAATGGAGTGCAAATCTGTTTCTTCAATATTTCTTCCCGAATAAAATGACAGTCAACTTCTATGTGTTTTGTTCTCTCATGAAAGACCGGATTTTTGGAGATGTGTATCGCGGCCTTATTGTCACAGAACATAGGAAGAGGATAGTTGTAAACCTCTCCTAAGTCAAGCATGAGAGCCCGCAACCACTTCATTTCACATATAGTCGATGTCATGCTGCGATATTCCGCCTCTGCACTAGACCTGGAAACGACAGACTGTTTCTTGCTTTTCCAACTCACAAGATTGCCTCCAACAAATGTGCAGAAACCTGAAGTCGATTTGCGGTCCCCTTTGTCATCCGCATAGCTTGAATCAGAGTACGCTTCAACCCTAAGGTGACCATTTTTCTGAAATAGGAGTCCTTTCCCTGGAGCAGCTTTAATATACTCTAATATCCTCAGAGCAGATTGTAGATGACACTCCCTCGGAGCTTGCATGAACTGGCTCACCTTGCCAACAGCATAAGAGATGTCGGGTCTGGTTACCGTGAGATATATGAGCTTGCCCACCAGACGCCGGTATCTCGTAAGATCGGAGAGAAGAGGTGAGTTATCTGTCCAAGTTTTGTCTTCTCCAACAGCCATAGGACAACGTGCAGGTTTAGCACCAGTCAGTCCTGCCTCCTTTAAAAGATCAAGAGCATACTTCCGTTGTGAAAGGACCATGGAGTTGGGCTTTCTAGAGATTTCAATCCCCAGAAAGTATTTCGGGGAGCCCATATCCTTTGTGACCAGATGTTGACGAAGGTGTTTCTTGGTCATCAATACCCCATCCTGGTCATTGCCAGTAAGAAGAATGTCATCAACATAAACCGCAAGAACAACAAGACCAGAGGCGGTTTTCCGAACAAACAAGGAGTGATCTGCTGAGCTTCTTGTAAAACCAATGGCCGCAACAATGCCACTGAACTTGTCAAACCAGGTACAAGGACTCTGCTTGAGGCCATAGATAGCCTTCTTTAGCCGGCATACCCGTGTCTCCCCCTGAGCAACATACCCAGGAGGTTGATCCATGTAAACATCCTCCTGCAGATCACCATAGAGGAAGGCATTCTTAACATCTAGCTGCGAGATGGGCCAATCCCTGTTGACAGCCACAGAGAGAAGAACCCAAATAGTGCTGAGACGAGCCACGGGAGAGAAAGTGTCAAAGTAATCAATCCCATAAGTTTGGGTAAAACCCTTGGCAACCAGGCGAGCCTTATAACGATCCACACTGCCATCAGGGAGAAACTTCACCACGAAGACCCAGCGACAACCAACAACATCTGTGCCGAAAGGAGGAGGAACAAGGGTCCAGGTACCCCGTGCAGTGAGAGTAGCAATCTCCTCATCCATGATAACTTTCCAATGAGGAATAGTAAGGGCCTCCTGGTAGGAACGGGGGGTGGCAGTGGCCGAGATAGCTAGTGCAAAAGCTCTGCGAGCAGGGTAAGATGATCGTAGGAAACAACTGCAGTAAGCGGGTGTTGGGTACAAGCCCGAACCCCTTTGCGAAGAGCAATCGGGAGATCCAGGTCAGCAGGTGCCTCAGTATCCGGAGTATCCGTGGTGGAGAGAGCTGGCCCGGGAGTAGAGAGAGATGGCAGCGGAGTGGAGGGAGAAAGCGGAGTAGAGGGTGGAGATGATGAGGATGGGGAAGACGGTGGAGTGGGTGGAGAGGGCGGAACTTCAGTGGGAGCAGAGAGAATGGATGGGTTGGTATGAGAAGTAGGATCAGGAGGAGTAGAAGAGGAAGCGGGAGAGAAGTAAGAGGCATTGGCAAAGAAGGTGACATCCACAAAGACAAATTGCTTGCGGGTAACAGAGTCAAAGCAGCAATATCCTTTCTGAGTGGGAGAGTAGCCCAGAAAGACACATTTGGTGGCACGTGGTGAGAGTTTATCACGGGTGGCAGCGGGAGAGTGCACAAAAGCGGTGCACCCAAAGATATGCAGAGGAAGAGGAAAGGGATCCTTGTTCGGATAAAGAATGGAGAAGGGGGTAGCATCGTGGAGAACTGTGGAGGGAAGGCGATTGATGAGATAGCAGGAGAGGAGGACAGCATAGCCCCAATAGGAGCGAGGAACATGCATTTGAGTCATCATTGTGCGAGCGACATCAAGGAGGTGACAGTTTTTGCGTTCAGCCACCCCATTTTGTTGTGAGGTGTAGACACAACTTGTTTGACGAATAACACCATGGTGAATACAAAAGGAGGAGAAGTCGTGGCTAAGATACTCCTTATCATTGTCAGAACGAAGGAGTTTAATAGACGTATCAAATTGAGTCTTAACCATAGAATAAAAGGAGGTCCAAACAGAGAACAGCTCGGAGCGATCTTTGAGAAGATATACCCACGTACATCGAGAGAAATCATCAATGAAGGTGACAAAATAGGAACCACCCCGACCGATGGTGAGGTTAGGAGCGAGACCCCATATATCAGAGTGAACGAGGTCGAACGGACGGGAAGAGCCCCGACTTTGCGTTGGGGGGAAGGATGTCACAACCCGCATTTCCTCAACGAGCATATCGTATCAGAGCAAGAGGAACTACGGGTTATGATGCCACGTCGTGCAGGGGATAACTACACACGTTCAGACAACTCTTGACACTGACTTTACAAGTTGAAATTCAATAGTTACATGCAGGAAAACTTTTGGATTAAATGGCCGTATCCCTCGGCCTTAGATAGTAAAATTGTCTTTGTACGCGGCGGAAATACTTTGTTTATTTATGATGAGCTCCTATATGCAGTCTAGAGTGATACTACTATAAGAACTCCTCTTTGTTTACGTTATTTGGAAAATATGTGTTAGTTAACCAAAACATGTATGCATGATATACAATAGTACATATCATTAGTCAAAATAACTAATGCAACCTACTAGAAAACCATCCCAAAAGCAAGTACATATCATTCCATCCAAAAGAATTACATTAGCAGTCTAGTTCATATTTACACAAAAGAAAACCACCAATGGGCGCCAACAAGCTGACACGAACCCATTGGGGCACATGTATGTCTGTACAACCAAAAAGAAGAACTACCTCGCGATGAATGCTCGACTAGTTGTAACAACCCCATCCGTTCATATGATATATTCTAGAAGGTCCGGCCGGGGCCCCACAGGATATACCACAAAACAGTCGGTGAAGGTACAGGATGATATCAGAGTAGCGCATTGCACCTATCACAAGCATTCTAGCGGAAGCCTAAACTACTTGAACTAATCATGAATGTCCAAACATAAAACTCCACATTTTATATATATAGGAATGTCTTACAATATGAACAAGCGTTGGCCTTATGGCCTTACATAGCTTTCACACAGTGGCCTAAACAGATTGTCGCGCAGGCCGGCCACAATAAAAGAACACACACAAAAGAACACACTTAGCCTTCGAGGGCTAACAGTAGCAGCAGCAGCAACACCAGCAGGAGCATCAACCTCTATGCGTCCCGCTCGGCTCTCCAGCACCTGTGCAAGGACAATCCACCCAACGGTGGCAAACAAAAGCAACGGTCAGCGTTCAGCTGACCAAATTATAACGACCCTACCCCTTCTCTCTGGGCAGCGACATTTTTTCCCTGCAGGCATATCATATCACAAGTATGGCAAGCTATAGCATCAAAAGGTGCTTTCACGCACACAATCCATCACAACCGTTCGCCACCCGGCCCAACGGTCCGTGCACTCAGGGCACATTCTTGGTGTTCTGGCAACCTCTTGCCCACCACCGTATCAGGGTTATCACCCAACGGTAAATCTCTTGAGCATTTACTCCATGGCGTGCAGCCGGAGTTAGTCTTCGGACACCAGGATGGCCCGTAGCCCCCCGTTGTGTCATGCCGCGCAGGCCGAAGACTCTTGCTATGCGCTCCAACAGACCGCACTTTTTGGTCTCACGTCAGACGGACATAGCGCATGTCGGATCCTCCACCCCCCCGTGGCTCAAGTCGCCTTGCCTTTTCCGCGTGCAGCGTACTCATGGCTATATCAAAGGCGCGGGTCGGTCTCACCAATCCTGTTCTGGCATTCAAGCCTGGTTCTGTCACTATACCCATTTCCTCACAGCAACAGCAGGTCTTTCCTGGGCACACCAGTACTTCCTGTGACTCCCGTCACAGATGGACACCGCAAATTACAAATGTCAGGGGTCTTTCCTGGGCACACCAGTACTTCCTGTGACTCGCTCCACATGTGGACACCCTATGACATCAAGCATCACAAAAAGGGCCTTTCCTGGTCCCACCAGTACTTCCTGTGCCTCATTCACAGGTTGGACCCAAAACATCACATGGCTATTTTCCTGGGCTACCACCCCAGTACTTCCTGCTACTCCTTTTCGCAGGTATAACCCGTAGACTCCGTACACTACACGTTTATCACGGAGTCTTCTCCGGTTCGTATGCAATATCACCAATCCAGACATACCTGTCCAGATGGGCTTCACACAGCATGCCTATTCCGTACTCCATTTCCGGATCTATATGCACAACAAAGGGGATTTCAAGAATCACTCAAACGACTCCCAAAAACAGCCACCTCTTGGTGGGAGAATCAAAAGATATGCCAAAACGGAAGCCTTCACATGGCTAGGAAGAAAAGTCGTTACCCTTGACGATCGCTTCGGTGCCATGGCCTCCAAGCTAGCTTGCAAGACTCGCAAGAGCGTTTCCTCCGCAACGCTGGCTTCGGATCTCTCGTCGGTAAACCGCAGCACCACCAACAGCAGCCCCCTTTCTTCTTCCTCCTCCTTTTTCTCTCTCTTTCTCTCTCTTGAAGAAAGATGAAGGCCAAAGCAAAGTGAGAAATCATTCTCTGATCTCGGCCCTTAAGGAAAAAGAAGAAGAAGCTCCAGCCCTTGGATCCAGACTGAAGGAATGGACGGCCACGATTCTGCCAAAAACACAAATTTTGACCCGACACGGCCTCGAACACGGCCGTGTGCCCGGCCGTGTGCCTCAAGCGGTGGTCAACCGACTTATCCAAACCAGTGACACGCCCACGGGACACGCCCGTGTCATGGGCCGTGTCACCAACACGCCTTCAGACACGCCCGTGTCTGTGGCCGTGTACCTGGGTGAAAAAAATCCCAAATCATCCCGAGACTTCACACGGCCTGTGACACGCCCGTGTCCCAGGCCACGTGCCCAGACACGGCACAAAGACACGCCCTGTCGAAAACCTTCGGTGGGCTGAGTTCGTCGCCTGATTTGACACGCCCTGTGACACGCCCGTGTCACAGGCCGTGTTCAACACTCGACACGCACTTCTCGACACTCGACGATCGTCGAGAAAAATTTGTCGAGAATGCGACACGGCCTTGGACACGCCCATGTCCTGGGCCGTGTGCCTCCTCTCGACGGATCGTCGAGAACAAAAATCGTCGAGACAAAGCCCAATCGTCGACACAACCTCGACACGCCCTGCGACACGCCCGTGTCGCAGGCCGTGTCAACAGACACGCCCTGGGACACGCCCGTGTCCCAGGCCGTGTCACCCAAAAAGTTCCTGTTTCTGAACTTTGGGCTGTTACAATCCTCCCCTCCTACAAGAAATTTCGTCCTCGAAATTCAGAGATAGGAAAGTAGCAGAAAGTAGCAAGAAAAATGTAACAACATATATCTATATATATTTATACGTTTATGTTACAATAGTCTCGCTACAAATTACAGAAACAACTCAGGGAACTCTGTTCGCATGGTTTGTTCGCGCTCCCATGTCAGCTCTTCACGGCCGCAGTTGTCCCATCGGACTTTTACCATACCGACCGTCTTGTTCCGCAACTGTTTCTCAGCTCGATCTTCGATCTGAATGGGTCTAACTCTCATTGTTAGCCCATACTCCACCGGCACACGATCATCCGCGATCACTTGAGCTGGATCTTTTACGGCCTTCCGAAGCACCGAGATGTGAAAGACATCATGTAACCCACCCAAGTCCGCCGATAGAGCTAACCGATAAGCCGCTTCGCCAATTCGCTCAACCACTTCAAAAGGACCTAAATATCTTGGATTCAACTTTTTCAATCGTCGAATCCTGGAGACACCTTTGAATGGCTTGATCTTCAAGTAGACCCAATCGCCAACCGCAAATTCGACATTCCGGTGCTTGGCGTTGTAGTACTTCGCTTGTCGATCTTGAGCAATCAGCAATCTCTCTCGAATAGTCCGAATGGTTGAGTTTGCTTCATCAACCTCATTTGGTTTAACAACCCGGGCTTCACCCGCTTCTACCCAAGCCAAGGGAGTACGACACTTCCTTCCATATAGGGCTTCATATGGTGCCATCCCAATGCTTGCTTGGTAGCTGTTATTATATGCAAACTCGACCATATAGAGATGATCTTCCCATCTCTTTCCGAAGTCAAGGGCGCACATTCGGAGCATGTCCTCCATTGTTCTGTTGGTACGTTCAGTTTGGCCATCCGTTTGGGGATGAAAGGCCGTACTGAAAGTCAGTTTCGTGCCCAACAGTCGGTGAACTAGCCTCCAATCATTTGACGTAAATCGCCCATCTCGATCACTTACGATGCTCCGAGGAACACCGTGATGCCGCACAATCTGATCAACATATAACTTTGCCAAACTTTCAACCGAATCAACCCGCCTGTTCGGGAGAAAATGTGCTACTTTTGTTAGCCGGTCAACTATCACCCAAATGGAATCATTTTCTCGCTGCGATCTTGGCAATCCATGCACAAAATTCATGGAAATATCATCAAATTTCCACACTGGGATCGGCAGTGACTTCAAATAACCGCCCGGCTTTTGGCATTCCGCCTTCACCATCGCACATGTTTGGCATTTGGCTACATAAAGGGCAACATCTTTCTTAAGCCCTGGCCACCAGAAAAGCTTCTTCATATCGTTGAACATCTTTGTGCTCCCGGGGTGAATGGAATACTTCGTATAATGTGCTTCATACATCAGTTCTTCCCTCAACTTCCCCACATTCGGGACGCACAAACGGCCCTCTTTGCGCAAAAGACCATCATTCCAGGTGAATTTGCCCTCTGTCCCTTCATTCACATAGCGTAAGAGACCTTCATCCAACTCCGTTGCCCGTCGAACTCGGTCTGCAAGGTCACATTGCACCTCGGTCCAGTTCAAACATGCAGTGGCAGTGGAATTCTTGTCAACACAATAGATCTCCAATGCTTCCAACTCCTGGATCAGCCGTACATCATGCCTTTGTAACCAATTTGCTCTAGCCGGAACTCGCCGACTCAAGGCATCCGCGACAACATTCCCCTTCCCGGGTGTATAGTGAATCTCGAAAGTGTAGTCCCCAAGGAACTCCAACCACCTTCGTTGTCGCATGTTCAAATCTTTCTGCTCCAAAAGATACTTTAGGCTCTTATGATCGGTATAGATCTCCACCTTTACTCCATAAAGGTAGTGTCGCCACAACTTGAGTGCAAAAATCACTGCCGCTAATTCCAAATCATGGACGGGATAGTTTCGCTCGTGCACCTTCAATTAGCGTGAGCCATAAGCAATCACCTTTCCGCTCTGCAGAAGAACGCAGCCTAAGCCGCTCCCTGAGGCATCACTATAAATCACAAATCCATCGGGTCTACATGGCGACGACAACACCGGCGCCGTGGTCAATCGAACCTTCAGCTCTTCAAAAGCTCGTGCGCACTCTGTCGTCCAAACGAACTTCTGATCTTTTCGCGTCAGTGTGGTTAGCGGCAAAGCGATCCGCGAGAAGTTCTCCACAAATCGTCTATAGTAGCCCGCAAGTCCAAGGAAACTCCTGACCTCGGCCACGGAAGACAATATTGACCATTCTTGTATGGCGTTTATCTTCGCTGGATCCACTACAATGCCCGCTCCACTCACCACATGGCCCAAAAATGCTACTGACGATAGCCAAAACTCGCACTTCGAGAACTTGGCATAGAGCTGATTTTGCCTCAACGTGTTCAACACCAACCGCAAATGAATCTCATGCTCAACTTTGGACTTCGAGTATACCAGGATGTCATCAATGAACACAATCACAAACAGATCCAGGTACTTACGGAAAATACGGTGCATCAAATCCATAAACACCGAAGGCGCATTGCACAATCCAAAGGGCATGACTGTGAACTCATAATGCCCATAACGCGTTCCAAATGCGGTTTTGGGAATGTCACCTTCCCGAATTCTTAACTGGTAATAACCAGACTTCAGGTCCAACTTCGAATAGACGGTCGAGCCCACTAGCTGATCGAATAACTCATCAATCCGAGGTATAGGATACTTATTCTTCTCGGTCAGCTTATTCAATTCACGGTAATCGATACACAACCGTAACCCACCATCTTTCTTCTTTACAAAAAGCACATGCGCGCTCCAAGGTGACATACTTGGGCGGATATAACCTTGCTCTAGCATTTCTTGGAGTTGAACCTTCAATTCAGCCATCTCTTTCGGCGCAACGCGATATGGCGAGCGGGCCACGGGTTTCGCACCTGGGACCAACTCAATTGTGAAGTCAATCTCCCGCTGGGGTGGTAGCCCAGGGAGATCCGCGGGAAACACATCAGTAAATTCTACCACAATCGGAACCTCGCACAAAGTGGCCTTAGGCTCAACAGCCTGAATTAGTGCAAAGTAACACTCAGCACCCTTCCGAACAGCTTTGACTACCTGGAGTGCAGACATCAACGTCCCGCCTACTCCTCGCATACCCGCGAACTTGGTCTCCTGTTCGGTATTTTGGCCCAACGTGATTTCTTTGGACTGGCAATCAATCATAGCATGCTGCTCCGCAAGCCAATCCATCCCAAAAATCACATCGAATTACGATATTGGCAAAACAAATGCGGTTAAATGAAAATCCCGACTTCCTAACTGAACCGCCACATCGCAAGCTTGATCCACAAGCATCCAACAACCATTCGGCAACACCACTCTGACGCTATCTGTCTTTGCACGACTGGGTATCCCAAGCCGCGTAAGAAACTCACGAGATAGAAATGAATGCGATGCACCTGTATCAAACAGTGCTCGCGCCAGCGTGTCCCGAATCATTACAAAACCTATGACAAACATGTCACACACACAAACCACAAACATAAAAGGACTACACAAAGCATACAAACCATCGCATCAGCAAAACTAAACTCATACCTGTGACCACGTCACTCTGCTTGATGGCCTCTTGCAGGCCAAGATTGTAGACTCGGGGTTGCGCCTGCGAGGCAGAAGAATCCACCACTGCCTTTCCTTTTTCCGCATAAGATGCTCCCGCCTTCTTTTCACTCTTTGGCGGCATCCGACAATCTCGCGCAATATGCCCCATCCTACCACAATTGAAGCAGGTACGAGTTTCTGGCTTGGAGGTTGCCCCTGATGTTGCTCCCGTTGCAACTGATGAAGGAGCTGGTCCACTAGGCTTGGACTTCTTACCCCATCTCTTCTTATAAAACGATTTTCCCGATCGGGGCGCCTTCCACTCTTGTTGCGACACAACCAAAGCTCTCTTCCCTTGCACCCTCTTCATATCCTTTTCCAACGCGGTCGCAGTGTCAACCAACGCTTGGAAACCTTGGTTCACAGAACTGGACACAAGGAACCTCAGCTCGTCCCTCAGCCCTTCATAGAACCGATTCGTCTTCCTCTGCTCATCAGCAAAAATCGAACCTGCATACCGCCCCAAGCGCGTAAACTCATGCAGGTACGCGTCAACACTACCATCACCTTGAGTCAGCCGTTGGAATTCATTTTCCATGGCTATCCGTTGCGCCACAGGAAGGTGCTTCGCTAGGAAGAGCCGAGAGAATTCTTCCATCGACACTTGGGTTAACGGACGACCCGCCAAATGATGCAACTCCATCTCATCCCACCATAAACGCGCTTATCCTTCAAGCAAGAAGGTGGCTAAGGTAACTTTCTGATGCTCCGCCGTTCCTATCGTCGTCATCACTCGCTTGACGCGCGATAACCAATCCTCAGCCTGTGTCGGGGTTCCCGCTCCCGAGAATGTAGGCGGATGGATGCTCATAAACCGCGTTAGCTGCTTCTCAGCCGCTCGAGGAGCCACACCCATGACAGGTTCAGGCCTTGCCACCACCTGTTCTGGCCTCACAGCCTCTTGTTCCTCCCTAAGTGGCTGACCTTGGATCATGGTAAATAAGGCCTCCGCAACTAAACGGACATGTTCCGCGGACGGTGGAGGTGTAGGCACCGCGGCTGGTGCCGTACTTTCATCAGAACGCTGGGGCTCAGACGGCCCAGCTCCACTCCGAGTCACCTAAAGGTGGACAAGACACATACATTAGCGATCGTACCCAAGCAAACAACACAAAATAGGAACACGCAGGTTCCTCAAACATACAAAAATGCATTCCTATCATGGACCTTCAGGAGTTCATTCGTAGACTTTGGTGTGCACAAACACGTGCTCGCCACCCCACAAAAGAAGTCGACCACGACTTCGAGAGGGAAAGACCAAGACAACCGATACCAAAAATGTAACAACCCCATCCATTCATATGATATATTCTAGAAGGTCCGGCCGGGGCCCCACAGGATATACCACAAAACAGTCGGTGAAGGTACATGATGATATCAGAGTAGCGCATCGCACCTATCACAAGCATTCTAGCGGAAGCCTAAACTACTTGAACTTCTCATGAATGTCCAAACATAAAACTCCACATTTTATATATATAGGAATGTCTTACAATATGAACAAGCGTTGGCCTTATGGCCTTACATAGCTTTCACACAGTGGCCTAAACAGATTGACGCGCAGGCCGACCACAATAAAAGAACACACACAAAAGAACACACTTAGCCTTCGAGGGCTAACAGTAGCAGCAGCAGCAACACCAGCAGGAGCATCAACCTCTATGCGTCCCGCTCGGCTCTCCAGCACCTGTGCAAGGACAATCCACCCAACGGTGGCAAACAAAAGCAACGGTCAGCGTTCAGCTGACCAAATTATAATGACCCTACCCCTTCTCTCGGGGCAGCGATATTTTTTCCCTGCAGGCATATCATATCACAAGTATGGCAAGCTATAGCATCAAAAGGTGCTTTCACGCACACAAGCCATCACAACCGTTCGCCACCCGGCCCAACGGTCCGTGCACTCAGGGCACATTCATGGTGTTCTGGCAACCTCTTGCCCACCACCGTATCAGGGTTATCACCCAACGGTAAATCTCTTGAGCATTTACTCCATGGCGTGCAGCCGGAGTTAGTCTTCGGACACCGGGATGGCCCGTAGCCCCCCGTTGTGTCATGGCGCGCAGGCCGAAGACTCTTGCTATGCGCTCCAACAGACCGCACTTTTTGGTCTCACGTCATACGGACATAGCGCAAGTCGGATCCTCCACCCCCCCGTTGCTCAAGTCGCCTTGCCTTTTCCGCGTGCAGCGTACTCATGGCTATATCAAAGGCGCGGGTCGGTCTCACCAATCCTGTTCTGGCATTCAAGCCTGGGTCTGTCACTATACCCATTTCCTCACAGCAACAGCGGGTCTTTCCTGGGCACACCAGTACTTCCTGTGACTCCCGTCACAGATGGACACCGCAAATTACAAATGTCAGGGGTCTTTCCTGGGCACACCAGTACTTCCTGTGACTCGCTCCACAGGTGGACACCCTATGACATCAAGCATCACAAAAAGGGCCTTTCCTGGTCCCACCAGTACTTCCTGTGCCTCATTCACAGGTTGGACCCAAAACATCACATGGCTATTTTCCTGGGCTACCACCCTAGTACTTCCTGCTACTCCTTTTCGTAGGTATAACCCGTAGACTCCGTACACTACACGTTTATCACGGAGTCTTCTCCGGTTCGTATGCAACATCACCAATCCAGACCAACCTGTCCAGATGGGCTTCATACAGCATGCCTATTCCGTACTCCATTTCCGGATCTATATGCACAACAAAGGGGATTTCAAGAATCACCCAAATGACTCCCAAAAACAGCCACCTCTTGGTGGGGGAATCAAAAGATATGCCAAAACGGAAGCCTTCACATGGCTAGGAAGAAAAGTCGTTACCCTTGACGATCGCTTCGGTGCCATGGCCTCCAAGCTAGCTTGCAAGACTCGCAAGAGCGTTTCCTCCGCAATGCTGGCTTCGGATCTCTCGTCGGTAAACCGCAGCACCACAAACAGCAGCCCCCTTTCTTCTTCCTCCTCATTTTTCTCTCTCTTTCTCTCTCTTGAAGAAAGATGAAGGCCAAAGCAAAGTGAGAAATCATTCTCTGATCTCGGCCCTTAAGGAAAAAGAAGAAGAAGCTCCAGCCCTTGGATCCAGACTGAAGGAATGGACGGCCACGATTCTGCCAAAAACACAAATTTTGACCCGACACGGCCTCGAACACGGCCGTGTGCACGACCGTGTGCCTCAAGCGGTGGTCAACCGACTTATCCAAACCAGTGACACGCCCACGGGACACGCCCGTGTCATGGGCCATGTCACCAACACACCTTCAGACACGCCCGTGTCTGTGGCCGTGTACCTGGGTGAAAAAAATCCCAAATCATCTCGAGACTTCACACGGCCTGTGACACGCCCGTGTCCCAGGCCGTGTGCCCAGACACGGCACAAAGACACGCCCTGTCGAAAACCTTCGGCGGGCTGAGTTCGTCGCCTGATTTGACACGCCCTGTGACACGCCCGTGTCACAGGCCGTGTTCAACACTCGACACGCACTTCTCGACACTCGACGATCATCGAGAAAAATTTGTCGAGAATGCGACACGGCCTTGGACACGCCCGTGTCCTAGGCCGTGTGCCTCCTCTCGACGGATCGTCGAGAACAAAAATCGTCGAGACAAAGCCCAATCGTCGACACAACCTCGACACGCCCTGCGACACGCCCGTGTCGCAGGCCGTGTCAACGGACACGCCCTGGGACACGCCCGTGTCCCAGGCCGTGTCACCCAAAAAGTTCCTGTTTCTGAACTTTGGGCTGTTACACTAGTTCCCAGGAAACGCCACCAACCAACCTAGCCGCTCAACCGGCTACAACCTGCACCTGAGGCATTCAAGAAAGAATACCTCAGCAATCAACCAAGCTAGACAAAAGAGAGCATAAATGTCATATATGATAACGAAGGGGCTTACCGACCCCACAGAGATGTTTCATCAAGTAACATGAGTGAACAAAACAAGTGGAAAAACGCACTACAATCCATGCCAAACGCACCAAGTGCGTACAAGTTCATCATGTCCTGCTCAAACCGCAGGAGCAAAAGGCAAAACATATGCCCATTCCATCATTCATAAGCCAAGAAATTACGATACTAGTGAAGCATAAGCAGCGGTTAAGTTCAATTTCGCAAGGGTCTTACCGGTGGCGGCCCTAAAGTGGAACGCACCAAACAAAACCAGCCCAAATCGGGGCCAAAGTGGTCTCTCTAACCACAAAAAAAAACACAAAACCCGGTGGCCACAGGCTGAAACCACACCACCCCTTGCAAAATTCTCACACAAACGCTCCTGCCATGGTTCACAACTTCGCCTCGCAAAACGCCCCATAACCCAAGGTAACACGTTCCTTTCATCGTCCTCACACATGACGGCCAATTGCCAACGTATCGTAGGATGAACTTCATCACATAAAAAGAATCACACGCTTTGTATCAATAGAGAATCACATGATCGGATTTGATTAACATGAGTACATAAACCACATATTTGGAACACAATCATATGTTTTGGAAAGGAAAAATCACCTCTCTTGATAGGTTACATGAATATGACAAATTAGCTACATGAATTAAGCTAGCATAATGAGCATAATTCGCATAAGGAATTTTAGCATAATTAGCATAAGGAATTAGCTACTTTGAATTTTGCATAAGGAATTTTAGCATAGGGACTTAGCTAATTTGAATTTAGCCTAGGGAATTTAACATAAAACAAACAAGAGGATGCATCATACTTTGAATCAAGAAGAACAAACTAAGCATAGGGGAATTGAAAGAGCAATTTATGGAAGAATTCAACACAAGATCTAAAGCTAGGAAAATGGAAAATTAAATCAAGAACGAAGATTGGCAAGGGTGGAGAACACCGCTTGCCTGAACCGAAACGATGCCGCGACGGCTGCTCTCCTCTTTCCTTGCCTTGCTTGCTCCCTTGCTTTCTCTTTGGGATGAAGAAGAAGAAGATGAAGATGAAGAGAAGATGAAAATGAAATCTCTGTTTCGGACTTATGTCATCCAGAACAGAGCTGAACCGTTCGATGCAGGATCAAGGAAATGAACGGCACAAAAAAACTGGAAAAAGTCGATTTTCGGGCCGGTCACGCCCTGTGTCACGCCCGTGACACAGGGCGTGTACCATAAGCGGCGCCGAAAGGCGGCAATTGCACGTTTATCCACACGGTACACGGCCGGGTACACGCCCGTGACGGGTCGGTCACGCCCGTGACCTAGGGCGTGTAGCCCGTGTCTCGACACCTCTTCGACAGAAAGTGTCGACACTCGACCCAGCTTGACACGCCTTGTGACACGCCCGTGTCACAGGCCGTGTCCCCTCTCTCGACGACTCGACACTCGATACTCGATGCTCGATACTCGACGATCGACACTCGACACTCGACGAAGCGGGACACGGCCCGTGACACGCCCGTGTCACGGGGCGTGTACCCCATTCGTCGAGCTCAACTCGACGCAAGAAAAATTGTCGAGTCAAGGAGGTCACGCCCAGGTCACGGCCTGGTTCACGCCCGTGTCAGGGGGCGTGTCTAGCACAAAAACGACCATTTTTCACTTTTGTGAAAAATGTTTCTGAGACGTCCTAGACCATTTTTGCCTCAAGCACTTTTTACCCTTTTTTTGCTTCCTGAACCAGCAACTTATTTTGAGCTACAGTACCCGGGCGCGAAAAAGTGCAAGCATTCCCTAAGAGGCCTCACCGAGTCCCTCATATGGACTCCGGTTTGCTGGGGAATCGTGCAACTCGGCAAACAAAACAGCCACTCGCAAGCCCGTGGGAAAAACCATGCTCAAACTACAGTCAAAACCAACGTAACGCCCATCATGCGTACGTAATCAAAAATCCGGGGCGTTACAATCACTCCCCCTAACAAAAAGTTTCGCCTCGAAACTTTCACAACACAAAACCAATTAAAAACATGA
The DNA here is from genome assembly GCA_039583875.1 of Platanthera guangdongensis. Taxonomy (NCBI): domain Eukaryota; kingdom Viridiplantae; phylum Streptophyta; class Magnoliopsida; order Asparagales; family Orchidaceae; genus Platanthera; species Platanthera guangdongensis. The sequence goes on from CM077167.1 coordinate 115,171,280, forward strand.
ATGCAATCAAACACCAAGTCACATACCAGCTTATCTACGGGAACAAATGAGGATGAGCCGCCCTCATTGTTGATTCGAGTTCCCACGTCGCGCTTTCCACATCCTGATTTTTCCATAGCACCTTTACCATAGGAATCTTCTTTTTCCGCAACACGCGATCTGGGGAGTCCAATATCCGGATGGGCATCTCCTCATAAGAAAGGTTGGGCGCTAATTGCGGCACAACGTCCAACACTTGTTTGTCATTCCGCACACACTTGCGAAGTTGGCTAACATGAAACACATTGTGAACACCAGGAAAGTTCACGGGTAATTCCAGTTTGTAGGCGGATGCTCCAACTCGCGCAAGAATCGTGAAGGAACCCACAAATCTTGGGTCTAATTTGTGCTCTTTCCCAAACCGTTTAATCCCAACCATTGGGGAGACTTTCAAGAAAACAGAATCCCCCACCGCAAATTCTAATTCCGACCTTCGTCGGTTGGCATACTTTTCATAGCGCTCTTGGGCGATTCGGAGCTTCTCCCGAATAAGTCGTACTGCAACTTCCATATCCTCGAGCGCCTCTGGACCCAACAAAGGCCGCTCGCCAACCTCAGTCCAAAAGAGTGGGGTCCGACATCGTCGCCCATATAACGCTTCGAACGGAGCCATTTGCAAGCTTTCTTGATAGCTATTATTATACGCGAACTCCATAAGCCGCAAACGTTCATCCCATGCTCCGCCATACTCAAGAATGTAACATCGAATCATATCTTCTACAATTTGATTTACTCTTTCGGTTTGGCCATTCGTCTGAGGATGATAAGCCGTGGAGTATCGCAAATCTGTCCCCAAACCCTCTTGTAAAATGCGCCAAAAACGAGAGGTAAAGCGGGAATCTCGGTCTGAAATAATATTCATAGGTACACCATGCAGTCGGATGATCTCGTTCAAATAGAGCTCCGCTATGGTCTTCATCGGGTAGTTGACCTTAAAGGGTATAAAATGAGCACACTTGGTCAACCTGTCCACGATCACCCACACGGAGTCATGTCCTCGTGGAGATCTTGGTAAACCGGTAATAAAATCCATTGAGATACTTTCCCACTTCCAGGTTGGAATCTCCAATGGTGTCAACTTCCCACCAGACCTCCCATGATCAGCTTTCACCCGCTTGCACGTATGACATTCCGATACAAATTGCGCTATATCTCTTTTCATTCCATACCACCAGACAATTTGTTTCAGATCACGGTACATTTTGGTTGAGCCTGGATGGTAGGCCATACTTGCGCTGTGTGCTTCCTTACACACCATCTCGCGAATATCCCCAACCGCGGGAATACAAAATCGTCCACGATACTTTAACGTGTCTGCACCATCAATCGCAAAATCTGGTAATTCATCCTTTTCAGTCCGAAGAAATAGATGTACAAGATCAGGATCATCTTTTTAATGTTGTCTTGCAAGCACCAGCCATGACGGTTCTTCTATTGCCGAAAGACTTTGCGGATCATATTTGCCCACCGCAATATCCATCAATAGAAATTACTCTACAAGACGGTCGACGGAAAGATGAAATAATTTCCCCGTCTTCCGACTCAAAGCATCGGCTACAACATTTGCTTTCCCCGGATGATACTGAATGTCCACATCATAATCAGCTACATACTCAAGCCATCGCCGTTGGCGCAAATTAAGTTCTTTCTGCGTGAAGACATACTTCAAGCTTTTATGATCTGTAAAGATTTTACATTGTGCACCATATAGCAAGTGTCTCCCCAACTTCAATGCAAATATCACCGCTGCAAACTCCAAATCATGCGTTGGGTAATTCTTTTCATGAATTTTCAACTGCCGAGACCCATACGCAATCTCCTTTTTGTCTTGCATTAACACACATCCAAGTCCAACGTGCGACGCATCCACGAACACTTCATAATCCTTTCCTTCTGTTGGCAAGATTAACACAGGAGCGGTACATAACCTGTTCTTGAGTTCCAGGAATGACGCCTCACACTTGTCATTCCACTCAAACGCCACACTATTCTGGGTTAATCGAGTCAACGGTGCGGCCAACGTCGCAAAACCTTCGACAAATCTGCGATAATAGCCGGCTAAGCCCAAGAAGCTTCGAATTTCCTTGGGTGTTTCCGGTCTTCTCCATTCCATAACTGCCGCAATCTTATCGGGATCCACTGAAATTCCTTGTTGATTAATGACATGACCCAGAAAGGCAACTTGCGGCAACCAAAACTCGCATTTGCTTAGCTTGGCGAATAACCGTTGATCTCGCAAAGTGGACAATACTAATCGCAAATGCTGTTCATGCTCCTCAGCACTGCGGGAGTAGACAAGAACATCATCAATAAAAACCACCACAAATTTATCCAAGTAGTCCTTGAACACTCTGTTCATCATATCCATGAAGGCTGATGGCGCGTTGGTCAAACCAAACGACATCACCAGAAATTCAAAATGACCATGTCGTGAGCGAAATGCAGTCCGCGGAATATCCGACTCCCGGACCTTGAGCTGATGATAGCCCGAGCGGAGATCAATCTTCGAAAATACAGAACTGCCATGCAGTTGATCAAACAAATCATCGATTCTTGGCAGTGGGTACTTATTTTTAATTGTCACCTTGTTCAACTCCCGGTAATCGATGCAAAGCCGCATCGACCCATCTTTCTTCTTCATAAATAACACCGGTGCACCCCAAGGTGATGAACTCGGCCGGATAAACCCTTTTGCCAATAAGTCATCCAACTGTGTACGCAACTCTGCTAACTCACGCGGGGCCATCCTGTACGGCGCTTTCGCAATCGGTCGCGTACCCGGCTCCAAATCAATAACAAACTCGACATCACGATTAAGGGGTAGACCAGGAAGGTCAGTAGGAAAAACATCTAGAAATTCACGCACAACAGGAATCTCCTCCAAAAGCGGCAAAACAGCACTCGTCCCCACAACGGAGACAAAACAAGCAAAACAGTCGGAAATAAACAACGTCCGAACACATACCGCCGAAATCCCTGGAGAATCCTGACAAGAATCACCATACACACTTCCTGGCTGACCATCATCCTTGATGAAATCCAGGCGCTTTCCTCTGCACTGGATGACGGCATCATAACAGGCTAACCAGTCCATGCCCAGAATGACGTCAAAATCGTCCAAATCGATCACCTTGCAATCAACTCTTGCTATGAAATCCCCCAACAAAATGGGACAATCAAGAAGACCCCAGTCAGCCACCACAGAAGCGCCGGAAGGAAATTTCACCAAAAATGCATTCCCCACTCGCTCTGGTGTCAAATGATATCGATCCAGAAAGGTTCGAGCCACAAAGGAAGGGGTCGCGCCAGAATCAAAAAGAACACGCGCCCAACGGTTCTTTACCTTAAAGTTTCCTATAAGGTATATATGCTATGCTAAGAACTACACATAAGAGGCATACACAAAACAAGAACCAGAGGAATGAATCGAACCTGAGATAACCTGAGGTGATGTATGCGCTTCCTCTGCAGAGACCACATTCAACTTCCCTTTGCCTTTGTCCAAGCGCGGAGGCGGAGGCAAAGCCTGGAGTGGTGCGGGTTGCAACACAGCTTGAACCTGTGGGCACCTTGCGCGAAGATGTCCTGGTCTGCCACACTGGAAGCATACCTTGTCTTTGGCCCAGCAGCGACTCACATCATGACCTCTTCTCCCACAAAACGTACACTCCAAGTCTCTGGTTGGCGCACCCTGAATGGCGTGCACCTGCTCCTTCTTTTGCATTACCAACCGCTTGAAACATTTTTCAAACGGGTGACCGGCTCAGCCACAGAAGCTACAGAGTTCCTTCTTCTTCTTTACGTCTGACTCGTGGGACATTTTCTCTCCCACCAGCTGTCTCTTGCCCTGCCTCATCTGCTGCCCTCTTTGTTTGGCATTTTCAATAGCTTCTACCTTCAACGCCGCCTCAACCACCATCGCGTAACTTGTCGCTCCATAAGCACTTGCGAACTGCTGCACGTCGCTGCGGAGTCCGCCCAAAAATCTCTTGACTCGATCAGCTTCCGTAATCACCAAGCTCGGAGCGAACCGGCTTAACTTGCTAAACTCGATTTCATACTCACTCACTGTGAGTTTCCTCTGCTTCAAGTACAGGAAGTCATTCATCAGGCGGTCCCTTTCCACTGCTGGTAGAAACTTGCGTCGTACCAGTTCTTTGAACACTTCCCACGAATAGCCTGCCCCTAGGCCTTCCTTTTCTCGTAACCACCATCCTTTCGCCAACCCTTTAAGTTGATAGGCAGCAAGCATCACCTTCTGGTCCTCGGTCACACCAGCATACACAAACATTTCTTCCAACGTAATCACCCAATCATCCAAGATCATGAAGTCTGCTTTTCCATCATACGTCGGTGGTCCAAGTCGCTGAAACTGCGAGATGAAAGTCATCGCAGGAGGAACCACAACTGGGGGTGGCACTGCCACTGAAGGAGTCGAACTAGTGGGGCCTCTAACCATCTCTTGTCCTCTTGGTACCAGCCCAGACATCGCGGATGACATAGCTTGGAGCTGGGACTGGACCTCCTGCACCTGCCTCGTCAAAGCCTCATTACTTTGGCGAAGACTATCCATCAGCGCATTATTCTGCGCGCCCGAAGACTCGCCCTCAGATTGGGGAGTTTGTCTTGTCACTGGACGCTTTGACATCCTATAACACGTTCACTCTTATCAAGCTCAAACCCAACAAAACACACAACGGCTATGTACAGACCATACATAAAGAAATATGAACATCAACTGCTAACTTGCTTTGGGAGTTTGAGAATGATGGTATGTCTAACCTAAAGATGACTCACCGTCATCCCACTAACTTGTGCCTAAACCATGAATGCATGACTTTCTTTGACCCAAAATTATGTGTGTACAGGTGTCATCATGTACGTCTTAGCTTGGCACGTTGTGCTCATGCAATGTTATGTTATGCGTGCTGTGCTATGCAATCTAGAAAAGGCCTTAATGCATGCCATGAGCGGTCGTACGTATCCCAATGCTATGCATCCCATACTACATAGCATTGCATGCAACGAATAAAAGAAAACGTGCTAGTCGCATCCATGTGGTGAGGTTATGCATCCCATACTACATAACCCTCACATGTTGCCCCTATGGTGGATCCATATACAGCCACATATTATGCATCCCATACTACATAATATGCCCCGTATACTTCTGTTCATGCCATGAGTGTAGTGTACGTGCTTCGGCCAAGACATACTGAGGGCACCTCGGTGTGTGTATGAGATGATGCTTACAAACACTAAAGACAAGGAAAAGTTTGCCCGACCAAATGTCAAGCAAACCTGCCTCTGATACCAACTGTCACAACCCGCATTTCCTCAACGAGCATATCGTATCAGAGCAAGAGGAACTACGGGTTATGATGCCACGTCGTGTAGGGGATAACTGCACACGTTCAGGCAACTCTTGACGCTGACTTTACAAGTTGAAATTCAATAGTTACATGCAGGAAAACTTTTGGATTAAATGGCCGTATCCCTCGGCCTTAGATAGTAAAATTGCCTTTGTACGCGGCGGAAATACTTTGTTTATTTATGATGAGCTCCTATATGCAGTCTAGAGTGATACTACTATAAGAACTCCTCTTTGTTTACGTTATTTGGAAAATATGTGTTAGTTAACCAAAACATGTATGCATGATATACAATAGTACATATCATTAGTCAAAATAACTAATGCAACCTACTAGAAAACCATCCCAAAAGCAAGTACATATCATTCCATCCAAAAGAATTACATTAGCAGTCTAGTTCATATTTACACAAAATAAAACCACCAATGGGCGCCAACAAGCTGACACGAACCCATTGGGGCACATGTATGTCTGTACAACCAAAAAGAAGAACTACCTCGCGATGAATGCTCGGCTAGTTCCCAGGAAACGCCACCATCCAACCTAGCCGCTCAACCGGCTACAACCTGCACCTGAGGCATTCAAGAAAGAATACCTCAGCAATCAACCAAGCTAGACAAAAGAGAGCATAAATGTCATATATGATAACGAAGGGGCTTACCGACCCCACAAAGATGTTTCATCAAGTAACATGAGTGAACAAAACAAGTGAAAAAACGCACCACAATCCATGCCAAACGCACCAAGTGCGTACAAGTTCATCATGTCCTGCTCAAACTGCAGGAGCAAAAGGCAAAACATATGCCCATTCCATCATTCATAAGCCAAGAAATTACGATACTAGTGAAGCATAAGCAGCGGTTAAGTTCAATTTCGCAAGGGTCTTACCGGTGGCGGCCCTAAAGTGGAATGCACCAAACAAAACCAACCCAAATCGGGGCCAAAGTGGTCTCTCTAACCACAAAAAAAACACAAAACCCGGTGGCCACAGGCTGAAACCACACCACCCCTTGCAAAATTCTCACACAAACGCTCCTGCCATGGTTCACAACTTCGCCTCGCAAAACGCCCCATAACCCAAGGTAACACGTTCCTTTCATCGTCCTCACACATGACAGCCAATTGCCAACGTATCGTAGGATGAACTTCATCACATAAAAAGAATCACACGCTTTGTATCAATAGAGAATCACATGATCGGATTTGATTAACATGAGTACATAAACCACATATTTGGAACACAATCATATGTTTTGGAAAGGAAAAATCACCTCTCTTGATAGGTTACATGAATATGACAAATTAGCTACATGAATTAAGCTAGCATAATGAGCATAATTCGCATAAGGAATTTTAGCATAATTAGCATAAGGAATTAGCTACTTTGAATTTTGCATAAGGAATTTTAGCATAGGGACTTAGCTAATTTGAATTTAGCCTAGGGAATTTAACATAGAACAAACAAGAGGATGCATCATACTTTGAATCAAGAAGAACAAACTAAGCATAGGGGAATTGAAAGAGCAATTTATGGAAGAATTCAACACAAGATCTAAAGCTAGGAAAATGGAAAATTGAATCAAGAACGAAGATTGGCAAGGGTGGAGAACACCGCTTGCCTGAACCGAAACGATGCCGCGACGGCTGCTCTCCTCTTTCCTTGCCTTGCTTGCTCCCTTGCTCCCTTGCTCCCTTGCTTTCTCTTTGGGATGAAGAAGAAGAAGATGAAGATGAAGAGAAGATGAAAATGAAATCTCTGTTTCGGACTTATGTCATCCAGAACAGAGCTGAACTGTTCGATGCATGATCAAGGAAATGAACGGCACAAAAAAACTGGAAAAAGTCGATTTTCGGGCCGGTCACGCCCTGTGTCACGCCCGTGAAACAGGGCGTGTACCATAAGCGGCGCCGAAAGGCGGCAATTCCACATTTATCCACACGGTACACGGCCGGGTACACGCCCGTGACGGGTCGGTCACGCCCGTGACCTAGGGCGTGTAGCCCGTGTCTCGACACCTCGTCGACAGAAAGTGTCGACACTCGACCCAGCTTGACACGCCCTGTGACACGCCCGTATCACAGGCCGTGTCCCCTCTCTTGACGACTCGACACTCGATACTCGACGCTCGATACTCGACGATCGACACTCGACACTCGACGAAGCGGGACACGGCCCGTGACACGCCCGTGTCACGGGGCGTGTACCCCATTCGTCGAGCTCAACTCGACGCAAGAAAAATCGTCGAGTCAAGGAGGTCATGCCCAGGTCACGGCCTGGGTCACGCCCGTGTCAGGGGGTGTGTCTAGCACAAAAACGACCGTTTTTCACTTTTGTGAAAAATGTTTCTGAGACGTCCTAGACCATTTTTGCCTCAAGCACTTTTTACCCTTTTTTTGCTTCCTGAACCAGCAACTTATTTTGAGCTACAGTACCCGGGCGTGAAAAAGTGCAAGCATTCCCTAAGAGGCCTCACCGAGTCCCTCATATGGACTCCGGTTTGCTGGGGAATCGTGCAACTCGGCAAACAAAACAGCCACTCGCAAGCCCGCGGGAAAAACCATGCTCAAACTACAGTCAAAACCAACGTAACACCCATCATGCGTACGTAATCAAAAATCCGGGGCGTTACAAAGGATGAGCGGTGATGTTTGCCAAGTTGACATGCATCACAGTTTAGAGGAGGATGATGAGGAGGGAGGTGCGGCAAGAGCTGTCGTAGAATTCGGAGAGGAGCATGTCCAAGGCGAAGATGTCATTGAAGAAGATCTGTAGAGGAGGAGGAGAAGGCGGATAGAGCAGAAACGTTGTCGAGGAAGTAGAGGCCACCACTCTCAGTCCCGGTAGTAATCGTCCGTTGGGAGTCCGGATCCTGAAAAGCACAAGAGATAGGGGTGAATATGACAGAACACCGTAGTTGCTTGCATAAAGAAGTAACCGATAATAAATTGCACGGAAACTTGGGCACATAGAGGGTATCAGCCAGGCAGAGAGATGGAGTGACTTGAACTATGCCCGTCCCATGGACCGGGGAGGGAGATCCATCAGCAACAATGACCGGGGGCAACTGAGCATGTGTGTCAAGAAGAGATAAACATTGAAGATTGCCTGTCATATGATTGGTTGCACCAGAGTCGATTAGCCATCTTCCGCGAGTAACAACATGAGCACTACCAGAAGAGGTGACCACGGAGGCGGACAGGCTGGAGGAGGGGAAAGCTATGGAAGCAAGAGAGGAGCAAGCCGCGACGATAAGAACAAGCCGCGAGAAGAGAAAAGAGCACCAAGCCGGGCGAACAGAAAACAGGTCGTGCGGCTAGGAAGGCCGCTATCAAGAAGCAGAGCAAAGAGAGGGAAAGAAGTCGCACGGCTTGAAAAAGTCGGGCGAACAGAGGAGAACAGGTCGCACGGCAAAAGATGAGGCCGGCGCGACTAGCAAGCAGGAGCGGGTAGAAAGCAGCAACAAGAAAAGCGCGGCGACAACGAGACAGGTCGCGGCGACGAATAGCAGCAGGAGAAGAGAACCAAAGAGAAGCAAGCCGCGCGAACAGGGCAGCGGACAGAAACAAGCCGCGTGAACAGGGCGGCGGATAAAGGAGAGTGCAAGCCGCAAGACAGGTCGTGGAGAGCGGAAAACAAGCCGCGAGAATCAGAGAGCGCACACAATCAGGAGGAAACGACCGTGTCCTCTGATACCATGTAGAAACCGAACAGAAAACAAACTGAAATGGTTTTAACTGAAATTTTATTATCCGAAAAAGGTGTGTATTACAAAGGTATGCCCTCCTTTATATAGAATGGAGGAGAGATGAGAGAATACAAATAAGAGATGTGGGACTAAAAATTTACAGGACTAAGCGGACTATACAAAACAAACCGCACAAGCCACGCGGTTAGACAGCAGGGCTAACCGCACGGCTACCACTAGAGAGGAAGAGAGACTGCCAGGGTAGACCGCCAGACCGCCCGGTCTCCAAGCTGGCTGAGACAAACCGCCCGACCGCGCGGTCTTCAACCCGCCAAGACAAACCGCCAGACCGCTCAGTCACCAACTTCAACACACACCATGATAACAGAAAAACTGCTCACAAATCACATGAAACACCAACGGGGCTTTCTTCCAGATCGGGGTGACCCCAGCTACCTCGGTCAATCTATCCTCGATGTTGCAATTAAAATTGTGCCCAAAGTGGGGATATGGTAACCTGTGTATGAAATTCATAATTATATCCTCGAACTTCCACTCTAACTCGGGAAGTGACTGTAGTAGTTCCCCAAAAATCCTTGCGCTTGTCCTTCACCAGCCGACAAACTTCACAGTACGTAACAAAATCCATGACATCTTTCTTTATTCCGGGGAATTACACGTTGTGATAAACACAATTTTCTTCTGGTAATTTGAGTTCTCGTTTGTGAGTGTATATAATAACTCTTTAAACTTCATTTGCACGATCAGGTTCTTATTCCTTCGAGTATGCCCGAGTAACGTGGAATAAGACCAACGTCAACATCACTATGTTTGGGATCTAAATTAGGTCTAAGGGAACCCGAGCCAGTAGCTAATTTGCCCAATAAACAAAGGATAAGCCCCCAATAAACAAAAGATAAGCCCCTACCTATCTTGGGCTAAGTATCTTCGATATCACTATGTTATATTCGAGCTAGATATACACACAATCCTTAGGGTATGCAACCTTATAATTGGGGTTCCATCCTGAAACTTGTTGATATACTCCATACTTTAGACTCTCCAAGTTACCATTTACGACAATCCTCTCAAGGTCAACATGTGACCTAGTCCCAAATGGGTCTCTTCTGAACTTGAATTCTTATCCGACCCTTGGTATTTGGTATGATGGTTATCTCATCCTAATCATGTCATCGATATAAGGGTTGAGTCTATGAGTCCCCTACTATTCCGCTAATGGTTCATAGGAGTCAATTCTCCTTAAGTTGGTCCTATTAGTTTAGGTAACAAGTGATAGTACTACTTGATAAGTAAAGTAGGGACATCAGAATTTAAGCCTTAATTAGCTACTCTCGCGTTATACTCTTCCTCTAGCCACTTCGAGTATACTCGTACCTCAACTGAATTTATACCTAGGGTCAATTTAGACCAGGATACACTAAGAATCATCTTGGTAAGTCGAGTTTCCTAGTTTGGTTAGCCTAGCTCATTGATTTATGGACTATATATTGTGATCTTTACAAATGGGCACACCACAACTTCCAATACTTAGTTTGTCCCCAAACTAATGCTTGCGCGGGGTGACCCAGTGTTTTGTGAACTTCTTATCTTTATGATCAAGGTCTCCTCTGATACCAGTTTGTAAGACCCTTTTTTTGCTTCACCACCGGGTCTTACGCCCAGAATCGTCGTTTTGTGGTAACACCAATACTCGGGGTGGTCGTCACAACAAAACTCCGATCCTGTCGGCATTAGTGATCACCAAAGAAGTAGAAATATCAACTAAGACCAATATAATTAAGTCCACAAAAGTCACATATATAAATAAGAACAATAGTCCACAATGAGTACAAAGTATGAAAGAGAGTAAAAAAGAAATGGGCTTAATCCCGGTACATGTCTAATAAAAATGATCTCTCTCTCACAACTCACAACATCTAAGCAGAAGCAAACTAAAATCCATCATCGACCTTTCACCATGTAGTAGTTGTAGTGCACAACAACTGCTCCTCATGTCCTGCCTCCTTGTCCTACCGGTGCTGATGGTCCTGCTGCTTGGTCCCCTAAAATGATGTGGTCCACCGACCGTTAGTCAAAAGACTAAGCCACTATCATCCTCGCCTCACTCCCGTGACTCCTAGGCACCGTGTGGGGAGGATGAAAGCAGAGGACAACAAAGCAGAGTGGAACAAGGAGGTGACAACCGCCCTAGCAGGTGTATGTATAAAAGAACTATAACAAGGAAGCAGTAATGTAAACAAGTAAGGTACAACAGTAAGTACATGTAAAGTAAACTATGAAATAAGTAACCTTAACTTATATGAATGCCCATACAAACTTATAAGTTATGGGGTCTTTTGCAAGGCTCCCACCGTATAAGTTATCATATACTAGTTTATACGATGGGGCGTCAGGTTATATGCATGTATGTGTGTAGTGATATGTTATGCTATGATTCATGCAAGTGCAACACACACACACGACTTTATGCGCACAGACCTTTAGTTCCACCATTTTGGAAGCTAGCTTCACTCCCAGGAGCCTCTATAATGTCCAACGGAGACAGTGGGTCAGGCCACCCCACTCCTAGGCGGGTAACCGCACTATTAGGCCTAGCCTTGACGTACGCCTTTGAAGGACACACCAAAGTCACCACGTACTATGCCGACCAACTGCCAGTCTTTTCCTTGTCTAAGTGAGAACCACGATTACTGAGTCAACGTATCGATGTCGGTGTGATCGACCGTCTAATACCGAAGACCCACCACTTTATGTATATGCAACCATGAATTTTTGAGCCATCGGCTCTCCGGACTAACCTGTCTGTTTCAACTACCTTCCGAGCCTTCGGCTCACCAGGCTAACTTGCCCATTTCCATAACCACCAAGCCTACCGCTCGGATGTCTAAACCAAACTAGCCTCCCGAGTCTCCTGGGTGAGTGAAAGTGAAGCCCTAGTATTTACTAATTGCTCTTTGACATTTTAGGGTTAGGGTTGACTTTGGTAAACTTATCCACTTTGGTTGACCCAAATGGGTCCTTTGTGACCCAATGAACCTTCTAAAGGGCTAGGGATATCGATACGTTGACCTGACCATTATCGCCAAATGATAGTGGACAGGTTGATAGTGATATCGCCAAATGATAGTGGACATTATCGCCTGACAATATCCCTAGCGATATCGCCAAATGATAGTGGACCCACTGGTGATAGCGATATCGCCAAATGATAGTGGACAGGTTGATACAACGGGTTTGTTACTGTTGGTGATAGGGATATTGTCAGGCGATAATGGTCAGGTCAATGCAGCCGATCTAGTCGACTTAATACCGCTGGCAATAATAGTGATATCGTCAGGCAATAATGGACAACATGTGTACTACGTCATATTTGCTGAGTGGGCCCCTTCGGAAGGTTCAAGGCTTGGTAGGACATTCAAGTCCAAGTGTCTAAGTAGGCGAGTGGGGCATGCAAAGCCGCACTCGCCGAGGAGTAAAGGGCTCCCGCCCATAGCAGGCGAAAGGGTTCTTGCCATTATAAGCGAGTGACATGTTGATCTCACATTTAACCTTTTAGGGAACTGTGGAGGCAAGTGCCTGGGTCACCCAACACTTGCCTTCATAGACCACTCGCCCAATAGGGTGCAGAGACAGAATTACTTGGATGTCTTTGAAGGATTGCAAATAGCCTTCCTGAACAGCGGAGCTACATTGTTGGCAGACTCAATTGGGTTGCATATAGTAATTCTGAACAACAGAGTTATGCTATAGGCAGACCAAATTTAGAAATCTATAAATAGGACCAAGGGGGCACCTTTGGAGAGATGGATCAACAATTTTCTCTTATTTCCTTCTTCTTCAGGCTCTCTCCAAGGTGCCCAAGCACAGCATTGACTTGGGAGAGGAAGAGCTCTTTGATCTTCTGGGTGAGTGGTGGGATCTCCTGGTTGAGACCTTGGTTCTATTCCTAAGTTCCTGAATCTTTAGTTTGGCGTGCTAACCCGAGGGAAGTAAGTGCGTGGTCACACCCTTTTTGGTACCCTGAACTCTACAGAGATCGATTTTCGATTTCAACACTTTGGTGTCATGAGTGTTGAGAGTGGCCAGCATAGAAGAGCCTCAGCTTGTTCCATGGATGGAGATGAAGGGTAAAGATCTGCCCGGGAGCAGTTGCCACCCCCACCGGGTCTGGCGACTGTAGGCATGCTCAAGGATTTCAGAAAAGAGGTCATAGAGACCTTGCACCACTGGCTTAGCGCCACTTGCGGTGAGTGATCAACTCCGTCCGTTCCAGTGGTTGCGCAGCCCGCTCTGGGCGAGAACGCCTGATCATGCGAACCAGGAAGGGAAAGGAAGGCGAGATCAGCATGCATGATCCCACTAGGCAAGAACTATTCCCCGACTCGCCGAGTGTGGGCCTGATCAGTGAGGTGACCTTGCGAGAACCCCCCACTCACATGGAAGTCAGAAACCCCTTCAGTGAGCTGATCGTGTCAGCCCCGGTCCCCTAGGGGTTCAGGGAGCTAGAGATGTCTTATTACACCGACATGGATGACCCAGTTCAACACGTCTAGTGGTTTGAGGACACGCTCTCCATTAGGCAGATGACTGGTGCCTTTAAGTGCCAGTTTTTTTCCATCTCCTTCAAAGACAAGATGAGGGACTGGTTTCACCAGCTTCCTAGTAGTTCAATTTACTGCTATAGAGATTTGCATCGTGCTTTTTGTTGAGGTTCTCGACTTCAAAGAAGAGGAAGAAGGGTGCGGAATTCCTTTTCACAATCAAGCAGGGACCGGAGGAGACCCTTACAAGTTATGTTGACCGATTCCAGGAGAAAGTCCTCGGTGTGGAGGAGGTGCCAAGGTTTACCCTGATGATGACCTTCACCAAGGGGCTGCAAGAAGGATTTTTTAGGGTGGCACTGAAGCGGAGGCCACCACTATCTTTCGAGGAAGTAATGGAAAGAGCGGCGCAGGAGATCGAAGGAGAGGCAGCGAACCCCAACTTTGCCAGGAAACTGGCTAGGTTGGGAGGAAGCGAGGAGAAGCAGGGGATGAGCAAGCGTTAGTAGGAAAGAAGAAGGGACGAGCCGAGGGGGCTAGGCTTCCCAAGGCAACAACAAGAGTGGGGTTATCAGGAACCCACCAACCAGCTGGGTTGGAGGTAGCAGAAAGGCCCTGTCTAATACCAAGTAAGATGGTTTTAGGGAGGAGGAAACTATCAAGGGGGTAGGGGAGGTTCAATCTCCTTGGGTGGAGACAGGGCTCGAGGCCACCTCTCCCCCCGCAACATTAAGCCATGACAATAGTGTGAGGAAGGAATGTGAGAAGGAATCTCTAGGGAGGACAGAGAGAAATGCTAGAGTTACAATACTGTGACTTCCATCAGGAGGAAGGTCATGCAACTGCCACCTGCCCCGAGTTCCTGGAGCTGAGCAGGGCGAGAGGACAAGGGAAACATCAGCCAGCAGTGCGGATTGAGGACATGGCCACAGGGGCCAACGACGATAGGTGCGAGGAGAGGGCTGACATATGAGGCTCTGGAAGGATTGGAGTAATCCACATGGGAGCGTGGATAGAGGCCACTCGTAGGGGGAGCCTCCAAACCATGTTCCAGAGAGGATTACCTTTACCTCGGGTGACATGCCGGATCATGAAGATCCGTTCTGCAACGCGCTAGTTGTACAAGAATCGGTCAAGAACTTCACTGTCTCCCGGATCTTGGTGGATAACAGGAGCTCGGTGAACGTCATCTTCAAAAATGCGTTTAATGGGATGAAGGTGGATGCTAAGAGGGTGCTGGCCTTAGATGGGCCACTCTTTTGGTTCTCGGGAGAGATGAAGGAGGTAGAAGGAGGAGTAGGGCTTAATGTGACTTTGGGGGGATAGTCCCATAACTGTCGGTTCGTGATCATGGACGCCCCCAACAACTACAATGCCATCTTTGACCATCCTCTCATTAGCGCTTTCCGGTGCGTCCCCTCATCCTTCCACCAGTGCCTCAAGTTCAACGATGGAGGGGTGCAGGTCCATGTCTAGGGAGATCCTAAGGTGGCGAGGCAGTGCTACATCACCGCGGTTAATACCATCATGTGGATGTGGGAGGCCAAAGCGATGAGGAAGGTGATGGAGGAGGTGACAACAGAGCTGGGGGAGTTACGGGTCCGCATTTCAGAGGAGAGTGCATGAGAAGAGCTAAGAGGAGGGGAAGAGACGATGGTGGTTGAGGAAGAGGTAGAAGAGGAGGTCC
This sequence comes from Platanthera guangdongensis, assembly GCA_039583875.1. NCBI lineage: Eukaryota > Viridiplantae > Streptophyta > Magnoliopsida > Asparagales > Orchidaceae > Platanthera > Platanthera guangdongensis. The sequence continues at coordinate 115,186,626 of CM077167.1, forward strand.
TCACCCAAGGAGAGAGGGCAGCTGAAGAGTGGGAGGAGCTGTCCCGACTGGAGCCGGTGGAAGAGGTGGTAGAGCTGGAGGTTCTAACTCGAGCAAGAAAGGTGGAGAAGGTGTGGGTCAGCGGGGGCTTATGCAAAGAGGATCAAGAGAGGCTGCTAACATGCATTCATAAACATGTGGATACCTTCGCGTGGAGCGTAGCGGATATGCCCGACATCGATGCAGACATGGCTTCCTTCGTTTGAACCTCGATTTGAAGGTTCGCCATATTCGCTATAGGAAAAGGAATGTGGCCGACAAGCTAGAGGGACCCATCCAGGAGGAGGTGGAGAAGTTTCTCAAAGCCAGGTTTGTGTCGGAGATCCATTTTCCAGGTTGGGTCTCAAACATTGTAATAGTAAAAAATGGAAATGAAAGGTGGAGAATGTGTGTTAATTTTTCATTGGTGAATAATGCATGCCCTAAGGATTGATACCCCTTGGCTCAGATCAACGCCCTGGTTGAGTCAGCCGTCAGTTTCCCTGTAGTGAGTTTTCTGGATGCTTTTTCAGGTTATCACCAGATCAGGATGCACCCTCTGGATGTAAAGGATGTGTCTTTCATCACGAGCAGCGAATGCTATTGCTAAAACATGATGTCCTTTGGGCTGAGGAATGCACGAGCAACCTACCAAAGAATGATGGACTGGGTCTTCCAGGAGTAGAGAGTGAGGAACCTGGAGGTATATATGGTGAATTGTTGGTAAAGAGCAAGGATGTGAGCTCTCACCACCATGATCTGAAAGAAACTTTTCCCACCTTGTGAAAATTTAAAATGAGGTTGAACCCCCAAAAGTGTGTTTTTGGAGCAAGTCGGGGGACTCAAGGAGATATCACTAACTGAACTTAATGACAAAATCCTAATGTGCTTCCCAAGCACTTGGGACTCAAGAATCTGGCCAATCAAGGATGCCAGAAGTTTGAATGAGATCACATCAGAAGCTCTTTTGGGCAAGCTCAAATCTTATGAGCTACTCATTAAGAATAGAGAAGAAGAGCAGAAGGCTGCCTCACCAGACACAAGAAAAGAGAAGACAATAGCCTTCAAAGCAACTGAAGACCAGCCTGAAGACAAAGTCACAGGCAATGATGAACTGCTCAGTCTATTGGCCAAAAGATTTTACAAGATGGCCAGAAAAGACTTCAGAAGGAGATCATACAAAGAGCATGATAAGCCAAGGTATGATAAGTCTAATAATAAAAAAATTGTTTGCTTTGGCTGGAGGAAACCAGGGCACATTGTACCTGACTGTCCAGAGAACAAAAACAAGGACAGAAGGGACAAGAAAGAAAGAAGAAAGGAGAAAGACTTCAAAAAGAATGGCAATGGCAAACCCTCCTCAAGCAAGAACAAACACACAAGAAAGGGATTTGTTGCTGAATCCTGGAGTGAAACTGAAGAGGAATCAGAAGCCTCATCCAGCTCCAGTGATGATGAAGATGATGCAGAAGAGAAGGAGTTCTGCATGATGGCAATCAATGCCTCTCAACATAATTCAGATGAAGAAGAGTCAGAGTCAGACTCAGAGACTCAACTTGAAGAGGACCAGGTAATCAGTTCATTTGATTTCAATTCAGAGGACTTTAAATCTGAGTTTAAAGCATTATGTTTAGACCTACTAAAATCTGAGAAGGAAATTATCTCTCTCAGAAATCATTTATCTGAACATAATATCTTAAAGTCAGAAAACCTCAAACTCTCTAAGGAGTTGTAGTGCTGTAGGGAGCAGATAACTTCACTGTAAGGTGAGCTATCAGAGGCCAAGAAGCTTGAAGAATCTCTTAATGAGAGAAGTATCAAGCTGATGGACATCACAAGCACAGTGAACTCCAGATTTAATAGTACACTGGGCTTGGGTGCTTCATCCAGCCAACCTGTAGTTCTAACAACCCCAATCAAGTTCATTTTTGATAAAGGGAAGGGAGTTGTAGAGGTAGCTAGGAAAAATTCTGATCTGCCTAAGAAAACTGAATTCCAGCAGAAATCGTCGAACGGAGCTCGACGATCGCCGAACGCAGATCGACGATCTCAGACAAAATTGTCGAACTCAGGTCGACGATCTCAAATTCCTGAACTCTGCCACAGTCGACCGTCGAACGAAGCTCGACGATCTGACCCAAGATCGTCGAACGCAGCTCCAAGATCATCGAACAGAGATCAGAGCTCTGGAAACTCTTTCAAGGGCAAATCAAAATCCAATCCTAGGGGTCCTTCATCCCAAATCTTTAACCCTTATACTGAATGGATAATACCTCCAAGGAGATATCATCCTGAAGGTTATAAGAGTCAACCTGTGATGTCTTTCATTTCTGAGTTTAAAGGTTATCAACCTAGGCCCAAGGTAAACTGGGTCAAAAACAAATGAATTATTTTATGTGCATGTGAAGACCTATCCAACATCAAACCAGCAATGATACTTGGATAGTGGGTACTCAAAGCACATGACAGGAAACAAGGACAACCTCACATCCTTTAAAGCCAAGCTTGGACCCAAAGTTTTTTTTGGTGATTCAAACTTTGGACAAACTAAAGGATATGGTGCAGTCCAAATTGGAATAGTAACATTCAAGAAGGTAGCTTATGTGGAAGGAATGAAGCACAATTTAATAAGCATCAGTCAGCTATGTGATGAAGGCTACCAGGTGACTTTCAGCAAAACATTATGCAAGATTAAGTCAGAGGACAACACAACTGTGTTGACAGGTAAAAGGAAAGGTAACATCTATCTAGTAGATTTTCTTTCAACAGATGTAGACATTTGCCTATTTAATTCTGTCTGTAGACCTAATGTTTTATGGCATAAGAGACTAGGACACTTAAACCTTAGAATTATTGCTAGGCTATCCAAGGACAACCTTGTTAGAGGACTACCTTCTGGCCCCTACAAGAAGGAAGGACTCTGCAGGGCTTGTCAATTAGACAAGCAAACTAAAAATAGTTTTAAGTCACTTAATAAGAGTAATTCACATAGGATATTGTATCTGTTACACATGGATCTTTTTGGACCCATTACAGTACAAAGCCTAGGAGGGAAATCTTACACTTTAGTAGTTGTAGATGACTTCTCTAGATTCACATGGGTGTTCTTTTTGAGGAAGAAGTCTGATAACTTTATGTGTCTGACAGAGTTTCTCAAATGTATACAGATTGAGTTCAATACTCACATTGCCCTGATCAGAAGTGATCATGGGACAGAGTTTGATTCTCTTCTTATGCAAGAGTTCTGTCAGAGTGAAGGGATCAGACATACTTTCTCAGCTCCTAGAACTCCTCAACAAAATGGGGTAGCTGAAAGGAAAAATAGAACCCTTATTGAATCTGCCACTACATTGTTGTCAGATGCTCACCTTCCTCTATCCTTTTGGGCAGAGGCAGTGAACACCTCCAACTATGTGTTGAATAGAAGTTTGATACATAAACTAAAGGGCAAGACTCCCTATGAATTACTAAAAGGGAATAAACCTAAAATTGATTATTTTAGAATTTTTGGTTGCATTTGTTATATACATAATAATGACAAGAGATATTTAGAAAAATTTCAAGCTAAAGCTGATGAAGGAGTGTTTCTGAGATACTCCATGATCAGTAAGGCTTATAGGGTTTATAATAAATCATCTCTAAAAATTGAGGAATCTGTTCATATATCATTTGATGAATCTAACATGTCTTTCAAGGTGAAGAACACTTCTACCATAGAACCTTTGCAGGTACATTCTCTTGTTGAAGACTTGAACAAGTTACAGGTTACTCAAAAAGAGGAAAACAGTGAAGATGAAGAAAACATTCAACATATTGAAGAGAAACAACTTGAAGAGCTAGTTGTTGTACCACAAGAGGAAACAACAACACAGGTTGGTGAACAATCGACACCACCTGTTGATTTAGTAACATCAAGAGACCATTCAATTTCCCAAATAATTGGAGACATCTCAGCTGGTGTGCAAACCAGAAATCAGGTCAACCAAAACCTGTTGCACACTTGCTTCCTATCTCAAATTGAACCTCAGTCCATTCAAGATGTAGAGCAAGATCCACACTGGATCATTGCAATGCAAGAAGAGTTGCATCAATTTGAAAGGAACAAAGTTTGGGAACTAGTGCCAAAGCCTAAGGATCACTCCATTGTTGGAACAAAGTGGGTGTTCAGAAATAAATTGGATGATCAAGGAGTAATTGTAAGGAACAAGGCAATGCTAGTTGCTCAAGGATACTCTCAAGAATAAGGAATAAACTATGACCAGACTTTTGCACCAGTTGCAAGATTGGAAGCCATCAGAATCTTCTTAGCTTATGCAACACATAAAGGCTTCAAGGTATATCAGATGGATGTGAAAAGTGCATTTCTAAATGGAGACATCAAATAAGAAGTATATGTCAGACAACCTCCAGGTTTTATCTCTCCAACTTATCCTGATTATGTTTTTAGGTTGAACAAAGCATTATATAGTCTTAAGCAAGCTCCTAGAGCATGGTATGAGATCCTAGCATGCTTCCTTCTGGAAAATGGATTTATAATGGGTAGAGTAGACCAAACTCTTTTCATTAGAACCCATAAGTCCCATACCCTACTAGTACAGATTTATGTAGATGATATTATTTTTGGTTCTACTGATTCACATTTGTGCAGAAGGTTTTCCAACCTAATGCATTCTAAATTTGAAATGAGTAGCATGGGTGAACTATCCTTCTTTCTAGGATTGCAAGTCAAACAACATGCTGAAGACATATTTATTTCTCAAACCAAGTATGCAAATGAATTGGTTAAGAAATTTGATATGTTTGAAGCATCTTGCATGAAAACACCTATGCCTACTAATGCTGTATTGGATGCTGATGAACATGGGAAACCTGTTGATCAGACAACATATAGAGCAATGATTGGCTCTTTACTGTACCTTACAGATAGTAGACCAGATATAATGTTTGCTACATGTATATGTGCTAGGTTCCAAGTAAGCCCTAGAGAGTCACACCTAACACTAGTAAAAAGGATTCTCAGGTATGTTAAAAGTTGTCCAAATCTAGGTCTCTGGTATCCAAAAGACTCACCATTTGAATTAACTGGATTTTCTGATGCTGATTATGCTGGATGCAGAATTGACAGGAAAAGCACCAGTGGAACTTGTCAGTTCCTTGGTGACAGACTTGTCTCTTGGTTTTGTAAGAAACAAACTTCTGTGTCAACTTCAACTGCTGAAGCAGAATATATGGCTGCAGGCAGTTGTTGTTCACAAATATTGTGGATTCAAAACCAACTCCTAGACTATGGCTACAACTTAGAGAAGTCTAAAATCTTTTGTGATAACACCAGTGCTATTTCTATAGCTCAAAATCCAGTCCTCCATAGTAGGACAAAACACATAGAAATTAGGCATCACTTTTTAAGGGATAATGTTGAGAAGAATAAAATTGAACTTCAATATATCCCAACTGATATATAAAGGGGAGATATTTTCACCAAACCCTTGGATGAAAAGAAACACACCTTCTTCCTAAATCAGTTAGGAATGTTAGATGGAGGAAGTCTAAAATAATTTCCAAGATTTTAAAAGTTTAAAAATTGACCAAGACTAGGCAAACATCTTGATTTTTCTTAGTGTCTAGAGTGTATTTCTGGTGTCTGAACTGCGCTCGACGATTTTCACCCAGATCGTCGAACGGAGATCGACGATTTCCGAAATCGTCGACCTGAGTTCAGCGCTTCTCAGATAGTCTGAACTATCTCTTCAGGTCAACGATCGTCGAACGGCGCTCGACGATTTTGTTCTCTGAACGATCGTCGAACAGAGCTCGACGCTCTCCAATATCGTCGAACGGAGATAGACGATATTGAAGACCTTTCAGGTTCCTTTAGAAGCACCGATCGTCGAACTGAGTTCAACGATCTTTCCTTTTCTACGTCGAACCCTAATATAAAATTCATTTTTCGCCGTCGTTCTCTCTTTGCGCCTTCGTTCTCTCTGCAAAAAATTCTCTTTCCCTCCAAACACCTCTACACTTGGTCATTTTGTTTGTTGATTTTTGCAGGTAACCATGGCCGTCTCTGTTGCCGTTCTTGCCGCAATGAAATTCGATGCTGGATTTGACATTGACATGGAGTCCTTCAGCACTACTGATGAAGTTTTTCAAGATATTCTGGAACTATTCAAGGAGCAAAAACTTTCTACCATTATGTCCACCAGAATCAAACTTGCTGCTGATGAGATAAAGGAGTGGGTTTACACTGCCCACAACCAGGACCAAAGCACAGTGGTCGGTTCAATTTCTGGAACCCAGGTACCCTTAACTCCAGCCATTCTGACAGAAGTTTTTGAGTTAAGTTCTGGAAGAGATTCTGCTGATTTGTCTGGAGAGGAATTTGCTGATCTGCTTGCAAGAATGGGTCACTCTGAGGCTAACCATAGCAAGCTGCTGAAGAAGAACCTAGCTGTGGAATACAGGTTCTTGGCTGATGTAGTAGACAAGGTTTTGCTGGCCAAGCCTTCAGCACATGATACTATCTCTAGGTATCAGCTGTGCTTGATGGGAGCCATTGTGGACAAGAAACAATTGAACTGGGGAGAGGTCTTCTTTGACCTGATTAAAAAGAAAATCAATAAGAACTTTGTGAATTTTGGGAGGATCCTAGGACTCTTTCTGTAGAACAGATGCCCTGCATTGCTAGTCTCTTCTGGGATACATATCAATGCATCTAAGAGATTGTCCTGTGCCCTATTTGGCAAATGGGATAGGCAGATAACAAAGCCCAGCAGGCCCTCTGCAAGCACACCTTCAGGCACCAGGACTGTAACAGTCACTTCCCCTCAAGTCTCTGCCCCTGCAGATGACTTGCCTGCTGCTGCTTCTCCTCCTCCTATTCCATCTCCTCCAGTTCCATCCATCATTCAAACTCCATCCACAATCATCATTTCCAGCCCATCTCCAACATCAATACCATCTCCAATTCCAACTCTACCAGTCACAGAAGAAATCTTCCATCCATTATATTCCTACCCTCAACCAGATATTGAAACATCATCCACCATTCCATCCTTCAATCTTCTTGATGATTCCTTCATGGATGATTCACCCTCATCTCCTCCTGAGCTACCCTCCTCATCAACTTCTTATCAACAACTTCTGCAAGATATTATTGATCAACCCACCTTCACACCCTCTATCTCAATACCACTGTCTTCCATCTCCACAATACCATCACCTCAACCATCACTTCTACCATCCACTAGCTCTCCACTATCATCACCAGTTGCTTCACCATCCCTCTCTACCTCTGCTCCAGTCCCTGCTGAGCAAGTAGATATTCCAGCCCTAGCTGACCAGTTATATGAACTGCTAGCCCCCAGGCTATCTCTTCTATTGGAGACCTCCTTGGCTCCATTACTTCAGTCAGTGGCAACCCTTTCTGCCAGGCTATCCTCCCTATTTCCTCAGGCAATCCCTTCATCAGTGTGCCTTGATCCAGCCTTATCTAAATCCAGGCAGGGGGAGATGCCTAATGAAGTTGTGAGATTGCCTGCTGCTATTTCTTCAGCTCCTCCTCCTGCTGCTGCTATTACTCAAGCTCCAGTTCCACCTCCAGTTGCAATCTTTTCAGTAAACCTCAGGTCCCTGCTCTCAGATTTTGATTCAATGTATTTCAGCTGTCTTCTAGAGAAAGTTGGTCTTCCAGAGAGAGTTGCTGTCCAGCCATCAGAGGATCTTTCCAAGGCCATTGTGCCCTTCTCTAGCTGTGACACCAGCATTATTCATTCATTCATACATACAGTTTATTCTGCTGAGCCTTCTGGTTCCAGCAATGCTGCTGCTACTCCTGCTGAGAATAATGTTGATATTTCTGTTGCTACTACAAATGTTGCTGTTTCTGAGGATATGTAGACAGAGGCATATGAATTTGAGCCTGCTGCTATTGCTGATGATATTGATGCTACTGAACCTATTATATCTGAAACTGCTGTTGCTGATGTTATTGTATCTGAAAGTGTTTTATCTGAAACTGTTGCTGCCCCAACTGCTGCTGATATTACTATTGCTATACCTTCTAAGAGTGTTGCTCCAGAAAACTCTATGTCTGTTGTTACTAGTGCTGTATCTACTGCTGTCACCACTGCTGTTTCATCTACTCCAACTCAACTTCAGAAAGAATATATAAAAAAGATTGATGCTCTATATGATGAGCAAAGTTCTGAAAGTGATGAATTCGGGACTGATTCTGATGACTCCTCTGCCACTATTGCCAGGAAGAGAAAGGCAAGGAGCAAAGCTATGAAAAGAGTACCTCCAGTCAAAGTCAAGGACACTAATGACATTCCATATTACATTCTTCATGACTGCCCCATTACTGAGCATTGGATGTAATATTCCAAGAACCAACTTAAAGCTATGAAGAAGAAGTGGAAGTATGAAAAAGGATCTTCTCAGTTTCATCATCCTCATCCTCCTCCACCACCTCCTCCTGATGCAGGTGTAGGTGGAAGCTCAGCTGCTCAACCTTATGCTAAAAGCAAAACCCCCTATCAGCCTCATGCAAGATCTTATCATAGGGGAAGCCAGTCCAGGGGTTCTCAGTCTAGAAGAGGAAGCTACAGAGAAAGCCAAAGGGAATTCCAGGTTTACTCAAAAGGCTACTCCAGGCAACATCAATACTCCAGGGAAGGACAAGCTTCATCAGATACAACCTCAGGTCCTTTTCCCTATAAGCTGAAGGAAGTAGTCTCATCCAGAGCTCCTCCAAACAATCCATGCAACAGATATGAGCCTCCTGTGCCCTTTGAGGATCCTGAAAACAATCCAACTGCTTGGACTGCCAGGATGAAAGAGCTAGCTGCCCTGGATCAAATTAAGAAAGCTAAAGAGCAAGGCAGAGATTCTTCCAACATTACTACATTGTCTGAACAAAGGAAGAAAGAACTGGAAAGATATGGCTCAAGCAAATTCTTTGATTCTGATAGATATATGGAGCTGCATCCTGAAGCTGTGGTTCCCAGGCCCAAACAACAAACTTCCTTAGGTGCAATAGATGACAGAAGATCCAAAAAGGAAGCTCTCAATCCTAATATAGAAATCAAGCATATAAAGAGCAATGAGAAAGAATAATTATGTAAGGTGACAATTGTTCTGATTACTGATTTCTGTCTGGGATAATTTATCTGTGCTTCTGTAATGTCCTGCTTATTGCATTTCTATATTGTTGCTTTGTATGTTGTTATTTAATTTTTCCAAATTCTGTAAATAATAATCCTAACCCAAATAGAGGGAGATTGTTGGAACACCCTATTACTAATTTGGGTCAGGATCACTATGTCTTTAGGAAACCTGTTTTGACCTCCTATATAGCTCTAAAGGTCAATTAGAATTGAGTCTAAGGGTTAGTAGTTAGGTTTGGAAGCTGCCCTCAAGACCAAGGATTTTCCATTGGGAGACTAAGTCATATCGTCGAGCTCAGTACGACGAATCGTCGAACTCCAATCGACGATCGTCTAGCTCAACTTCGACAGATTGTCGAACTCCATTCGACGATCGCTGAGCTCAACTTCAGCAAATCGTCGAACTCCATTCGACGATCTTCGAGCTCAGTTCGATGATCTTGACTTCAGTTTTGATTCTTTATCGCTGAGCTCAGTTAGACGATAGTAGAGCTCAGTTCGACATTTTTCTGAAGAGTTGAATGATTTTCAAGATTCAAATTCAGGACAGTTAAGGAGTTATTCGGCAATTAATTCAGAAGATTTTCTAGCCGTTCTCATTTATTCTGGACCAAGTTTCAAGGGATTATCAAGGAATGTTTCTTTGGAATTTCCCCCAGAAGACAATTGTAATTAAGGAAGTCAATTAATGACATGCCAACGACTATTCTTGACAGAGGATCATTTTCTATTAAGAACCAGGGAATAAATTAAAAGTTTTTGAATCTCTCCAACACACAACATAGAGACACATAACAAAATATTCTCCGAACAACATCTTTCTCAACATCAACTGTTCACAAGAGAAAAGGAGAAAGAGCTGTAGACATTCTTTGTCTAAAAGAATTCACTCAAGAACACACATCGAAAGGAGATCAACAAATCTGAAATCTTCAGATCCCTTTGATTCAAGTGTTCAAGGCCAACATCTTTCAAGACTCCAGACACCTAACATTTCAGCTGTTGCTGAAATTATCATTTGCTGGAGATCAACTTCTGAAGGCCTATCACCCTACAGCAAAGCTTCATTTCCTGAACATCTTAAGAACTCAGGGGGAGCTTTGACAACATCAAATCCACATAGTCTTCTCAGCTGCTTTGAGAAAGAGAAGACTTCCATCATTCTCTCATCCCCATCTCTGTAAAGGGTTTTTCAAACTCCCTTCAAAAGTTTGTGCTTGGTTTTTGAGCACCTTGTCAAAAGCTCATTGGTGGCAAGACACCTGATCAAAAAATCTGATTTGGTTTTTGAGCACCTTATCAAAAGCTCATTGGTGCCCAGGACACCTGATCAACTCGTCCTGCAGTGGATTCCTACCTAGGGTGGTAGAAGAGTGGATGTACCCAAGTTTAGGGGAACCACTATAGCTCCTTGTGTCTTCTGGCTTGCTTATCTTTATTTTTGTTTCTGGCTGTGATTGTTTTGTGATTATTTAGGATCTGTGACTAGTTTCTTTTGTAGGTTACTTCAATTGTTTAGATTTAATTTTTGCTTCCCTGTTCACTCAGATTACAACAACTGTTGTAAAAAGTTTTTAAGCACCATACTCTATTCACCCCCTCTAGAGTATATCAGATCTAGCTGCACTTTCAAAATCTGTCGACAACGCTGTGTCGACACTAAGGGCCAGACTTATGTCGACATTATCAAGAGCTGTGTTGACACACAGAGAAGCTGTCGACATATTCCAGAATTCTGTCGACAACAACTGTGTCAACACACAGAACTTGTGTCGTCACACACCAGAATTCTGTCGACACCAACTTTGTCAAGATAAGGAGTGTTTGTGCCGACACACAGAACTTATGTCGACACATTCCACAGAAGCTGTGTCGACAATAACAAGACTTGTGTCGACACATGGACTATGGGTGTCGACACATATGAAGTATTCAGACAACATTCTCTGCTGCTGAGTCAAAGAAGGCTGAAATAATACAAGTGAAGACTTGACAGCTATCATTACTGACGTTGCTGTCACATCTGTCAGAGATGTAAGAAGACTGTTTGAAACTGGAACAGCCGGTTACCATGGATGAAGCCTATATATAGATGTGCTCTCTCAACAATCAGGGAGAGAACAACAACTACAAGAACAACACTTGCAGAACAGAGAGAAGTTAATCAAGCCAATCAATTATAATCTCTGAAGGATTGAGAATCTAGAAGAAGAGAAAGAAACAGTCAACAGATTGTAGAGAGAGAAAAACAAGAAGGAGAGAAGTTCTCATCCAGTGAAGGCAGATTCTGAATAGTCTGTTTGAAGAATTCAGATCAAGTCTGAAGAAGAATTCAGATTAATTTCTGAAGGAAGCTGATTGAAGATCAACTCCAACATCAAGAAGATTTACCCTATTATGTTCAGATTCAAGAAGCTTTGAAGAAAGCTAAGTCAGGTTGATCCTTAAAGAAATCAGTTCTATCAAGAACTGATCAAGAAGCCTTCAACCAATTCTCTCTCCATCTGGTTGAAGATATCAACATCTTTTCATCATCAATTTTTGTAGGATCTGTAATAGATCTGAGTTTAGGAGATTTACATCTCTGAGTTGTAAGCCTAAATTATAAAGGCTGAGGTAGGGCTGAGGTAGGGCTGAGTGCCTGAGGTGGGGAATCTGTTCCCTGAGTTATAGGTGAAAGTTCACCTAGTGTCAACTATGTTCACCTATGGGGGGGGGGGGAGGGTGGAATAGGTGACGCGCAGTGCTTTTGCGGAATTTAATTTGTACCTGCACACGAAAATAAAACAACACAGCACAACAGAGTACACAGGCTATTTATAGTGGTTCCCCGACTTGGGTACATCCACTTCCCCCCTTCGACCTATCTCCCAACAAGGGATGACTCGATCTCTTCTCCAACGGGATTGAAATCCAATCCCTGCACTATCGGAAGGAACCCTTCCACACGTAGGAGTCAACACTCCCACAAACCGGGTTGCACCCAACCCTTACAACTAGGAACCAACGTTCCTTTACAACAAAAGTAAAATAGAATGTACAAGAAATACAAACTACGTGTGGAGACTACGGTGTCCCTCTTCGTTGACGACGTGATCTTGAAGTCTACAAAAAGTCCACAACCTTGGTCTCTCTTGGAGAGGATCTCCCCGGAACCGGCGGCGGCAAGAAGGGCGGCGGCTAGGTTCACGGGATCGGCGACGACGACGAGTACGACTGCTGTTCTTTAGAGATCCAAACTTCGTAGCGAAGCTAGCTAGGTCTACCAATGGTCACTCGAGGATCGGTCGTCTCGATCGATTCGGACGGGGAAGTTTTTCCCGATCAACAAATCGAGAGACAAGGGATCTCTGGATAGATGCGTGAGACTCAAGCTTTGCTAAGTTTCTGTCGTCGGAGATCGGGAAGAAACGCGATCAACAGCGGCGACCAACTTGCTCGAGCGACGACGACGGCGGCAGCGGAGCAGAACTCGCGATTTTAGGGTTAGATCGTGCTCGGCTTCTTTTCTATCTGTATACTGTTCAAAATACCTGTATATATATACTGTAGACAACTTGAATAAGACCGTTGTGGGACCCACAAGAAGAATCCCTAAATCTCGGTCCAGGACATTGACAGCGGCAGAATCCGGTTCAGGAAGTTCCAGAAAATCGCCCAAGTCAAAATCGGTGAGAATCGAAAGTGAATCTCGCCGAATCGTCGAGAATCAAAGGTGATTCTCGACGATTTGGCGAGAATCAAAGATGATTCTCGTCGAATTTGCCTTGGTTGCACGCACTGCTTTAGGTCGGGTCGAGACGACGAGAATCAACCAGTGATTCTCGACGATTCGACGAGAATCACTTGGTGATTCTCGCCGAATCGGCGAGAATCACTTGGTGATTCTCGTCGATTCTTACTTAGAAGCAGAGGTGCTCGCTAAGAAGTAGCTGGATTGAGTTCGGCGAGAATCAGCCACTGATTCTCGACGAATCGGCGAGAATCACTTGGTGATTCTCGTCGATTTACACTTAGACGAATTTTCGTCTTTCCACCCATGAGGTGCTCCTTGACCCATCCTTGCTCCTTGTCTGCTCCTGCATAGTTACAACCCTGTTCTTGAAAGTAAGTGCACTCCAATAGAGAGAGTACACGTAGGCCAACACACTGATCTGCTCAACGAGGGATTACGTCGTGCAGACCCATGTATATTGACCTGCTGCACCCTGACATTGGTGTGCACTTAGCGTGGAAGAACTGCAAGCACAACTTGAAATACTTTGTCAAATACATTGTCTATTTACCTTAGCTTGTCCAGGGGCTTCTTCAAATAAGGTACGTTGTGGATACAATACCCAACAATCTCCCCCTATTTGAAGAAGCCTAAACCCTACAAGCTAAGGTGAATAGAGCATATGGGAATGAAAATCCTAAATTTGAAATTGAGTTGAGTGAGGTATTCATTACCGATACCAATTTCGTGCGAGCAAACTTGGGAGCCACCTTAGCCTTAGCCGAGAGGGTAATCTCCCCATTTTCGGCTTCTACAAATCTGGGTCTGTAGCATTTGACCCCTTGCTCCCCCTCAGTTCTTGCATCTGTGCTCACACTCGAGTTCCTTGCTCCCCCTCAGTTCTTGCACGAGCCTGGAGCTTCTGTAGACTTCATTCCTCATAATTTAGCATCCCCAATTCAGTCTTGAAAAGACTGAACTTGGCCTCGTCTAAGGGCTTTGTGAATATGTCAGCAATTTGCTTGTCCGTGGGGACATAACAGAGAGAGATGTCCTTGTTCTCCACGTGCTCCCGAATAAAGTGGTAGCGCACTTCAATATGCTTCGTTCTGCTGTGCGATACTGGATTGTTGGCAATCGCAATAGCACTGGAGGAGTCGCAGTACATTGGTATTTCCTTGAACTGAAGGTCGTAGTTGGCTAACTGGTTTCTGATCCATAGGAGTTGTGCGCAACAGCTGCCTGCCGAGATGTACTCAGACTCTGCTGTGGAGGTTGTAACACAATTCTGTTTCTTGCTGTTCCATGAGATAAGCCTCTTGCCGAGGAATTGACACGTCCCGGAGGTGCTTTTCCTGTCATCCCTACTCCCTGCAAAATCAGCATCTGAAAAGCCTATTAGCTCGACATCATTATTTCTCGGGTACCACAAGCCAAGATTGGGAGTACCTTTAAGGTATCTTAGAATTCGCTTTGCAGCGACATAGTGAGATTCCTTAGTGTTCACCTGATATCTGGCACAGACACATGTGGAGAACATGATATCCGGTCTACTGGCAGTAAGGTAGAGCAGGGATCCAATGATGCTTCTGTATTTGGTTTCATTGAAAGGTTTACCTTTCTCATCCTTATCCAGAGACATAGTGGATCCCATTGGAGTCCTCATAGAGGTTGCATTCTCCATACCGAATTTCTCCAGGAGTTCATTTGTGAACTTCGTCTGAGAGATGAAGATTCCATCCTCAGACTGTTTCACTTGAAGTCCCAAGAAATACTTGAGCTCTCCCATACTGCTCATTTCAAACTTTCCTTGCATAAGTTTAGAAAACTTTTTGCAAAGATTGTTGTCCGTTGAGCCGAATATAATGTCATCGACATAGATTTGCACCAGCAAAATCTTGCCTTTGACTTCCCTGAGAAACAATGTTTTATCTATTTTACCTCTAGAGAACTTGTTCTCAAGAAGAAAACTAGATAAAGTCTCATACCAAGCTCGTGGAGCTTGTTTTAAACCATATAATGCTTTATTAAGAAAATAAACATGATTAGGATAAGTAGGATTGACAAAACCTGGGGGTTGAGCGACGTATACTTCCTCTTTCAGGTCTCCGTTCAAGAATGCTGATTTCACATCCATTTGATAGACTGTGAATCCTTTGCGTGAATCATACGCCAGGAATAATCTGATTGCCTCGAGCCTTGCTACTGGTGCGAAGGTCTGGTCGAAGTCAATCCCCTCCTCCTGTCTGTAACCTTGAGCCACCAGCCTGGCCTTGTTCTTTACGATGACACCATGTTCATCCAGTTTGTTTCTGAAGATCCACTTGGTGCCAATCACATTCTGCTTGTATGGTCTGGGAACTAGCGTCCAAATGTTGCAACGTTCGAATTGATGTAGTTCATCTTGCATGGCCAGAATCCATGCCGCATCCTTGTTCGCCTCGTCGAACTTCTTTGGCTCAACCTGTGATAGGAAGCTAAGATGCAATACATCGTTAATAGTACCTCTTCGAGTTCTGACACCGACACGAGGATCTCCGATGATCTGATCTCTAGGATGATCCCTCACGTGCCGGAGCTCAAGAAGTCTGGCGTCTGGAGCTTCGACTACTTCTTGGGCTTCTCCTTCTTCTAAGATATTTGTTCCATTTTGATCTTCAACATTTTCAGATGACGTGGAGGTGGAAACTTTGACGTACTTAGGAGTGTCATCTTTAGCGGTCTCATCCAGACTCAGCTGTTCAAGTCGTGCACCTGCATCTTCAAGAATACCACTGAAAGAATTGCTGTTAAGCAAACTTCCTTCATCAAATACAACATTTATTGATTCTTCTACCACTAAGGTTTTCTTATTGAAGACCCTATAAGCCCGACTGTGGGAACTATAGCCCATGAATATGCCTTCGAAGCATTTTTCACCAAATTTAGTACGCGGGTACTTCCCATTATTCAGTACATAGTATCTGCAACCAAAAATCCGCAAGTAGGACATGGTTGGTTTCCTGCCTTTCAGTAGCTCGTAAGGCGTCTTACGATGATGCTTGTTGATCAATGCTCGGTTTTGTACATGACAAGCTGTATTGACAGCCTCTGCCCAGAAGTATTCCGGGAGAGAAGCGTCTTTCAACATTGTCGTGCAGGCTTCAATGAGAGTTCTATTTCTCCTCTCCGCAACTCCATTTTGCTGAGGAGTGTGCGGGGAGGAAAACTCATGAAAGATATTGTGTTCTTCACAAAATTCTGTCATAGCACCAGATTCGAATTCTGTTCCATGGTCACTTCTGATTTTGACCACTGAGCAGTTAAATTCATTCTGAACCTGCTTGACAAAACTAGTGAAGATGTCAAACGTATCTGACTTTCGTTTCAAAAAGAACACCCATGTAAACCGAGAATGATCATCAACTATCACTAGCGTATAGGACTTGCCTCCCAAGCTATGAACTTGCATTGGACCAAACAAGTCCATATGTAAAAGGTAAAGACATCGGGAAGAGTCTTTGTCTGCGATGCTCTTAAAGGTAGCCCTAGTCTGTTTGCCCATCTGGCATGCAGGACAGGGGCTATCTTTGATGCACTTGATACTGGGAGCATACCTTACTAAGTTTTTAGAAAACAGCATACTAATTGTCTTGAAATTAATATGTGCCAATCTCTTGTGCCATTGATCACAAAGAGATGCACTGCCTGTTGCCACAAGGCATACGGGGGTAGATGAATCTATACTGAGAAAATCTAAGCAGAAGATATTTCTGCTCCTAATGCTTGATAATACCGTCTCAGAAGAGGTACGTGAAATTATCAGACATTTATCCTTGCAGAACTTAACGTCATAACCTTTGTCACATAACTGACTTACACTGATCAGGTTATGGTTTAACCCTTCAACATAAGCCACGTCGGTGATAGAGATTATACCGTTGGAAATCATACCGTAACCTCTGGTGACTCCTCGATCTGACCCTCCAAAGATGACTTTGGGTCCATTCTCGACTGGAGTGTAATCACGCAGCAGGCTTCTTATCCCAGTCATATGCCGGGAGCATCCACTGTCCAAATACCAGATCGGCGTTTTGGTGGCCTTTGGACATTCCTGCAAAACAAAATTAATTTGCCTTAGGAACCCAATCAAACTTGGGTCCTAGATTCCTGGTTAGCACACTCCCCCTCGGTTGGTTAACCCTACGAGTGGTCGGCCTCGCATTGCTAACATAGGGAGTCTCGTCATACCTTGGATTAAACCAACAATCCACGGCAAAGTGACCGACTTTGCCACAGCACCAACAGTCGAATCTGTTGTACCTCTTCCTAGGCTCCTGCCTTACCCTGGGAACGGTGGGTATAGCTGGGGCCTTGGATCTGGAGGTGGAGGCCTCATGGTGATAGCAGTCACATGACTTCGTCACCTTCTGTATAACAGGCTTGGCTTTTGGTGCCTGCTTTCCATTATGGCCGCTAGAGAATTGACCATAATTTCCCAAGTGGATTTCCTCATAAGGTGCCTTGAAGGCACTCTCACCGAAGTTCCGGGGAAAGGTCCAACCATCATATCGGCTCTTTCGCTTTGCAACCGAGGGCCGGAAATGATGACCAAAGGTTGATTCAAAGTCATGTTGGTTGCAAGGAAAGCTAGGCTTTCTGAACGCAACAGGACTAAGAGGATCCTTACCCTTTTCATCAGCAGAGGCCTTCTTGGCGGCCTTATTCTTCCTCTGGTTCCTGTTTCTCCTGGATGATGAACCAGATACCCCTACATGCCCCAAGCCAGCTCCTTTGGCCTGAGCAGAGAAGGTATCAACGACTGGAAGAACTATTTTTGGCATAGAGAAGCTCTTGACGATCTTCCTTTCTGCCGCAAGTTGTTCTTCCAACTTGTCGACTTCCTCCTGCTTAAGATCAAGGAGCTTTAAAGACTCTGAATGCTTTGAAGTCAGGTCGAGGTGCTCCTGTCGGAGAGAAATCAAGCTAGTGATCTCTTCCCTTAGAGATACACACTCACCCTTAAGGAATTTCACTTCCTTCTTCTCAGCCTTCAGTCTCTTACGACACTCCTCGAAAGTGTTGAGCAGAAGCTCATATTTCTCGAGGAGCTCCGCTTCATGAGCCGAAGGGCTATCGTCAGGTTCATCATACTGAGACTCAGGATCAGAGTCAGAGTCGGAGAGAGGGGTGTGAGCTTTTACCTTCCCAGTAAATGGGGGACATTCTCCTTCTGAGTCGGAGCGACCCACCAGCCCGAAGTAGGCTTCCTCATCATCACTGGAGTCTGAGGAATCAGACTCGCTCAGTGTCTTTGGCCTTTTGGCGATGTAGCTCCGCTCCTTCTTCTTATCTCTAGAGGATTTGTGCTCCTCTTCTTTCCCTTTTTCTCTCTTGCCTTGATAGCAGTCGGCCACGACGTGTCCTGGCTTATTGCATCCAAAGCAAATAATGTCAGAGGAGCGATGTTTGTTCGGTATAGATGCATACCTGTCAGAAGAATAATTTTTCTTCTGTTGCCTGGAGGAGGAGCCGTCTCTCTTTCTTTGATTCCTCATCTTGAGGAACTTCTTGAACTCTCGAGTGATGAGGGAGAAATCCTCCTCCGACAGCTCTGAGCTGGAGGAGCATGGCTCGGAGTCCTCCTCCTCATCCTTTTTCCTAGCACGGTATGAAACCGCACCCTTGCCTTTTCTGGAGTGACTCGCTTTTAGAGCCACAGTCTTTTCTTTGGCTGCCGCCTTCTCTGCTTCTTCTTCTGCTTTTCTGGTGTTCAGCTGAAGCTCATAGGACATCAGCTTCCCAAACAGAATTTGTGGATCAGTTTCAGCTAGTCTGCCAAACTCTCTGATGGCGCAGATCTTTGTGTCCCATTCCTTTGTAAGGGACCTAAGGAATTTATCATTGAGTTCACCGTTAGTGAACACTCTTCCATAGCCTTTGAGGGCATTGACAATCTTGAGTAAGTTCTCGTAGGTGACTCCGATCTCTTCCTTAGGCCCTTGTCTGAAGGCCTCATATTTCTGGTTCAGGAGGGATCTCCGATCATACCTCACTTCATCCGTGCCCTCCATTAGGATAATCAGGCACTGCCAGATCTCCTTTGCTGTCCTGCAATTGCTGAAGTTTTGCATCATTGAGTCATCAACTGCGCTAACCAAAATGTTCCGTGCCTTCATGTCAAGTCCCACTAACACCATCTCGTCCTTGTCCATTTCAGAAAGTGTCTTCGGCACTTTCTTGGTGGGATCAATGGTGGAGGCCTTAGTGGGGACATAAGGTCCCTCCTCCACGATCATGAAGAGTCGAGGATCAACTGCTTCCATGTAGAACCTGATCCTTTCCTTCCAGATAGGAAAGTTGAGCCTGGTGCACACTGGGATCTTGCCGAAGAACTTGAGCCCGTCCATAGTAGATGTTTGCCTCCTTCTTGACACTAGCGACAGGATTTAACTCAAGGTGTTAACCTTATTGATGAGGAACCTCGCTTTGATACCAGTTGAAAGTCCACCTAGTGTCAACTATGTTCACCTAGGGGGGGGGGGGGAATAAGTGATGTGCAGCGCTTTTGCGGAATTTAATTTGTACCTGCACACAAAAATAAAACAACACAGTACAACAGAGTACACATGCTATTTATAGTGGTTCCCTGACTTGGGTACATCCACTTTCCCCCTTCGACCTATCTCCCAACAAGGGACGACTCGGTCTCTTCTCCAACGGGATTGAAATCCAATCCCTGCACTATCGGAAGGAACCCTTCCACACGTAGGAGTCAACACTCCCACAAACCGGGTTGCACCCAACCCTTACAACTAGGAACCAACGTTCCTTTACAACAAAAGTAAAATAGAATGTACAAGAAATACAAACTACGTGTGGAGACTACGGTGTCCCTCTTCGTTGATGACGTGATCTTGAAGTCTAGAAAGAGTCCACAGCCTTCGTCTCTCTTGGAGAGGATCTCCCCGGAACCGGCGGCGGCAGGAAGGGCGGCAGCTAGGTTCACGGGATCGGCGGCGACGACGAGTACGGCTGCTGTTCTTTAGAGATCCAAACTTCATAGCGAAGCTAGCTAGGTCTACCAACGGTCACTCGAGGATCGATCGTCTCGATCGATTCGGACGGGGAAGTTTTTCCCGATCAACAAATCGAGAGATAAGGGATCTCTGGATAGACGCGTGAGACTCAAGCTTTGCTAAGCTTCTGTCACCGAAGATCGGGAAGAAACGCGATCAACAGCGGTGACCAACTTGCTCGAGCGACGACGACGGCGGCGGCGGGGCGGAACTCGCAATTTTAGGGTTAGATCGTGCTCGGCTTCTTTTCTATCTGTATACTGTTCAAAATACCTGTATATATATACTGTAGACAACTTGAATAAGACCGTTGTGGGACCCACAAGAAGAATCCCTAAATCCCGGTCCAGGACATTGACAGCGGCAGAATCCGGTTCAGGAAGTTCCAGAAAATCGCCCAAGTCAAAATCGGTGAGAATCGAAAGTGAATCTCGCCGAATCGTCGAGAATCAAAGGTGATTCTCGACGATTTGGCGATAATCAAAGATGATTCTCGTCGAATTTGCCTTGGTTGCACGCACTGCTTTAGGCCGGGTCGAGACGACGAGAATCAACCAGTGATTCTCGACGATTCGACGAGAATCACTAGTGATTCTCGCCGAATCGGCGAGAATCACTTGGTGATTCTCGTCGATTCTTACTTAGAAGCAGAGGTGCTCGCTAAGAAGTAGCTGGATCGAGTTCGGCGAGAATCAACCACTGATTCTCGACGAATCGGCGAGAATCACTAGTGATTCTCGCCGAATCGGCGAGAATCACTTGGTGATTCTCGTCGATTTACACTTAGACGAATTTTCGTCTTTCCACCCATGAGGTGCTCCTTGACCCATCCTTGCTCCTTGTCTACTCCTGCATAGTTACAGCCCCGTGCTTGAAAGTAAGTGCACTCCAATAAAGAGAGTACACGTAGGCCAACACACTGATCTGCTCAACGAGGGATTACGTCGTGCAGACCCGTGTATATTGACCTGCTGCACCCTGACATTGGTGTGCACTTAGCGTGGAAGAACTGCAAGCACAACTTGAAATACTTTGTCAAATACATTGTCTATTTACCTTAGCTTGTCCAGGGGCTTCTTCAAATCAGGTACGTTGTGGATACAATACCCAACAGTAGGCCTGTGAAAGAGGCCGAGATAGGGTTTTTGCCAGAGTTGTAGGAGTGGGGTGTCACTCTGAGTTATAGGCCTGTGTAAGAGGCTGAGGTAGGGCTTGTGCCTGAGTTATAGGAGTGTGGATTCACTTCGAGTTGTAGGAACCAGTCGTGGTTCTGAGCTATAAGATCTGCGGATCTGAGAAGAAGAAAGGAAGTTAGGCCGAATCTAGTACACTACTAGATAGACAAATGGGGAAAGTGAATGTACCCATCATTTGGGGAACCATTATAAAACTGGTGTGCAATCTGTGAATGCTGTGTATGTGAATGCTGTGTTGTACTTTTTGCTAAATACATTACTGTACTAGATAGAATTATCTGCCTAATTTAGAAAAAGAATTGAACCTATTCACCCCCCTCTAGGTGTTTAGAATATCTTGAAACCAATTCTTTCAAGTGGTATCAGAGGGAGGTTACTCAAAGAATATACCTAACAGTCTGAGTAGATCTCCAAGGCAGAAATCTATAGGCAAAATGGATTCCATTGAGAATCATAAGGAGTTTGGTTCTATGAAGTTACCTATATGCAGTAAAGAGATTTTTGGCATATGGAAAGAAAGAGTTATATTATTTATGGAAGCTTCAGATCCAAGAATCTACATGACAGTCAAAGAAGGGCCATTCATCCCTATGAAAGTCTCAGTTCTTGATGCAAATCTCAGGACACCAAAGGAGTATTCTGAAATGACAAAGGATGAGATCATCTTGGCTATTATGAATAAGAGAGCACAAAATATAATAGTCAGTGCCATAGATGATTCAACATTCCAAAATTTGATTCACTGAAAGACCTCCAAAGAAATGTGGGACACTCTTATTGTCTACATGAAAGGTTCAGAAGAGGTGAGAGAAGACAAAAAGTCTATGCTGAATCAGGAGTATGAAAGTTTTAGACAATCTGAAACAGACAGCATAACTGAATGTTACCAGAAATTCTTCAGAATAATTAATGAACTGATGTCATATGGAAGAGTATTCAGTACATATGAGTTAAATGATAAGTTTCTGAGATCATTGACTAAAGACTGAGACACAAAGATATGTGACATTAAAGAAGTGGCCAGACTTGCAGAAATTTCACCTCCAACATTATTTGGCAAACTGCTTTCATATGAAATGCAGCTGATGGTCAGAAAGGAGGAGGAGAAAAGTAATAAAGTTGATTACAGAGATAAGTCAGTGACTTTCAAGATTGAAGCCATTAGAAAGGATAGGAGGATGTCTCCATCACCACCTAGGAAAGCTGCAGAAGTTGTTTCAGAAAGTTCAGACAGTCACACATCAGATAGTCCAAATTCTGATGAAGACTTAGCAGCTTTCTCAAAACAATTTCAAAGGTTTTTGAAGAAGAAACAGTGGAGATCCAAGCCATCATCCTCACAATCCAAGGATGATTACTATCAGAAAAAGAAATCCTGTAGGAAGGACAGGTATAACTCTAAACCTAGTAGATTATCTTCAACTAAGATTGTTTGCTATTGCTGTAACAGGCCTGGACATGTGGTAACTGATTGTCCTGACAAAAGGAAAAAAATCTAATGATAAGAAGAAACTAAAAAATAAGGGCAAGAAGGAGAAATCCCTTGTTGTAAAGAAGCAAAAAAGTTGGTCAGATTCTTCATCATTAGATTCTGAGTCTGAAGCTGAAGCTGAAGCATATATAGGACTGTTGGCAACTAAAGAGGATGTAGAAGAGGCTGAGTTCTTGAAGTGGCTGGATTCAGTAAATGAAATTGAAGAACCTTGTTATAAAGGGCTGATGTCCTTGACTGAAGAAGATCAGTGACAGGATCGACTTGAACCTAGTAGTAAACAATTCTTCAATAGATTCTAATTACTATACTGGTTCAGAATCAGAAGCATCTGCATCAAGAGATGTAGATGAATCTGAATCTGAAGGAGATGTTCATCAACTTACTGATGAATATGGTGACCTGCTACAAACACTTAAGAAAAGCAAAATCCTTAATAAAGCACAGGCCAAGGAAATTGCTGATCTTAAGCAGGCTGCATTAGATTTAGAAAAATTGCAGGATCTAAAGATGAATGAAGTAGACAAACTGAAAAACATAACTATTATTCAGATGGGTACTATTACATTCAAGAATGATCAAATCAAAAGTCTGGAAGTCAAACTTCAGAAGGAAAAGGATCTGATGGCTAAGTTCTCTAAGCCAAAATCAGTCTTACCTTTAATTGATGACTTTATTCCCAAAAAGGGTAAGACAGGATTGAGTTTTGAGGGAAATGCAAGGGCTGCCAATTCCAAAAGAAAAGGCAAAGCCCCAGTACAGCCTCTAGCCTTCAAACCCCCCATTTACTTCAGAAAAGTATGGCAGCCAACTAACAGATATGATCATGATATCATACATGGTTATGGTAAGCCTGAAATTCTGAATGATAAGGGTGTAGCTCCAGCACTCAAGCAAAGAACTACTGTACCAACAATATTAAGAACAGCTGACAGCAATGCTGTTAGAACTGTACCTAAAAAGAAGTATAATAAATATGAGTGTTGGTGCTGTGGTAAGATAGGGCATTATGCCATGGATTGCTGGCACAATACCAGTGTCAGGAAGAATGTCAGCTTACTTATGAGGAAGGCTGCTGGTAAGAATATCAAGTTTCGTTCTAACATGAACCTAGAACCCAATAAAAGTTGGGGTTCTAAGGTAAATTAATTTTATTTGCTGCAGGTGGGTCCAAGTTGCCATGCCCCTATATGGTACTTAGACAGTGGATGTTGCAGGAACATGACTGGAACAAGAAGAATGTTAAAGGACTATACTCCCATAGAGAATGGACCCAAAGTGATCTTTGGTGGATCAGAAAAAGGGGTCATAAAAGGGTTTGGTAACATTTCTTCTAGTTCTATAACAATCACTCAAGTGGCTTATGTAAAAGGTTTGAAACGTAACTTGATAAGTATAAGTCAGCCGAGTGATCTTGGGTATGACATTTTATTTATTAAGAATGGGTGTCAGATCAAAAGGACAAGTGATCAGAAGGTGATCTTGTCTGGTTATAAAAATAGGAATGTTTATTGTTTAAATTTTGATTATGAAAACATGAAATCTCCTGTATGTTTAGTTGTAGATGAGAAAGCATCTCAGTGTGTCCAATGACACAAGAGGCTAGCTCATCTAAACTATAAGACTATAGGCCAGCTCTATAGTTTAGAGTTAGTGAGGAATGGTCCCTAATTTAAGTGCATAAAAGAGGGTATATGTTCAGCTTGTCAAAAAGGAAAGCAGGCCAAATCCTCTTTTCATAGTCTTGATACCAAAGACTCTGTGAGGTGTTTGTACCACTTGCATATGTATCTATTTGGTCTTATGCCAGTTCATAGTCTAGGTAGGAAAGTCTATACTTTTGTGGTAGTAGATGACTATTCTAGATATACATGGGTTTTCTTTTTGAGGCAGAAATCTGAAACCACTACTGTCTTTCATAACTTTGTTAAACAAATTTAGAATGGTCCAGCTCTGTTCTGGAGGAAATAAGGCCGAAAAAGAGATTCCTCCTCCTCATTTCACCTTCTTCTTCATTCTCAAAGTGAAAGCAAGGGAGAAAAGCTAAGGAAAGGGAAGGAGAAAAAGAGGAGCAGCCATCGCGGTGTCATCTCGGTTCAGGCAAGCGGTGTTCTTCACCCTTGCCAATCTTGTTTTCTTGTTGTTTTTGATTGTGCAAGTTTAACTATCTTTCCCCTTTCAATTTTCATAACTTGTTCTTCTTATTTTGCACCTCAGTTTGGTCTAAATAGCTTAGCCTTGTTACTCTTACTTTTGTTTAGAATTCACAAGCATAAATAATCTTGTCTTTCAAGAATTTCCCAATCTATATTCTTACCTAGTGTTCATCTCATTTTGTCATGTTTTCCCTTGGATTGCTCGATTCGTTACTTTCTTGTTCATATGATTCGCGAGCTTGTTGGATTTAATCGATGTTGTTACTTGTGAGGTTCGTTTATGGTGAAGTAGAGATCCAAATTCTATCAAGTTTGACATAACTTGGGCAATTTGTAGTCATGAGTCAGGACGA
The DNA here is from genome assembly GCA_039583875.1 of Platanthera guangdongensis. Lineage (NCBI taxonomy): Eukaryota > Viridiplantae > Streptophyta > Magnoliopsida > Asparagales > Orchidaceae > Platanthera > Platanthera guangdongensis. The sequence goes on from CM077167.1 coordinate 115,211,778, forward strand.
TGAAAGGAAACATGTTTAGCTTGGGTTATAGTGAGTTTTGCGAGGCGAATTGTGAACCATGATAGGAGCGTTTGTGTGAGGATTCGGTAAGGGGTGGTGTGGTTTCAGCCTTGGTGGCCACCGGGTTTTGTTTTGTGGTGTAAAACACCGTTTTGGCCGCAATTTGGGCTGGCTTTTATTGGTGCGTTCCACTTTAGGGCCGCCACCAAAAGACCCTTGTGGAATCGAACTTAACTGCTGCCTAAGTTTCACGCTTATAATTGTTTCTTGTTATCAAGATGATGGAATTGGTATATATATGTGTTGCCTTTTTGCTCCTGCGGATTGAGCAGGACTTGATGAGTATTTCACGCACTTGGTGCGTTTTACACTTTGGGTTGGCAGTGTTTAACACTTGTTTTCCACCCTGTTCTTTTCACTCGTTTTCCATGAAACTTGCTACGGGGTTGGTAAGCCCCTTCGTCATATTTTATGAACTTCATGCTCTATTTTGTAGCTTTGATGATTGCTGAGGTGATCTTTCTTGAATGCCTCAGGTGCAGGTTGTAGCCGGTTGAGCGGCTAGTGCTTGGGTAGAGTTTCTTTGGAGCTAGCCGAGCTTACTTAGCGAGGTAGTTCTTTACTTTGTTGTACAGACATACATACGCCCCAATGGGTTCGTGTCAGCTTGTTGGCGCCCATTGGTGGCTTCCTTTACTTGCTACATATGAATGCTAGACTGCTATTATGAATCATTGGGATGATCTCTACTTGCTCTTGGGACTGTTTTATGCTAGGTTGCATTAGGTATTTTAAGCTAAACAAAACCTACTATTGTATAGTATTCATAACATGTTTTGGTCAACTAATCACGTATTTTCCAAACGTAAAAATGATGATTTCTTATATTCTTATACATCTAGAATGCATGTGGGAGATCGTCATAAGTAAACTAAAGTATTTTCCGCTGCGTACAAATACACGTTTTGATCCCTAAGGCCGAGGGATACGACCATCAAACTAAACGGTTTTCTTACATACAGCTGATGGTTTTCAACTACTAAAGTAGCGTCGAGGGTTTGCCTGAGCGTGTGCAGTTATCCCCTGCACGACGTGGCATCATAACACGTAGTTCCTCTTACTCTGATACGATGTACTCGTTGAGGAAATGCGGGTTGTGACATCACGCCCCTAGGTCACGCCCGTGACCTAGGGCGTGTCGGGTTCGGAACCGTCGTCTTCAAGTCTTCAAAATGTTGGCACGAAACTGCCAAAAATCGTTAATTGGCAGGTCACGCCCCTAAGTCATGCCCGTGAACTATGGCGTGTCTTGTCAGTTGATGAAAATGGAGGGAAGCAGAAATGACGGGAATAACTCCGGCCATTATTGGAAGGGTCACGCCCATGGTCACGCCCGTGACCAAGGGCGTGTGATGCAAAAACTGCCAGGTCTTGAAACTACTGCATTAACTTGGCACGTCGGGATGTCACGGCTCGAAGTCATGCCCGTGACCGATATTACACGCCCGTTCTAGGGCATGTAACTTTAATCCGACGTGGATTGGAGGTCTGGATCATCATCAGCGTGTCACGCCTGGCTGACATGCCCGAGTCAGCATGGTCACACCCATGACCAATGGGCGTGTACTTTTAATTGACGTGGCAGTGAGCTCTGGAGCATGCGCCGGGATCACGCCTGGGTGTCACGCTCGTGACCTGGTGGTCACGCTCATGACCGGGGCGTGTACTTTGCACTTTTTTCGGCTTTGTCCAGCTTTGTCTCCTAATCAATCCTGTGAACTCCATATTGAAATTTGCAGCCCAGATTAATCCTAAAATAAGAAATTAAAGAGATTAGATCATAAAATCATAAAATGTATTTATAAACAAATTAATTATTAAATAAAAAAATATATAAAAATATGGAAAAAATTAGAGTTATCAAATACCCCATACTTACTCGTTTGCTCGTCCCGAGTAAACAACTTTTCATAGAGAGTAGAAAAATTTTAACGCTAGAAACGAAAATTGAACCTAAGGAGTACAATGCGAAGTCTTATGTCTATGCACATAGTTATTTTTGTAGAAAAACCTACTCAGCATACAAATTAGTTTTCACTTTTTTAAAATGTGTTTTCACTTATTATTTTTACTTCGAAAATGAAAACTCGGTAAATCTTAAAATCACATTTAGGGAGAAAGTAACGTTTTTACTAAGATAACATTGCACAAATCGAAGATCGGGATACCCTCCAAAGAAATCCATCAATGTCGATGGTCATAGGCTTGCCCTTTCACACTCTCGCCATGACACTAGTTTAACTTATAAGCACAAATCAGTAGGACTTAACTAGGTTGAAATGTAGGCTTAGGTTTTTGGTTTGGAAAATCAAAGATAAAAACGATGGGTAGACACACCAAAATCTAATGAGAGCTTGTACAAAAGAAATAAATTGAAGAACTCCGCCAATTCCTAAATTCTTTTGTTTCTTTTTCTTAACATGTTGAAGATTTTTTTCAACTTCCTCTATTTTTTTCATTTTTTTTCTATAATTCTTTTCTTCTTTTCTCTTTTTTTAGAGGTGGAATGAAAAATAAAACAATTTTTTTTTTCAATTAGCCACCAAAATAAAATGACTCCTAATCACTCATAAACCGATTTTGTATATATAATTTCAAGCTCGGTCTTAAGCGTGTAATTAAGATGCTTTTTAGGCTTTGGTAAAGTGTTGGTGGGGCTAATACAAAAGGAAGGGTATAGGCTCAAATTGGCTTAGCAAAGATAAAACGTTAGGTAAGGGTGCAAAGGCTCAAATTTGCTAAAAGAAGTGCCTAAATCATTTTTATGCTAATGAGTTTAACCTATACAAAGTCTTGAGAATAGCTGGAGCGCAAGTTCTAAACATCGAGAAAGAATACCTCTTTCATGATCCGCGAAATATCTCTCTAGTAAACTTCTACACACTCTCCTAAACTCTTCTTAGATTTTACCGGTTTCAAAGTAAAAGTAAAATAAACTATTTCTACGCATTTAAAAAAATAAAAATGAAAGTGAGAGTTAGATCTGAAATACTCTAGAGGGGGGTGGGGGGGTGGGGGTGAATAGAGTATTGTTAAAAAAAAATTCTTGACAGCTATTACAACTTTTGCTGTAAATTAAAAGTGCAGAAATAAATATAACTAGCAAACAATAAACCTAAAGCACAAGCACATCAAGAACAAGAGAAAAAAGGGCAACCAGACGACATAAGAATTTTATAGTGGTTCCCCAACCTAGGTACATCCACTCTTCTACCACCCTTGGTAGGAATCCAGTTAGATTTTTGATCAGGTGCCTGACACCAACGAGCTTCTAATCAGGTGTTCGAAAACCAACCCAAGTCTTTTGATCAGGAGACTTGCAACCAAGGAATCACTTTTGAAGGGAGATGACAACCCTTTATACAGTTGGGGGGGGGTGAGAGATGATTTTGTCTTCTCTTTCTCAATATACAACTGAGAAGACTGTGGATTTGATTATAGCTTATGGCTCCCCCTAAGATGTAAAATGAATCAGGGAAAAACGGGAGCTAAGCTTCAGGGTGATAGGTCTTCAAAATGAATTCTTGACCGACAATAATCTTCAGGAACTTCTTTAACAGATGGAACTGATATTGTCCTTTTGAAGTGTCCTGGAGTGCTTGAAGAAAGTAGACTCTAGATATAGGTATTGTTGTTCTTCTTCTTCAGGTACCGATGAGCTTCTGGTCGAGGGCTTCTCTGTATCAGAGAATGCTTCTTGTTGACAGAGCAGATTGTTCAAGACTAAATATTTCTGTGTCTCTGTAATCTCTATATGCCTCTGAGTACACTGTGCTCTGTGTAAAACTTTTTTAATGATCCTTGATTGTGTCCGTTATTCTATTCTTTTCTTTTTATTTTCTGTCGAGATCTGTCCTTCAAAAATTTGAATTCATCTGCAATTAATGATGACAGCCTTGAGAATAAACGACATTGATTTATTTTCCCAACTGTCCCATGGAAAAACGGCAAGACAGTAATCCTGGAGAAGACCATAATTAATGCTCCTTCTAACGGTTATATTCAGAGAATGTTAGAGCATTAATTACTCAGGAATTATCGCATTAGAGTGGGGACAGAAGGCCGTAAATAACTAAGTCTGGAATCGTCGAACAGACAGCAAAATTCGTCGAGCTGAGTCTGGAGTTCGTCGAACTGAGAACTTCTGTTCGTCGAGCTGAGTTGCAGGATCGTCAAGCTTGAAGCATGAATTGCTGTCTCTGGAAGCTTTGAATTTCTGTACTTCAAGTTCGCCGAGCTGAGAACTGGATTCGTCGACCTAAGAACAAACTTCATCGAGCTGAGGACCACTAACTGCTACTTGATAACTTTAGTCAAGGTGGTTTGAGTTCGTCGAGCTGAGAATTCGATTCGTCGACTGGAGAAGATTCTGGACTTAGAAAAATTGATAACTTCTGGAATCAGGAAGGTGAAGTGGAGAATCCAGAAATCATCGACCAGAGAACTAAGTTCGTCGATCTAAGTCTGGAGAATCAATTGAACTTAAAATGCTGAAGACTGAGTCCAGAGATCGTCGACCAAAGGATAAGGTTCGTCGAGCTAAGTCTGGAGAACCTTGAATTCGTCAAACTAAGTCTAGAGAACCTTGAATTCGTCGAGCTGAAAATGATTCTGGACTTAAAGAAAAATTGATAAATCTCTCGCAATAGAGTTGAAGTGGAAGTCCAGAAATCATCGAGCAAAGAATGAAGTTCGTCGACCTGAGAACTAGGTAACAGTCTGGACTTAGAATTCTGAAGGTGGAGTCCAAGGATCGTTGATATATGATTGAAGTTCGTCGAGCTCAGCTCAGAGAATATTTCTCTAAGATTGTGGAGCTGAGAACGACTATCGTTGACCTGAGTTCGACGAACGTCGAACTCATTTTACTTAGTTTCTTGAGAAATCTCTAATCTCTAGAAAAACTCTAAGTCTTGAGTCTCTGGCAAACTGATGATGGCTTGTCCATGTGATGTTGACTCTAAGGACTTGGCCTAGACTGTAAGACACAGGTATGACCCTGGCTATACATTGTGGGTCACATGATACTAAGTTAGTGAACCTAGCCCAAATCAAACTAGGGATCCAACAATCTCCCCCTATTTGGGTGAGGTTACTAACCACAGACTCAGGCTTAAACTGTAAATAAACAAAGCAAAAAAAGCATATATCTAGCAGAGATAGATAACACATGCAGCAGATATATATACATAAGCTTTGTTCAGAAAATATAAAGCAATTATAAATAATGCAGAAAGATAAAGAGAGTTCAAGATCACTTCTTTTGTCTCTTTTCTTTTGGCATTTCATTCCTTGCCCTTGTCTCCTGGCTTTGTAAACACTATTTCTCTTTTAGGATTTGAAGCTTGCACTTTGGTCATTGTCATGTCAGTAGCCCCTATAATCGTCAATGATGTAGCCCTGGGGACAACTGCTTCTGAGTGCAGCTTCATGTAGTCATCTACATTAAAGAACTTGGTTGCCTTTTCAAATCTTTTCAGTTCCTCTTTCCTGTACTTTGACATTGTTGAGTATTCAGAAGGATCCTTTCCCTCAGCTTTGGCTTTGTTGATCATAGAAAGGCCTACCAGTTCCTGGAACCTAGCCATTCTAGCAGTAGTAGCTATCTCAGGATCTTCAAAAGGGACAGGAGGAGAGGGTGGTCTTTTAGGACTTTCAGCTCTTTGATCTGCAGAGAAAGTTTGCTACTATTGTTGATGTTAATGCTGTTGCTGCTCTTTCCTGAAGAATATTGCCTGTGCTGGCTGCTTTCATGATAAGATCTCCCTTGATGTCTTTGATATGTTTGAATAGGGGCAGATCTTTGAGAACTAGAACCAAAAGCACCAACAGCTGGAGGAGGTGAATCTTTTCTGTATCTTTGAACTGGAGGAGGAGAGTATCTTATGCTTTTCTTTCTCTCCTTTTGCTGATTCTTGGACAGCCACATCCAAGCTGACATCCATTTATATGATATTATCTTTTGAAGAATGTAATAAGGAGTGTCATTATTTGGATTAGGCTTAGGAGCAGGAAGAGGAGCTTTTCTTTTCTTGGATACTGGCTTCCTCTTTGGTTCATCATTAGATTCATCATCATCATCCTCATCATCACTATAATCATCATCAGATCTTTAAGGATTATCATATAAAGCATTCAGAGCCTTCAGTGCCTCAGCAGAAATGATAGGCTTATCAGGTTTAGAAGGAGCTTGAGCAGGAATATCAACAGGAACTGGAGACAAAGCCATAAAAGAAGCTGGAGTGTCATCAACTCTGACAGTGCTTTCAGCGGCTGCCTTTTCCTCTTATTGAATGTCGGCCAAGATCACATCATCCAGATCTGGAAATGGAGAGTCATCCATAACATAACTAGGAGCAGAAGAAATTTCGGAAGGAGCTGGAATAACTTTGGACTCAGGAACATCAAAACTATCACTAAGTTGCTTTGCAACTTGTGGACTTATTGGGGATGAATATGGTACAATAGCCAAGTATGGCTTAGTAGTATATTCTGCTGTAAGACATCTCAAAACTGTAAATTCAAAAGTCTTCAACAAGTTCTCTAAATCAACTGTGGGATTAATGATGAAATCACCACCAGTAGTTATTTTCTCAGAGACTGACTCTTCCAAGTCCATGTCATCTGTATTAATAAAATGAATAAAATCAATATCATCTATATCGATATACTATGTACAATCTACTGCTACTGTGGCTGCCTCTACTGCTGGAGCTACTACTGCTAGAACTACTACAACTTCATCATCAGACATCTCCCCCGGCATGGTTTCAGTAAGACCTGAAGCCATGCCCCTGACTGAAGATGGGGCAGTAGTGAGGGTAGTGATCTGTGCAGAGAGGGTAGTAATTGAAGTAGCAAGAGGTGTAATGGCCTCTGCTATTAGTGTTTTGAGAAGGGGAGTGAGGATGGCAATAAGAGAAGCAGTTATTTAGGTGTCCAATGGTGGAGTGGTAGATGGTGTTGCAGAAGGTGTAGAAGTGGGAACTGTGGGAGGGATAGGGAGTGGAGCATCTGGTATGTGAACATCTGGAGGGGATGCATGTTGAGGGATGGTAGATGTTGGTAGTGAGGAATTAAGGGCATCTAGCATATATGTATCTGGAGGAAAGGGGGAATTGGGAGGTGATGGAGGTAAATTGAAAGATGGTATGAAGGATAAATGAGGTGGTAGTGGAGATGATGGAGGAGTTGGTGCTGGTGAAGCATGTGGAGATTTTGGTGGAGTAGGAGGTTGAGTAGGGGATGATGGAGGTGGGGGAGAGGGATGGATTTGGGTTGCAGGAAGGGGGGCTCGAAGAGATGGTGGTGTTGGATGAATCTCTTCAGTAGGGTGGGGAGTGGCTTTAACGGCCCTGGTGCCTTCAGAAGCTGAGGTGGAAGAGGTAGAAGCCTTGGATGGCTTAGGTATGGTCCTCTCCCATCTTCTAAATAAGGCACATGTAAGCCTTTTGTTGGCATTAATGAATATTGTCTAGGAGACCAGGGATTTAGCAGCCTTCTCCTTTAGGAAGATCCCTAGGATCCTTCCAAAACACACTTCTTTCTTTTTTTTTTCTTCTTTATCAGATCAAAGAGGATCTGAGTCCAATCCACTTGCTTCTTATTTATTACTACACACATGACCAAGAAATGATGCCTTGTGATGTAGTCATGGGCAGTATGTTTCCCAAGCAAAACTTTTCCAACCAAATCTGCCAAAAACTTATAAGGGGCAGAGAGGTGTTTCTTCAATAGTTTATTAGGGTTATCTCCAGTATAACCCATTAGGCCCAACATCACGTAAGACTCCTCTATTTCAATCTCTAGTTGCTCTTATCCATTCCTTAATCCAAAAATTTCAATTAAAATTACGGGAGTTAAGGAGAAGGGGTTACCCGCAATGGTGCCTGTCATCGTATTCTCCTCTATTGGCGATAGGGTGTAGACTCATTCTCTGATTTCAGTGCTGTGCAGTTTGATTCTTCTTGTCATCAAGGTTTTGAGTTCTTGTTCTTTAAGTAGTTCCAGAATGTAAAGGAATATGGGATCAGAATGCTGAAACAAATCAAAGTCCACATCAAAACCTCTATCGAACTTCATGCCTGCGAGAATGCTTGCCTGAATCGCCATGGAATCACCTGCAAGAGAGGCACAAAAATGGCGATCAAGTGCAAAGGAACAGAAAGCGCGGGATGGAGATCAAAGAAAACCTAAATATAGGGTTTTCAAGAATATGAATCGACAGACTCCGTTCCATGAAAATAAAAATAATTCTTCGAACTGAGTTGAACAAAATAATTTTGAATGAAATAATTCGTCGATCTTATCCAGAAGAAATGAAGACAGTTCGTCGAACTCCGTTCGATGAATATCTTCTGAAGCAAGTTCGTTGAACTCTATTCGACAAAAATTGTTTCACTCACAGAGAGTTCGTCGATCTCCATTCGATAAATATCTCTCAAACTTTCCCCAGTTCGTCGAACTCCGTTCGACGAACTTTGGAAAATTCGTCGAGTGCAGACAGAAATTAAATAAAGTCTTCTCCATTAATCATTCCAAGTTGATTTACAAATAACATATAATTTCTCTCATCCAGAGGTTTGATGAATATATCAGCCCTTTGTAAATCAGTGTAGATATAAACAAGCTTGATTTTATTTTTGTCTACACACTCTCTAATGAAATGATGTCTTATGTCAATATGTTTTGTCCTACTATGGTGAACTGGATTCTGGGCTATGGCTATAGCACTTGTATTATCACAGAGTAGGGTTGAATTATTTAAGTTGAACCCGTAATCTAGGAGTTGATTTTGTATCCAAAGCATCTGTGAACAACAACTGCCTACTGTAATATATTCTGCTTCAGCAGTTGAGGTTGACATTGATGTTTGCTTTTTACAAAACCTAGATACTAATCTCATACCCAGGAACTGGCAAGTCCCTGAAGTGTTTTTTCGATCTACCCTGCATCCAGTAAAATCAGCATCAGAGTATCCAGTTAACTCAAATTCTGATTCAGCAGGATACCATAGGCCTAGATTAGGACAACTCTTTATATATATCAAAATCCTTTTTAGTAAAATTAGGTGAGATTCTTTAGGGTTCACCTGGAACCTAACACAAAGACATGTGACAAACATAATATCTGGTCTACTTGCTGTGAGGTATAATAGGGACCCAACAATGCCCCTATAAAGTTTCTGATCCATAGGTTTCCCTGGTACATCAGAGTCCACAACAGCACTGGTAGCCATGGGTGTTTTTTTTGCCGAGGCATCAGCCATCCCAAACTTCTTTAGAAGTTCTTTAGCATATTTTGCTTGAGAGATGAAGATGCCATCAGAGAGCTGCTTTACTTGGAGACTAAAGAAGTATGAAAGCTCACCCATGCTACTCATTTCAAATTTGGAATGCATGAGGTCAGAGAACCTCTTGCATAATTTGGAATCTGTAGAGCCAAATATAATATCATCCACATAGATTTGTACTAATAAGATTTGGTTCTTATGATGTCTAGTGAAAAGTGTTTTATCTATAGTTCCTCTTGTAAATTTATGCTCTAATAGAAAACTAGTTAAGGTCTCATACCAAGCTCTTGGAGCTTGCTTTAGACCATAAAGAGCCTTATGCAATTTAAAAACATGAGAGGAGTAAGTTGGAGAAATAAAACATGTAGGTTGTTCTACATAAACCTCTTCTTTTAGCACTCCATTTAGAAAAGCGCTCTTCACATCCATTTGGAAGACCTTGAATCTCTTGTATGCTGCATATGCAAGGAATATTCTTATAGCTTCCAACCTTGCAACAGGTGCAAAGATTTGATCATAATCAATTCCTTCTTCTTGCGTATATACTTGAGCAACAAGCCTAGCCTTGTTTCTCATAATGATTCCTTGGGCATCCAACTTGTTTCTGAAAACCCATTTGGTTCCAATAACTGGGTAGTTTTGGGGTCTTGGAACCAAATCCCAAACTCTATATCTCTCAAATTGATTTAGTTCCTCCTGCATTGCAAGGATCCAGTGGGGATCCTGCTCAGCATCATGAATGGATAGATGTTCAACCTGAGAGAGAAAACAGGCATGCATCAAATCTTGGGTGAGTTAATGTCTTGTCTGTAAACCTGCTGATATGTCTCCAATCACTTGAGATCTGGGGTGATCCCTAAGTGTGACAAAATCAGTGGGTGGAGTTGGTTGTGCAACAACATTTGTAATTAATTGCTCCTGTGGAATTGTATTTGCTGTTGGTAGAGATTCATTTTCTTCAGCTTCTTCTTCGTCACTTTCTTCAATGGCTTGTGGAGAGGGATGAGTTGGAACCTCTTTGATGAGGTTTAGTCCATCTAAGGTCTCACACAAGTGGGGTACCTGCAAGTTGTTATTGATAGAAACTTTTTTCTCCTTGCAATACATGTTAGTCTCATCAAATGAAACATAAATGGACTCTTCATTTTTTAATATTGATTTATTAAAAACCCTATAAGCCTTGCTTACTTGGGAATATCCTAGAAAAATTCCCTCTTCAGCCTTAGCCTCAAACTTTCTAATATATTTTTTGTTATTGTTATGAATATAACATTAGCATCCAAATACTTTGAAGTAGTTGATTTTAGATTTCTTCCCTTTCAGTAATTCATAGGGAGTCCTGTTCTTTAGTTTGTGAATTAGGCTCCTATTCAGGACATAATTTGCTGTGCTTACAGCCTCTGCCCAAAAGGTTAGGGACATGTAAACATCTGCAAAAAATGTACCTGCAGCTTCAATGAGTGTCCTATTTTTTCTTTCATCTACCCAATTTTGTTGGGGAGTTCTAGGAGCTGAGAAGCAATGCCTGATACCTTCCTTCTCACAGAACTCATGCATAAGAAGAGACTCAAACTCTGTGCCATGATCACTTCTGATCAATGCAACATGAGTAGAGAAATCAATCTGTATGGTCCTGAGAAAATCTGTAAGAACCTTGAATGTATCTAACTTAGATCTCAGAAATAATACCCAACTGAACCTGGAGAAGTCATCCACTATAACAAAAGTGTAGGATTTCCCTCCTAAGCTTTGTATAGCAATGAGTCCAAAGAGATCTAAATGTAGCAAGTACAAAATCCGAGGTGAATCACTGTTATTAACAGATTTAAAACTAGTTTTAGTTTGCTTGCCTAATTGACAAGCCCTACAGAGACCTTCCTTCTTGTAGGGACCAGAAGGTAGACCTCTAACAAGGTTGTGTTTAGATAGCCTGACAATGTTTTTCAGATTTACATGACCTAGTCTTTTGTGCCATAAGTCATTCTGATTACTAGTTAAATTAAGTAAACAGATATCAGTTTTGGTAGAAAGAAAATTTACTAAGTATATGTTGCCTTGTCTATTTCCAATTAAAACTGTTTGGTTGTTTTTATCAATAATAAAATAAGTGGATGAGTTAAAGTATAACTGATAACCATCATCACATAACTGACTTATGGAGATGAGGTTATGCTTGAGTCCACTTACATATGCCACCTTTTTGAATGTGACAGCTCCTATTCTTACTTCTCCAAATCCTTCTGACTGACCACATTTAGAGTCACCAAAGATAACCTTTGGCCCCAGCTTGGACTTGTAGTTGGATTAGATGTCCTTGCCACCAGTCATATTTTTGGAGCAGCCACTGTCTAGGTACCAAGTTTGATTTACCCCTGGACAGTTCTTCACCTGCAATAGAAAACAGTTAATGGTTTTTGACCCAGGTTACCTTGGGTCCTTTGTATTGCTGATAAGAGAAGCTGGAAATAATAGAGAATTCAGGTTGGGACTTGTATCCTAGGGGGTGATATCTCCTAGGTGGTATGATCCAGTCAGCTAGTGGATTAAATGGTTTCTTAAAAATATTTAAGTTGTAGTTGGAATTATAGTTTTGATTAAGTCTTACTGGGTTTGATGAATTTCTGTAAGTTTGTCGACCAGAGTTCGACGAATAGGGTTGAAATCGTCGATCTCTGCCCAGAGAATTAACATGTTCATTCTCTGTGCCCCACGTTCGTCGACCTCTGCTCGACGAACCATACAGAGTTCGTCGATTGCAGTTAGACGAATAAATGTAACTATAGTTTGCGTTCAGAGTTCGTCGATCTGGGTTCGACGAACTGGCTCCATTTCATCGATCTGAGTTCGACGAAAATTGCTGAACCTTGTTTTTACTGGGTGTTTTCTGGTTTTTGGTTTTCTGTCCTACTGTCTTAGGGATCTTTCCTACTGTTTGTTTGCCATTTACTGTTTATTTCCCTTTAACAGATACAAATTTTATTGGGGTTGATAAAATGTTGTTCCTGAGAATGGGGGGCAAACCTGATGGAGCACCCAAGCCTTGCTTGCCATTAAGTTTAGCATTAACAGTACTTGTGATATCCATCAGCTTGAGGCTTCTCCCATTTAGAGTTTCCTCAAGTTGTTTGGCCTCACAAAGCTTAGTTTTTAGTGAAATTATTTTTTCATTTGCTAAGGTTAATTCATCTTTTAACCTAATGTTTTCATATTAAACATCATCTAAGTTTCCTAATTTTTTCCTAAGAATTTTAATTTCTTTTTCAGAATTAATCAAATCTATGCACATTAACTTGAAATCAGATTTAAATATTTCAGAGCTGTAGTCAAAGGAGGACAATACCTGATCTGCCTCTGATTCAGACACTCCTTCATCTTCAGACTCTTCTTCTTCTGAGTGACTTCTGGAGGCATCAATTACCATGAGGCAAACCTCCTTTGCTCTTGCTTCTTCCTCATCTTCGCTGGAGCTTGATGATGTTGACTCATCTTCTGTCTCACTCCAGGTCTCAGCCACAAAGCCCTTTTCCTTCTTCTTGTGCTTGCTGGAAGAGGGTTTGCTGGTGTGCTGTCTTCTGGTTTCCTTCTCGCTTCTCTTCTCTTTCTTATGGTTCTCTGGACACTCAAAGATGAAGTGCCCAGGCTTCCTGCATCCATAGCACACAATTTCTTTGGTTGGTGTCTTGTCATATTTTGGCTTGTCATCTTTTCTTGATGACTTTCTCCTGAAATCCTTTCTGGCCATCTTGTACAATCTTTTAGCAAAGAGACTCATGAGCTCTTCATTTGATGTTGCAGTATCTGTCTCTTCAGTGGCTTTGAAGGCAATAATTTGTTCTCTTCTGGCTGCTGGAGGTGTTCTTTGTTCAGATGCCTCCCTGGTCTTTATTAGCTGTTCATATGACTTCAGTTTGCGTAATAGAGATTCAGTTGAAATCTCATTCAGGCATCTGGCCTCCTTGATGGGCCAGATTCTTGTATCCCATGAGCTTGGGGAGCACATCAGGATCTTGTCATTCACTTCAGTAAGAGTGATGTTCTTATCCAAGGTTTTTAGCTCATTGATAATTGAGCTTAACCTATTGTATATATTAGAAACTGTCTCAGCTTCTTCCTTCTTAAAATTCTCACATAGGGATATGAGATTTGATCTCCTATCCTTTATCTCATCTGCTAATCCATCCACCATTTGGTTTAGGGAATCCAAAATGGCTTTTGCTGAGGTGAACTCAGTAACCTTCTGGAAGATATCATCTGACATAGTTTGTGCCAGGATATTCATAGCTTTGGCATCTGTAATTTTTGCCTTTCTTTGAGATTCAGTCCACTCAGGTTGTGGAACTGCTGTTGAACTTGTAGGTGTTGCAGAGGTGGATGCTTGTGGGGTACCTATCAAGATTGAATTGTAGATGTATTCATCAATTGAATTCATGTAAAGCCTAATTCTTGCCTTCTAGATGAAAAACCTATTAAGGTTGCACACTTGAGGTTTGGTGCTTGCATAGTCCTTGTTCAATGCCATGCTGTGTGTGTAAAACTATTAAAAATGAAATGAAATAAGATAAATCTAACTTAGGATCTTTTGGTTCAAGATTTAACTTGTACAACCAAAGGAACCCGCTCTGATACCAATTGAAAGTGAGAGTTAGATCTGAAATACTCTAGAGGGGGGGGGGGTGAATATAGTATTCTTAAAAAAAAATTCCTAACATCTATTACAGCTTTTGCTGTAAATTAAAAGTGCAGAAATAAATATAGCTAGCACACAATAAACCTAAAGCACAAGCACAGCAAGAACAAGAGAAAAAAGGGCAACCAGATGACACAAGAATTTTATAGTGGTTCCCCAACCTGGGTACATCCACTCTTCTACCACCCTTGGTAGGAATCAACTCAGATTTTTGATCAGGTTCCTGACGCCAATGAGCTTTTGATCAGATGCTCGAAAACCAACCCAAGTCTTTTGATCAGGAGACTTGCAACCAAGAAATCACTTTTGAAGGGAGATGATAACCCTTTATACAGTGGGGGGGGGGGGTGAGAGATGATTTTGTCTTCTCTTTCTCAATATACAACTGAGAAGACTGTGGATTTGATTATAGCTTATGTCTCTCCCTGATATGTAGAATGAATCAGGGAAAAACAGGAGCTAAGCTTCAGGGTGATAGGTCTTCAAACTGAATTCTTGACCAAAAATAATCTTCAGGAACTTCTTTGATAGATGGAACTGATGTTGTCCTTTTAAAGTATCCTGGAGTGCTTGAAGAAAGAAGACTCTAGATATAAGTATTGTTATTCTTCTTCTTCATGTACTGATGAGCTTCTGGTTGAGGGCTTCTCTGTATCAGAGAATGCTTCTTGTTGACAGAGTAGATTGTTAAAGACTGAATATTTCTCTGTCTCTTTAATCTCTGTATGCCTCTGAGTACACTGTGCTATGTGTAAAACTTTTTTAATGATCCTTGATTGTGTCCATTATTCTCTTCTTTTCCTTTTGTTTTCTGTCGAGATATGTCCTTCAAAAATTTGAATTCATCTACAATTAATGCTGACAGCCTTGAGAATAAACGACATTAATTTATTTCCCCAACTGTCCCATGGAAAAATGGTAAGGCAGTAATCCTAGAGAAGACCATAATTAATGCTCCTTCTAACAGTTATATTCAGAGAATGTTAGAGCATTAATTACTCAGGAATTATCGTATTAGAGTGGGGACAGAAGGCCGAAAATAACTAAGTCTGAAATCGTCGAACAAACAGAAGAATTCGTCGAGCTGAGTCTGCAGTTCGTCGAACTGATAACTTCTGTTCGTTGAACTGAGTTGCAGGATCGTGGAGCTGGAAGCATGACTTACTGTCTCTGGAAGCTTTGCATTTCTGTACTTCAAGTTCGTCGAGCTGAGAACTGGATTCGTCGACCTAAGAACAGACTTCGTCGAGCTGAGGACCACTAATTGCTACTTGATAACTTTGCTTAAGGTGGTCTGAGTTCGTCGAGCTGAGAATCCGATTCGTCGACTAGAGAAGATTCTGGACTTAGAAAAATTGATAAATTCTGGAATCAGGAAGGTGAAGTATAGAATCCAGAAATTGTCGACCAGAGAACTAAGTTCGTCAGCCTAAGTCTGGAGAATCAATTGAACTTGAAATGCTGAAGACTAAGTCCAGAGATTGTCGACCAAAGAATAAGGTTCGTCAAGCTAAGTCTGGAGAACCTTAAATTCGTCAAACTAAGTCTGGAGAACCTTGAATTCATCGAGATGAAAATGATTCTGGACTTAAAGAAAAATTGATAAACCTCTGGCAATAGAGTTGAAGTGGAAGTCCAGAAATCGTCGAGAAAAGAATGAAGTTCGTCGACCTGAGAACTAGGTAACAGTCTGGACTTAGAATTCTGAAGGTGGAGTCTAAGGATCATCGATCTGTGACTGAAGTTCGTCGAGCTCAGCTCAGAGAATATTTCTCTAAGATCGTCGAGCTGAGAACGACTATCATCGACCTGAGTTCGACAAATGTCGAACTCATTTTACTTAGTTTCTTGAGAAATCTCTGGAAAAACTCTAAGTCTTGAGTCTCTGGCAGTCTGATGATGGCTTGTCCATGTGATGTTGACTCTAAGGACTTGGCCTAGACTCTAAGACACAAGTATGACCCTGGCTATACATTGTGGGTCACATGATCCTAAGTTAGTGAACCTAGCCCAAATCAAACTATGGATCCAACAAAAAATCTAATTGTATGCTGCATATTTAATTCTACTTAAACTCTACAAACATGTGCACTTGACTAGAAACACAACATGGCCAACAGTTCTACTCCAAAATTCAAAATTCAATTAAAGCATCAAAATCATCTAAACACTATGTGAAAGTTGAATACTATGGATTTCGCATGTGAATAAATATAGAAATAAAGATTTTTCTAATTTTTAAATTAACCCTAATTTTTTTGTTATTTTTAGACTTCCCGAGGTATACCTTGTGAAGGGCTCTCATCGGTACTAGGAGGTGGCATGGGGTGATATCCTAAACGTCCCTTTCTAAGAATTTTAATTTCGATTTTCTATTTTTTTGAAATTTTTGTTTTTTTTATTTTTGTGAAGTAAAAATAAAATTTGAAAATTGAATTTTTTTTATGATTTTTTGAAAAAAATTTATGATTTTTTGTATGTTTTGCTTGAGAAATATCCCCGCATACTTAAACAATACATTTTACCCAATGGAAAAATAAGTAAAGAAAAGAAAAAGGAGACTTCCCTGAAGCGGGCAAATCAGCACCAAAGTGTACCTATAAGACTTGACTGAAGAAAAAAATATTTTTGATATTTTTTAATAAAAATAAAAGATACAGGGCAAGTGAAAAGAAAAGATAAAAAGAAAAGATACATGATAACCAACTACAACCCCAAAGACAAAAACTAATCCTCATCGCTAGCACCCCCCGCCCCGTGGCGGATAATGAGTTCACAGATCCATGAACTCACGTGTAATATGTGCCACGGAAGAAGTGTGGCTCTGCTCCAGCGCGGCAAAACGTGCATCAAAAGTAGTAAAACGACTATCAAAATTTGTCTACATCTGATTTAGGCGAGTGTGAATCAACCCAAATTGATGATTCCAATAGTTTTAAGGGCCGGGCGCCGGGGTAGAGTGCATAGTAGGTGGCAAAATCGGGGGAGAGTGAGGAGCACCGCTGGGACCGACACCAAAATCAAGATCAAGATCCCCGCCACCGACTGCTGGGGGAATAGCCTCAAATTATCCATCTCGTTGCCGCGCAAGGCCAAGGGCCTGGAGGGTCTGGAACTGAATGACTTGCAGTGTCTGAACGCAGCTCAGTCGCGGAAGAGCATCCCAAAGACCGATCTGCTTGGCGAGAAAAGTGATGAAGTTCCCACCGTGCACCACTCCCAACCTCACATTTTCGGCTTGGTGCCGAAAGAAAATTGCGAGCATATAACCAAGGTTGAGCGGGACCCGATAAAACATACTATATAAATATAGTAAATCTACCCGAGTCACCACTCCATGGCTGTCACTGCGAGCAGAAAGAGTAAAGGTGAGGAGGTTGTGGAGAATGTGCAAGGCGGGGGAAATGAGGTGGCTGTCTTTAGATTTCTTTGGGGTGTAGGGTGCGATGTCATTACTGAGTTCCGCTCAAAATGTGAGAAGGTTGACATCAGGAGGGAAATCAGTAAGGAGACTGAGATAGGCGGGAGATTGGGAGAAGGCCTTCGAGCAAAAGCCCATGACGACATTGAGTTGGCGGATGGAGAGCTGATGCATCACCCCACCCATGTGAAAGATGATGAAATCGTCATTTGCTGCCCAACGGAACTCAAATGATGCCAAGAACTCGACAATGTGCTCAAGGAAGGCGTGCTCTGAAATGGAGAAGAGGGAACTCCATCCATGAGTGGATAGAAATTCCCGAACCAAATCCGCAGCTCCAAAGGTGGCGAGGTTCACCCAATCCAAGATGCGGAACATGCCAAGGGGTTTGGTGCGTAGGCGATTGCTACGATCCTGCTGGATTTGGTTTTCAAATAGGAGCATGGCTTCCACCGTGGCGGGATCCGCGGGGTGCTTGGAGGAGTAAGTGGTGGAGCGAGGGTGGTGGCGAGGCATTGTGGAAGGAGGGAGGAAAAATAAAAGGGTTTTTGGGTTGGCTAAGGGAAGGAGGAGGGCTGGAGGGTGTGGAGGAATGAGAGGGGGAGAAATCCTATTTATAGGATTTTTGGGTCAGTCACGCCCCCTGTCACGCCCGTTACAGGGGGCGTGTCAAGCTCGGGCTAAATCAGGAAGGAATCCGAGGCTTCCTGCCTCGGATTCGCGGGTCACGCCCCAGAGACACGCCCGTGTCTCTGGGGCGTGTCACAAAAATAATGCGGGTTAACGGGAATCCGAGGCATTGACCAAGTCAATGCTTCGGATTCGCTGTACACGGCCCAGAGTCACGCCCGTGACCATGGGGCGTGTAACAAAAAACGATAGAAAACTTAAATTTTTTTTTGGTTTTCGGATTCCCGGGCAAGTCACGGCCGTGCCTTACCTGTGTCATAGGCGTGGCTGGGCGACAAGATTCGTTTTGCCTCGATCATTTCATCGAACGGGATTTTGCGCCAGTCACGCCCGTGACCATTGATGGTCACGCCCGTGACTTATACGGGTGACAAATGAAAAAAACTGCGCTCGACGAAACCACTCTCGGGTTTCGTAAGACAAACTAAACATGGCTCTGTCATGCCCGTGACCCATAGGTCACGGCCGTGACAGAGGCGTGCACAAATAGAATTTTTTTTTGTTTTATATTTTTTGGGTTTTGTTCTTTTTTTGTTTTTGTTTTTTCTTTGTGTGATTTTTTTTAATTTAGATAAACTAGAATAAAACAAAAGTTACTGACTTGAAGAATCACGTAGGCTTGACGCTCGACCCCGTGCGATCAGCATGCAATGTTGTCCTTCAAACCTGCAAAAACTTAGATAGAAAATTTAAATAAAACGAAAAGATAACCATGGGATGCCTCCCATGAGCGCTTTGTTTATGGTCGTTGAGCTTGACCATAGTGACGTGCGCTACGTTATTGGATTTTCAGATAGATAAGCCGACGCATGAACGGGAAGTTTGTAACCCTCCGCTAGAGATATATAATTTAAATGATCTAACACGTGTTCAAATTCTAAAGTTGGCGGTTCCTCAAACGAGGTTCTTAAGAGGTCACTACTTAAGTCTAGAGGTTCTTTGTTGGAACACCCTATTACTGATTTGGGCAAGGATCAATATGTCCTTTAGGAAATTTATTTTGTCCTCCTTGTATAGATCTAAAGGTCAATTAGATTGAGTCTAAGGGTTAGTAGTTAGGTTTGCAAGCTGCCCTCAAGACCCTCAAGACCAAATATTTCAGTTCAGGAGACTAAGTCATTTCGTCGAGCTCAGGTCGACAAATCGTCGAACTCCATTCGACGATCTCTGAGCTCACTTCGACGAATCGTCGAACTCCATTCGACGATCTCTGAGCTCAATTCAACGAGTCGTCGAACTCCGTTCGACGATCTTCGAGCTCAGATCGACGTTCCTGTCTCTAGTTTGTTTCCCTATCTCTGAGCTCAGTTCGACGATAGTTGAGCTCAGATCGACGATTTCTGCTTCAGTCTAAGTCCAGTCGCTGAGCTCAGTTCAACGATAGTTGAGCTCATGTCGATGTTTTTCTGGAGAGATCGACGTTTTCCAAGATTCAAATTCAGTCAGTTTTGGTATTCCCTTCTATTTATTCTCAGCATTTATTTCAAGAATCTTGTAGCCGTTTCAATTAATCTGGAGCAAGTTTCAAGGAGATATTAAAGGAATATTTTATTGGACTTTCCTCTAGAAGACAAAATGCAGTTAAGGAAATCATTTATGACAGGCTAACGGCTATCTTGGACAGAGAATTATTCTTTTCAGATCTAAGGAATAAAATATTATTCATTCTGCTGGTTAATGATACAACAACAATAACAACAACAAGAAGAAAGAGAAAAAGTTGCAGATATTCACAGTCATAGAATTCTTATAGGAACACACATCACTGAAGGAGATCAACATACTGAAATTTCCAGATCCCTTTTGATTCCAGTGTTCAAATGCCTTATCATTCAAGACTCCAGCCACCACACATTTCAGCTGCTACTGGAATCATATTTTGCTGGAGATCAAATCTTCTGAAGGCCTATCACCCTATTGCAAAGCTTCACTTCCCGAACAACTCAATATCTCAGGGGGAGCTTTGACAACATCCACTATCTTCTCTCTGATTGTTGACAGAGAAGATTATCTCTCTCTCTCTCTCTGCTGTAAAGGGTTTATTAAACTCCCTTCAAAAGTTTGTGTTGGTTTCTGAGACCTTGTCAAAATTCAGTGGTGGCAAGACACCTGACCAAAAAATCTAGTTTGGTTTTTGAGCACCTTATCAAAAGCTCATTGGTGCCCAGGACACCTGATCAACTCATCCCGCAGTGGATTCCTACCTAGGGTGGTAGAAGAGTGGATGTACCCAGATTGATTGTGAAACCACTATAGCTCCTTGTGTCATCTGGTTGCTCATTTCTTTTATTTTCTGGCTGTGGTCTGTGATTGCTTTGTGATTGGATAGTTGCTGTGCTTACTTTATTTTATTTGCTTCCCTGTTCACTTAGGTATACAACAACAATTGTAAAATTTTTTTAGTGAACACCATACTCTTTTCACCCCCCCTCTAGAGTATATCAGATCTAACCTGCACTTTCAATTGGTATCAGAGGGAGGTTGGTTAAAATACCACACCTTAGTGGTTGCATAGGGTAACACCTGAACCCAAAGATCCCTCTGGTTAGATCTATTTGTTTTAAGTTTGTTATTAGATTTATTTCTTCACAGAACATGGCCCAAAACAAAGATTATGTTAGCACCAGACCTTCAGTGTGCAATCTATCTAAGTTTGCACTTTGGAAGGCAAGGATAAGATTGTACATGAACTCTATTGATGAAGATATTTTTAATTCTATTTTGACAGTGTGTCCAAGACCCCCAAAAAATACAAGTACAAGTGCTGTTCTACCTCATTCAGGAACAGATACAGAAATAAAAAATTGGAAAGTGGCAGATGCTAAGATAATGAATATTTTAGCCCAGACTATGTCTGATGAAATATTTCAAAAAGTAGCTGAATGCAACTCAGCAAAGGAGATATGGGACAAACTATCTCAAATAGTCTCAAGATCTGCTGATGAGAGAAAAGATAGAAGATCTCATCTCATAACCCAATATGAGAACTTTAAGAAAGGAGAAGCTGAGTTAGTAGCAGATATGTATAATAGACTCAGTCTCATAGTAAATGAGCTGAAAACATTGGACAAAGAGATCTCATTGACTGAGCTCAATGATAAAATCCTAATGTGCTTCCCAAGCACTTGGGACTCAAGGATCTGGCCAATCAAGGATGCTAGAAGCCTAAATGAGATCACAACTGAAGCTCTCTTGGGCAAACTCAAGTCTTATGAACTGCTCATCAAGAATAGAGAAGAAGAGCAGAAGGCTGCTTCACCAGCAGTCAGAAAAGAGAAATCAATAGCATTCAAAGCTATTGAAGATCAGCCTGAAGACAAGGTCACAGGCAATGAAGAGCTGCTAAGCCTACTGGACCAAAAGGTTTTACAAAATGGCCAGGAAAGATTTCAGGAAAAGATCATACAGAGGGCATGACAAGCCAAGGTATGACAAATCAAATAACAAAGAGATTATTTGTTTTGGATGCAGGAAAACAGGCCACATTGTGTCTGACTGTCTAGAAAATAAAAACAAGGACAAGAAGGACAGGAAAGAAAGGAGAAAAGAAAAGGACTTCAAGAAAAGTAGCAATGACAAACCCTCCTCCAGCAAGAACAAAAATACAAGGAAGGGGTTTGTTGCTGAAACTTGGAGTGAGATAGAAGAAGAATCTAAAGCTTCATCCAACTCTAGTGATGATGAAGATGATGCTGATGAAAAAGAATTCTGCATGATGGCTATCAATGGCTCACAACAAAATTCTGATGTAGAAGAGTCAGAGTCAGAATCAGAGACTCAATCTGAAGAGGACCAGGTAATAAATTCTTTTGATTTTAATTCTGAGGACTTCAAGTGTGAGTTTATAGTACTATGTTTAGATTTATTAAAATCTGAGAAGGAAATCATTTCTCTCAGAAATCAGCTATCTAAACACAGCACTTTAAAATTAGAAAACCTTAAACTCTCTAAGGAGTTGGAATGCTATAGGGAGCAGATAGCTTCACTGAAAAGTGAGCTATCAGAGGCCAAAAGGTTTGAAGAATCCCTCAATGGGAGAAGTATCAAACTAATGGTCATCACAAGCACAGTGAACTCAAGATTCAATAGTACACTGGGCTTGGGTGCCTCATCTAGCCAACCTATAGTCTGAACAACACCAATCAAATTTATCTCAGATAAAGGTAAGGGAGTTGTAGAGGTGGCTAGGACGAATTCTGATTTACCTAAGAAAACCAAAGTTCAACAGAAAACATCGAACGGAGCTCGACGATCGCCGAACGGAGATCAACGATCTCAGGCTAAATCGTCGAACTCAGGTCGACGATATCTGAACCCTGAAGTCTGCCACAGTCGATCTTCGAACGGAGCTTGACGATCTGACCCAAGATCGTCGAACTCAGCTCAACGATTGTCAAACAGAGATCAGAGTTTTGAAATTTTTTCCAAAGGTAAATCAAATTTCAAACCTAGGGGTCCCACATCCCAAAGGTTTAACCCTTATACCGAATGGATAATACCTCCTAGGAGATATCATCCTGAAGGCTATAAGAGTCAACTAGAGATGTCTTTTATTTCAGAATTTAAAGGTTATCAACCTAGGCCCAAGGTAAACTGGGTCAAAAACAAATAAATTGTTTTATGTGCAGGTGAAGCCCTATCCAACATCGAACCAGCAATGGTATCTGGATAGTGGGTGCTCAAAGCACATGACAGGAAACAAGGAGAATTTCACATCCTTCAAAGCCAAACTTGGACCCAAAGTAATATTTGGTGATTCAAACTTTGGACTAACAAAAGTATATGGTGAAGTCCAGATTGGCACATTCACTTTCAAGAAAGTAGCCTATGTAGAAGGACTGAAGCACAACTTAATCAGCATCAGTCAACTGTGTGATGAAGGCTACCAAGTGACTTTCAACAAATCCTCATGCAAAATCAAATCAGAGGACGACACAACTGTGTTGATAGGTAAAAGGAAAGGTTACATTTATCTTGTAGACTTTCTTTCAAGAAAAATAGATATATGTTTGTTTAATTCTATTTGTAGACCTAATGAATTATGGACATAATAGACTAGGGCATATAAACATTAGAACCATTGCTAGGCTATCCAATGACAACCTTGTTAGAGGACTACCTTCTGGCCCCTACAAGAAGGAAGGACTTTGCAGGGCTTGTCAATTAGGCAAGCAAACCAAAAATAGTTTCAAATCACTTAATAAGAGTGATTCACCTAGGATTTTGTATCTGTTACACATGGATCTTGAAAGATATGGTACCTAAACACCTAGAGGGGGGGGGGGGTGAATAGGTGACCTAATCCTTTTCTAAATTCTTTGTTGGCAGTCAACAGTTTATAACACAGATTTCTGAATAAGTAATCACAGCACACAGCAATTCTCAACACAGTACAATCACAGCACAGAATACACAAGATTTTATAGTGGTTCCCCAATCTTTGGGTACATCCACTTTCCCCCTTTCGCCTATCTAGCAGTGTACTATATTCGGCCAAACTTCTCCACTAACTCAGAACCAAACTAGGTTCCTACCTCAGGCCCAAAGCCTTACACTCAGCCAAAAGGCCTACACTCAGCCACCCAGGCCTACACTCAGCCAATTAAAGGCCTACACTCAGAGTTCTTCAACTCCTACACTCAGGCACCAAGCCCTACCCTCAGCCTTTATAAAATAGGCTTACAATCACTCAGATCCAATGGATCTTACAAGTTTAAAATAGAAATTACAAATGCTAACTCTACAACTCAGAAAGGATGAGAGGAGTTGAGAGTTTCTTGAGGAGTTCTTGGAAGAACTCAGCTTGATCCAAACTGACTTAGCTTTCTTCAAAGCTTCTTGAGTAGAACTGAATTAGTCTGAATCTTCTGCAGTTGATCCTTGATCTCTGCTTCTTGAAATCCAGATGACTCTGAATTATTCTTCTCAGCCTTAGTTCCAAAGACTGTATCCTTGGTTGGAGCTCTCTCTCTCCAACTACTTAGATCTGCAGTTGGACTACCTGATCTTCTTGTGTTGATCCTCTATGTATCACTTCTTGATTTAATCTGATCAACCACTTCAATTATTCTCACAACAAGTAATGATTGTGAACAACTTAACCACTTAACAACTTGACTACTCATTCTGTAAACTGTGGGTGCCTATTTATAGGCTTCCTTCATGGTAACCGGCTGATCCGGTTTATAACAGACTTTTGACTTCTCTGACAGTTGCTGTAGACCGGCTGGATTGGCAGCTGTCATGTCAACCAGTCACTTCTTGAAATTCTCTAACTGTCAGTTAGTGTCGAGACTTTCTGTTCTTAAGTGTCGACACTTATAGACCAAGTGTCGACACATGTTGTGTAAGTGTCGACACAAGTCTACAAGGTGTCGACACAATTCCTTGTATGCCTCGACACAGTTTCTTCTGCATGTGTCGACACTGAAATTGAGTGTCGACACAAGTACTTGTACTTCATCCTTTAACTGATTCTTCTAAGTGTCGACACATCTCCTTTGTGTCGACACATCTTCATGTGTTGAAACTGTCAAGTGTCGACACTGATTCTTGTGTCGACACAAGTCTTCATTCTTGATTCTTCAGCAGAGTGTCGACACATTCTTAGTGTCGACACTTATACTTAGAATATTTTACAACTTTTCTGTTCTTTGCTAAGTGTCGACACAGCTCCTTGTGTCGACACTTTCTTCAAGTGTAGAGTCTTCAACTAAGTGTCGACACATTGTGCTGAGTGTCGACACTTTCTTCAAGTGTTGACTCTTCTGGTTGTGTGTCGACACATTGTGCTGAGTGTCGACACATTCTTCAAATACTGAGTATTTAGCTAAGTGTCGACACATTGTGTTGAGTGTCGACACTTACTTCCAGTGCTGAGTCTTCTGCATAGTGTCGACACATTGTGTTGAGTGTCGACACTTGTACTTAGAATCTGTAGACTTTTGCTGAGTGTCGACACTTACTTCAAGTGTCGACACTTTCTGGTGTAGACACAGCTCTTCTGGGTGTCGACACTTCTGCTAAGTGTTGACATATCTTTTCTGCATTCTTCTACACTGAGGGTCGACACAGCTCCAAGTGTCGACACATTCTAACTGGTGTCGACTCTTCTTCCCAGGTGTCGACACAATGACTCCAAGTGTCGACACTGCATGTCTGGGTGTCGACACAAGCTTTCTCAAGTGTCGACACTTTGCCTCTGGGTGTCGACACATGGACTTAGAAATTTTCAGCTTTAGTCCAGTGTATACCTAACCTGCACAAGTAACTCAAACAAACATCAAATACATTCTGATGTATATCATTGAGTTAGGTGATGCTTCTTCAAATCAGGTACATTTGACCAATGTACCCAACAGATCTTTTTGGACCCATTACAGTACAAAGCTTAGGAGGGAAATCCTATACTTTAGTGGTTGTAGACGACTTCTCTAGATTCAAATGGGTGTTCTTTTTGAGGAAGAAGTCGATAACTTCAAGAGTTTGACAGAGTTTCTCAAATGCATACAGAGTGAGTTCAATACTCACATTGCCCTGATCAGAAGTGATCATGAGACAGAGTTTGATTCTCTTCTTATGCAAGAGTTCTGTCAGAGTGAAGGGATCAGACACACTTTCTCAGCTCCTAGAACTCCTCAACAAAATGGGGTAGCTGAAAGGAAAAATAGAACCCTTATTGAATCTGCTACTACATTGTTGTCTGATGCTCATCTTCCTCTATCCTTTTGGGCAGAGGCAGTGAACACCTCCAACTATCTGTTGAATAGAAGTTTAATACATAAACTGAAGGGCAAAACTCCCTATGAATTACTCAAAGGTAAGAAACCTAAAGTAGATTACTTTAAAATCTTTGGTTATATTTTCTACATTCATAATAATGACAAGAAATACTTAGTAAAATTTCAAGCTAAAGCTGATGAAGGAGTGTTTCTGGGATACTCCATGATCAGTAAAGATTATAGGGTATATAATAAATCTACTCTCAAAATTGAAGAATCTGTTCATATATCTTTTGATAAATCTAACATGTCTTTCAAGGAGAAGAATACTTCTACCATAGAACCTTTGCAGGTACACACTCTTGCTGAAGACTCGGACAGGTTACAAATTATTCAAAAAGATGAAAACAGTGAAGATGAAGAAGTCATTCAACATCTTGAAGAGAATCATCTTGAAGAGCCTGTTGTTGTACCACAAGAGGAAACAATAACACAGGTTGGTGAACAATCAACATCGTATGTTGATTTAGTAACATCAAGAGACCATCCAATCTCCCAAGTGATTGGAGACATCTCAGCTGGTGTGCAAACCAGAAATCAGGTCAACCAAAACCTGATGCACACTTGCTTTCTTTCTCAAATTGAACCTCAATCCATTCAAGATGCAGAGCAAGATCCACACTGGATCATTACAATGCAAGAGGAGTTGCATCAATTTGAAAGGAACAAAGTTTGGGAACTAGTGCCAAGGCCAAAGGATCACTCCATTGTTGGAACAAAATGGGTGTTCAGAAATAAATTGGATGATCAAGGAGTCATTGTAAGGAATAAGGCAAGGCTAGTTGCTCAAAGGTACTCTCAAGAAGAAGGGATAGACTATGACCAGACCTTTGCACCAGTTGCAAGGTTAGATGCCATAAGAATCTTCTTAGCCTATGCAGCACACAAAAGATTCAAAGTATACCAGATGGATGTAAAGAGTGCTTTTCTCAATGGAGATATCAAATAAGAAGTCTATGTCAGACAACCCCCAAGTTTTATCTCTTCAACTCATCCTGATTATGTTTTCAAATTGCATAAAGCATTATATGGTCTAAAGCAAGCTCCTAGAGCATGGTATGAGACCTTAGCATGCTTTCTTCTGAAAAATGATTTTATAAGGGGTAGAGTAGACCAAACTCTTTTTATTAGAACCCATAAGTCCCATACCCTACTAGTACAAATCTATGTAGATGATATTATATTTGGTTCTACTGACTCAAATTTGTGCAGAAGATTTTCCAACCTAATGTATTCTAAATTTGAAATGAGTAGCATGAGTGAGCTGTCCTTCTTTCTAGGATTGCAAATCAAAAAACATGCTGAAGGCATATTTATTTCTCAAACCAAGTATGCAAATGAATTGGTTAAGAAATTTGGTATGTCTGAAGCATCATGTATGAAAACACCTATGCCTACTAATGCTGTATTGGATGCTGATGAACATGGGAAACCTGTTGATCAGACAACATATAGAGCAATGATTGACTCTTTATTGTACCTTACAGCTAGTAGACCTGACATAATGTTTGCTACATGCATATGTGCTAGATTCCAAGTGAGCCCTAGAGAGTCACACTTAACCTTAGTAAAAAAGATTCTTAGGTATGTGAAAAGTTGTCCAAATCTAGGTCTCTAGTATCCAAAAGACTCAGCATTTGACTTAACTGGATTTTCAGATGCTGATTATGTTGGATGCAGAATAGACAGGAAAAGCACCAGTGGAACATGCCAGTTTCATGGTGACAGACTTGTCTCCTGGTTTTGCAAGAAACAAACATCTGTGTCAACTTCAACTGCTGAAGCTGAATATATGGCTGCAGGTAGTTGTTGTTCACAAATCTTGTGGATTCAAAATCAGCTCCTAGACTATGGCTACAACTTAGTGAAGTCAAAAATATTTTGTGATAACACTAGTGCTATTTCTATAGCACAAAATCCAGTCCTCCATAGTAGGACAAAACATATAGAAATTAGGCATCACTTTCTAAGGGATAATGTTGAGAAAAAACAAAATTGAATTTCAATATATCCCAACTGATTTGAAAAGGGGAGATATTTTTACCAAACCTTTGGATGAAAAGGAACATACATTCTTCCTGAATCAGTTAGGAATGTTAGATGGATAAAGTTTAAAATAAGATCCAAGATTTTATAAATCTAAAAATGACCAAGACTAGACAAATCAAAATGCTTTTTTTTGTATATAGAGTATGTTTCTGGTCTCTGAACTGCGCTCGACGATTTTCCCCAAGATCGTCGAACGAAGATCGACGATTTCAGAAATCGTCGACCAGAGTACATCGCTTCTCAGATAGTTCTAAACTATCTTTTTTCAGGTCAGCGATCGTCGAACGGAGCTCGACGCTCTCCAATATCATCGAACGTAGATCGACGATGTTGATGACCCTTCAGTTTCCTTTAGAAGCCCAGATCGTCGAACAGAGTTCAACGATCTTTCCTTTTCTGCGTCGAACCCTAATATAAAACTCATTTTTCAGCCGTCGTTCTGCCTTGCGCTTTCATACTATCTGCAAATTTTCCCTTTCCCTCCAAACTTTTCTATACTTGGTCTGTTGTTTGTTCATTTTTGCAGGTAAAAATGGCCGTCTCTGTTGCAGTTCTGACAGCAATGAAATTTGACGCTGGCTTTGATATAGACATGGATTCTTTCGATAACAACGATCAAATATTCAAGGACATTCTGGAACTCTTCAAGGACCAACAGTTAGTTAACATAATGTCTACAAGGATCAAATTGGCCGCAGATGAAATAAAGGAATGAGTGTATACTGCCCACAATCTGGATCAGAACACTGTGATCGGAACCATCTCAGGAACTCAGGTACCTTTAACACCTGCTGTTTTGACAGAGGTATTTCAATTAAATTCTGGTGAAGATTCTATTGAGCTTTCTGGAGAAGAATTTTCAATTATGCTTGAGAGGATGGGCCATTCAGCAGCTAACCCTAATAAATTGCTTAAGAAGAATCTGTCAGTTGAGTACAGATTTCTTGCTGATGTAGTTGAAAAAGTGTTGTTGGCAAAACATTCTGCTCATAATACCATCTCTAGGTATCAGCTCAGTTTGATGGGTGCCTTGGTGGACAAGAAGTAACTGAACTGGGGAGAAGTGTTTTTTGATTTGATCAAGAAGAAAATTAACAAGAATTTTGTTAATTTTGGGAGGATTTTAGGGCTGTTTCTTCATAACAGATGTCCTGCACTGCTTGTTTCCAGTGGGAAGCACATCAATGCCTCCAAGAGGCTTACCTGTGCCCTATTTGGGAAATGAGACAGGCAGATTGTAAAGCCCAGCAGACCTCTGCAATCTCTTCTTCAGGCACAAGGACTATTTTAGTCTCTTCCCCTCAGGTTTCTGCCCCTGCAGAAGATTTGCCTGCCTCATCATATCCTCCTTCTCCACCTATTGTTTCATCAACAACAATCACATCCACAATCACAATTTCATCCCCCATTTCCAACCCATCTCCAACTTCAATCCCTTCTCCAACTCCAACATCAACTGAAGACATCTTCCATCCACTACATCACTACCCACACATGGACATTGATTCATCATCTCATATTCCATCACTCCCTCTTCTAGATGATTCCTATATGGATGATTCTCCTTCATCCCCTCTTGAGCCACCATCATCATCCACTTCTTATCAACAATTACTTCAGGACATCATTTCTCAACCATCATTCACACCATCCATCTCCACTCCATTATCTTCCATCTCCATAATTCCAATATCTCAACCATCACTTCCACCATCCACAGTTTCTCCAACAACATCTCCTGCTGCTCCACCTTTCATCCCTACCACATCCATCCCTACCTCTACTCAAGTCCCTCTTGAGCAAGTAGACCTTCCAGCTATTGCAGACAAGCTATATGAGCTGATAGCTCCAAGGCTATCACTACTGCTGGAGACCTAATTGGCTCCACTTCTGAACACTGTTCAGGAGTTGTCTGCCAGGCTATCCTCTATTCATCCTCCTCAGGCAATCCCTTCTACTGGGTGCCTTAATCCAGTTATCACTGAATCTAGGCAGGGGGAGATGCCTTATGAAGCTGAGAGATTGCCTGCTGCAGTAACTTCAGTTCAAGCTCCCGTTGCAGTCATTACAGTGGACCTCAGGTCACTGCTATCAGTATTTGATGCTGTATACTTCAGCTGCCTTCCAGACCAGCATTCTGAAGACCTTTCTAAGGCCATTGTGCCTATTTCTTACTTTGAGCCCAGCATTTTAGCTTCTTTTATAGATTCTGTCCAGGCTGTGGACAATGTGGAAATTGCTGCTGCTGCTTTTGATAGTTCTGATGTTGCTGTTTCAGTTTCTGAGGATGTGCATATGACAGAGGCAATTGTTTTTGAGCCTGCTGTATCTGAGCTTAATGTTTCTGAAATTTCTGTTTCTGAACCTGCTGTTATAGTTTCTTCTGCAAGTGTTATTTCTATTACAATTCCTGCTGCTGTTGTTGCTCCTGTTGCTGTTCCTGATGTTATTTCTTCTGCTCAGTCTCAACAATAGAAAGAATATATCAAAAGGATTGATGCATTGTATGATAATCAAAGTTCAGACAGTGATCAGTTTAGAACTGACTCTGATGATTCCTCTGCAATAATTGCAAGAAAAAGGAAAGCAAGAAGCAAGGCCATGAAGAGAGTTCCTCTAGAGAAGGTTAAAGATACAAATGATGTTCCTTATTATATATTGCATGATTGCCAGATTACAGAACCATGGATGCAGTACTCCAGAAATTAGCTGAAAGCCATGAAAAAAAAAGGAAGTATGACAAAGGATCATCCCATTTCACTCCTCCTCCTCCTCCTCCTTCACCTGATGCAGGTACAGGTGGAAGTTCTGCCTTTCAATCTACTGCTAGAAGCCAAAGTTCTTATCAATTTCAAGGAAGATCTCAGCAAAGAGGAAATCAATCTAGAGGTTACCAGTCCAGAAGAGGACAGTACAGGGGAAATCAAAGAGGACTCAGAGTGTATTCTAAAGGATATTCCAGGCAACATCCTTATCAAAGGGAAGGATAAGGCCCTATAGATACTACATCTGGTCCTTTCCCTTATAAGTTTAAAGATCCAGTTTCTTCCAGAGCTACTCCTGACAATTCTTCAAACAGATATGAACCTCCTGTTCCATTTGAAGATCCTGAAAATAATCCCACTTCATGGACTGCCAGAATGAAAGAGTTGGATGCATTAGATCAAATTAAAAGGCTAGAGAACAAGGAAGAGACACATCAAATATCATTACTCTATCAGAACAGAGAAAGAAAGAACTTGAGAGATATTCTTCTAGCAAATTCTTTGACTTAGAAAGTTATATGAAGCTGCACCCAGAAGCTGTAGTCCCCAGGCCAAAACATCAAACTTTTCTAGGTGCAGATGATGACAGAAGATCCAAAAAAGAAGCTCTTAATCCTAACAGAGAAATAGTTCTCAAAAAGAGCAAGGAGAAAGAATGATTCTGTAAGCTGACAGTGATGCCTTTTTCTGACTATCTGTGATTCTATTTGTGTTTCTTGCAATGTTTTTTTGGTTATATATCTGCATTGTATGTTTTTATACTTTTTCCAATGTCTGTAAATAGTAATCCTAACCCAAATAGGGGGAGATTGTTGGAACACCCTATTACTGATTTGGGCAAGGATCACTATGTCCTTTAGGAAATTTGTTTTGACCTCCTTGTATAAATCTAAAGGTTAATTAGATTGAGTCTAAGGGTTAGTAGTTAGGTTTGAAAGCTGCTCCTCAAGACCCTCAAGACCAGATATTTCAGTTCAGGAGACTAAGTCATTTCGTCGAGCTCAGGTCGACGAATCGTCGAACTCCATTCGACAATCTCTGAGCTCACTTCGACGAATTATCGAACTCCATTCGACGATCTCTGAGCTCACTTCAACAAGTCGTCGAACTCCATTCGACGATCTTCGAGCTCAGATCGACGTTCCTGTCTCTAGTTTGTTTCCCTATCTCTGAGCTCAGTTCGACGATAGTTGAGCTCAGATCGACGATTTCTGCTTCAGTCTAAGTCCAGTCGCTGAGCTCAGTTCAACGATAGTTGAGCTCAGGTCGACATTTTTCTAGAGAGATCGACGTTTTCCAAGATTCAAATTCAGTCAGTTTTGGTATTCCCTTCTATTTATTCTCAGCATTTATTTCAAGAATCTTGTAGCCGTTTCAATTAATTTGGAGCAAGTTTCAAGGAGATTTTAAAGGAATGTTTTATTGGACTTTCCTCTAGAAGACAAAATGCAGTTAATGAAATCATTTATGACAGGCTAACAGCTATCTTGGACAGAGAATTATTCTATTCAGATCTAAGGAATAAAAGATTATTCATTCTGCTGGTTAATGATACAACAACAATAATAACAACAACAAGAAGAAAGAGAAAAAGTTGCAGATATTCACAGTCATAGAATTCTTACAGGAACACACATCACTTGAAGGAGATCAATATACTGAAATTTCCAAATCCATTTTGATTCCAGTGTTCAAAGGCCTTATCATTCAAGACTCCAGACACCACACATTTCAGCTGCTGCTGGAATCATCTTTTGTTGGAGATCAAATCTTCTGAAGGCCTATCACCCTATTGCAAAGCTTCACTTCCTGAACAACTCAATATCTCATGGGGAGCTTTGACAACATCCACTATCTTCTCCCTGATTGTTGACAGAGAAGATCATCTCTCTCTCTCTCTGCTGTAAAGGGTTTATCAAACTCCCTTCAAAAGTTTGTGTTGGTTTTTGAGACCTTGTCAAAACTCAGTGGTGGCAAGACACCTGATCAAAAAATCTAGTTTGGTTTTTGAGCACCTTATCAAAAGCTCATTGGTGCCCAAGATACCTGATCAACTCATCCTGCAGTGGATTCCTACCTAGGGTGGTAGAAGAGTGGATGTACCCAGATTGATTGGGGAACCACTATAGCTCCTTGTGTCATCTGGTTGCACATTTCTTTTATTTTCTGGCTATGGTCTGTGATTGCTTTGTGATTAGATAGTTGCTGTGCTTACTTTATTTTATTTGCTTCCCTGTTCACTTAGGTATACAACAACAATTGTAAAAAGTTTTTAGTGAACACCATACTCTATTCACCCCCCTCTAGAGTATATCAGATCTAACCTTCACTTTCATTCTTCAATAGGTGCGTGTGTGACCAAATTGTTATTACTTATTTCATGCGAAATTAAATGTAAAGATTCAAAATTTTCGTCATGAACAATAGGTGAATGAATAATTTCAGTAAATAGAACAGAGTCTTCTTTGGGAGAAGACTCCAAATAGTAACATGAGTTATCATTTGAGAGCAAATTTTTCATAGATGAGTCAATAGTAAAGCTAACTTCTTCATCTCCGACCCTACAGAGAAGTTTACTGTCACTAACATCTATAACGACGCGTGGGGTGGCGAGAAAAGGGCAACCGAGAATAAGTGGAACCTCGTTGTCTTCTTCTATGTCAAGGATGACAAAATTTACCGGAAAGATAAATTTGTCAACTTTGACAAGCACATCCTCAATAATACCCATAGGGTATTTAATAGTCCGATACGCCAATTAGATGCTCATTTTTATAGGATTCGGCTCTCCTAATCCAAATTTTTTAAATAATGAATAAGACATCAAATTAATCGAAGCATCTAGATCGGCCAACGCATGTTTTACTGATAAATCGCCAAATAGACAAAGAATAGAGAAACTACCCAGATTAGTTAGTTTCTTAGGCAATTTATTAAGTAAAACCGCCGAACATTCCGCGTTCAAGTGAACCGTGGAAATATCCTCAAGTTTCTTTTTATTTGTTAAAAGATCCTTGAGGTACTTTGCGTATTTCGGCACTTGCGCTATTAATTCGCAAAACAGTAAATTTATTTGAAGTTGTTTAAATATGTTTAGAAATTTACTGTGATGCACATTCATCCGGTCTTTTAGCATTCTAGACGGATAAGGAAGAGGTGGTTGATAAGCCATTGGTTTATTATCATTTGAAGGCTTAGGAGAGGGAGAAGATGTAGAAATTGTTACCTCTTGTTCCACCGGAATTGAAGTAGTTACCTCTTGTTCCGTCGGAGTTGAAAAGTATGTACCTCCTTCCTGCACCGTAGCGTGATAGCCTTCACTTGCTCCCTTGGGTTGGGCTCCGTATTGCCCGGTAATGCTCCTTGTTGGCGATCAGAGAGCATCTTTGCTATTTGCCCAATTTGGTTCTCCAAACTACGAAGAGATCCAGTGATATTCTGGATATTGACATCATTTGTAGTCGTATATTTGGTGAACAAGTCCTCGAGATTGGTAGGTTTTGGAGCCTGTGGTGGAAAATAAGCTGGTGGAATTGTGTTTGGTGGGCAAGCCGCGTTCCCTGGATTACTCCAAGAGAAGTTGGGGTGATTCCTTATACCCGGGTGATAAGTATTACCAAAATTATTACCCAAATTATAAGGTGGCCGATTCAGATTACCCATGTAATCCACATGTTCGGCAATGGTGGAAGGTTCCCAATATTGGGGTTCACAGGTAGGTGTAGACGAGAAAATAGACATCTTAGCTATTTGTTTTTGTAGTTTCTCAACCTGGAGAGATAAACTTGAAACGGTATCGATTTTATACATCCCGACCGGTTTAGGTGGACGATACCGGGGTGTACTCCATTGATACATGTTCATGGCCATACCTTCCATAAGTTCTTGGGCGGTCGCCGGTGTTTTGTTGTTTAACGTTCCACCGACGATGACATCAATATGTTGCCTCATTTGTTGATTGAAGCCATTATAGAAGGTTTGGATTTGCAACTAATCGGGGATTGCATGATACGGACAATGGCGAAGTAATTCCTTAAATCGCTTCCAAGTATCATATAACATTTCCGTATCAACTTGGGAGAAATATGTAATATCATTGCGCAACTTGGCCGTTTTTGCGGGCGGAAAATACTTCGTGAGAAATTTTTCCATCATCTCGGCCCAAGTAGTGATGGATCCTCTTGGTAAAGAGGCTAACCACCGTTTAGCTTTGATGCGCAATGTGAAAGGGAAAAGCCTTAACCAGATGGCATCATCCGAAACCCCGTTAATTTTAAAAGTGTCACATATTTATAAAAGTTAGAAATATGTGAGTTGGGATCCTCATCTTGAAGCCCATCAAATTGTACATATTGTTGTATCATTTGGATGATGCTTGGCTTCAATTCAAAGTTATTATTCCCAATAGCGGTACGAACAATACTTGACTGAGCATTATCCAAATTTGGTCGAGCATAATAAGACATAGTCTGTTGATTGACCATATTTGGATTTGGATTACCCGAATTAGAAGAAAATTGAAAAGATGAAGAAGAAGAAGAAGAGGAAGAAGAAGTAGAAGAAAAAGAAGCAGAAGAAGAAATGTCACCTATGGATTCCTCAAACAAATCTGGAGAATTGAGATCGCGGAGTCTTAAACGTCTCCATAAGCTTTGCTCGATCTCCGGCTCCAAATCAAGTAGATTTGACGGATTCCTTTGGGTCATACATCAAAATAAAAATAAAATAATTTTTTTTGATTTTGATTTTTTAAAACAAGAAGAAAATGATAAAATTAATAGAACCTTGCGTTCAAAATATCAATAAAGAAAAAGTCCCCGACAACGGCGCCAAAAACTTGATGAGGATTTTATAGTTTTAAAAATGTGTATCCAAACTAAAATCTCAAACTAGGCAAGTGCACCTATCGAAATTTAATATAGGAAATGTCTTATTTAAACTCGGGGACTGTTGAGTACTTGTACTCACAAGGAAGAGCTATTATTTTATCGAACGAAAATTGGATTTTGCGGAAAAGTAAACGTTAAACTAAGAGGAGAAATACGATGATAGGAAAGCTAGCACTTGATCTAGAATCCCTTTGGGTTAGAATAAATTTCCATGAAATGAAAATAAATACAAGATATATATTATAACTTTGACCGTGGAGGTTCCATAGCTACAAAGAGCCTCTCTTAAGAATATGCATTCGACTAACCTTAGGTTGATCGATTAATACCTCTCGGCCAATCGAAAAGCATAAGCTTGCTTTAGGCAGTGAAGCTCACTAATGGAGTTGACTCCAATGCGGAAAAATTTTTCCTTTCTCTGTCGAGGGTAGCATGAAACTCTCTTTATCCTTGAGTTATCTACTCGTATCCACAACCTCTCGATAAATCTAGGATACAGATCTTAGATCGAATAAACATAATTTGCAACTTATGAATTCGATGAAATAAAAATCAAAGATAAATCGAAGTACATAAAAATAGACAGCTTGATAATTTGAGATAAAAAGAAGAAATTTATTTCATTCCAAAGTTCATCATGATCAAGTGCTAATTGGAAATTAGCTACTCATCATGATGGGAGAGTTACATAAAAGGTTGAAGAGAGACATGATTAAAAAAAGACTTGAAATAAAGAGTTACACTATGAATTTAAAATGCAAGAAATACGGTAAATAAAACAGAACTAAAGCTCTCCAAAATATCCCCCTCAGCTTCTGGAATTGCCTGGAATTTATAGGCAAGTTTGCTGGATGGTCACGCCCCTAGGTCACGCCCGTGACCTAGGGAGTGTCGGGTTCGGAACCGTCATCTTCAAGTCTTCGAAAAGTTGGCGCGAAACCGCCAAAAATCATTAATTGGCGGGTCACACCCCTAGGTCACGCCCGTGACCTAGGGCGTGTCTTGTCAGTTACTGAAAATGGTGGGAAGCAGAAACGACGGGAATTACTCCGGTCGTTGTTGGAAGGGTCACGCCCATGGTCACACCCGTGACCAAGGGCGTGTGATGCAAAAATTGCCAGGTCTTGAAACTGCTGCATTAACTTGGCACACCGGGATGTCACGGCTCGAAGTCACGCCCGTGAACAATATGGCACGCCCGTGCCAGGGCGTTTCACTTTAATTCGATGTGGATTGGAGGTTTGGATCATCATCAGCGTGTCATGCCTGACTGACACGCCCGGGTTAGCATGGTAACACCCGTGACCAATGGGCGTGTACTTTTAATTGACATGGCAGTGAGCTCTGGAGCATGCGCCGGGGTCACGCCTGGGTGTCACATCCGTGACCTGGTGGTCACGCCCATGACCGGGGCGTGTACTTTGCAATTTTTTCAGCTTTGTCCAGTTTTGTCTCCTGATTAATAATATGAACTCCATATTGAAATTTGCAGCCCACATCAATCCTAAAATAAGAAATTAAAGAAATTAGATCATAAAATCATAAAATGTATTTATAAACTAATTAATTATTAAATAAATATATATATAAAAATATGGAAAAAATTAGAGTTATCAGTGGACATTGTGAACAGATGAAAAGCTAACTCCTGAGCTGCTCCTGCTGTCAAGCTCTCACCTAGCTGGCAGGTCTGTTGGGCCCTCGGTAGACATTGTGAACAGATGAAAAACTAAGTCCTGAGTTACTCCCGATGTCAGGATCTCACTAGCTAGCAGGTCTATTGGGCCCTCGGTGAACATTGTGAACTGATGAGAAACTAAGTCCCGAGTTGCTCCCGCTGTCAGGCTCTCACCTAGCTGGCAGCTCTGTTGGGTCCTCGGTGGACATTGTGAACTAATGAAAAACTAAGTCCTGAGTTGCTCCCACTATTAGGCTCTCACCTAGCTAGCAGATCTGTTGGGACCTCGGTGGATATTGTGAACTGATGAAAAGCTAGATCCCGAGCTGCTCCCGCAGTCAGGATCTCACCTAGCTGATAGGTCTATTGGGTCCCCGATGGATATTGCGAACTGATGAGAAAGTAAGTCCCGAGCTGCTCCCGCTGTCAGGCTCTCACCTAGCTGGCAGGTATGTTGGGCCCGGAGTGGATATTTTGAACTAATGAAAAACTAAGTCCCGAGCTACTCCCGTTGTCAGGATCTCACCTAGCTGACAGGTCTGTTGGGCCCTCAGTGGACATTGTGAACTAATAAAAAATTAGGTCCCGAGCTGCTACCGATGTCAGGTTCTCACCTAGTTGACAGGTCTGTTGGGCCTTCAGTGAACATTGTGAACTGATGAAGCACTAGGTCCCGAGTTGCTCCCGCTGTCATGCTCTCACCTAGCTGGTAGGTCTGATAGGCCCTCAGTGAACGTTTAATGCTTCCTGGGATAGATATTCCAAGAATGGAAACGTTTATTCAGAGGACTGGTAGAATCCAGATGTGCAAGCAAGACTCGTATAGCGCAAAGGGCCGCTCGGCAGGTCCCATTCGGTAGACCCCTGTCACAACCTGTATTTTCTCCGCATTTAGGGATATATCAGAGTAAGAGAAAATACGCTTCATGATGCCATGTCAGTAGGGGATAACTGCAGATGCTCAGATAAAACTCTAGCTTAACACTTTTATGAAAGATCCGTAGGTTATTAAGAGGAAAATTCAGTTAAAGTTTAAGCGGTTAGTCGTATCCCTCGGCTCAGTGGCTCATCTAGTCTACGAGAAAAAAGATAATTATACGCTACAAAAAATACTTTATTTACAATATTAGATGTCTGATGGCGACGTTGCTAATGCGTCCGTTGATCCCCGACATAAAGAGTTCGTTGATTGAGACGAATGTTGCCGCAAGATCGAGGATGATATTCTATTGCGATGTTCTTCGCCAACGCCTCCGCAGCTACATGTTTTGCTCGACGTCTGCCATCACAATCACCACAGTCACCATCAAATAAAAATATATAATTATAAAATAAATTATTTATAATTATATATTGTTTAGCAATTTTATTTTTAAAGCATTTTATTTTAAGTGTTTATTTCATCTCATGTATGATGGGTGCCTATAACCATCAAGGGTGTTTTTATTTCATGCATTTATTTTTGTATTTGTTTTGTCATGTGTATGATGGGTTCATATAACCATCATATATTTATTTTATTTGAATGGAGGAGATGGAGTGATGCAGGCAATATAAGGCCATGCATATGAAGGATTATGCAAGAAGAATGAAAAAAACCCTAAGAAATTCAAAGATTGAATTTTCCCCCTCTTTCTCCTTGCCAAGTTCGGCCTCCCCCCTCTCCTTCCTCTTGGCTGCCGACCACCTCTTCTCCCCATCTCTATTCTCGTCCTCCTTTCCTCCTCTAGTTTCCTCCACTAAATAACCTTTTCTTCTCTCCTCCTAAAACCTAGCCCCTCTTTCCCTCCCAAAACCCTAGCCGGCCAAATCCTAGCCGCCACCCTCTCCCTCCCCTTCAATATTCCG
Source organism: Platanthera guangdongensis (assembly GCA_039583875.1). Classification (NCBI taxonomy): domain Eukaryota; kingdom Viridiplantae; phylum Streptophyta; class Magnoliopsida; order Asparagales; family Orchidaceae; genus Platanthera; species Platanthera guangdongensis. Next base: position 115,250,938 of record CM077167.1, read on the forward strand.
GCCACCCACTTCCACCACCCAACCCGAGCAAACACCCAATTTCCACACCTAAACCGACCCCTCCATCCATCCACAAAAGAAAACCGTGCAACCCCTCCCCCCTAATGACAATATTTGGCCACCACCTTTCCTCTCTCCTCTCACAATAGTTTTTTTGGCTTTCAAGGATTCTCCCTCTCCTAGGGTTTGCAAAAGGAGAATGGCTTGCGATTTCATCTTCCGGTGCGTATCAGTGGATCTGCGTGGAAATAGAATCAACCACCATTGTTAGCGCTTCCTCTACTCAATATTGTGGACAGATTCCTTGGGATTGGGTAACGATTTCTAAACCCCTAGTGTGATTTCTTCTAAAATATTTGTGAGGTTTGGTGGATTTAGAAGGCTAGTAATTTGTCCCGATTTATATTGAAATTAGTGCCTTAATTAAAATCTGATTTTTAAGCGTTTAATCTTCTGAATATTTCTGTATAACTTGGATCAGGTAGATCTCGTGAACGCCAAAGGAAATCAGTTTCCTTAACCTCGATTTCTCTTTGAGTTCAAGTGATTTGGCCACCCTTGTTTTAAATTAATTTGGGATCGATTTTGGACTTCTTTTAAATCGCTATTTTAGTGTGGATCTTCTCGTGTTGGTTTTGTGAATGCTTGAGGATAGATTTTATTTGAATTGCTAATTGTTCGGATCGGGTAGGTCCTATTCTCTTGAGCAAACTTTGGCATATAGCCCTTATTCAATCTATAAAAAGGGGTAGCGTCCCTTTGATTTGTGTGTTGTTAAATTGGTTGAATTATAGATAAAATTTTAGGGAGATCCCGCACACTACGAATTTATTTTAATTGACGAACCCAATAACGCGTAGTTTTATCCATCAGAACTATTGGCCCGCATCAATTTGGTATCAGAGTGAGGTTAAAATCAATTTCCTAATTGACACCCTCCCCCTTTTCTTAGGACGTATACACACACTTGTCTTGCAGGTTTATTTGTCAAAAATTACAATTTGTTTCTTCTGGTCTACCAATAACGACCTAATTTTTTTTTTTCTGCAAAAAAATTCAAAAAAATTATTTAATAATCTCCTATTTATTTTCAGTAAGAAAATCAAAATTACTGATTTATTGCCTTAGTTGTTCAGTGGGAACAATTCCATCTGTTACATTTTTATAGGATCAGAGTCATTATTTGATTGCATGTAACCAGATTTGAGTAGAATTTTCTGTACCATCACCACTAAAATGGCCTATGACGTTAACCTATCTTGATTAGACTATTGGTATGCTATGGTTATGGCTCATCACACCATAGTCTTGCCTATATATAAGAGGAATACCAACCGTCCCCACACTTTTCCTCACACTAGGAATGAGGTACCCACTTATGATGGTTATGGGTGTCCTCAAAATTTTAGAGATGGGCTTAAGGGGATAGAAATTTATTTTGATTGCCACGTATGAGATGACCAACAAAAGGTTATCGTCGCCTGAGAGAGGTTTGTTGGTCAAGCCCGATGGTTTTGGTTAAACGAATAACGTTGTGTTGGTACCTATCAATATGCTTGACCATACATGTGTGGCTTACTTGCTGATCAATTTGATCCCGACTTCCTTCATACTAATAGCACCACAACCGTTAACAAGAATAGTTATGGCACTAGATCCCCACCTGACCATAGGAGTGACATTTTCCCTCAGGATAGACTCTTTCCCTATGTTGGTAGAGTTACCCATAACATACCTGCACCCACCTATGGAGGAAAGGAAAAGGTGAGGTCTCCTATCCCGAGTTCTGTACAAGTGACCGATAGGACTGCCATGAGCCCGCGGGGTGAAAGTAGTCCTATCTGTAGGGGCAGACAGACGATTACGACATGTGAGACTAGTGGCGTATCTGATCATGGTTTTATTGTGCGTCCTATTCTGAATATGCCCGTAGTCCTTGTTTAGTCTCCCCCATGAGCTGCCAGATCTAGCCGTTGACTCTCCTGATGAGTCTGAGGCAGTGTCTAGGACTGAGCCCGCCACTGAGGGCGAGGCCGATTTAACTAACGATCTTAGTGACGTTAAGGAGCTTGGATATCCTAGTGATTCGGAAGATGATGTATGAGATGATGTAATTCCGATCTGCGAGAGTATCTCGTTGCTTATTACATGCCCTACTAGCATTGTGTTTCATCACCATAGTATTGAGTGCCCTCTCCAGGCTACGATCCCCATTGTGATAGAACCTACGATTACACCAGTTGAGATTGTATCCGAGTCATCTGAGGAGCCTGAGAGTGAGGATTTTCATAGTATTATTATGGATGATTTACCTTATGAGGGAAGGATATTTTTTGGATGAATTTAGCGCTGAGAACCCAAAAGATAATTTTTTGATGTTATCACCATTGCCCGAAGCTCAATATGAATGAAATTTTGTCGGGTTTGGATATTAATAAGTTGAGCGCACTAGTATTTAGTCTTTTCACCGCACCCCGTAGATCTGACTAAGTTTTTCCAGGGATGGACTGTTCATATAATCGCTCGACGTTGGGCAAAACCTTGTTTAGGACAGCTTGCGATTCATTGGCTATTGTGCCTCAGGATGTGGTGTCTCCTAAACATACTTATATACCACACCTGATTGCACTCATTTACCCACCGCCTTTTGATGACCCTCATGTCCATTCGTTGGTGACTATAGTTGGGCCCCTTGAGTTATATCGCTCGCACATCCTTTCACATCCGGGAGCATCCAACTCTATTGTTTATGATGGACGGTTATCTTTGGCATATCTTCATGCCAAGCATGACTATATTAAAGTTAACATTAAAACTACGGATTTGGAGCACATTGAAATCATTTTTGATTATAAGGCTCCCGTGCTCCCTAACTTAACCCCCATATCCTTTGCATTTGAGTTAAGTTATGTAGTACATGGTTTCACTCCTCACGATCGTAAGTTACTTAGGCGCACTTTTATAAATTTAATCAATCAATTTGCGTCTCATTAATTATATGCTTTACATGTATCTAGGACGTTAGCATTTCATTTTAATTTATGTCGCACACACGTCCGCACCCGTTCGAGACCGTCCTACGCTAGAATTAGTAATTTGGGTTTAGTCTGGCCAGTCCCCGAGAGGATGCCTTCTGGCTCCGTTAATAATTTAATACGTAGGAACGCCGACCCATCCATGGATATGAAGAACTTCAGATTTCATGCTTTTATTTCAAATTTTTATAAAGTACAGGGTGTTTCACTTTTTTCAAGTTTCCAGACTTTTTTACTGTACGTCTCTTTTCTACCCGAGTGTCTTTCTTCGTCGTTTCTTCCTCCCACTAAATGTTCTCTTTGGTTGAGGAGTGTTAGTTCTACCATATCTATTTTCCATGTGAACTCCTTGGCTCTTGAACCAGATGGTAAGATTCAAGTTATTTTTCTTTTGTTTGTCACCCTTTCGAGTTTCCTGGAAAGTCTTATTGTTTCTATGTCTACCAGTTGCTCCTTGCTATTGAATATTCATGCAACTATGATTTAGATTGTGGGGCCAGATTTGCCCCCTATTGTTGCTGCTTTCGACTATTCTCCCCTCACGGGCCACTCATCGGGGATGACTAATTTTGAGTGCGGGAGGATTGATGACAACGTTGCTGATGTGGTCATTGATCCCCGACATATAGAGTTCATTAATTGGGATGAACATTGCCGCAAGCTCGAGGATGAGATTCTACCATGACGTTCTTCGCCAACGCCGCTGCCGCTACTTGTTTTGCTCGACGTCCTCCATCACCATACCCAATGTTTGCCGAGTGGCCCCTTCAGGCCAGCCGAGTGGGCCCTTCAAGCCAGCCGAGTGGGCCAAGGAGACCTCACCATGCCAGAGCAGCATGTGGGCGAACTCAGAGCGGCCAGCTTGCTCTCGCCTAAGCTAGGAGGGCGAGCAGCAGGAGCTGACCCACCCATCCCGCACCCGCCTGGAGTTCGTCGAACTAAGCCTAGCTTTCAGTCAAACTGAGCTTGGGTTGAGCTCGACATTAGTCGAATAGAGGGTTGAGCTTGACATTCGTCGAATAGGGCACGATGCTCGGTGTTCATCGAACGGGGCTCGACGTTCGTCAAACAAAGCTCAGTGTACTTCGAGCTAACCTCAGGAGTGGAGAATCCGAATTCATTGAACCCAGATCAGCGATCTCCTCTAGAGCTTCTGTAGTGACAATCTCAAACCGGCAAGCTCGCTCTCCCATCGGAGACCTGGCTGCCAGCCCGCCTCAAAGCGAGAGTCGGCGGACTACGACGGCCTGAATCGGGCTCGACCAAGGAGAGAAGACGAGCTGCGGGAGCCAGGTTGCGTCCGCCCCGGCGAGGTGGAGAGTTGAGGCGAGCCGACCTACAGATCCTTGGAACCTGCCCAGTGGGGCCCAGAGGCAAAATTACCTGGGTGCCCTTGCCAGGGGTGTGAATAGCTTGATAGAACAATAGAGTTACGCTGTTGGTAGACCTAGCTGGGTTGCATATAGCTATTCAAAATAGCGGAGGTTGGATATTTACAGGCCGTCTTCAGAAATCTATAAATAAGACCCAAGGGGCACCTCATAAGGCAGACTTACGAGTGTTCAGATCTTCTTGCGCTTTTCTGATGTAGCCTTAGCTCGGCCTTTGGCTAAGGAGGGGAAGCTCTCTAAGATCTTTCGGGCATGTTGTGGGACCTCCACGCCGAGCCCTTGTGTCGATTCCATTCTCTTTTTGTTGTTTGGCTTACAGGAGAGAAGTAGGCGCGCGATCACCCCTTCCCCTAGGATGAACTCCAAAAGAGACCGAATTCTCGATTTCAATATTTTGGTGCGGTGAGCGTGAAAAGTGGTCAGCACAGAAAATCTTCAGCATGCTAGATGACAAGAGGAGAAGGACAGGGCTCGGATAGGTCGGACTCGCCACCCCTATCGCCTCTGGCCACAGTGGGGATGTTTGAATATTTCAGGCAGGAGGTGATCAACCTCGTCAAGTTCACACTCGGCGCATGGGCCGAGTGCTCGACTCCAGCTGTCCTATTCTTGATTGCCCCATCTATGGGCAAGGACACTCCCGGAAAGCGAGCTGGGAAGGAGGTTGCAGATGAAGGGAGATACTACGAGCTCCCTGAGCTTGTGCTCTTCCCCGACTCGGCAAGCGGGGTCCGGTTTGGCGACATGGGTGCGCATGATCCTCCGGCTCGCCCAGCGGGGGGAGGCAGCCCCTTTAGCGAGCTGGTTTCCTCCGCCTCAGTTCCCGAGGGTTCTAGGGAACCCGAAATGTCTTACTACACTGGGAAGGGAGACTCGGTCCAACACATCCAGTGGTTTGAGGACATGGTCTCGATCCGACAGATGTCGGATGGCTACAAGTGCCGACTCTTCGCCATCACCCTCAAGGAGAAGGCGAGGGAGTGATTTCACCAACTACCGGCTATCTCCATTTACTGCTTTGAGGTTCACTATCACAACATGCATTTTTTCACCGCCCAAAAGATATATAAGAGTAAGGGATAAATGCGTGTCATGATGCCACGTCAGCAGGGGATAATTGCGGACGCTCAGGCAAAATACTTACTTAACCATGAAGCAAAATTCTTTAAGTTAATTAGAGTTAAAATCAATTTAAGTAGTTAGCCGTATCTCTCGGCTGAGTGGCTCATCTAGTCCACAAGAAAAGTAATTATGCGCGTTGGAAAATACTTCTTTTATCGGATTAGGTATCCTACAAGAGCTTAGAGGTTCCAAAAGGAGATCTCAAGATATGCAAGTTCTAAATTTATAATAGTAATAAAAGTGGATTTGTATGGTCGTTAAATATACTGATTTAACATTTTAAACTATGCAATACATGCGGTAATAATAGTAATTTTTCTTTTATACTTGAAAATAACTACCATGAAATCCTAACATAAAACATCCTAGAGAACAAGTAATCCACATCAACATAAAGAAAATGAAGCAGCTAGCGAGGTATCCAAAAACCGTCTATCTTGTGGGCGTCAATAATCTGACACAAACCCACATAAAATAGAAGTATGTCTGAACTAAGTAAGCAAACTAAAACAACAAACTACCTCGCTACGGCGAGGTGAAAACCACAGCCAACAATGCTACCCAAAACCAGCTTCACTATCTGCTACTGCTCTGAACCTTAGGCATTCCAAAGACAAAACACCTCAGCAAGAATGTACAAATGGTGGCATAAAAATAAGCCAACATAAACAAAGGGTCAAATGGGGGTACCAACCCAAGACCAAAAGTGCTGAAGTAGAGTACGAAAGTAAAGCATAAAACATGAAAAGAACACTTACGTGAATCGTCACGTACATCATAAATACACTAGATGCACAAGGCTATAAGGTGACAAACATGAGTAAATCATAAGGAAGAAATTGCATAACCTTTATTAGGCACTTGTAGTCGATTCTATCCAAAAACACGGGCGAAGGTGGTCACTCAACTGGACACACCCTCACGAATATAATATCTATCTAACTACGGGTGAGACTCATACACTCCACCATACACCGCAGACGCCCAAAAACCTAGTAGACTTCCACGAGGTACTAATAAAGGAAACAGACATTGTGGAGGTGGTTGCGTCCACTAACTCTTGCAACCAAGAAAACCCACAAAAGCAAACACATATATCGCGAGACTTGGCAAATCAGATTCTACTAGACATTTCTAGATTAAAGATGCGGTTGATCAACCCTTAGGAACGATTTACAATCCTAGATAAACTCTAACACGTTCAACAACGATAGATAAGGTGATTAAAGCCATCAATAAAACCCTTCAAGAATGATTAAACCTTAGATTTGAGTTTACCATGACAAGATCTTACAACATCAAGTGATCATCAAAGAGGATTAATCATAGCAATAACTTTGAAAAGACAAAACGCAGAAAGTTTTAAGGATCATAAAAAAACTTAACAGTTACCATCACGCCGGATAAGGAGAAATGAGGGTAAACCACCACTTGCCTTGGTTTTACCGGAAAAAAATCCTCCGAATCACTCCACGTCGCAGATCGGGGCAAAAAAAGACGGGAGGAGTCGATATCTGAACAAAATGACCGAAATAGAGGTTTGGGCCAAAAAACCCTAACGAGAAAACTCAAGAAAAGGGAAAAGTTTTACCACGATGGCGTAGCTCTCGACGAGAGCTTTCCAGATCTATACTCGGTTGAACATTTGGAGCACCGTCGACGGCCACCAAAAGATTCACAAAAAACTTTCTCTCTCTCGCTCATGCCGCTCTGGTTCGGGAGAAAATTCGGAGAAGATGAAGTTTTTTTCTTTTTTTTAATTGCCTTTAAGAATAAGTACAAAATTATATATATATACACATTTTTTTATAAAAACATTCTATCTAAAATGAAGAAAACAAAATATTTGAGAGAGGGTGCGCGAAAACAAAAAATAGAGCTTTAGGATGGCTTCAAATCGAAAAGTGCCCAACATGAAAGTTGTAAATCTCGTCGAGACGAACAAATTTTATGTTAACCATTTATTTATACGACACTGATTTGACCCTCAAAAAGGCACCCGAACATGAACTATAGCGGACTACTCGGGAAGGGCTGCATTACTCGAGAACACGCTCAGGATTACTTGAGAACAAGCCCAAGATTACTCGAGTACAGGATGAAGATAACTCGAGTACAGGCTGAAGATTACTCGAGTACAAAGTGATTACTTGAGTATAAGACACCACATCACTCGAGAACTAAGATATGCCCACTCGACAACTAAGTCCAGCCACCCGAGAACTCAACAAAATTAAATTGCAGTTCTTTTTTGTCCTCATGAATAATGTTTTTTACAAAAATATCCAAAATCAAACTATAGAGATGAATAATAAAAGTCATTTTTGAATAGTGTTTTAATATTAAAATAATCATATTTATATATTTTAAACACGAAAGCATGAGTTCAAAACGGAGGCCCAAACTCGCGCCGAATTAAACGAAACTCGCACCGAAGGCGAACACTGACGCTACAAACCCAACGACGAAGTCAAACCCAGAATCTGACGAGCCATTCTCGAGATATAAATTTTCAAAGTCTATGACGAACATAAATTCTACAAAACTTTGGCAAATCGCCGAGGCCTGAATATCGCTCGGATCGCGACGAAACTTGACGAGCAAGTTCAAAATTACTTAACTTAATTACCAAATGCAAGATTTTCCAATTACAACAAGAATTTGGCAAACTCGACCACACAGACGCGAAAATGCCTTAACGGCGTTGCGCCATCAACTCGACGTTAAAAGTAACGCCATAACGTCATAAATATGATGACACCTAATCAAATAAAAAATCATCGAAAAAAAATCGGGGGCGTTACAGTCAATCCCCCTAAAAAAGGTTCCGTCCCGAAACTTAACGCAACTCAAAAACCAAACCAAAAAGAGAAAATCAAACAAAACCAAAAACATAGAGACATACTAGAAACTAAGAGAAAAGGTGTGGATGAGATTCCCTCTTCGCTGATTCCAATTCCCACGTTGCACTCTCGACGTCTTGATTTCTCTAAAGAATCTTGAACATATGGATGGTCTTCCTCCGCAACACTCGATCTTGAGATTCCAAAACACGGACAGGCTTTTCCCCATACATATGGTTGGGTTGAATCTGGTGCACCGAGTCGAGGACTTGATGATCATTACGAATACACTTCCGCAACTGGGTCACATGAAACACATCAAGGACACTAGGGAAGGTAGCAGACAACTCCAGCCTATACGCTGAAACTCCAACACGTTCAAGAATCTGAAAGGGTCCCACATACCGGGGGTCTAACTTGTGGTTCCTTCCAAACCTTTTAACACCATACATCAGAGAAACTTTCAGAAAAACAAAGTCACCAACAACGAACTCAAGATCAACCCTTCATTGATTAACATATTTCTCATAGCATTCTTGTGCTACGCGAAGCTTTTCTCGAATATGAGTCACGGTACAATTCATCTCTTCAAGGGCTTCCGAACCTAGCAATGGCCTCTCACCAACCTTAGCCCAAAATAAAGGCGTCCTACAATGCCTCCCGTACAAGGCCTCAAACGGGGTCATCTGCAGACTCTCTTGATAACTATTATTATAAGCAAATTCCATGAGTCTGAGGCATTCATCCCAAGCACCACTGTGATCCAATATGTAACACCTGATCATATCTTCCACGATCTGGTTAACTCGCTCTGTTTGAACATTTGTCTGCGGATGATATGCGGTGGAATACCTTAAATCGGTACCCAAACCCTTCTGTAAGCTCTTCCAAAAACGAGACATAAACCTAGAGTCTCGATCTAACATGATACTGACAGGACTCTATGCAATCTGATAACCTCTTGCAGGAATAATTTAGTGATCTTCTTCATAGAATATCCAATCTTAAAAGGGATGAAGTGAGCACATTTAGTCAATCTATCGACTATCACCCAAATGGAGTCATGCCCACGGGGAGATCTCGGTAAACCAGTAATAAAATCCATTGAAATACTCTCCCACTTCCAACTGGGAATATCAAGCAGTGCCAATTTACCTCCAGGCCTTCTATGGTCAGCCTTAACATGCTGATACGTACGACATTTCGACGCGAACTTCACAATATCGTTCTTCATACCTGACCACCAAATAATTTGCTTTAGATACTTATACATTTTAGTGGAATCAAGATGGTAAGCTACACTGGAACCATGAGCTTCAGCACATATATTAGCCCGAATGTCACCAAAGGCGGGGACGCAAAATCGACCCCGATACTTCAAGGTATCCAACTCATCCAAGGAGAAATCAGGTAGCTCTCCCTTCACAGTTCTATTCCGGAGGTGTAATAAATCCGGATCATCCCGCTGATGTGCTCGAGTATGGGAAATCCAAGAGGGCTCTTCTGCTTCTAAACAAGTAGGTACAGTACTACTGCCAACCTCAATGTTCATCAATAGAAATTCTTCGACCAAGGATTGCATAGACAGGTTAAAGATTTTGGCGGTCTTTCTAATTAACGCATCGGCTAGTACGTTTGCCTTTCCCCGATGATAAAGAATTTCCACTTCATAATCGGCCACAAATTCTAACCACCGACGTTGGCAGAGATTTAGTTCCTTCTGAGTGAAGACGCACTTCAAACTCTTATGTTCCATATAGATCTTGCACAACACACCATACAATAAGTGTCGCCAAAGCTTTAGTGCATAAATTACAGCGGCAAACTCCAAATCATGCGTAGGATAGTTTCTTTCATGAATCTTCAATTGCCTTGATCCATACGCGATCACCTTACCATCTTGCATTAAAACACAATCAAGTGCGATGTGTGATGCATCCATATACACAACATACTCAACTCCTTCAGTAGGTAAGGTTAAAACTGGAGCAGTACATAATCGCTTCTTCAACTCTTAGAAGGCTTCTTCACACTTATCACTCCAAATGAATGCAGTAGTCTTCTGAGTAAGGTGGCGTCTGGTTTGACTTATGACCTGCGGTGAGGTTGAAACGCACTCCTATTTTCAGCATAAGTTGTGTTTGGCACGACTTATTTTAAAAACTCCATTTTACTTCTACCGCTCTTTAATACATAACCGCAGCCACGGTTATTTTTTGCGGTCAACCGCAAAAGCATAAGCCATCGCCTTCTTTGCTGGTTTTAGGCCTGATCGCGCTTTCGCTGCAACCTAGGGCTCTATAGCTTTCCCGATCGCCGTCTTTGCAAGCAGCCAAATCCCGATCGTCCCCGCCGGCCACCGCGGAATCCTCGATCCACTTGTATGTCTCGGTCCTTCTCTTCTTCGATCTCCCGATCTTCTTCGATCCTCCCATCTTCCTCGATCTGTAGGATTTTCTTCCCGGAAAAAAATTGAAACCTTTTTCTTCCGCATCCACCTCCCCGACCGGCTTGCTAAAGGTACCTCAAAATTCCATAGTTTTTTTTACTTTGCTATCTCAGTTCTTTTTCCAGAACACATTTTCTCAGAGAAATTTAGCAATATGAAGCTTCTGATGACATGAATTGGTAGAATTAAGATCAAAAACTCTAAATTTTGTTGCAGTGGTGACATTCTAACTTATACAATCATTTACATGAAGATGCTTTTCCTGAGTTTAGAAGTTTCATCTTTGCCATAAAAATGGAAATCCATACTTCCTGTTTTAGGTCTCATCTTTATTAAAAAAGGACCTCCAGGACCTTCACAGTCCCTTCATCGACCTCTAGCTATTCCTGTTAACATGGTCAAATTGTAAAACACCATCTTAGAATAGTCTAGAAATTAGAAAATCAATTTGTGCAAAATAATTCGATTGTGAGTGGTTTGTTGGCTTTTTAGAGTCCATAATTTGATGTATTTCTTACCTGATTCAATGCTAGAGCGTAGAACATAAAAAAATGTATGAATGAAACTTTATTTGGTGTTATTTCAATGAAAAAAGTTTAATTTCTCATAAATTAAATGGTTGGTATTTTTAAATTGTTTTTAAAAATTTACTAAAAACTCCGTTTTGTATTCAAACAACTTTTCGAAAACTCCGTTTTATAAACTCTATTTCACCCAAATAGTTTTTTAACAAAATTGTGTTTTCCAGAATCAACACTTTTTCAATCAGCAACAGTTCATCAGTAGCTTAACATCAGCAACAGCCCAACCAAACAGAGCCTAAGTCTAGTTAGAGGGGCTGACAACACTGAAAATCCTTCCACGAATCTTCTATAATAGCCGGCCATGCCTAAAAAGCTCCTAATCTCTTTAGGTGTGGAGGGTCTCTCCCATTCCATTACAGCTGTAATCTTGGTCGGGTCCACGGAAATACCGTCCTTGCTTACAACATGACTCAGAAAGGACACCTGAGGTAGCCAGAACTCACACTTGCTCAACTTCGCATATAACTTTTGCTCCCTCAGGGTCGACAAAACCAAACGCAAATGCTGAGTATGCTCCTCAACACTGCGGGAATATACCAAGACATCATCTATAAACATAATAACAAATCAGTACAAGAAGTCCTTAAACACCCTATTCATCAAATCCATTAAAGCAGAGGGTGCATTGGTCAAACCGAAAGACATCACCAAAAACTCATAATGTCCATGCCGCAAACGGAAAGCAGTTCGTGGAATATCAGCCTCACAAATTCTCAACTAGTGGTAGCCTGAACGAAGATCGATCTTTGAAAATACTGAACGACCACGCAACTGATCGACCAGATCATCGATCCTTGGCAAGAGATACCTATTATTAATAGTTACCTTGTTCAATTCTCTATAATCGATGCATAGCCTCATCGATCCATCTTTCTTCTTTACGAACAAAACTGGAGCACCCCACGGAGAAGAACTTGGTCTAATAAAACCACACATCAGCAACTCATCGAGCTGAGAACGCAACTCATCCAACCCATGCGGAGCCATATGGTACAGTGCTTTGGTAATAGGACGAGTACCTGGCTCGAGGTCTATCACAAACTCTATCTCCCTCACCGGAGGAAGTCTTGGAAGACAGTCAGGAAAAAAATCTGGAAACTCCCGCACCATCGAGATATTCTCAAGACATGTCATAACAAATGCTATTTCCAGAGCAGAAATAGAGACCAAAAATGCCTCGCAACCAGACTCTATAGCACGACAAGCACGTACCACAGAAAAGACAGGGGAAACCCTGTCCTGAAATCCATAAACGCTCATAGGTTGGCCGTTGTCCATCCTGAAATCCAGCCTCTTAGCCTTGCATTGGATGACTGCATCATACTTGGACATCCAGTCCATGCCCAAAATCACATCAAAATAAGTCAGATCAAAAATCATCAGATCCGCAAAGACCAGGAAATCGTCAAGATAAAAAGGGCATCTCAGAACTCTTTGATTAGATATCACCGAATCACCAGAGGGAAGTTTGATGTTGAAGGAGTCTCCTAATCGATCCACATCCAGACGATGTTTATCTACAAACCTCCGGGACACAAAGAAATGGGTGGCACCTGAATCGAAAAGAACACGCGCCCACCTATTCCTTACCTTAAACTCCCCTAAAATCGTAGCATACATAACTAAACGAATGAAAACTATAGCAAATAATGGAGAGTAAAAGTCAAGCTAGAATCTAACCTGATATCACTTAGGTAGAGGTCTGAGCATCCTCTGTAGTCACCACATATAGCTTTCCTTTTCCTTTATCCTGGTTTGGTGGCGGCGGCAGAGCTCGAAGCGGGGCAGGCTGCAGCGGGGACTCAGCCTGGGGGCACGAAGTCCTCAGGTGTCCCTTCTGCCCGTAATGGAAGCAAGTATTTTCCTTAAACCAGCAACGACTCACGTCATGACCCTTCCTTGCACAGAACATGCACACCAGATCTCCCTTGGGTGAGCCTTGGATAGCGAGCATCCGCTGCTTCTTCTGAGTAGCAGTCCTCTTGAAATACCTTTCGTAAGGGTGGCCAGGTCGACCACAAAAGCTACATATTTCCCCACTTTTCTTCTTCGAAGAAGGGCCAGATGCCCTAGAGCTTCCATCTTCAACACCTTTCCTCTTCTCTTTTCTCACTGCAGCACCTCGGTTCTTGGCATTTTTAATCGCCTCCACTTTCAGTGTGGCTTCCACTGCCACATCATAACTGTCAGCTCTATAAGCGCATGACCAATGCTGGACATCGCTTCTTAGTCCTCCCAGGAAACGTTTCACTCTAACCTCCTCAGAAGGCACCAAATCAGGAGCAAACTTACTCAATTTACGAAACTTAATCTCGTACTCTCTCACCGAGAGCTGTCTCTGCTTCAGATACATGAAGTTATTCATCAGGCGGTCCTGCTCGACCGAGGGTAGAAACTTTTCAGCAGTATCTTCTTAAATTATTCCCACGAGCAGCCTTAATTTAGGCTCTCCTTTTCCCAAATCCACCAACTCTTTCCCAGGCCTTTTAGCTGATAGGCTGCAGTCATTACCTTCTGGGCTTCTAGAATTCCCGAATACGAAAACATCCCCTCAATAATAATGATCCAATCATCTAAAACCATAAAGTCGGCACTACCATCGTAGGTGGGAGGTCCTAACTGCTGAAAATGCGAGATAAAATTCATCTTCGGTGGTAGCGTCATTGGGGGAACCAGAGGAGCAGTAGTATCGGGTATGACTTGACCTAAGGCAGGCTCTTGCACTAAGGGTTGCTGCGCGGGAGAGGCAGACAACAAAGACTGAATTTACGATTACATCACAACTAATTGTCTCGACAGAGCCTCATTGCTTTGACGCAGACTCTCGATAATCACATCACTTTGTGCTCCTGACGACTCGCCCTCCGACTGGGGAGTCGACCTCATCGCAATACGCTTTGGCGACATTTCTAAAAAAAGTAAATGAACAACTCATCAAAATCCTAGATTATAACTAGGCCACACAACTAGTTCATACCATACTTAAAAGACACTTGCTTATGCTGCAACTTGCTCTGGGATTTTATAATGATGATATGTCTTACTTAGGATGATATCCTCTTGTCCTATTGACTCTTGTGCCTATGATATGAATGCATGGATTCATTACTCTTATTTAAAATCATGTGTGTACATGTGTCATCATGTAAACCTTAACTTACCACGCTTGTTTATGCGGTGATATGCTATGTATGTAGTGCTATGCATCCTAAAAAGGCCTTAACGCATGTTATGAGCGGCGTACACATGAAATGTTATGCATCCCATACTACATAACATCACATGCAACGAGAAAAGAAAATGTGCTAATGGGCACCCATGTGATGGTGGTTATGCATCCCATACTACATAACTGTCATATGTTGCCACCTATGGTGGATCCATATATAAAAACATATTATGCATCCCATACTATATAATATGCCCAGTATACTTCTTATCATGCTATGAGTGTAGTGACTATGCCTCAGCTAAGACGTACTGATGGCACATCGATGTGTGTATGAAATGTGACTAAGCAATAAATACTAACAAGGGAAGGTTGCCCGACCACTTGTCAAGCAACCTGGATCTGATACCAACTGTTACAACCCACATTTTTTTCACTGCCCAAAAGTATGTCAGAGTAAGGGATAAATACACATCATGATGCCACATCAACAGGGGATAACTGTGGATGCTCAGACAAAACACCTACATAACCATGAAGTAAGACTTTTTAAGTTAATTAGAGTTAAAATCAATTTAAGTATAGTAGTTAGCCGTATCCCTCAGCTGAGTGGCTCATCTAGTCCACAAGAAAAGTAATTATGCGTGGTGGAAAATACTTCATTTATCGAATTAGGCATCCTACAAGAGCATAGAGGTTCCAAAAGGACACCTCAAGATATGCAAGTTCTAAATTTATAATAGTAATAAAAGTGGATTTGTACGGTCGTTAAATATATTGGTTTAACATTTTAAATTATACAATGCATGCGGTAATAATAATAATTTTTCTTTTATACTTGAAAATAACTACCATGCAATCCTAACATAAAACATCCCAGAGAGCAAGTAATCCACATCCACAGAAAGAAAACGAAGCAGCTAGCAAGGTATCCAAAATCCGTCTATCCTGTGGGCGTCAACAATCTGGTATGAACCCATATAAAACAGAAGTATGTCTGAACTAAGTAAGCAAACTAAAACAACAAACTACCTCTCTATGGCGAGGTGAAAACCACAACCAATGATGCTTCCCAGAAACTCCAAAACTAGCTTCACTATCCGCTGCTGCTCTCAACCTGAGGCATTCCAAAGAAAGAACACCTCGGCAAGAATATACAAATGGTGGCAGAAAAATAAGCCAACATAAACAAAGGGTCAAATGGGGTACCAACCCAAGACCAAAAGTACTGAAGTAGAGTACGAAAGTAAAGCATCAAACTGGAAAAGAACACTTACGTGAATCGTCACGTACATCATAAATATACCAGATGCTCAAGGCTATAAGGTGACAAACATGAGTTAATCATAATGAAGAAATTGCATAACCTTTATTAGACACCTGTGGGCGACTCTACCCAAAAATACGGGCGAGGTGGTCACTCAACTGGACATACCCTAACGAATATAGTATCCGTCTAACTGCGGGGAAGACTCATACACTCCACCATACACCGCATACGCCCCAAAACCTGGTAGACTTCCACGAGGTACTAATAAAGGAAACAGACATTGCGGAGGTGATTGCATCCACTAACTCCCACAATCAAGAAAACCCACAAAAACAAACACATATATCGCGAGACTTGGCACATCGGATTCTACTAGACATTTCTAGATTCAAGACGCGATTGATCAACCCTTAGGAGCGATTTACAATCCTAGATAAACTATAACACATTCAACAACGATAGATAAGACTATTAAAGCCATCAATAAGACACTTCAAGAATGATTAAACCTCAGATTTGAGTTTACCATGACAAGAACTTACAACATCAAGTGATCATCAAAGAGGATTAATCATAACAATAAATTCGAAAAGACAAAAATGCAAAAAGTTTTAAGGATCATAAAAAAACTTAACAGTTACCATCACGCCAGACAAGGAGAAATGAGGGTAAACCATCACTTGCCTTGGTTTTATTGGAAAAAAATCCTCTGAATCACTTCACGTCGCAGATTGGGGCAAAAGAAGACGGGAGGAGTCAAAATCTGAACAAAAATGGCCGAAATAGAGGTTAGAGCCGAAAAACCCTAATGAGAAAACTCAAGAGAAGGGAAAAGTTTTACCATAATGGCGTAGTTCTCAACAAGAACTTTCCATATCTTTACTTGGTTGAAGATTTGGATCACCGGAGCACCGTCGGCGGCCACCGGAAGATTCACAAAAAACTTTCTCTCTCTCGCTCACGCCGCACTGGTTCGGGAGAAAATCCGGAGAAGATGAAGTTTTTTTCTTTCTTTTCTAATTGCCTTTAAGTATAAGTATAAACTTATATATATATACACATATTTTATAAAAAAATTTTTGCCTAAAATGAAGAAAAGAAAATATTTGAGAGTGGGCATGCGGAAAATGAAAATAGAGATCTAGGATGGTTTCAAATCGAAAAGTGCCCAACATAAAGGTTGTAGATCTCGTCGAGAAAAACAAATTTCTTGTTAACTATTTTTTTATACGACACTATTTTGAACCTCAAAAAGCCGCCCGAACGCGAACTGTAGCGGATTACTCAAAAAGAGCTGCAGTACTCGAGAACACACTTAGGATTATTCGAGAACAAGCCCAAGGTTACTCGAGTACAGGCTGAAGATAACTCGAGTACATGCTGAAGATTACTCAAGTACAAAGTGATTACTGGAGTACAAGACACCACATCACTCGAGAACTAAGATAAGCCCACTCGACAACTAAGTCCAGCCACCCGAGAACTCAACAAAATAAAATTGTATAATCAGTTCTTTTTTGTCCTCATGAATAGTGTTTTTTGCAAAAATATCCAGAATCAAACTATAGAGATGAATAGTAAAAGACATTTTTGAATAGTGTTTTAATATTAAAATAATCATATTTATATATTTTGAACAAGGAAGCATGAGTTCAAAACAAAGGCCCAAACGTGCGCCAAATTAAATGAAACTCGCACTGAAGGCGAACACTGACGCTACGAACCCAACGACGAAGTAAAAACCAGAATCCGACGAGCCAATCTCGAGATATAAATTTTCAAAGTCTACGATGAACATAAATTCTACAAAACTTTGGCAAATCGCCGATGCCCGAATATCGCTCGGATCGCGACGAAACTTGACGAGCAAGTCCAAAATTACTTAACTTAATTACCAAATGCAAGATTTTCCAATTACAACAAGAATTTGGCCGAATCAACCACACAGACGCGAAAATGCCTTAACGGCGTTGCGCCATCAACTCGACGTTAAAAGTAACACAATGAAGTCATAAATATGACGATACCAAATGAAATAAAAAATCATCAAAAAAAAATCGGGGGCGTTACATTCACCACATCCAAGAGGAAGAAGGAGGAGTCAGAGTCCTTGTTCCCCATCAATCAGGGGGTGAACAAGACGTTGAGGAGTTATGTTGACCGGTTTCAGGAGGAGGCCACCCAAGTCTAGGAGATGCCAGGCCATAGCGTGATGATGGCCTTCATCCAGGGCTGTGATGAGTCCATTTTATATACATATTTTCGGACTCATCTGAGCTAGTTTTCCTTCGCATTCACTTCACTTTTAGTTCATTATCGTATATATTTCATCTTATCGTTATTTCCATAGGAAGTGCACATTTAAGCCCGTGGTTGTGTATATTTTATGTACTCCGTTTTGTTCTCGTCTGGAATGTCTGCACATATTAGTGCTGGGTTTAGGGGTCGTGTGCATGTTTCGGGGATGTTTGGAAGCAGGAATACTGTGCACGATCATCGGATATAGTGCGCACGACCACTGGTCATGCGCCGAAGATCGTACGCTATGTACCCTTATTTCCAGAATCTGCCTGGGGTAATTGCATGACCACTGGACACAATGCGCACGACCATCGGTCGTGCGCCACTGATCGTGTGCATTGATTCCTCTTTTCCTGGAGTCCTGTCTAGGGTAATCGCATGACCATTGGACATAGTGCGCACGACCACCAGTCGTGCGCCACTGCTCGTGCGTGTTATCCCAGTTCTTCTTCCTAATCTGCCATGCCAGTGCGCACGATCACTGGACATAGTGCGCATGACCACAGGTCGGCGCCCGTGATCGTGCGCATTGTTCAATTCTGCTATCTATAAATATGCAGGTGCCACCCTAATTCCAAGGGGAGAGCTCATTTTTCTCCGCCGTTTTCGTCTCCGACGAAGGGATCCGCCGATCTCCTTCAATCTCCACCCTAGGGAGGTGCTCCGGGCAAGCTTTCACCGCCAAATCCAAGCCGGAGCTCCCTCTCGGCCTCCTCCTTCATCCTTGAGCTTCAAGAAGAGCTAGACCTAGCTATCTCCACCAAGCTAGGAGAAGTTGTGTTATCCTCCACTGGAGCGTGACATGAAGAAGACGGGCCATTGGAAGGTGGTGACAACCCTTCTCTACCCCGAATGCAGTTGAGGACCGAGCTTGGACACAGATTGACAACCCGATGATTCCAACCGTGAATCCTCAGCAAGACTTTGGATCCGGTCGATTTTGCACACTCTTTTCTTGTTTGGTTGTTGAATTTGTAGTTGAACTCTTGTATATGATGAAGTCTGCTTAGTTTGTAAAATGTTTATATATAATCATGTCTATGTGATTTTGTATTTTTGTTATTTGCTTGAGGTGCGCCATATTACATCCACCATCATCCACCCTTGCCGCACTAGCAATTGCTAGTGGCGTGCGTAGCGAAGAGGTGCTTTCGACCCTCATTCCGCCGTTCTAACCACCTCATCCGCAAGCCTACTCGTCCATCCACCCAACGATTCAGTGCATAGCGGCCCGACTAGTCTTCCATCCTGCCTGGCAAAGCATCGCATAGCGGCATTGCATAGGAGTAGTTGTTAACTCCACCTTACTGTGTTCTTTGAGAGATCGATACTTGGGCTACAATAGAGTTTCTTTAAAATGGAGTTGAAGAGAGTGCCACCCCTCTCCTACAAAGAGTTGATGGAGAGGGCGTCAAGGGAAGTCGATGGGGAGGCATCAAATCCGGAGTTTGTCCGGAAGCTGGCCAGATGGGCCACGAAGGAGGGGGAGCTGAGAGGCGCCAGAGGTCAGAAGGAAAGGAGAGCCGAACCCCGATAGAGGGAGAAGCAGAAACTACAGCAGCAATAGCCTAGGTGGGGGCGTTAGGAGCCAGACCGTTGGCTGGGTGGAGGCCTGAGTTGCAGGACCAGGGGCTAGGATCAGTTACATCCCCCAGGTTGGAGGAAGGCCCAAAGACCTCCCCTCTCCGATCAAAATCAGGCTATGACTATAGCCATGGGGGAGAGGAGGAGAGCAGCGCAGAGGAGGAGGAGAGAAGTTAGGGTGGAGTTGACCTATTACAACATCCACCAAGAGGAAGGGCACACCATAGCCACGTGCCCGGAGTTCCTCGAGATGAGAGGAAACATGGAGCAGTATCAGCAGCTGGGTTGCCAGGAAGTGAGGATCGAGGAGGTCCTGCCTTGGGCAGAGGAGGATATATGTGAAGACCGGGCAGACATCGAGACCCAGGGAGGGATCAGGGTGATCCATGGGGGGTGGCGGGTGGGGATTGAGGCTTCCCAAAAGGCAAGCCTCCACACCATGTACAGTCAGAGTGTTGGATCCACATCCCAGACCCCACCCCCAAAAGAGAAGATTACCTTCTCGAGGAAGGATATTCCAGATCATAAGGATCCCTTCTGTGATGCGCTGGTCATCCAGACAGCCATCAAGAATTTCACCGTCTCCAGGATCTTCATTGACAATGGGAGCTTTGTTAAGGTCATCTTCAAGAAGGCATTCGACGCGATAAAGGTGGAGGCGAAGAGGGTGTTGGCTTCAGATGCCCCCCTGCTTGGGTTTTCAGGGGAGAGGAAGGAGGTAGAAGGAGGAGTGGGGCTCCACGTCACCCTGGGGGGGGGGGGGGGGGTAGTCCCATAACTACTAGTTTGTCATCGTGGATGCCCCCAACAACTACAAGGACATCTTTGGGCGGCCACTCATCAACGCCTTCTGCTGTGTCGCGTCGTCCTTCCATCAATGCCTGAAGTTCAACGCCGAGGGGATCCAGGTTCGGGTTCGGGGTGACCCCAAAGTAGCGAGGGAGTGCTACGTCACCGCCGTTAACTCTATCTCCTGGCAGGAAGGGGACGAAGAGATAGAGCGGAGAATGGAGTAGGCAGAATAGGAGGCAGGAGGAGAAGAGATGGAAGTGGAGAGCTACACCGAGGTGGAGGTGGCAGGAGGAGACTGGGAGGAGTCGACCGAGGCAATGACCGTGGAGGAAGAGGGGGTAACTGAGGAGGTTCTTGTCCCAGTGGAGAGGGGCGTCAGAGAATGGGGGGAGTAGTCCGGGCTAGAGGCTGTAGAAGAGGTCATGGAGATGGAGGTCCTCACCCTTGGAGGCAGGGTGGAGAAGGTCCGCATCAGCGAGGGGCTGGCCCCGGAGGCTTAGGGCAGGATGCTGGCATGCATCCAGAAGAACATGCACATCTTCGCATGGAGCGCAACGGAGATGTCGGGGATTGATGCAGACGTGGCCTCTCACTGCCTCAACTTGGACCCGGGAGCTCGCCCAATCCAGGAGAAGAAGAGGTCCACCACAAACAAGCTGGCCGAGACTATCAGGGAGGAGGTGGCCAAACTCCTCAACGACGACTTTGTATCCGAAATAAAGTACCCCGACTGGGTCTCCAATGTAGTGATGGTTAAAAAAGGAGACGGCCGATGGCGTATGTGTATTGATTTTTCTTTGCTTAATAAATCATGCCCTAAGGACTGTTATCCCTTGCCATGATTGACGCACTGGTTGACTCAGCCGTCAGTTTTCCTGTAATGAGCTTCTTAGATGCGTTTTCAGGTTATCACAAGATTAGGTTGCACCCCCGGACATCAAAGATGTCTCGTTCATCACGGGGGATGGGTGCTACTACTACAAGATGATGCTCTTTGGGCTGAAGAATGTAGGGGCGACATACTAGAAGATGATGGATAGAGTTTTCTGGGAACAGAAGGGGAGGAACCTGGAGGTGTACGAAAATGATCTCATGATCAAGAGTCGAGACGTGGACTCTCACCTCCTAGACCTGGAGGAAAACTTCTCGACCCTGCGCAAATATAAGATGCGACTGAACAACCTAAAGTGCATTTTCGGGACCAACATGGGGAAGTTCTTAGGACATCTCCTCACCCCCGTTGGGGTCGAGCCAAATCCTGACAAGGTCAAAGCCATCATGGAGCTGGGGTTGCCTCAGAATGCTAAAGAGGTGCAGCGGTTGACAGGGAAGCTAGAAGGATTAAGCAGGTTCCTCTCCCGGGCCGGAGAGAAGTGATGGAGACGATGGCCCTCAACATATTGAAGACGGTGACAGAGTGCTTATGGAAGAACTTTCTCCGCCTCCAAATAAAGATTTGCGGCGCCGTGATGACATGTGGAGCGTCGCCATAATATCCGCCCGGGGTGCAAACCAATATATTAATAATAATTAATAATTTATTAATAATTATAAATAATTATTAAATCATTTTTATGTTATTTAATTTTCATGTAATGTTTAAAACCATGGTTATGTGTAAAACCATGGGTTATGTTTATTTTTTTCTATTTGGGCTGCATGTAGCCAAGACATTGATGTAAGCCTATATATAGGCATGTATGTTCTCATATTGATTTAGTGAATGAATAAGAAAAATTAAACCCTAATCTTTGAGTAAGATCCTCCTTCCTATTCTCCTTGTCCACCCCCTCTCCCTCTCCCTCCTTAGCATATTTCGGCCACCACTCTCCTTCTCCTCTCTTTGTCCGCCTGCCAACTCCCCCTCCCCTCACTATCTAGGCCATCTCTCTCTCATCCCCTTCCTCTCTTCTTCTCCCTAACCTACAAACCCGAGCCTCCTCCATCCCCCTCCATAGTAGCCGACCACCACCTCCTACAAAACCCGACCACCATCTTTCCCCCCTAAAACTGAGCCACCATCTCCCTCCACAAAACCACCAACCACCCTCTCCATAACTTCAACCCAAACAGCCCACCTATTGTTTTCTTCTCCAACAACGCCGCCTACCACCTTTTCTCTTTCTTTCCAAAATTTTATATTATCATTCAAGAAGGCCTCATCTTGTGGATCAAACTCCGGCGTGAAGCGAAGAAGGCGAACAAGTTTTTCTCCAACCGGCGTGACTCCGGCAGAGCCGTTGAAGGGCGATCCAAGTAAAGAGATCGGAATCATCCATTTTGGTTGGGTAACGAAAAATTTCTACTATCGTGTATTTTTTCCTAGATATTCTTATGGTGAAAATTCTTGGCGTTGCATCTTGAAATGTTGAATACTTGTGGTTTTCTTTCGATTGGTTTGTGATTATCTTGACTGATTTAATTTCAAAAAAGTTTGGCAAACCTTCGTTTTCTTTTGTTGGGCGAGATCTACCTTTTCCGAATCGTTATTTTTTGGTAGATCTCTTTTGGTACAACACCGCTCGTTCGGACCGGGAGGGTCCTTTTAGCCGGAAAGAATATTGGCCTATCACCTCTATTCTATCCTAATCGGTTTGGCTACCCGTACGCAAGCTCATAATTGATAGAATTAATTAATGTGGTTCTGCGTAGAACGATTGTGCGAGTATAGGATTTGGATCATTAGAGAGGCACACATGTTCGTCCGTAGATATATTCGGTGTCAACGTGCAAGTCTGCATCAATTTGATATCAGAGTCAGGTTCTGCTAATTTCTTAATTAGTACCATCCTAGAAAAAAATTTTACTTAGAACGCCGCCACGCACTTGTATGCACGTCTATTTGTCAACATTAACAAAAAACGTTTTTGCCTGGTTTGCCAATAGCGGCCTAAATTTCTTATTTTTCTGCAAAAAAATCAAAATTTTTTTTAATAATCTTCATATTATTTACAACAAGAAAATAATAAACAAAATATATCTATTATCATAAGTAATTTGCGGGAACAATTACATCTTTGAAAATTAAATAGGGTCAGGTTATTTATTCATTGCATGTGTACCAGTTCCAGCTGAGTTTTTCCCCCGGTTCTCATTGAACATGACATTTGATGTTAATGTTCTCCTTTTAGACTATTGGTATGATAAAGACATGTCTAAACACACCCCCTCTTTGCCTTCCAACCATCCCCACACGTATTCTCATACTGAGAATGTGATACCAACGTATGATGGGTATGAGAATTCACAAAAATTTAGGGACTGGCTTAAGTGGGTAGATATTTACTTTGATTGTCACGAATGGGATGACCACCAACAGGTGAACATCATCTGTGTACGATTAATAGGTCAAGCCTGTGTATTCTGGTACAACGAAGAGCTTCGTGTTGGTAGCAAAATACATTCTTGGACGCAAATGCGTAGCCTGCTCTCGAAACTATTTGATCCCACCTACCTTCTCCCTGCTAATAACAAGCCTATGAGTGAGTATAGTTTTGGCACTAGATCCATACCTGCCTTTAGGAATGATTATAAACCAAACGCCCAGACTAAGTGACATATAACCAATGATTTTACTAACCTTAAACAAGGGAACACGTCAGTCTCGGATTATATGCATCTTTTTAAGGATATGATGGTTAGAAGTGGTGTGAAGGAGTTGCCAGAGATCACCCTCTCTAGATTTTGCAAGGGGTTAAACCCATGCATCCAGGGTAAATTACTGCGATATTGTCACAACGATCTAGACACCACTTTTAATATGACATTAGAAATTGAGAAGAACCACCTTCCTAGGAATAAAGCTCACTCGTGTCAGACCAGAAAGGCCGTATTAGGACCACCACCCCCAGTTAGGGAAACCTCTCATAATAGGTCTTTTGTTGTGGACTCGATAGATGTTATCACTATAGTTATGCCTCAGTTAGCCTCGACATCAAAGCCCCTCGAGATAGTGACTGATACCCCTGAGGATGTCGATGTTGATATAATATCCCTGGATTTTGAGGATGACCCCGTAGGTGAGAGTATTTTGACATGTTCATTAGTGCTCAACGATTCTGATGCATCTGAGTCTGAGGGAATCCCTAGTGATCTAGAAGACGATGTTTGGGATGATAATGATAGTCTAAGCTATGAGAGTATCTCTTTGCCTATTGCCTGCCCTACTAGCATTGTGTTTGTGCACCCTAGTATTGAGTGCCCTCTCCCGGATACAATCCCCATCACGTTAGAGCCTACGATTATACCCACTGAGATTTCATCTGACTTTCCTGAGGAGCCTGTGAGTGAGGATTTTTCCATTGTCATTAACAACCCTGACTTAGTTGATGTTCCAACTGATTGGGAAGACTCACCTTATGTGAGATGTTTATGTTTGGATGATTTTAGCGCTGCGAACCCGAACGGTAGTTCTTTGTTGTTATCACCATTATTTGAAGATCAATCTGAATTAACATTTTCATCGGGTTCGATTTTGCCCATTTCTGAGGCCTTTACTGATTCTGAATTGGATGACGTATCTAATGTGTTGGAAGAATTTTCGTGCGAGAGAGATATACTTTTGGAAGACGTTATTGAAGTAGACTCGGATGAGCGTCTCCCGATGCTGTCTCCATTGTGTAAAATTGAATATGATTTTGATTCTCTCTCGGTTTTAGTTTTATCGACTCTCCCACCTGATCCATTGACTCGTTTAGTTTGCCATTTATGACACGAGTTTGGTATGTTTGATCTGTGTCGTTTTATGTTGCCAACCCTGCGGGCCACTCCTTTGGACATGACTTATTGTACAAGTTCTAGTGAGTTGTTATATTTTGTAGCCAGTCTCTTCACCGCGCCTCCTGGATTTAATTTCACGTCACATTTGACTATTCATTTTGCTGCGTGTCCGGCTACAGGTCTTTCCTCGTTTTTGTCTGATTTCTTGGCTATTGTGCCTCTGGATGTGGTGCCTCCTTCACATACTTATATACCACACCCGATCGCACGTATTTACCCACCGCCATTTAATGACCCTTTTTCCCACACATTAGTGACCGAGGTTAGGCCCCATGAGTTGTATCGCTCGCACTCTTGTCACATCCAAGAGCGTCCAACTCTTTTAGTATTTATGATGAGCAGTTTCCCTTGGCACATCTTCATGCTAAGCGTGAAAATATTAATTATAAAATTAGGACTGCAACTTTGGAGCCATTGAAAGTCATCTTTGATGTTAAGGCTCTCGTGCCCCCTGACTTAACCCCTATAGCCTCCGTATTCAGGTTGAGACATGTAGTACATGGGTTCATACCTCACGGTAGCAAGATATTTAGGTGCACGTTTAATAAATTACTCAATCAAGTCGCGTCTTATTATTATTTATATGCTTGTTGCTCGCCGAATCAGATCGTGCACGGATTTAAAGGACAAGTGCCTTTTGACTTGATTTCATTACCACTGTCTTATAAGACAAGTCAACTCGCACTAGTTTATGCCTCTCATGCTCAAAAATTATATAAGCACATTAGTGAAGCGCTAACCATACCAATTACATTTTATCAACTTCTTGCTAGCTTACATAAAAGGGCGTCTCACTATATTGTTGGCGATTTAGATTTGGTGTGTCTCAGCCCTGAACGGTTGCCTTCAGGCACTATAGAAAGTTGGCGAGTTGACGAACTGGACCTTTTTCGGATATTAAAGAAAGTAGGAGAATAAGCATATCATTTGAAGTTTTCCACTGATTGGGGTATTACCCCTATTTTTAATGTTTCTAATTTAATGTCATATGTTTCTCCACCACTTGAATTATCTGCCTGTCCATTTGGGTCCACTTTGTTTTCTTATGGTTTGGGTAGTGAGCTTGTGCCTGGATCGCTCTCTTCATCGGTCTTCACTGGAGGTACGTTGATTGTTGATGTAGAAACTTGTTTTCCTTTATTGCCTAATGCTTTTCCAAGGTTATCCAGGATCACCTTTTTGCATGATAGGATACTCGAAGATGATGTGCTCTCCTCGCCAAGTGGTGTTGTTTGCTGCTACGTGGTTCTTTTTGGATGTGCTCTCCTGCACCGGTACTTTCAGACCAACTCATCGGTGATGAGTAGTTTTGAGCGGGGGAGAATTGATGGAGACGACGAACCTCAACATATTGAAGATGGTGACGACGTGCTTACGAAAGAACTTTCTCCGCCTTTAAATAAAGATTTGCGGCGTCGTGATGACCATGTGGAGCATCGCCATAATATTGGCCCTGGGCGTAAACCAATATATTAATAATTTATTTTAAATTATTAATAATTATTAAATCATTTTTATGTTTTTGTTTTATTTGCAATGTTATTTAATTTTCATGTAATGTTTAAAACCATGGGCTATATTTATTTTTTCTATTTAGGCTACATGTAGCCAAGACATTGATGTAAGCCTATATATAGGCATGTGTGTTCTCGTATTGATTTAGTGAATGAATAAGAAAAATTAAACCCTAATCTTTGAGTAAGATCCTCCTTCCTATTCTCCTTAGCCGCCCCCTCTCCCTCTCCCTCCTTGGCATATTTCGACCACCACTCTCCTTCTCCCCTCTTTGGCCGCCAGCCAACTCCCCCTCCCCACTCTATCTAGGCCATCTCTCTCTCATCCACTTCCTCTCTTCTTCTCCCTAACCTACAAACCCGAGCCTCCTCCATACCCCTCCATAGTAGCCGGCCACCACCTCCTCCTACAAAACCCAACCACCATCTTTCCCCCCTAAAACCGAGCCACCATCTCCCTCGACAAAACCACCGACCACCCTCTCCATAACTTCAACCCAAACAGCCCACCTATTGTTTTCTTCTCCAACAATACCGCCTACCACCTTTTCTCTCTCTTTCCAAATATTTATAGTATCATTCAAGAAGGCCTTATCTTGTGGATCAAACTCCGGCATGAAGCGAAGAAGGCGAACAAGTTTTTCTCCAACCGGCGTGACTCCAGCGGAGCCGTTGAAGGGCGATCCGAGTAAAGAAATCGGAATCATCCATTCCGGTTGGGTAACGAAAAATTTCTACTCTCGTGTGTTTCTTTTCCTAGATATTCTTGTGGTGGAAATTCTTGGCGTTGCATCTTGAAGCGTTGAATAATCGTGGTTTTCTTTCGATTGGTTTGTGATTATCTTGACTGATTTAATTTCGAAAAAGTTTGGCGAACCTTCGTTTTATTTTGTTGGGCGAGGTATACCTTTTCTGAATCATTATTTTTTGGTAGATCTCTTTTGGTGCAACACCGCTCGTTCGGACTGGGTGGGCCCTTTTAGTCGGAAAGAATATTGGCCTATCGCCTCTATTCGATCCTAATCGGTTTGGCTACCCGTATGCTAGCATATAATTGATAGAATTAATTAACGTGGTGCTGCGTAGAACGATTGTGCGAGTATAAGATTTGGATCATTAGAGATGCAAACATGTTCGTCCGTAAATATATTCGGTGTCAACATTCAAGCCTGCATCAAGAAGTACTCCTCCTTCTTCACGACATTGAGAGGGGCGGGGGGGGGGGGGGGGGGGGGGGGGAGGGGGCAAAAGTTCGAGTGGACAAATGAGTACGAGGAGGCATTCCAGTCCTTAAATAAGTAGTTGACCTAGGCTCCCCTGCTCCAAGGGCCGATGGAGGGGGAGGACCTGTACTTGTATCTCGGGGTCGGAGCAGAGGCCCTGATCTCCGTCCAGGTTCGAGAAGAGGGGAAGAGGCACCTCCCCATATACTATGTGGGCTGGTTCCTGAGGTAGGCCGAGCTTCGGTACCCCATCTTGGAAAAGCTGGCCTTCGCTCTTGTCACCTCTACTCGAAGGCTCCGACCTTACTTCCAGGCACACTCCATCCGAGTGGTGACTGACCATCCCCTCTGCAACATCTTTGAGGGGGTGGATCATTCGGGAAGGTTGGCGAAGTGGTCGGTGGAACTAAGTGATTTCGACATCTCCTTCATCCCCTGCCTCTCCATCAAGGCCCAAGCGATGGACGACTTTCCGGCCGACTATGTGGTCGAGGTGGCGGAAGAAGAGCTCACTCATCCAGCTTCGTGGAAGGTGAAAGTGGACGGTGCTTCGGGGAAACATTCCTTGGGAGTGGGTGTAATTTTGGAAAGTCCCTAAGGGATGAGAATTGAGCAAACTGTGGTGGTGTACTTCCCCATCACTAACAACCAGGCCGAACACGAGGCCGTAATAGAAGGGCTGCATCTGGCCAGGGAGCTAGGGGTGCTCTACGTGGAGGTCCTCACTGACTCCATGTTGGTGGTTTCCCAGATCAACGGGGAGTTCGAGGCGAGGGAACCCACACTCCGATTATACTTAGCAAAAGTGAAGGGGGTCATTGGGATATTCCAGACCTTCTCTATCCAACGTGTGCCCATGGAGGAGAATAAACAGGTAGATCAACTAGCAAAACACGGTCCCCAGGTGGGGGTACCATTACTGATCTGTTTCGCCCCTCCATAGAAGATGGAGAGCTGATGGAGGTGGATCAACACCCCTCATGGACGGACCCGTTCACAACCTTCCTTTCCACAAAAGAGTATCCAGAGAGGATGAACAAAAAGAAGTTCAGATACAAGTCAACATATTATTCCTCCGGGATGGACAGTTGTATCAGAAGACTCTCTCGGGGATGTTGACCCGTTGCGAGGCCAAGAGGGAAGTGCAGAGGATCTTGGAAGAAGTCCACTCTGGGGTGTTTGGGAACCACTCCGGTAGCCAGGCCCTGGAAGGGAGGATTGTTAGACAAGGATACTTCTAGCCTACCCCGGGCCACGACAATGCAGAATTCATAAAGAGGTGTCACAAATGCCATTTGTTTGCCCCCTCCAACTACAACCGGCTCAGCAGCTCAAGAGCATCACGACACCCTGGCCCTTTGCAATTTGGGGAATGGACTTGGTTGGACCATTCCCCCAGGCCAGCGGGCAGAGGAGGTTCCTATTGGTAATGATAGACAATTTTTCTAAGTGGCTTGAGGTGAAGGCGCTGGCCAAGGTGACCTCCCAGGTTATCGGGAATTTTGTTTAGGGGGAGATCATCTGCTGACACGGGCTACCCCAGACCATTGTCACGGAAAATGGGCCTTAATTCACTAGCACAAAATTCATTAGCTTCTACGAGCAGCTCGGAATTGACCTCAGATTTACCTCGGTACACCACACTAGGAGCAACAGGCAGTTGGAGGTGGTAAACAAGATTATTGTGAACCTCCTGAAGAAGAAGGTCGAAAACCTAAAGGGGAGCTGGGTGGAGCAGTTTCCCTCGGTCCTCTGGGCCCTGAGGACCACCCCCAATACAGCCGCAGGGGAGACCCCCTTCAAGCTCTCCCACGGATGTGAGGCAGTACTCCCCATAGAATTTAAAGTCCAGATGCCTCAGGTGGCCACTGCACAGGAAGGCAGAGAAGAATGGCTAGCTGAAAATGAAGAGGAGCTGTGGCTCTCCCTTGACATGATGAAGGAGTTGTGTGACCTCTCCGCCATACGAAAGGAGGAGGTGAAGAGGAGAATGTCTAAGTACTTTGACAAGTACGTCATAGTCACATAATTTGTAGATGGGGACTTAGTCTTGAAGAAGGTAGATACAGCGGGAAGATCAGCAGCTGTGGGAAAGCTCAACCCCAACTGGGAGGGTCCGTACATTGTGAAGGAAGCACTGAAATCAGGAGGGTACCGCCTCCGAAATGTGGAAGGAGAAACCCTGAGTCTCACCTGGAGTGGTGATGACCTGAAGTGCTTTTACCCATAAGATATATAGGTGGAGTCTTTTTTCTAATGAAGCTTCTTCATATACCATGTGTCTTGTAATGATTCATACGAGTAGGTGGAGATTTCACTTAGCAGACCCCGAGCAAATCCCGCTGCCAGGCTCTCACCTATCTGGTAGGGCTGGATATCACTCGTGTGTGTCTACCCGGACCCCGAGAAGATCCCGCTGTCAGGCTCTCACCTAGTTGGCAGGGCTGGACGTCACTCGATGGTGTCAACTCGGATGCCGAGCAGATCCCGCTGCCAGGCTCTCACCTAGCTGGCAGGGCTGGATGTTACTCATGTGTGTCTACTAAGACCCCGAGCAGATCCCGCTGCCAGCTTCTCACCTAGCTGACAGGGCTGAATGTCACTCGATGGTGTCAACCGGGACCCCGAGTAGATCCCGCTGCCAGGCTCTCACCTAGCTAGCAGGGCTGGATGTCACTTATGTGTGTCTACCCAGACCCCGAGTAGATCCCACTGCCAGGCTCTCACCTAGCTGGCAGGGCTGGAAGTCTCGTGTGTGTTAACTCAGACCCTGCTGCCAAGCTCTCACCTAGCTGGCAGGGCTGGAAGGCTAGATGACGTCTACTTAGACCCCGAGCAGATCTGACTGCTAGACTCTCATCTAGATGGTAGGGCTGGATGTCACTCGATGACATCTACTCAGACCCCGAGCAGATCCTGCTGCCAGGATCTCACCTAGCTGGCAGAGCTGGAAGTCACTCGATGGAATCTAATCAAACCTCGAGCAGATCCCGCTGTCAGGTTCTCATCTAGCTGGCAGGACTGGATGTCACTCGATGGCATTTACTCAGACCCCGAGGCGATCCCGCTGCCAAGCTCTCATCTAGCTGGCAGGGCTGGAATTCACTCATGTGTGTCAACCCGGACCCCGACCAGATCCTGCTGCCAGGCTCTCAACTAGCTGGTAGGGCTGGAAGTCACTCATGTGTGTCAACTCAGACCAAGAGCAGATCCCGCTGCCTTGCTCTTACCTAGCTAGCAGGGCTGGAAGTCACTCTATGACGTCTACTCAGACCCCAAGAAGATACCCCTACTAGGCTCTCATCTAGCTGACAGGGCTGGATGTCACTCGATGGCATCTACTCAGACCCCTAACAGATCCTGCTATCAGGCTCTCACCTAGCTGGCAGGGTTGGAAGTCACTCGATGGCGTCTACTCAGACCCCGAGCAGATCCCGCTTCCAGGCTTTCATCTAGCTGTCAAGGCTGGATGTCACTCGATGATGTCTACTCAGACCTAGAACAGATCCCGCTGCCAGGCTCTCATTTTGCTGGCAGGGCTGGAAGTCACTCGTGTGTGTCAACCCGAACCCAGAGCAGATCCCGCTGACAGGCTCTCATCTAGCTGGTAGGGCTGAAAGTCACTCGTGTGTGTCAATTCGGACCCCGGGCAGATCCCGCTTCTAGGAAACGGACAAGGCGGCGAGGACACCGGCCGTGTAGCATGAGGTCAACGCGCACGGAACCCGGTGGCTCAAGTGCGAGCCGAGTCGGCTCGCCTCCTCTAACGAGCACGCAACATGGAGGATCTGGGCTAAGGAGGAGGGTCGCCACTCACGGGTAGGCTAACTAAGACCCATACACTTCCTAAGCTAAGTCCTTAGGGGACGCGCGATGTAATACACCCATCCGTCCTATGGCATATAATAGAAGGTCCAGCTGGAACCCGACGCCATATACCACAGACAGTCGGAAGGGCTACATAAGAATATCGAAACCATCCAACTATAACTACTCGCCCTAACACAGAGCATTCTAGCAGAAGCTTTTAAACAGTTATAAAGAACCCATAATTAAATAATCAACTATCATGAATGTACACAACTATCACAGGAATGAAATAACAAATACACTGAAAGTATTTGGCCTTATGGCCTTACAAGAGTTCACTTAACAAAGTAGTGTTTTCTATACGTCGGCTCGCAGGCCGGCCATACATGATAGAAATAAAATACAACTATTCGCTTTAGCCTTCGAGGGCTGGCTCAGCAACATGGGCTTCAACCCGCTATTTGGTACTCGACTCCGCATCACCTGCAAGCAACATTCCACCGCACGGTGGCAAACAAAGTAACGGTTAGCCAAAGCCGACCAAAATATAACGACCCCGCCCCTAACTTGGGATGACGGTGCTCCTTCCCTGTATTACGTTAGCCCATCTAAACAATTATGTACAAACATACTTCACCACAGGTGTAGGCTCGCACAGCCAAACACCCCGTGCACTTAGGGCACATTATCGGTGAATCCGGTCAATTCCGTGGCATCACCACCATCCCCGGGATGACAATATTGTGAGCATTTTAGCCTTTCTGACCACCGTCTAAGGCTACCGACTATGCCAACGGCCAGTCCACTCTATGGGTCTCCCGCACCGAACCACATAGCCTGGGTCCGATTCCACTTGCCCGTTGCTCACTCTGCCTAGTCACTTTAAGACATACGCTCGGGCCAAGCTTCTCTCGGATCCCAAATCATTTCCAAACAACACATAACCCAATTATGTTCAATGCCGGCTCCCGGGCTGCCAAGTTAGCAGAATTACGTTTTCGCTCAGTTTTCCGGGTGCGCCTTATAGTTAATCCCCAAGGATCCCTGCTGCAATCTACCGTGTAGAAACCCGAAAACACAAAGTATAGAGTCTTCTCCGGCTAATCATACAAAATGCAACATCACCGATCCAGACCAACACGTCCGGGTAGGCTTCACACACAATGCCTATGGCCGTACTTCGATTCCGGACTCTATATGCAACATAAGGGGGACTATTCCCGTCAACCCCAAGGAACACCGCACACTAACCGCACACTCGCATGAGCGGGTTTCCTTATGCAAAAGAAGGAGAGCTTCATATGCTCATGTAGAGAATCATTACCCTTGTAGTATGCTTTTGCACCATGGAAAAACTATATGGATAGAAGGCTTCACAATGGAATTTCCTCCGCGGATCCGCTCTCGGTTCTCAAATTGGTGCTCCAATGCTCCGCCGGCGGCCGGAATCCTCCCTTTCCTTTCTCATCTCTCCAACTCCTTAGAAAGAGAATGATAAAGAGCAAATGAGGAATTAAACCTCCATTCCCAGCCTTAATAGAGCAGAAACACATCTGGGCTGTTAGATCTTAATTAAAGACAACGAACGGCTCAGATCCACCCAAAAATCCTCAAACCTGGGCCGAACACGGCCTCGCACACGGCTGTGTCCCTGGCCGTGTGCCTCGATCCAGACACGATCGTCGAGCATAGAAAAGGACACGGGTCAAGACACGCCCATGTCTCAATCTGACATGCCCGTGTCGGGTACCGACACGCCTATGACCTAGGGGCGTGTTACCAGTAACCGCCACGCCAACTGACACGACCCTGGGAACACGAGTGGTGACACGGGTATACATACGCCCGTGTCAATTGACACACCCGTGTCACACTGCCGTGTTTCCTGCCGTGTCCTTCTCTGAACACAGCCGGCCAACACAAAAAACCACACGGCCTTGGACACGCCCATGTCCTAGGCCATGTACCCTCATACAGGAACCAAAAATTCTCTTGGACATGACCAACTCGAATATGATTTTCGGGGCGTTACAAATCTTCCCCACTTAAAGAATTTCATCCCGAAATTATGTAAAGGTATACAAAAATTTAAATGTTACCTGAGTGGAATAACTCCGGGTATTCTTCCATCATAGTCTGCTCTCGCTCCCAAGAAAGCTCCCCACGTCCGCAGTTATCCCAACGGAATTTAACCATTTGGATTTCCTTGTTGCGGAGTCGCTTAACCTCTAAGTCTTCAATGCGCACTGGCTTGACCTTTGTCGTCAACCCACAATCAATCGACACCTGATCGACCGCAACGACCTGCGAAGGCTCTTGCACCGCCTTCCGCAACACCGATACGTGGAACACATCATGTAGCCCACTAAACTCCACTGACGGCTTCAATCGATACGCTGCTTCGCTAACACGCTTCAGGATTTCAAATGGTCCAAGGTATCCCGGACTCAGCTTCTTCAAGCATCGAACCCGCGAGACACCCTTGAATGGCTTTATTTTCAAATACACCCAGTCGCCAACACCGAAGTCCACGTTCCTATGCTTGACATTATAATATTTTGCCTGCCTGTCCTGAGCGATCTTCAACCGTTCCTGAACTGTATATATCATTGAAGTGGCATCTTCTACCGCTTGACATTTGTATAGCTTCGACTCGCCTGTCTCCAACCAAGACAATAGCATGCGACACTTTCTTCCATACAAAGCCTCGAAAGGCACCATTGCAATACTCGCTTGATAACTGTTGTTATATGCAAACTCCACCATGTACAAGTGATCATCCCACTATTTTTCGAAATCCAAGACGCACATACGAAGCATGTCCTCCATCGTCCGGTTGACCCTCTCGGTCTGACCATCCGTCTGTGGATGGAAGGCTGTGCTGTAACTCAGCTTAGTTCCCAACAGACTATGCACCAGCCTCCAGTCATTCGACGTGATGCGTCCATATCGATCACTAACAATACTACGGGGCACACCATGCAATTGTACAATGTTATCCACATAGAGTTTGGCAAACTTTTCCACCGGATCTTCCTTCCTGTTCGGAATAAAATGCGACACCTTTGTCAATCTATCCATGACCACCCATATGGCATCGTTTCCCCTCTGCGACTTTAACAAACCATGCACAAAATCCATAGAAATGTCGTCGAATTTCCACTCCGGAATAGGCAAGGACTTCAGGAAACCTCCGGGCTTCTGACACTCCGCTTTTACCAAAGCACACGTCTGGCACTTGGCCACATAAAGTGCTACATCATTCTTTAATCCTGGCCACCAGAACAACTTCTTCATGTCCTAATACATCTTCGTGCTCCCCGGGTGGATTGAGTACTTGGTATGATGAGCCTCGTACAACAACTCCTCCCGAAGATTATCCGCACTAGGAACGCATAGGCAACTGCCCTTCCACAGCAGCCTGTCCTCAACAGCAAATTGGGAATTTGACCCATCCAAAGATTCATCCAAGACCTGCTTCATGTTGCTATCCTGAACCAAAGCCCGCCGAACTCTATCAACTAGGTAATACCGCACCTCTGTCCAATACAATTTTGCCTCGACACTAGACTGCTTGTCGACGCAAAATATCTCTAATGCCTCTAAATAATGGACCAATCTCTCATCATGTACCGACAACCAGTTAGCCTGCGCAGGAGCCCTTCAACTCAACGCATCTGCCGCTGCATTTCCTTTCCAGGCACATAATATATCTCGAAGGTGTAGTCCCCCAGGAACTCCATCCACCTCCGCTGCCTCATGTTCAGGTCCTTCTGATCCAACAGGTACTTCAGGCTCTTATGATCGGTGTAGATATAGACCTTCACACCGTACAAATAGTGCCTCCACAGCTTTAGAGCAAATATCATGACCGCTAACTCTAAGTCATGGACCGGATAATTCCGCTCGTGAAACTTCAACCGTCGTGAACCATAGGCTATCACACTCCCATGCTGTAGCAGAACACAACCTAAACCACTGCCCGAAGCATCACTATAAATCTCGAACCCTTCGGTCCCAATCGACGAACATAAAATAGGCGCCGTGGTCAACCGTCTCTTCAATTCTTCAAAAGCTTGCTCGTACTCCAACGACCACACAAAATTTTGATCCTTCCTTGTCAACGTCGTGAGTGGTAGCGCTATCCGCGAGAAGTTCTCTACGAAGCGCCTGTAGTAGCCGGCAAGCCCCAGAAAGCTCCGGACTTCCGCCACTATAGTCAATACCGGCCACTCCCGTATCGCCACTATCTTCACCAGATCCACCACTATCCCTTCTCCACTAACAACATGACCAAGGAACACTACCGAGGATAACCAGAACTCACACTTGGAGAACTTAGCATACATCTGATTTCTCCTTAACGTCTCCAACACCATATGCAGATGTTTGTAGTGATCATCCTCACACTACGAGTATACCAAGATATTGTCGATAAATACAATCACGAAACGGTCCATGTAATCTTTGAACGTCCGGTTCATCAGATCCATAAACACGGATAGCGCATTGGTCAGCACAAATGGCATGACTGTGAACTCGTAATGCCCAAACCGCGTGCTGAATGCTGTCTTTGGGATGTTGCTTTCCCTTATCCTTAACTGATAGTAATCAGACTTCAAATCTAACTTCGAATATACTGTTGACCCAACCAATTGATAAAACAGATCGTCAATCCTTGGGATCAGATACTTATTCTTTTCCGTAAGCTTGTTCAACTCTCGATAGTTAATACAGAGTCGCAAGCTCCCATCCTTCTTCTTAACGAAGAGGACCAGTGCACTCCAAGGCGACGAACTTGGATGCACATACCCTTGCTCCAACAACTCTTGTAGTTGCACCTTCAACTCCGCCATCTCTTTTGGCGCTATTCGATACGGAGAGCGTGATACCAGTTTGGCACCCGGCACCAGCTCAATAGTAAAATCAATCTCCTGCTGAGGAGGGGCTCCTGGGAGATCATCTAGAAACACATCAGGATACTCAAACATGACTGGAATACTGTCCAGACTCGGCTTAGGCATTGAATCCTGCTCTAATGTGACAAACAGCTTTACTCCAGACCGAACTGCCTTGATCACCTGAAGGGCCGACATCAAAACCTTACCCGACTCCTTCATGCCCGCAAACGTAGTTTCCCGATCAGTATTCAGTCCCAACCTAACTTCCTTTCGGTTACAATCAATGCATGCTCACTTCTCCGAGAGCTAGTACATACCAAAGATTACATCGTACTTCGCTAACGGCAGTACCAACGCTTGCAAGACAAACTCTTGATCCCCAATCCATATCTTTATCTCACAGACTCTATCCGCGCACATTGAGAATCCATTGGGCAACAACACATCCAACTTGTCTTTTGCCATTGAGGAAGGGACCCCGATGCGTGATACGAACCTTTCGGACAAGAAGGAATGTGAAGCTCCCGAATTAAGCAGGGCTCTCACCGGATACTCAAAGATCAACAAAAAGCCTAGCACCAACACATATAAGCTAATATATACAAAGGTAACAACTACATAAAGTTAAACTGATAAAATTTAACTCATACCTGTCACTACGTCAGCTTGTTTTATGGTTTCTTGTATACCAAGGTTATAAACTCTAGGATGGGCTAGAGCATGGTGGGATGCGGTTGACTCTACCGCCTTCCCTTTCTCTTCATAAGTTTATCCAGGCTTCCTCTTGGACTTTGCACGTCCGCTCCAACACTCACGAGAAAAATGCCCATCTTTTCGTAGTTATAGCACGCTCCTGGGACTCGACTTGTGGTTGCCACTGCCGCACCAGACGAATGGGCTGAGCTCGAAGTCTTCAGCTTCTTGTTCCATCTGCGGAAAGCCGACTTTGTATTTGGCACTTTGAACTCTGACTTCTTTTCCCCTGGGTCCTTCTTCTCTTACACTTTCTTCACGACCTTTTACAATGACCGGGCCGAATTGATTAAGGCTAGGAAGCCTTACGCCTTAGGCCCCATAAGGAGTAGCTGTAGGTCGCCATATAGACCATCATAGAATCTGTTGGTCTTCCGCTCCTCTTCAGTAAACATAGCACCAGCATAACGACCCAACTGCGTAAACTCGTGGAGATACTCATCCACGCTTCTGCCTCCCTGAGTCAGACCAAGGTACTGATTCTCCATCTCAAGCTTATGAGCAGAGGGTAGATATCTGGCCAAGAACAACCTTGAGAATTCCTCCATAGGCACATCCACAAGTTTCCTTCCCACTAAGAGGTGAACCTCCAACTCATCCCACCACAGCCTCACCTCACCAGCCAAAAGGAAGGTCGCTATGGTGGTCATCTGGCACTCAACAGTTTCTGTGGCCGTCAAGACCCACTTTATCGTAGAGAGCCAATCCTCAGCTTGAGTTGGCGTTCCAACCCCGTCGAACACCGGAGGATTAAAGATCATTACATTCTTGAGCTGCTTCTCCGTAGCTCTCCTCGGTGCTACCTGATCAACTGCCGCGCGCTCTAAAACTCCCAGCTCTGTCGCCCTAATCGGTACTTGCTCATTTATAGGTGGTACATGGTGCATTTGCCATGCAGGTTGGGCATTTATCATAGCAAAGACTTCTTCAGCAACCAATCTGATGGTTTCCGCTGAAGGAGGTGTTGTAGGCACGTCCCTCGGTGCACTACTTTCCGCCAATTGCGGGCATTCTGATTGCCTAGCACCGCTCCTAGCTGCCTATAATAGCAAAAAGCCTTGATTAGATGACAAACAGATTGTTAAAAGCAATCATTGGAACACTCAGATTCCCCAAAACAAGTGTATTTTCCATTCCTAAGTGGACATTCATGGATTCTTTTTGATGTTATAACGATGACGCACACATGACACACATGTGCTCATCATCCCTTAAACGAATTCGTCCACAAAGTCATTTAAGTTGAAATGAACCTAAAGTCTTATACCAAAATGTAACACCCCCATCAGTTGTATGTCATATAACAGAAGGTCCAGCTGGAACCCGACGCCATATACCACAGACAGTCGGAAGGGTTACATAAGAATATCGAAACCATCCAACTATAACTACTCGCCCTAACACAGAGCATTCTAGCGGAAGATTTTAAACAGTTATAAAGAACACATAATTGAATAATCAACTATCATGAATGTCCACAACTACCACAGGAATGAAATAACAAATACATTGAAAGTATTTGGCCTTATGGCCTTACAAGAGTTCACTTAACAAAGTATTGTTTTCCATACATCGGCTTGTAGGACGGCCACACATGATAGAAATAAAATATAACTATTCGCTTTGGCCTTCGAGGGCCAGCTCAGCAACATGGGCTTCAGCCCGCTATTTAGTACTCGGCTCCGCAGCACCTGCAAGCAACATTCCACCGCACGGTGGCAAACAAAGCAACGATCAGCCAAAGCCGACCAAATTATAACGACCCCGCCCCTAACTCGGGACGGCGGTGCTCCTTCCCTGCATTACATTAGCCCAGCTAAACAATATGGTACAAACATACTTCGCCACAGGTGTAGGATCGCATGGCCAAACACCCCGTGCACTCAGGGCACATTATCAGAGAATCCGGTCAATTTCGTGGCTTCACCACCATCCTAAGGATGGCAACATCGTGAGCATTTTATCCTTTATGACAACCGTCTAAGGCTCCCGACTATAACAACAGCTAGTCCCCTTTATGGGTCTCTCACACCGAACCATATAGCCCGGGTCCGATTCCACTTGCTCGTTGCTCACTCCGCCTAGTCACTTTAAGACGTACGTTTATAACCCCCCAAAATCCAGAAATTAGAAAAAATTAGGTGACACGGCCTAGGACACGGGCGTGTCCTCCCTGGGTGAACAGTCGACGAGTGGTCGACAAAATTTGTTCGACGATCGTCGAGTGCTTAGGACACGGCCTGTGACACGGGCGTGTTACAGGGCGTGTCAGTGTGGTCGATGAACTCAACTTGAGCTAGGGCGTGTCTAGTGCCGTGTATGGGCACACGGCCTGAGATACGAGCGTGTCACAGGCCATGTGAGTCTCGGGTTGATTTCGATTTTGTGCAGCCTGATGAACACGGCCACAAACACGGGCATGTATGTAGGCGTGTCAGGTGACACGGCCCGTGACACGGGCATGTCACATGGGCATATACTGGCCTGGATGAGTCGGTTGAGCACCGCTTAGGGAACAAGGCCCATGACACGAGCATGTCACAGGCCGTGTCAGGCAAAAATTATGCTTTTGTGGCAAAATCGTGGCCGTCTGTTCCTTCAGCTGGGATCCAAGGGCTGAGCTGCCTTCCTGATGTCTTAAGGATGTGGACTGAGATGAAAGAATTCATTTCATACTTGGTTTTCATCTTTCTACATTCCTAGTGAGAGAAAGGGAGAGGAAGAAGGAGGAGGAGGAAGGGGGCTGTTCACCGATGGTGCTGCGGCTTTCCGACGAGAGAGCCGAGGCCGGCGTTACAGAGGAAAAGCTGCTGTGATTCTTTCTAGCCAGTTAGGAGCTCATGGCACCGAAGCGGTCTTCAAGGGTAACAACCTTTCTTCCTAGCCATGTGAAGACTTCCTTTTTGGCATAGGCATGTGATTCCCCCACCAAAGGGTGGCTGATTATGGGAGTCTTTGGGTTGATTCATGGAATCCCCAGTTGGTTGTCATATAGATCCGAAAATGGAGTACGAAATAGGCATGATGTGTGAAGCCCATCTAGACAGGTTGGTCTGGATTGGTGATGTTGCATATACGAACCAGAGAAGACTCTGTGATAAATGTATAGTTTAGGAGTCGACGGGTTGGACTTGTGAACTGGCGTAACAGGAAGTACTGGAGTGATAGTCCAGGAAAATACCCATATAATACTTGTGCTGCTTGTGCTGTTGGGTTCTACATGTGAAGGAAGTAGCAGGAAGTACTGGATTGGAATTCCAGGAAATACTCTTTGTAATGCTCATAGGTGGTACCTGTGAAATGGAGTAGCAGAAAGTACTGGTGTGGTAGCCAGGAAAGACCCCTGACATTTGTGATATTTGCGGTGTCCACCTGCGAAGAGAGTAGCAGGAAGTACTGGTGTGCCCAGGAAAGACCCGCTGATGTGTGATACAAAATATGTCTAATGGTAAGTATTGGTGCGCCCAGGAAAGCACCCAGGCTTGAATGCCAGAACAGGATCGATGAGACCTACCCGCACCTTTATTTAGCCGCGAGTACGCCGTACTCGGTGATGGCAAGGCGATTTGAGCAATGGGGGTGGAGGATCCGACCTGCGTTATGTCTGTCCGACGTGAGACCTGAAAGTGCGGTTTATTGGAGTGCATAACAAGAGTCGTAGGCCTGTGCGCCATAACACAATGGGGGGCTACGGGCCAATCCCGGTGTATTACGACTAGAACTCCGGCTGCACGCCATAGAGTAAATGCTCAAGTGATTTGCCATTGTGTTGCGACCCTGATACGGTGGTGGGCAACTGGTTCGCCGGTACACCAAGAATGTGCCCTGAGTGCACGGATCGTCAGGCCGGGTGGCCGACGGTTGTGATGGCAGGTGTGCATGAAAGCACCTTATATGTGAGATATATATACATGCTTGTGATATGCTATGCCTGCAGGAAGAATACCGCTGCCCCGAGAAAGGGGTAGGGTCATTATAATTTGGTAAGTTAATGCTGACCATTGCCTCTGTTTGCCACCCTTGGGTGGAATGTCCCTGTGCAGGTGCTGGAGAGCCGAGCGAGATGCATAAGGGCTAACATCCCTGCTGCATTTGCTATTACCATTGCTAGCCCTCGAAGGCTAAAAGAAATGCAAGTGTTATGTTTTTTTAATGTGGCCGGCCTGCGTGCCCATGTTCGAGGCCACTGTTTTGTAAGCCCTGTAAGGCTATAAGGCCAAATACTTGTATGTGCAAGACATTCCTATGATATATAAAAACATATGGAGCTTTTATATGTTGGACATTCAGGTGTGGAGTTCAAATTTAGTGTTTAGGCTTATGCTAGAATGCAATGTGTTAGACTGCGTTGTGCTACTCTGGTATCATACCGTAACTTCACCGCCTGTTTTGTGGTATATGCTGTGGGGCCCCGGCCAGACCTTCTAGTATATACGATGTAAATGGATGGGGTTGTTACATTTTTGGTATCAGTTGTCTCGGTCTTTCCCTTTCAAAGTCGTGTTCGACTTCTTTTGTGGGGTGGCGAGCACGTCTCTGTGTGAACCAAGTTACACGATTGAACTCCTGAATGTCCATTGTAGGAATGAAAATACATATGTTTGAGGAACCTGCGCATTCCTATTTTGTTGTGATTGCTTATGTACGGTCGCTGATGTGTGTGTCTTGTCCACCTTTAGGTGACGCGGAGTGCTGCATGGCAATCAGAGCCCCAGCGGTCTGATGAAAGTACGACACCAGCCGAGCTGCCTACACCTCCGCCATCTGCGAAAACTGTGCGAAAAAGTGCTGAGGCTTTGTTTGCTATGGTTCACGGACAACCGGTAGGGCAGGCACAAGGGTAGGCACAGCCGACCGTGAGGCCAGAACAGGTGGAAGCAAGGCCAGAAACTGTACCAACTGTGAATCCTCGAGCAGCTGAGAAGCAGTTGAAGCAATTTATGAGTTTTAATCCGCCTACGTTCTCGGGAGTGGGATCTTCTGCGCAGGCAGAAGATTGGTTATCACGCGTCAAGTGGATCATGACGGCGATTGGGATGGAGGAGCATCAAAAATTCACCTTAGCCACCTTCTTGCTGGAAGGCGAAGCGCGGTTGTGGTGGGACGAGATGGAGCTGCATCATGTAGCGGGAAGACCGTTAACACAAGTGTCGATGGAGGAATTCTCTCGGCTCTTCCTGGAGAAGCACCTCCCGACGGCATAACGTATAGCCATGGAGAACGAATTCCAAAGGCTGACGTAAGGTGAAGGCAGTGTGGAAGCATACCTGCATGATTTTACACGCTTGGGGCGGTACGCAGGTTCAATTTTTGCTGATGAGCAAAGGAAGACAAATAGGTTCTACGAAGGATTGCAGGACGAGTTGAGGTTCCTACTTTCTAGTTCGGTAAACAAAGGCTTCCAGGTGTTAGTTGACACTACTTGTGCGCTGGAAAAAGACATGAAAATGGTGCAGGGAAAGAGGGCACTGGGTGTGACACAGTCGGAGTTTAAGGTGCCCCGACCGACGAAGTCATTTTGTAAGAAGAAATGGGGTAAGCGGCCCAAGACGGTGGGACAAGCTCCTTCTTCAGTTTCCTCAGGAACAACGTCGGGGGCCACGTCAAAGCCGGATACTCGTACGTGCTTCAATTGTGGACGGGTTGGGCATATAGCCCGTGATTGTCGGGTGCCACCCAAGAGTGGAAAGAAGGTGGGAGCGTCATATATGCTGAAAAGGGCAAGGCAGTGGTGGAATCCTCTGCATCGCAGGCGCAGCCCCGGGTCTATAATTTGGGCCTGCAGGAGGCCATCAAGCAGAGTGACGTCGTCACAGGTACGAGTTAAGTTTTTGCGCATTGTATTGCTTGTATGCATGGTTTATTGCATATGTGTATGCAGTTTGTATGTGCGACATGATGGTCACAGGATTTGTGATGATTCGGAACACGCTGGTGCGAGCACTATTTGATACGGGTGCGTCGTATTCTTTTCTATCTAAAGAGTTCATAGCGCGGCTTGGGATACCTAGTCGTGTGAAGACAGATAGCGTCAGAGTGATGTTGCCGAATGGTTGTATGCTGCTTGCGGATCAAGCTTGCGATGTGGCAGTGCAAATAGGAAGTCGAGATTTCTGCTTGACTGCATCTATATTACCGATAACGTAATTCAACGTGATATTTGGTATGGATTGGCTTGCAGAGCAGCATGCCTTGATTGATTGT
Source organism: Platanthera guangdongensis (assembly GCA_039583875.1). Lineage (NCBI taxonomy): Eukaryota > Viridiplantae > Streptophyta > Magnoliopsida > Asparagales > Orchidaceae > Platanthera > Platanthera guangdongensis. The sequence goes on from CM077167.1 coordinate 115,294,662, forward strand.
CAGTCCAAAGAGATCACGTTGGGCCAGAATACCGAGCAAGAGACGAGGTTCGCGGGTATGCGAGGAGTTGGCGGGACATTGATGTCTGCACTCCAAGTTGTCAAAGCTATTCGGAAAGGCACAGAGTTATACTTTATGCTAATTCAGGCTGTGGAGCATAAGGCCAGTGTGTGTGATGTTCCAATCGTGTCGGAATTTACAGATGTATTTCCTAAGGATCTGCTTGGGCTACCAACCCAGCGAGAGATTGACTTCACGATTGAGCTGGCGCCAGGTGCAAAACCTGTGGCCCGCTCGCCATATTGCGTCGTGCTTAAGGAAATGACGGAGTTGAAAGTCCAACTGAAAGAATTGCTGGAGCAGGGTTATATACGCCCAAGTATGTCTCCTTGGAGCGCCCCTATACTTTTTGTGAAAAAGAAAGACGGTGGTTTACGATTATGCATTGACTACTACGAACTGATTAAGCTAACCGAGAAAAATAAATATCCGATTCCGCGGATTGATGAGTTGTTTGATCAGCTAGTGGGATCATCCGTCTACTCGAAGTTGGACTTGAAGTCTGGTTATTACCAGTTGAGAATCCGGGAAGAAGACATTCCCAAAACCACATTTGGAACATGGTACGGGCATTATGAGTTCACGGTAATGACATTTGGGTTGTGCAATGCGCCCTCGGTATTTATGGACTTGATGCACCGAATATTCCGAGAGTACCTGGATCTGTTCGTGATTGTGTTCATTGATGATATCCTGGTGTACTCGAGATTGGAAGCCGATCATGAGAAGCACTTGCGGTTGGTGTTGAATACCTTGAGGCAGAATCAGCTCTACGCCAAGTTCTCGAAGTGCGAGTTTTAGCTAGCGTCAGTGGCTTTTCTGGGCCATGTGGTGAGTGGAGCGGGCATAGCTATGGATCCAGCGAAGATAAGGGACATACAGGAGTGGCCGGTGTTATCTTCAGTGGCCGAGGTCAGGAGATTCCTTAGACTGGCAGGCTACTACCGAAGAATTGTTGAAAACTTCTCGTGGATTGCTTTGCTGCTAACCACACTGACGAGAAAAGATCAGAAGTTCATTTGGACGCCGGAGTGCGCGCGAGCTTTTGAAGAGCTGAAGATTCGATTGACCACGATGCCCGTGTTGACATCGCCATGTGGTACCAGTGGCTTTGTAATCTATAGTGATGCCTAAGGGAGCGGCTTAGGCTGCATTCTTCTGCAAAATGGAAAGGTGATTTCTTATGGCTCACGCCAGCTGAAGGTGCACGAGCGAAACTATCCCGTCCATGACTTAGAATTGGCGGCGGTGATCTTTGCACTAAAGCTGTGGCGACACTATCTTTATGGAGTGAAAGTGGAGATTTATATAGACCAAAAGAGCCTAAAGTACCTGTTGGAGCAGAAGGATCTGAATATGCGACAACGAAGGTGGTTGGAGTTCCTCGGGGACTATACCTTTGAGATTCATTATACTCCCGGGAGGGGGAATGTAGTCGCAGATGCCTTAAGTCGGAGAGCTCCGGCAAGAGCGAACTGGTTGTAGAGGCATGATAAATGTCTCATCCAGGAGTTGGAAGCGCTGGACATTTCGTGTGTTGACAAGAATTCCACCGCTAATGCATGTCTGAACTGGACGGAGGTGCAGTGTGACCATGTAGACCGGCTTCAACGAGCAATGGGGCAGGATGACGATCTCATACACTATGCTACAGCTGGGCCAGAGGGCAAATTATCCTGGGATGACGGTCTTTTGCGGAAAGAGGGCCGTTTGTGCGTCCCGAATTTGGGTAAATTGAGGGAAGAACTAATGTATGAAGCGCATTATACGAAGTACTCGATTCACCCGGGGAGCACGAATATGTTCAGGAATATGAAAAAGCTATTCTGGTGGCCAGGGCTCAAGAAAGATGTTGCTCATTATGTGGCCAAATGCCAAACATGTGTTATGGTGAAGCTGGAATGCCAGAAGCCGGGTGACTATTTGAAGTCATTGCCGATTACAGAATGGAAGTTTGACGATATTTCCATGGATTTCGTACACGGGTTGCCAAGATCTCAACGAAGAAATGATTCCATCTGGGTGATTGTCGATCGACTAACAAAAGTGGCACATTTCCTACAAAACAGACAAGATGATTCGGTGGAAACTTTGGCAAAATTATATGTTCACCAGATTGTGCGGCTACACGGTGTTCCTCGGAGCATCATAAGTGATCGAGATGGGCGGTTCACATCAAAGGACTGGAGGCTAGTTCATCAGCTGTTGGGTACGAAGTTGACATTCAGTACGACCTTTCATCCCCAAACGGATGGCCAAACTAAAAGGACCAACAAAACAATGGATGACATGCTTCAGATGTGCGCCCTCGACTTCGAAAAGAGAAGGGAAGATCATCTCTATATGGTGTAGTTCACTTACAATAACAGCTACCAAGCAAGAATTGGTATGACACCATATAAAGCTCTGTATGGACCAAAGTGTCGTACTCCTTTGGCTTGGGTAGAAGCGGGCAAAGCTAGAGTTTATAACTGTAATGAAGTCGATGAAGCAAACTCGACCATACGTATTATTCGAGAGAGGCAACTCATAGCTCAAGATCGACAAGCTAAATACTACAACACCAAGCACCGGAACGTTGAGTTCGCGGTAGGCGATTGGGCATACTTGAAGATCAAGACCTTCAAGGGCGTATCCAGGATTCGATGTCTGAAGAAGTTGAGTCCAAGATATCTGGGTCCATTTGAAGTGGTCGAGGGAGTTGGAGAAGCTGCATATCGACTAGCTCTGTCGGCAGACTTGGGTGGATTACATGATGTGTTTCACATCTCGTTGCTTCGGAGGGCCGTGAATGATCCAGCTCAAGTGATCGAGACTGATCATGTGCCGGTAGAGTATGGGCTAACGATGAAGGTTAGGCCCATTCAGATCGAGGATCGTGCCGAGAAGCAACTGCGGAACAAAACGGTCGGGATGGTCAAAGTCTAATGGGACAATTGCGGCCGTGAGGAGCTTACATGGGAGCGAGAGCAAACCATGCGAGCTGATTTTCCCGAGTTGTTTTTGTAAAAACGGTTGAATAGTGAAAAGTTTGTTGTAACCTAAACATTGTGATGTTATAACTTCTTGCTTGCTGGTTCCTTCCTATGTACAAATTTTGAGGTCGAAATTTCTTGTAGGAAGGGAGGTTTGTAACACCCCAAAATCCAAAAATTGGAAAAAATTGGGTGATACGACCTGAGACATCAGACGTGTCCCAGGGCATGTCCTCCCTGGGTGAACAGTCGATGAGTGGTCGACAAAATTTTGTCGACGATCGTCGAGTGCTTAGGACACAGCCTGTGATATGGGCGTGTCACAGGGCGTGTTAGCGTGGTCGACGAACTCAACTTGAGCTAGGGTGTGTCTGGTGCCGTGTATGGGCACACGGCCTGAGACACGGGCGTGTCACAGGCCGTGTGAGTCTTGAGTTGATTTCAATTTTGTGCAGCCTGATGAACACGGCCACAGACACAGGCGTTTCTATAGGCGTGTCAGGTGACACGGCCCGTGACACGTGCGTATTACATCGACGTGTACTAGCTTGGATGAGTCGGTTGAGCACCGCTTAGGGAACACGGCCCATGACACGGGCGTATCACAGGCCATGTCAGGAAAAAATTATGCTTTTGTGGCAAAATCGTGTCCGTCCATTCCTTCAGCTGGGATCTAAGGGCTGAGCTACCTCCCTGCTTCCTTAAGGCCATGGATTGAGATGAAAGAATTACTTTCATACTTGGCTTTCATATTTCTACATTCCTAGTGAGAGAAAGGGAGAGGAAAAAGGAGGAGGAGGAAGGGGACTGGTCACCAGTGGTGCTGTGGTTTTCTGACGAGAGAGACGAGGCCGATGTTGCGGTGCAAAAGCTACGACGATTCTTTCTAGCCAGTTAGGAGCTCATGACACTGAAGCGGTCTTCGAGGGTAACGACCTTTCTTCCTAGCCATGTGAAGGCTTCCTTTTTGGAATAGGCATGTGATTCCCCCACCAAAGGGTAGTTGATTATGGGAGTCTTTGGGTTGATTCATGGAATCCCCAATTGGTTGGCATATAGATCCAGAAATGGAGTACGGAATAGGCATGCTGTGTGAAGCCCATCTAGACAGGTTGGTCTGGATTGGTGATGTTGCATAAACGAACCGGAGAAGACTCCGTGATAAACGTGTCGTTTAGGAGTCGACGGGTTGGACCTGTGAACTGGAGTAACAGGAAGTATTGGAGTGGTAGTCCAGTAAAATACCCGTATAATGCTTGTGCTGCTTGTGCTGTTGGGTTCTACCTGTGAAGGAAGTAGCAGGAAGTACTGGATTGGAATTCCAGGAAATACCCTTTGTAATGCTCATAGGTGGTACCTGTGAAATGGAGTAGCAGGAAGTACTGGCGTGGTAGCCAGGAAAGACCCCTGACATTTGTGATATTTGCGGTGTCCACCTGCGAAGAGAGTAGCAGGATGAACTGGAGTGCCCTGGAAAGACCCGCTGATGTGTGATACAAAATGGGTGTAATGGTAAGTACTGGTGCGCCTAGGAAAGCACCCAGGCTTGAATGCCAGAACAGGATCAGTGAGACCTACCCGCGCCTTTATTTAGCCGCGAGTACGCCGTACTCAGTGATGTCAAGGCGATTTGAGCAATGGGGGTGGAGGATCCGACCTGTGTTATGTTCGTCCTACGTGAGACCTGAAAATGCGGTATGTTGTAGCGCATAGCAAGAGTCATAGGCCTGTGTGCCATGACATAATGGGGGGATACAGGTCAATCCCGGTGCATTACGACTAGAACTCTGGCTGCACGCCATGGAGTAAATTCTTAAGTGACGTGTCGTTGGGTTGCGACCCTGATACGGTGGTGGGCAAACTGGTTCGCCGGTACACCAAGAATGTGCCCTGAGTGCATGGATCATCGGGCCGGGTGGCTGACTGTTGTGATAGCATGTGTGTGTGAAAGCACCTTATATGTGAGATATATATACATGATTGTGATATGCTATGCCTGTAGGGAAGAATACCACTGCCTCCAGAAAGGGGTAGGGTCGTTATAATTTGGTCAGCTGAATGCTGACCGTTGCCTCTGTTTGCCACCCTTGGGTGGAATGTCCATATGAAGGTGCTGGAGAGCTGAGCGGGACGCATAAGGGCTGAAGTCCCTGCTGCATTTGCAGTTGCCGTTGCTAGCCCTCAAAGGCTAAAAGAAATGGAAGTGTTATGTTTTCTTTTAATGTGGACGGCCTGCGTGCCATGTTCGAGGCCATTATTTTGCAAGCCCTATAAGGCCATAAGCCCAATTACTTGTATGTGTAAGACATTCCTATGATATATAAAAACATATGGAGCTTTTATATATTGGACATTTAGGCGTGGAGTTTAAGTTTAGTGTTTAGGCTTCTGCTAGAATGCAATGTGTTAGGCTGAGCTACGCTACTCTGGTATCATACCGTAACTTCACCACCTGTTTTGTGGTATATGCTGTGGGGCCCCGGCCGGACCTTCTAGTATATACGATGTAAACAGATGGGGTTGTCGGGTCAAGCTTCTCTCGAATCCCAAATCATTTCCAAACAACACATAACCTAGTTATGTTCAAGGTCGGCTCCGGGCCATCAAGTTAGCAGAATTATGTTTCTTCTCAGTTTTCCGTGAGCTCCTTGCAGTTAATCCCCAAGGATCCCTGCTACAATATACCATGTAGAAACCCGAAAACACAAAGCACGAAGTCTTCTCCGGCAAATCATACAAAATGCAACATCACCAATCCAAACCAACACGTCCGAGTAGGATTCACACACAATGCCTATGCCCATACTTCGATTCCGGACTCTATATGCAAAACAAGGGGGACTATTCCTGTCAACCCTAAGGAACACCGCACACTCACCGTACACTCGCGGGAGCGGGTTTCCTTATGCAAAATAAGGAGAGCTTCACATGCTCAAGTAGATAATCGTTACCCTTGTAGTCGCTTTTGCGCCATGGAAAAACTATACGGATAGAAGGCTTCGCAATGGAATTTCCTCCGCGGATCCGCTCTCGGTTCTCAGATTGGTGCTCCGATGCTCCGCCGGTGGCCGGAATCCTCCCTTTCCTTCCTCCTCTCTCCAACTCCTTAGAAAGAGAATGGTAAAGAGCAAATGAGGAATTAAACCTCCATTCCCGGCCTTAACAGAGTAGGAACAGATCTGGGCCGTCAGATCTTAATTAAAGAAAACGAATGGCTCAGATCCGCCCAAAAATCCTCAAACTTGGGCCAAACACGGCCTCGCACACGGCCGTCTCCCAGGCCATGTGCCTCAATCCAGACATGATCGTCGAGCACAGAAAAGGACACGGGTCAAGACACGCCCGTGTCTCAATCTGACACGCCCGTGTAGGGTACTAACATGCCCGTGACCTAGGGACGTGTTACCAGTAACCGTCACGCCAACCGACACAACCCTTGGGAACACTGGTGGTGACACGGGTATGCACACACCCGTGTCAATTGACATGCCCATGTCATGCTACTGTGTTTCCTGCCGTGTCCTTCTCTGGACACAGCCGGCCAACACAGAGAACCACACGGCCTTGGACACGCCCGTGTCCTAGGCCGTGTACCCTCATACTGGCACCAAAAATTCTCTTAGACACGACCAGCTCGAATACAATTTTCGAGGCGTTACACGCAATCAAGCTGATATGACATGGAATAAGGAACTGCGAGCAGGAGGATCAAAACAAGCTGCAGATACAAAAGGGAAAATAAAGAATCCACATTGCACAGAAGCAACATTACAAGCAACAGTAATATACTTATACATGAGTGGCAAGCGCAAAAGAGTTCATTAATTAGCGGAGCTACAAGTTCGGGACTCAGCTCACGTTTACATTACAACGAAAGGAACAAGTATATATATATAGGAGGCAAGGCGTAGGGATTCAGCGAGGCGAGCTCTCGGGCGGTAAGTCCTAGAGGGGCTGGTAGGGATTGTGTCTCGGCTTAGGTACCAAAAGGAATAGCGCCGGTACCACGTCACTCGCAGAAAGGCCCGTGCCCTCGCTCTTGATGAGGTCAGCCTGTCGTAATGTCTAGAGGCTATACTTTGCTGTACTGGCAGCGTTATTCTGCATCATTTCCTCCATCTCGTACTCGGTATAGTGCGCGAGCTGACAACCACTGTTGGAGGGCAGTGCAGCGGCCGCTGCGGTCTCCAGCCCTCGTACCTGCTTCTGTAGAACCTCCTTTTCTTTCTCTAAGGTGGCGACGATGCCATCAGCTACATCCGCCCTCTCTCTCTATCGCTCTGCCTCCTCCAGGGCAAGACGGCGGGCCTCCTCCTCATCCACCAGCCTCTTAAGGGATGGGCCATTATTCTCTATCTGGGTGCAACGACGACCGACCATGTGGGCCAGCTCTAGCCTGTAGAGCTGGGCCCGCACACTCTCATGGATCAGCACCCGTGTGGCCTTCTCGTCGTAGATGGCGGTGTCCTCCTACGAGTAGAGGCCGAACGAAAAGTTGTAGGCCTCCCCCATAATAGTTTCCTGCTCCAGCCAGCTCGACAGTAGGGTGGAGATGATGGCCCAGTTCGACTCCTTTCCCCATAGGAGGAGGGGAACATCGAGCTCATCTATGCACTTCTCTTCATAGCCTAAGTTACGGTGCCATCTCGGCACTGGCTTCACGGAGGGTTACATCTCTTATTGCAGCCTGGAGGTGCCATCCACCTCGCCAGGGGCGCCGCTGGTTGAGGCAGTCACGAGGGAGGTACCCTCAGTTGGCTAGACTGCCGGGGCCTTGACCTTCCTTTGGACCGCAGCAGGCGCATCTCCTGTGGCCTTCACCTTCTTGGGCGGAGGCAGTGGAGGTTGTTCACGACTAGGCCATTTCTGGGAGGCAGATGCTGGGGTCTCGCGGTGTGCGGCGGCTGCGGCCTCGGTGCGGACGAGCTCGCTAGAAGCAAGTCGCACACTCTCACAAGGAGGGTGCAGGGGGATGTCCTGCTCGCTTGGAAGAGTGGAAAGTTAAAGTAGGAAGAATTATCAAGAAGAAAGGAGAAGCATGAGTAGCTTATCTCCCCCGGGCAGGACGGGGGCAAGGTTGTCCAGGTTCCGGCGCAGGAAGGAGACTTCAAAGTTCTTCTCGGCGAAGAACCCGCATAGCTCTGCTTCATGGCCCCCAGGCTACGGGGCGGTAGCTCGCCTCGCTGAGCTGGATCAGTGAGATGGGGACGTTGCCGAAGTCCCCCTTGACGTACACGAATTTCTTTAGCCAATCGTAGCTCTTATTGACGGTCTCCCGCACCTTGACGTTGCCGCTGGAGAAGTTGGCGGTCCCGTCCTTTTTCGCCCGGAAGGAGAACAGCTGGTGGAAGACCGCGAGGCTAAACTAAACTCGCTCTTCCCACAGGAAGCAGGAGAACCTGTCCATAATGTATATGGAATTAGGGGTCATCTGGTCGGGGACGACCCTGAAATATTTCAGTATCTGGCGAACCTCCGACCATAGTGGAAGCCGGATGCCCGCCTCAAAGTGCGCCACGAGGATGGCGGGCTCCTCCCCTGAGAGGTTGTTTATCTTTTCCCCCTCCCTAGGTCGGCTCGCCATGAAGCCTGGCGGTATGTAGTCGCCTATGGGGTCGAAGAACTCCCCTTCATAAATGACTGCAGGTGGGAAGTCATGCTCAGAAAAAGTTCAGGCACACTTGCCCTGCCCATCCGCATCGCCGCTACCACCGCCCATCTCGCAGAGAGCATGCTAAGCGGGGTGAGAAGCTCTCGTAGGAAACGGGAAAATCAAGGGTCGCAGGAAGCAAAGAATCAAGGGAAGTTTTAAATGCGGTGGGTGAGAAAGAGCCGGCAAGGCCTATTTATAGAAAGAAAAAGGGCGGGAAAACATTTTGCTGGTGGGAAAAATGCGGATAACAAAATTACCCATGACGTTTCGACTTCCCGACTTACAGCCGCACCACAAAGACTACCCGACAGCGACTTATGCTTACCCATGCCCGCCCAAGATGCGAGCGAGCTGCAACTCACGCCCGCCTAGAATAGCAGGCGAGTCGCGCGGGTTCTCAATCGGCGAGCTCCCAGCTCGCTTCCGCCAAGGTTAGACAGGCGGGCTAGGCGAGCCGATTCAACGATCTCGCGCCCTCTTAAAGAAGTGGTGGGCGAGCAAGAGGTCTTTATCTGCGTTCACCCAAAGAAAACTAGGTAGCAACACAATCAAAGCAACGTACGACAAGTATTAAGCCCATCAGCGGGCGAGAGAAGTCTCAGATTATTACAGACATTAAAAATGTTTCAAGATGGATAACCTTCCTAAGAGAATTGGTTTAGAGTGCAGATGCGGTCCTGACCCAACGACCAATAGCGGGGATGGGGCGGGTGGCTCAGTACTGGATCCACTTCCACCTACCCCGCCTCCACGTCCTAGATCGGGGCAACACACGAGGATAATGGTACTCGTGAACTGCCACCAAATCCTGCTGGGCCAGGCCGACTTACTCCGTGGTGTTCCTGAGCCGCTCCTCAGACCACGTTATGTGCACCCCGGGAGAAGTAACCCCATCCCCATCAGCTGGCCGCCTCGCTCCTTCCATAACTGCAAGCCGCTCCTCCACTTCGGCCTTGTCCTTGTCAACCCTATTGAAGACCTCCTGTAGCAGTAGTGTGTGTTTTTGAAAAAACCCCGTCACTTGCCTCTTCATCCCCATTGCGTCCATCGGGTTGCCTAGATACTTGGAAATATGATCTGTATCGGGGGGAGGCGAATATCCCTCGCTCATCTCGACATCATAGGAGGAGATAGAATTGTAACCTGCCAATGGGTAGGTCAGAAAGAGCGAGCAGTAACAAACAAGCATGAGTATGAACTCACCAGGTGTTGGCATGTCGCCCGCACCAGCTGATGGCCAAGAAGAGCCTAGTCGGTCCTAGAAGAGACCTCCCTCAAGAACCGCGAATGATTTTCCCAACCCATGGGGAATTGGCAGCCAGGAAGTCTCCAGAGGTGGGTGCCTAGGCCCGAAGGGCTGTCGACCCACTCAGTTGACAACAGGAGGGAATGACCCCATTTCCCTCCATCACCTCCATCCTCACGAGGCGGCACCTGCCGGAAGCGAAGTCAGAAGCAAAGCGATAAATCAGGTGGGAGGTGCACATACCTCATGAGCAACCTCAGCACCACCCGCCAAGCTGGAGCCCGGGAGGTCATTTGTCGGAGACCGCCTGACGATTTTCTTTATTGGCCTGAAGAGGGGGCCGGGAGATCCGTGCGCCAACTACGAGAAGGCCTCGAGAGCCTCCTCCCTAGTCTTTTCCCTTGCAGCTGCTAGCTGAGCTTGCTTCTCCTCGGTTGTAGGCATCGCGCAGCTGCAGCTCACTAAGAAGGCTATAAGAAGGCGGGTTTTTTCCAGAGGGTCCGATGACATATTTAAAGTGTGAAGGTGGGACCCACCAAAAGATTACCTCCAGCTCAGCAAAGCACTCACCGAACACGTGGGTTGGATGATTCTTTCAGTGCTTGATTATGCTCGAAAAGAGCGGGGATTATGTACAACCCCGTGTTCGCTGAGTGGGCCATTCAAGCCAGCCGAGTGGGCCAAGACGACCTCACCACACAAGAGCAGCATGTGGGCAAACTCAGAGCGACCAGCTCGCTCTCGCCTAAGCTAGGAGGGTGAGCTGCGCGAGCTAGCCCACCCATCCCACACCCGCCTGAAGGTTTTCGAACTAGGCCTAGCTTTCGTCAAACTGAGCTTGGGTTGAGCTCGACATTCGTCGAATAGAGGGTTGAGCTCGGTGTTTGTCGAACGGGGCATATAGCTCGATGTTCGTCGAACGGGGCACAGAGCTTGGTGTTCGTCGAACAGAGCTCGGCGTTTGTCGAACGGAGCTCAGCGACCGTCGAGCGAAGCTTGACGTACTTCGATCTAACCTCAGGAGTGGAGAATCCGAATTCATTGAACCCATATCGGTGAGCTCCTCTGAAGCTTCTGTAGTGACAATCTCAGATCGGCCAGCCCGCTCTCCCATAGGCAACTGGGTCGCCAACCCACCTCAGAACGAGGGTCGGCGGGCTGCGGCGGCCTGGCTCGCGCTCACCCAAGGAGAGAAGCCGAGCTGCGGGAGCCAGGTCGCGTCCGCCTCGACGAGATGGAGAGTTGAGGCTTGCCAACGTCCAGATCCTTGGAAACTGCCCAGTGGGGTCCAAAGGCAAAATTATCTGGGTGCCCTTGCCAGGGGTGCGAATAGCTTTATAAAAAAGTGGAGTTATGCTATTGGCTGACCCAGTTGGTCTGCACATAGCTGTTCAAAATAGCGGAGGTTGGCTATTTACAGGCCGTCTTCAGAAATATATAAATAAGACCCAAGGGGCACCTCAGAAGGCAGGCTTACGAGTGTTCATATCTTCTTGCGCTTTTCTGAGGTAGCCTTAGCTTGACCTTTGGATAAGGAGGGGAAGCACTATAAGATCTTGCGGGCGTGTAGCGGGATCTCCACGCCGAGCCCTTGGGTCGGTTCCCTTCTCTTTTTGTTATTTGGCTTGCAGGAGAGACGTAGGTGTGCGATCACCCATTCCCCAAGGGTGAACTCCACAAGAGACCGAGTTCTCAGTTTCAACAACCGTAGTCACCATCGAATAAAAATATATAATTATAAAATAAAATATTTATAATTATATATAGTTTAGCAATTTTATTTTTAAAGCATTTTATTTAAGTATTTATTTCATCTCATGTATGATGGGTGCCTATAACCATCAAGGGTCTTTTTATTTCATACATTAATTATTGTATTTGTCTTGTCATGTGTATGTTGGGTGCATATAATCATCATATGTTTATTTTATTTGAATGGAGGAGATGGAGTGGTGTAGACTATATAAGGCCATGCATATGAAGGATTTTGCAAGAATAATGAAAAAGAAAACCCTAAGAAATTCAAAGATTGAGTTTTCCCCCTCTTTCTCCTTGCCAAGTTTGCCCCCTCCCTCTCTCTTCCTCTTGGCCGCCGACCACTCTCCCCCTCTCTATTATCGGCCTCCTCTCCTCCTCCTCTAGTTTCCTCCACTAAACAACCTTTTCCTTTCTCCTCCCAAAACTGAGCCCCTCTTTCCCTCCCAAAACCCTAGCCGGCCAACTCCTAGCCTCCACCCTCTCCCACCCCTTCAATATTCCGGCCACCCACTTCCACCACCCAACCCGAGCAAACAACCACTTTCCACACCCAAAACCGACCCCTACATCCATCCAGAAAATAAACCGTGCAACCCCTCCCACCTTGTGACAATATTTGGCCACCATCTTTCCTCTCTCATTTCACAGTAATTTTTTTGGATTTTAAGGATTCTCCCTCTCCTAGGGTTTGCAAAAGGAGAACGTCTTGCAATTTCATCTTCCGGTGTGGATCCGTGGATTTGCGTGGAAATAAAATTTAACCACCGTCGTGAGCGCTTCCTCCACTCATTATTGTGGACGGATTCCTTGGGATTGAGTAACGATTTCTAAACCCCAGTGTGATTTCTTGTAAAATATTTGTGAGGTTAGGAGTATTTAGAAGGCTAGTAAGTTGTCCTGATTTATATTGAAATTAGCGCATTAACTAAAATTTGATTTTTAAGCGTTTAGTATTCCGAATATTTCCGTATAACTTGGATCGGGTAGATCTCATGAACGCCAAAGGAAATAGGTTTCCTTAACCTTGATTTCTCCTTGAGTTCAAGTGATTTGGCCACCATTGTTTTAAATTAATTTGGGATCGATTTTGGACTTCTTTTAAATCACTATTTTTGTCCGGATCCTCTCGTGTTGGTTTTGTGAATGCTTGTAGATAGATTTAATTTGAATTGCTAATTGTTCGGATCGGGTAGGTCCCATTCGCTTGAGCGAAAATTGGCATATAGCCTTGTTCAATCTATAAAAAGGGGTAGCATCCCTTTGATTTGTGTGTTGTTAAATTGGTTGAATTATCGATAGAATTTTAAGGAGATCCCGCAAGCTCCGAATCTATTTTAATTGATGAACCCAATAGCGCGTAGTTTTATCCGTCGGAACAATTGGCCTGCAACAACGTACTATATGAGTATAAACATCCCCAGAGGACAACTCATGGTATGCAAGACTCTAGATTTATAATAACTATGAAAGTAGCTTTTACGGCAGTTAAATATAATGATATAGATTTCAAACATTGCATGTATGAGGTAATAGTAATAAATTTTTTTTATATTTTAAAATATCTAACATGCAACCTAGCATAAAACCTTCCCAGAGAGCAAGTACAACCAACCAAAAGAGTAAACTAGTAGCTAGCAAAGTATTCAACATTCCAAAAGAACACTACCAGTGGGCGTCACTAACCTGACACGAACCCACTGAAAGTTTGCATGTTTGAACTAAAACCGAAAACAACAAACTACCTCACGGCGGCGAGGAAAACAACTACAACAACTGCAGTCCACAAGCTACCACCCAACACAGCCGCTCCACCGGCTATAGCCCTGAACCCGAGGCATTCAAAGAAAGAACACCTCAGCAAGAAATTTTCAAGTGACAATGAAAATAAGCAGGTAATAAGTAGAGAAAGGCAAGAAAGGGTTTACCAAACCCGACTATAAGAAATGCTGAAACCACAACTAATTAGCCAAATAGAAACAAGTAAAGTATAAAGTTTGCAATAATGGAGTTAAAAGAAATTTGCACTAAGTGCAGAACGAAGCCATGCTTCGACAAAATCTACAAGGATAAGCATGAAATAGCATAAACTGATCTATAAGAAGCAAATGAGCACAAAATAGCTCAAAAATGTGAATCATTATGTTGGAATGCTAGTTATGATTTGGGTAAGGATCACTATTAGGATGTTTAGATTGACCCAAAATGTATAGTCAAGGGTCATAAGATTATTTCCAGGTTTGCTCCTTCATAAAAATTCCAGAGAAGTTCAGATTTGAAGTTCAGAAATTCAGCTTAAAGAAATTATCTGAGCTCAGTTCAACGAACTCTGAGCTCAGTTCAACGAACTCTGAGCTCAGCTCAAAGAAAGCTGTAAAACTCAATTCATGTAACACCCCCTATCCGTCGCATAGCATATAGCAGTAGGTCCGGCCGGGGCCCGACGCCATATACTACAAACAGACCGGGTGGTTACTCATGGAAACCATCCAACCAATCGTAACGTCCTACACAAAGCATTCTAGCGGAAGCCGTTTATAAAAGTTGCAACAAAGAACCCAGCACTAAAGCATGAATGTCCACTAATACCAAAACAGGAATGTTGTACATACACAAGTACAAGCCTTAAGGCCTTACAAAATGATTTACAAACCACGACACGCAGGCCGGTCATACATGAATAAAGCAGTAAACACTCCAATTAGGCCTTCGAAGGACCGGCTTCGCAAATTGAGCTTTAGCCCGCTATTGACCGCTTGGTCCAGCAGCACCTGCAAGCAACAAACCACCGCACGGTGGCAAAACAAGGCAACGGTCAGCAATGCTGACCAAATTATAACGATCCCGCCCCCAACTCGGGGCGGCGATGCTCCTTCCCTGCATTTCATTAGCATAAGCGAGCAACATATACATAATCATTCCATCACAGACGTTGGTTCGCACGGTCACACGCTCCGTGCTCTCAGGGCACATTCTCTGTGAACCGATCGATGTCACGTCAATTAAAGCCATAGACATTCCGGACTCACCACCGCCACTTTGACGGCCAAACCTATGAGCATTTTGTCTTCTTGGCCTGGGTCACGACAATTTAAGCCATAGACCGCCGAAGACCCTAATCTATGCCAACGACAAGTGCCACGTACCCTTAGGTCTCTTTAACCGAACGACATAGAACGGGTACGGTTCCATCTAACCCTTGCTTACATCGCAACGACAATTTAAGCCATTTGCGCGGGTCGAACTTCTCCCGAGTCCCATTTCCATCACAATTCACATAACCCGGTTATGTTCAAGTTGGCTCTCAGGCCACCAAGTTGGCAAGATCACGCATCCGCCCAGTTTTCCGGGTGTACCTTTGGGTTAATCCCCAAGGCTCCCTGTTGCAATCTACCATGTAGAGAACCCGAAAAACAACCAATAACACAGAGTCTTCTCCGGCATTATGCAATGCAACATCACCGATCCATACCAACATGTCCGGATAGGCTTCACACATCATGCCTATGTCCGTTCTCGCTTACGGACTCTAAACAACGGGGACTTCACATATCTACCCGAAGGAACGCCTCCAACTCACCGCAAACTCGCGAGAGCGGGCTTCCTATGCAAAGAAGGAGAGCTACACATGCTCAAGATGAGGATCGTTACCCTTGCGTTCTTCTTTGGCGCCATGGAAAAGTAAGCGGATGAAAAGCACCGTACTAGCTTTGCCTCCGTGGATCCGGAGTCGGCTCGCGATTTGGAGCTTCGAAGCTCCTCCAATGGCCGGATCTAGCTTCTTCTTCCTTCCTTGGCTCTCCTCTCTCTCTAAGTTTTAGAAAGATAACCACTCATGAAAAGTGAGGGTTTCTAAGGCCCAATCCCGGGTATATCCCTTCAGGAACAACCCCCAGCCGTTGGATCATCAATTAAAGAAACGAACGGCTTTGATTCGGGACTGAAATGCCCAATCTGGGCCGCACACGGCCTGACACACGCCCGTGTCCAGGGCCGTGTGCCTCATTCGCCGTCAAAATCGACTCGCTTGGAACAACACACGGGCATCGAACACGCTTGTGTTCGACCTGACACGCCCGTGTTCCACCTGACACGGCCGTGTGGCCGGCCGTGTACCCCCATCGATTTAACCCGAAAACAACCCGAGCACTGCACGAGTTCTAGGACACGCCTGTGTCCTTGCCCGTGTCTAGCTCAACACGCCTGGGATCCAGGCCGTGTACACGGTCTCGACACTCGACACTTCATCGAGCGAAGATCGTCGACCTGACGACACGGCCTTGGACAAGCCCGTGTCCTAGGCCGTGTGCCTTGTCTCGACACATCGTCGACTCCCGGGACGAGGGTCGACACGGGTCGACACGCCCTGCGACATGCCCGTGTCGCAGGCCGTGTGCTATGTCTCGATACTTCGTCGAGCGCAGAGTGTCGACTTCGCGGGCTGAGTGTCGACACGGGTCGACACGCCCTGCAACACGCCCGTGTCGCAGGCCGTGTGCCCAGTCTCGACACAATGTCGAGAGCAAAATGTTGACTTCGCCGACTGAGTGTCGACACAAGCCTGACACGCCCTGGGACATGCCCGTGTCCCAGGCCGTGTGCCTCCTGCCAGAACCCAAAACTGGCCCAAAACGTCCCCCGTCGCTATTTTGAGTTTCAGGGGCGTTACAACTCTCCCCTCTTCAAAGACTTTCGTCCACGAAATTATATAAAGGAAAGGCATGTACAAAACCAAAATTTGTACCTGAACGGAACAACTCTGGATATTCGTCAAGCATAGTCTGCTCTCGCTCCCAAGAGAGCTCCTCATGACCGCAATTGTCCCACCGGAGCTTGACCATCCGGATCTCTTTATTGCGTAGCCGCTTGACCTCCGAGTCCTCAATCCGCACGGGCTTGACTTTCGTTGTCAGACCACTATCCACCGACACTTGATCAACCGCGATCACTTGCGAAGGCTCTTGCACCGCCTTCCAAAGCACCGAAATATGGAATACATCATGTAATCCACCAAGCTCCACTGAAAGCTTCAACCGATAGGCCGCTTCACCAACTCGCTCCAGAACATCAAACGACCCAAGGTACCTCGGGCTTAGCTTTTTCAATCGCCGCACCCGCGAGACACCCTTGAACGGCTTGATCTTTAAGTACACATAGTCGCCCATAGCGAACTCCACGTTCCTGTGCTTGGCACTATAGTACTTCGCTTGCCGGTCCTGAGCGATAAGCAACCTCTACCGAATGGTTCTCACCAAAGAAGTAGCATCCTCCACTTCCAATCGCTTATACAACTTTGACTTACCCGTTTCTAACCAAGACAACGACGTGTGACATTTTCTACCATATAGGGCCTCGAAAGGCGCCATCTGAATACTCGCTTGGTAGCTATTGTTGTATGCGAACTCCACCAAATAAAGGTGGTCTTCCCATTGCTTCCCAAAATCCAAGACACACATGCGGAGCATGTCTTCCATAGTTCTATTGACCCTCTCGGTTTGCCCATCTGTTTGCGGATGGAAGGCTGTGCTGAATTTCAACTTTGTCCCCAACATTTGCTGCACAAGCCTCCAATCATTGGACGTGAACCGCCCATCTCGGTCACTCACGATGCTGCGGGGCACACCGTGAAGCCGTACAATGTTATCCACATAAAGTTTTGCCAACTTCTCCACCAGATCATCCTTCCTATGCGGAATGAAATGCGACACCTTCGATAACCGATCCACGATCACATAAATGGCATCGTTCCCCTTTTGCGACCTTGGCAAACCGTGCACAAAGTCCATAGAGATGTCGTCAAATTTCCACTCCGAAATAGGCAAGGACTTGAGAAATCCTCCCGACTTTTGGCACTCCGCCTTCACCAAGGCGCACGTTTGGCACTTCGCTACGTAGAGCGCCACATCTTTCTTCAAACCTGGCCACCAAAACAGTTTCTTGACATCGCGGTACATCTTCGTGCTCCCCGGGTGAATTGAGTACTTGGTATGGTGCGCCTCGTACAACAATTCCACCCGCAAACTACCCACACCTGAGATGCACAGACGACCGTCTTTTCAAAGCAATCCATCCTCCACAACGAATTGGGAATTTGACCCATCCAGATCCCCTACCATGAACTGCTTCATATGGACATCCATATCCAAAGCCTGCCGAATCCGATCAGCCAGGTCATATTGGACTTCAGTCCAATTCAGAACTGCTTCAGCACTTGATTGCCTATCCACACAAACAATCTCCAACGCCTCCAACTCCCGCACCAACCGCTCATCATGCGCCGATAGACAATTGGCTTGAGCTGGGGCTCGGTGACTCAATGCGTCCGCAACCGCATTCCCTTTACCAGGCACATAGTGGATCTTGAATGGATAGTCCCCCAGGAACTCCATCCATCTACGCTGCCGCATATTCAGATCCTTCTGATCAATCAGATATTTCAGGCTCTTGTGATCGGTGTAGATATCAATCTTCACACCGTACAAATAGTGTCTCCACAGCTTTAAGGCAAAAATCATGGCCGCTAACTCCAAGTCATGGACCGGATAGTTCCTTTCGTGCACTTTCAGCTGTCTCGAGCCATAAGCTATTACACTTCTGTGTTGCAGTAGCACGCAACGCAAACCGCTGCCCAAAGCATCACTGTAAATCTCATAGCCTTTGGCCCCACATGGCGAACTCAGCACAGGAGACGTGGTCAACCGACACTTCAACTCCTCAAAAGCTCGCGCGCACTCCGGCGACCAAACGAACTTCTGCTCCTTCCTCGTCAAAGTAGTGAAAGGTAACGCTATCCGCGAGAAGTTCTCTACGAAGCGCCTATAATACCCGGCAAGCCCCAGAAAGCTCCGGACTTCCGCTACCGTAGCAATCTCAGGCCATTCCCGTATCGCAACAATCTTCGCCGGATCCACAACAATACCCTATCCACTCACTATATGACCGAGGAATGCCACTGAGGATAACCAAAACTCGCACTTCGAGAACTTGGCATACAGTTGATTTCTCCTTAGCGTCTCCAAAACTAAATGAAGATGCTTGAAGTGATCTTCCGCACTTTGCGAGTACACCAAAATATCGTTGATGAAGACGATCACAAAATGATCCAAGTACTCCCTGAAAGTCCTGTTCATCAAATCCATGAACACTGATGGCGCATTAGTCAGCCCAAACGGCATGACCGTAAACTCATAATGCCCGTATCTTGTACTAAACGCTGTCTTCGTGATATCACTCTCCCTTATTCGCAGCTGATAGTACCCAGCCTTGAGATCCAACTTCGAGTACACCGTCAACCCGACTAACTAACCAAAAAGATCATTAATCCGGGGAATCGGGTACTTGTTCTTCTCAGTAACCTTGTTGAGCTCCCGATAATCAATACATAGCCTCAAGCTTCCATCCTTCTTCTTAACAAAGAGGACCGACGCGCTCCAAGGCGAAGAACTTGGGCGCACATACCCTTGCTCCAACAACTCTTGCAGTTGAACCTTCAGCTCCGCCATTTCCTTAGGCGCTAGCCGATAAGGAGATCGTGACACAGGCTTTGCACATGGCACTAGCTCAATCGTGAAATCTATCTCCCGCTGAGGCGGGGCTCCAGGAAGATCTGCGGGGAACACATCAGGGTATTCCGATACCACTGAAATACAATCCAATGCGGGCTTCGACTTCACAACCTCCACTAGTGTAAAGAACAGTTATACACCGGCACGAACCGCCTTCACCACCTGAAGAGCAGACATCAATGTCTTGCTCGACCCCTTTAAGCCCGTAAAAGTCGTTTCACGACTTGCTCCCAGCTTGACTTCCTTGCGACCACAATCGATATAGGCTTGCTGCTCCGAGAGCCAGTCCATGTCAAATATAACGTCGAACTCCACCAACGGAAGTAATGATGCCTGCAGATCGAACTCCTGATTCCCAATACGAATCTTAACATCGCAGATCCTATCCGCGTGCATCGAACACCCATTGGGCAACAACACATCCAACTTATCCTTTGCCATCGAAGAAGGGACTCCGATGCGTGATATAAATCCCTCGGACAAGGAGTGTGAAGCTCCCGTATCGAAGAGTGCTCTTACCGGATTTTCACAAATCAAAACAAATCCTAAACAAGCAGTGGTAAGGTAACATGTGCATAACAAGTATTTAAAGAAATTGACTTGCTATAAATTAAACCGTACCTGTCACCACATCAGCCTGTTTGATGACCTCTTGTTGGCCAAGATTATACACCCTTTGTTGGGCCGGAGCATAGTGGGACGCGGTCGACTCCACCATCTTGCCCTTCTCTTCATAAGTCGCTCCCGGTCTTCTCTCGGACTTAGGATGTCCGCTCCAACAGTCACGGGAAAAGTGCCCCGTCTTTCCACAAGTAAAACATGCACCCGGGGTCCGACCCGTAGTCGCCCCAGAAGCACCAGAAGGAGCCGGACCCGAAGTCCTATGCTTCTTGAAGGACCTCCGATAGCCGGACTTTGAAGTAGTCGGCACTTTGAATTCAGATTTATTGTCACCCAGGCTTTTCTTTGCCTATAAGTTCTTCATATCCTTCTACAAGGACCGGGCAGTGTTGACCAAGGTTAAGAAACCCTGCGTCATTGGCCCCGAGAGTATTAACCTCAACTCATCTCTCAACCCTTCGTAGAAGCGATTAGTCTTGCGCTCCTCAACCATAACAGTGGAGCTAGAATATCGACTCAAACGAGTAAACTCGTGGAGATATTCATCCACGCTCCTCTCACCCTGAACAGACTTCAGAAACTCATTCTCCAACGCTATCTTCTGCGTCGAAGGGAGGTATCTAGCCAAGAATAATCTCGAGAACATTTCCATCGAGACATCAACAAGTTGCCTACCTCTCAATAGGTGCAGCTCCAAACCTTCCCACCACATTCTCGCTTCACAGTCCAGAAGGAACGTAGCGATGGTGGTCATTTGCCACTCCTCCGTCTCCGTTGCTGTCATGACTCTCTTCACCCTAGAGAGCCAGTCTTCAGCTTGAGATGGGGTTCCCAACCACGAGAATACCGAAGGGTTAAAGCTCATTACATGCTTAAGCTGCCTCTCGGTTGCCCTCCTTGGCACCAACGGTTCCACTACCACTTGTTCCACTCTCCTCGGCTCAGCCTCTTGCAGCGGTACCTGCTCCATCGTAGGAGCGGGCTGCTGCGTTTGCCTTGCAGGCTGCGCATTAATCACGGCCAACACTGCTTCGGCCACCAATCATATGTTCTCAGTCGATGGAGGTGTTGCAGGAGCAACATCTGGTGCTTAGCCTCAGAAACTCGACGTTTCGACGGCCCAACACCACTTCTGGTCACCTATAGTGGTACAAAACACCATTAAGCGACCAAATAAAATTGCAAACAGCAATTATAGGAACACGCAGGTTCCTCAAACACGTGTATTTTCATTCCTAAGTGGACATTCATGGGTTCTTTTACTGTTATAACGATGACACACACACATGTGCTCACCACCCCTTAAAAAGAATTCGGCCACGAATTCATCTTAAGCCCGACCAAAACCAGTAGTCTGACACCAAATTGTAACACCCCCTATCCGTCGCATAGCATATAGCAGTAGGTCCGGCCGGGGCCCGACGCCATATACTACAAACAGACCGGGTGGTTACTCATGGAAACCATCCAACCAATCGTAACGTCCTACATAGAGCATTCAAGCGGAAGCAGTTTATAAAAGTTGCAACAAAGAACCCAGAACTAAAGCATGAATGTCCACTAATACCAAAACAGGAATGTTGTACATACACAAGTACATGCCTTAAGGCCTTACAAAATGATTTACAAACCACGGCACGCAGGCCGATCATACATGAATAAAGAAGTAAACACTGCAATTAGTCCTTCGAGGGCCGGCTTCGCAAATTGGGCTTTAGCCCGCTATTGACCGCTTGGTCCAGCAGCACCTGCAAGCAACAAACCACCGCACGGTGACAAAACAAGGCAACGGTCAGCAATGCTGACCAAATTATAACGATCCCGCCCCCAACTCGGGGCGGCGATGCTCCTTCCCTGCATTTCATTAGCATAAGCGAGCAACATATACATAATCATTCCATCACAGACATTGGCTCGCACGGCCACACGCCCCGTGCTCTCAGGGCATATTCTCGGTGAACCGGTCGATGTCACGTCAATTAAAGCCATAGACATTCCGGACTCACCACCGCCACTTTGACGGCCAAACCTATGAGCATTTTGTCTTCTTGGCCTGGGTCACGACAATTTAAGCCATAGACCACCGAAGACCCTAATCTATGCCAACGACAAGTGCTACGTACCCTTAGGTCTCTTTAACCGAACGACATAGAACGGGTACGGTTCCATCTAACCCGTGCTCACATAGCAACGACAATTTAAGCCATTTGCGCGGGTCAAACTTCTCCCGAGTCCCATTTCCATCACAATTCACACAACCCGGTTATGTTCAAGTTGGCTCTCAGGCCACCAAGTTGGCAAGATCACGCATCCGCCCAGTTTTCCGGGTGCACCTTTGGGTTAATCCACAAGGCTCCATGTTGCAATCTACCGTGTAGAAAACCCGAAAAACAACCAATAGCACGGAGTATTCTCCGGCATTATGCAATGCAACATCACCGATCCAGACCAACATGTCCGGATAGGCTTCACACATCATGCCTATGTCCGTTCTCGCTTACGGACTCTAAACAATGGGGACTTCACATATCTACCCGAAGGAACGCCTCAAACTCACCGCAAACTCGCGAGAGCGGGCTTCCTATGCAAAGAAGGAGAGCTACACATGCTCAAGATCAGGATCGTTACCCTTGCGTTCTTCTTTGGCGCCATGGAAAAGTAAGCGGATGAAAAGCACCGCAATAGCTTTGCCTCCGTGGATCCGGAGTCGGCTCGCGATTTGGAGCTTCGAAGCTCCTCCAATGGCCGGATCTAGCTTCTTCTTCCTTCCTTGGCTCTCCTCTCTCTCTAAGTTCTAGAAAGATAACCACTCATGAAAAGTGAGGGTTTCTAAGGCCTAATCCCGGGTATATCCCTTTAGGAACAACCCCCAGCCGTTGGATCATCAATTAAAGAAACGAACGGCTTTGATTCGGGACTGAAATGCCCAATCTGGGCCGCACACGGCCTGACACACGCCCGTGTCCAGGGCCGTGTGCCTCATTCTCCATCAAAATCGACTCGCCTGGAACAACACATGGGCATCGAACATGCCCGTTTTCGACCTGACATGCCCGTGTTCCACCTGACACGGCCGTGTGGCCGGCCGTGTACCCCCATCAATTTAATCCGAAAACAACCCGAGCACTGCACGGGTTCTAGGACACGCCCGTGTCCTTGCCCGTGTCTACCTCAACACGCCTGGGCTCCAGGCCGTGTACACGGTCTCGACACTCGACACTTCATCGAGCGAAGATCGTCGACCTGACGACATGGCCTTGGACACGCCCGTGTCCTAGGCCGTGTGCCTTGTCTCGATACATCATCGAGCAAAGTTCGTCGACTCCCCGGGACGAGTGTCGACACAGGTCGACACGCCCTGCGACACGCCCATGTCGTAGGCCGTGTGCCATGTCTCAACACTTCGTCGAGCGCAGAGTGTCGACTTCGCGGGCTGAGTGTCGACACGGGTCGACACGCCCTGCGACACGCCCGTGTCGCAGGTCGTGTGCCCAGTCTCGACACAATGTCGAGAGCAAAATGTCGACTTCGCTGGCTGAGTGTCGACACAAGCCTGACACGCCCTGGGACACGCCCGTGTCCCAGGCCGTGTGCCTCCTACCAGAACCCAAAACTGTCCTAAAATGTCCCCCGTCGCTCTTTTGAGTTTTGGGGTGTTACAGTTCAAAGATTATGCAGTTCAAAATCTCTGAGCTCAACTCGACGAACTCCGAGCTGAGTTCAACGAACTCCGAGCTGAGTTCAACGAACTCTGAGCCCAGCTTGAAGAAAGGTTTAAAATTCAGTTTGACGAATTCTGTGCAGTATTCAGACAGAAATATTTACAGCTGGCAAAATTAATTAAGGCTTAATTAAAGGAGATTATAGCTATCAGATTTAATACTGTATATTCATATGAATATAGCCGTTTGGAGGCTGCATTAATTGTGGATTAAATCATAATTTAATGCTAATTGATTCCCAAAACAATTACCATTCTCGGGAATGATTCAGCCATTGCAGACAATGTAAATTCAAATGTTTGAATTATGTTCAGACAATATATAGAGACATTTATGCAGTATAGAAGGAGCAGATGATGAAGCAGTGAGAGAGAAGAAAGCGAAACAATAATAACAAATCAGTGAATCAGTGAAGAACAACACAGCTCTCATACACACAGAGTTCTTCATCATTTACTTCTGGCTTACAAGGGACAACTACTCAAAATCAGTCCAAGAAGCTTCTGAAGAGCAACATCACTTTGAAGGCCTACACCCTGCAGCAAAGCTTCCCTCTTTCCTGAACCATTCAACATCTCAGGGGGAGCTTTGACATCATCAACACCCACTAGTCTTCTCTCAGTTGTATTTGAGACAAAGAAGACAACATCACTTCCTTTCCCTTTCTTGTGTACAGGGTTATAACTCCCTTCAAAAATTATTCCCCTTGGTTGCAAGTCTCTTGATCAAAATACTTAGGTTAGTTTTTGAGCACCTGATCAAAAGCTCATTGGTGGCAATCACCTGATCAAAACCTGCTAGTGGATTCTTACCAGGGTGGTAGAAGAGTGGATGTACCCAAGTTTAGGGGAACCACTATAATCCTTGTGTCATCTGTGTTGCTTGCTCTCTTTATTTATTTTTGTGCTGTGCTCACTCTTTTATATAACATACATATTTAGCTAGAGTAAAATAAGATCTATCCCCTCACATCACATTAAGACTGGTAAAAACAACCGGACCGGAGTCGGTGACCAAAATGTCCAAAACCGAACTACCAGACCCAAACATCTCACAAAAGGCACTGCAAGGGGTGGCCACCAGGCCCAAACACAACCCAACAGTTCATAAAACAGAGACCAAACAAACCACCAAGTGTAATGAAACACAAATTGGCGTCTAGTTGGTGGTCCTTTATCCACTGCCAACCATCCTAGCTAAAGAAAACATCATACCCAAATACCCCAAACCAAACCCAAGCCTAAACCCAAAGAAATACCTTGATAAGCCCTAAGTTTACTCTAAGGACCATACAAGACGAATAAGGCACAAATCTGCAAAAAACACTAAGT
Organism: Platanthera guangdongensis; assembly: GCA_039583875.1. Taxonomy (NCBI): domain Eukaryota; kingdom Viridiplantae; phylum Streptophyta; class Magnoliopsida; order Asparagales; family Orchidaceae; genus Platanthera; species Platanthera guangdongensis. The sequence continues at coordinate 115,319,590 of CM077167.1, forward strand.
CCAGCTACAACTCGGCGAGTATACCCGACGAATACTGTTGATACTCGACGAAAAGGACATAAAGTGTAACACCCCAAATCCCAATTTGGGTAAAGTTTGAGTGACACGTCCTGGGACACGGGCATGTCCCATGGCGTGTCATGCACGGGTCAGCAAACTACGCTCGACAATCATCGAGCGGCAAGCAAAGGGAGTACACTGCCTGTGACACGGGCGTGTCACAGGGCGTGTCCTTTGTGGGATTCAGCCAGGGATGCGTGTTCCTGAGGACACGGGCGTGTCCTGGTGTACATAGCCTGGGACACGGGCATGTCCCATGGCCGTATCCCGCTCGGGTGATGTGATGTTGTGCTGTTTTAAGGACCCGGATGCTATACACGGGCATGTCAGGCATGACACGGGTGTGTAAGGTGTGACACGGGCATGTCACACAACCGTATATTGGTTGGATTTGAGTCGGTTGTTTGCCGCTTAAGGGACACGACCTGTGACACAGGCATATCACAGGGCATGTCAGGCCGTGTTCAGCCTTTTTGTGTGCAAATTAGAGCCGTTCGTTTCCCTTATCCTGGGTCCAAGGGCCCAGGATATTCCCTGCTGAGATAGGGCCGAGATTGAGGGGGGGAAGAAGTATTTAAGCCATTCTTCTTCTTCTTCTTCTCATTCTCAAAGAGAGGGAAAGGAAGAGCAAGGGAGCAAGGGAAGGAATGGAGGAAGGAGGAAGCCATCTGCTGGAGGAGCTGCGGAGTGTAGAGCCAAGATCCGAGTTTGGATTCGTGAAGGCAAAGCCAAGGCGGTGGTTTCCATCTGGCTAGTTCATGACTCCAAAGCAATCTTCAAGGGTAACGATTTCCTTCGTGGACATCGAAGTCCTTTCTTTATGCATATGCATGGAATCCTCCACCAAGAGGTGGATATCGTAACTGATTCCTTGGTTGAGTCTGCATCTAGAGCCGGAAATATGGAGTACGGAGTAGGCATGCTGTGTGAAGCCCATCTGGACGGGTAGTCTGGATTGGTGATGGTTATGGGTAAACCGGAGAAGACTCCGTGGATTTGATGCTGTGTAAAATATATGCTTGTAGCCTCTATTGTATGGATGTATGGATGTTGATGTATGGATGTGATCTTGGATGCTTGGAGAAAGCTCCTGGTTGTTGTGAGAGGTAGATTGGTAGTAATGCTTGGGGAGCACAAGATAAACCGGGCTTGCTACACCATTAGGGTGGGTTGATCTGGATTAGTTGGGGGTCGATTGGTGGAAATGCCTGCAGAGCCGAGTTAAACACGGCTTGCTACACCACTAGGGTGGGTCAATCTATATTAGGATGTAAGGTCGATTGGTTGTAATGCCTGGGGAGCACAGATAAACCCGGCTTGCTACATTACTAGGGTGGGTTGGTCTGCTCATGTTTGCTTTGAGGTTAGTACCTCTGAGTGGGATGGACGGAATGTCGCCAGCCTGCGAGATTGGTGGACTAGGACCGACTAACCAACAAGTTAAAAACCTCTGGATCGGCGGTGGATGACGGGTATAACCGGTACACCAATAAGGTGCCCTGAGTGCACGGAGTGTCGGGTGGAGACCGGCGTTTGTGACATGGTTGTGTTTGGTAGCTTGATAGATTGATAGATATTATGATGACAATGCATACAGGGAAGGAACCACTGCCCCGGGTATGAGGTAGGGTCGTTATAATTGGTCAGCTAATGCTTACCGTTGCTTTATTTACCGCTCTTGGGGTGGATGATTATTTGCAGGTGCTGGTGGATTAATTGAATTGCATTGAGCGGAATAAAGTCTTGCTGCGAAGGCCCTTGAAGGCCGTGCGATGAATGTTTGGATTTCATGTGTGGCCGTCCTGCGTGCCGATGTATGAAGCGATAAATTTGTAAAGAGTAACCTGTAAGGCCTTAAGGCCGTGAGCGTGTGTGTTGTAAACATTCCGGGTTTATATTTAAATGTGGAGTTTATATATTTAGTGGACATTTGCTGTGTTGAGTTCATCTAACTTAAAATATTGTGCTAGAATGCTTTGAGTTAGACTACGAGTAGAATGAGATTTTGATTTCCACACGTAATTTCGCCGTTTGTCTGTGAAATATGGCGTGGTGCCCCAACCGGACCCACCGTTATATTCCATGTGACGAATGGAGGCATTACAAAGTGGTATTAGAGCCAGGTTTGAGATTTATGGGAGGGAGAACATAATTGAACTCAAGAATGTCCACTAGGAATGTTATACATGCATGTGAGTAGCGTGAATGTGACGTTAGTGTATATTTGCCATTATGACATGGATGATTAATGGTGTTTTGTACATTGATAGGTGGCAAGGAGTGGTGCTGGGCAGTCTAAGCCCCAATGGTTGGATGAGAGTGCGGCACCAGTTGAGGCGCCTACACCTCCCTTGGCGGAGACCATACATGTGGTGACCTAGACGGTGCTCGCAGTGTTACAGGTATAGCCAACTGGGCAGGCAAGGCCTGTAGGGGTGCCAGTACGACCTGGTGCAAGGCAAGAGCGTGCTAAAGCTATGGTGGATGAGCAAGCAACAGATGAGCAGTTGAAAAGGTTTATGGAGTTTCATCCACCTACGTTTTGTGGGGCGATTTCCCCAATGCAGGTGGAGGATTGGCTTGCACGAGTGAAGAGGATCCTGACTGCAATCAGAACTGCGGAGGAGCAGAAAGTGACCTTAGCCACATTTCTACTGGAGGGAGATGCGAGACTTTGGTGGGATGACGTGGAAGTGCATCACTTGGCAGGTCGAGGACTAGATGAGATATTAATAGAAGAATTCTCCAGATTGTTTATAGCCAAGTACTTGCCAGTGTCACAGTGAATTGCGATGGAGATCGAATTTCAACGTTTGGTGTAGGGTGAGACTGATATTGATACGTACCTGCATTAATTTACCAGATTGGGGCGCTATGCGGGGTCTACTTTCGCTGAAGAGGCTCGGAAGATGAATCGATTCTATGAGGGATTGCTTGATGAATTGAGGTTGGCACGTCTAAGTTTGGTGAACCAAGGCTTCCAAGCATTGGTAGATACATCCCATGCACTGGAGAAGGATTTGAAGCGGGTATAAGAGAAGAGGAGCCTGGCGGTGGCGAAGCCGGAATTTAAAGTTCCACAGTCGGAACAGTAAGAGTTTAAGAGACGAGATAAGAAAAGGTTCAGGCATGCTGAATCAACTCCGTCAGCTGTCTCTTTGGTGGAAACATATGGGCAAGGATGTGTTGATACAAGTACATGTTTTAACTGCGGAAAGCAAGGACATATAGCTAAATATTGTTGGAATGCCCCTTCAAGGAGTGAGCAAAAGATAGGTGTGTCTTATGAAGAAAAGGGTAAAGTAGTGGCCGAGTCATCTGCATCCCGGACGCAACCTCGACTGTATAATTTGGAAGTGCAAGAGCCGCAAAGTTCAATTGGTGAAGTACAACCTCGAGTGTTTAATTTGACGCAAAATCAGTCGGCTGAGCGGTAGTAAACATAGAAAAGTGACCCGTATCACTTTGATGATGTGAATAATGTTGTATATAAGGCACAAATACAGAGATGGTTGTGTATATAGACGTTATATGTCATGTTAATGTTGGTACACACTTTGTGTTATTTCAGTGATCGATCAAGCATGATATATATATGATGTTTTTGGAGATAGATCACTAGATGAAATTGTGGATGGATATGCACATGTGAGAGATATATATGTGTATTTGTGATGAATGTGATGTTTGTTTTGTGCGATGCCTTGGGGCGAGACAAGCTGCGACCTCTGAGCTCTAACCCGGCTCGCTTTATTCGAGTGATCGGTTGCTGATGGTGTAACGAGAAGTGCTTAGATGAGTGTCTGTAGGTGAGCAAAATTTTGGGATGAAAGTTTTTTGAAGGAGGGGAGGATTGTAACACTCCGAATCCCAATTTGGGTAAAGCTTGAGTGACATGGCCTAGGACACGGACGTCTCCCACGGTGTGCCGTGCTCGGGTCGGCAAACTGCACTCGACAATCATCGAGCGACAGCAAAGGGATTACACAGCCTGTGACATGGGCGTGTCACAGGGCGTGTACTTTGAGGGATTCAGCCAGGGATGCATGTGCCGGAGGACACTAGTGTGTTCTGGGGTACACGGCCTGGGACACGGGCGTGTCCCATAGCTGTGTCCGCTCGAGTGAGGTGATGTTGGGCTGTGTGAAGTACACGACTGCTAGACACGGGCATGTCGGGCATGATACAGGCGTGTAAGGTGTGACACGAGTATGTCACACGGTCGTGTACTGTTGGATTTGAGTCTGTTGTTTGCCGCTTAAGGGACACGGCCTGTGACATGGGCGTGTCACAGGGCGTGTCAGGCCGTGTTCAGCCTTTTTTGGGGCAAATCAGAGCCGTTCGTTTCCCTTATCCTGGATCCAAGGGCCCAGGATCTTCCCTGCTGAGAAAAGGCCGAGATTGAGGGGGGAAGAAGTATTTAAGACATTCTTCTTCTCATTCTCAAAGAGAGAGAAAGGAAGATCAAGGGATCAAGGGAAGGAAAGGAGGAAGGAGGAAGCCAGCTGCTAGAGGAACTGCGGAGTGCGGAGCCAAGATCCGAGTTTGGATTCGTGAAGGCAAAGCCGAGGTGGTGATTTCCATCCGGCTAGTTCATGACTCCAAAGCGATCTTGAAGGGTAACGATCTCCTTCTTGGACATCGAAGTCCTTTCTTTATGCATATGCATGGAATCCTCCACCAAGAGGTGGATATCATAAGTCATTCCATGGTTGAGTCTGCATCTGGAGCCAGAAATGTGGAGTACGACATAGACATGCTGTGTGAAGCTCATCTGGATGGGTAGTCTGGATTGGTGATGGTTATGGGTAAATCGGAGAATACTCCATGGATTTGATGCTGTGTAAGATATATACTTGTAGCCTCTGTTGTATGGATGTATGGATGTCTGGATGTTGATGTATGGATGTGATCTTGGATGCTTGGCAAAAGCTCCTGGTTGTTGTGAGAGGTCAATTGGTAGTAATGACTGGGGAGCGTGAGATAAACCCGGCTTGCTACACCACTAGGGTGGGTTGATTTGGATTAGTTGGGGGTCGATTGGTGACAATGCTTGGGGAGCCGAGTTAAATCTGGCTTGCTACACCACTAGGGTGGGTCGATCTGTTTTAGAATGGGAGGTCGATTGGTGGTAATGCCTGGGGAGCACAGATAAACCCGGATTGCTACACCACTAGGGTGGGTCGGTATGCTCATGTTTGATGTGAGGTTAGTACCTCTGAGTGGGATGGATGAAATGTCACCAGCCTGCGGGATTGGTGGACTAGGACCGGCCAACCAATAAGTTAAAAACCTCTGGATCGGCGGTGGATGACGGGTATATCCGGTACACCAATAAGGTGCCCTGAGTGCACGGAGCGTCGGGTGGAGACCGGCGTTTGTGACATGGTTGTGTTTGGTAGCTTGACAGATTGATAGATATTATGATGACAATGCATACAGGGAAGGAACCACTACCCCGGGTAAGGGGTAAGGTCGTTATAATTGGTCAGCTAATGCTGATCGTTTCTTTGTTTACCGCTCTTGGCATGGATGATTGTTTGTAGGTGCTGGTGGATTAATTGAATTGCATTGAGCGGAATAAAGTCTTACTGCGAAGGCCCTTGAAGGCCGTGCGACGAATGTTTGGATTTCATGTTTGGCCGACCTACGTGCCGATGTATGAACCTGTAAATTTGTAAAGAGTAACCTGTAAGGCCTTAAGGCCATGAGCGTGTGTGTGTTGTAAACATTCCTGGTTTATATATAAATGTGGAGTTTATATATTTAGTGGACATTCGCTGTGCTGAGTTCATCTAACTTAAAATGTTGCGCTAGAATGCTTTGAGTTAGGCTACGAGTAGAATGAGATTTTGATTTCCACATGTAATTCCGATGTTTGTTTGTGAAATATGGCGTGGGGCCCCGACCGTACACACCGTTATATTCCATGTGACGAATGGAGGCGTTATATAAAGCGACATGTATACTCGACAAACAGACTTGGTCGCCAGATGACTTGACGCTTTCTAAGCCTAAACCAAACACAACGAATTCGTCGAATGCACTCAATGCTTTTTCCTTCACTCAACGCCACGCCCGCCAATACTCGACGAATCTAACTTCACTCAATGCCACACCCGCCAATACTCGACGAACTCGATGTGTAGATACTCGACGAATAGACTAACGATACTCGGTGATTTTGACTTGGCAAAATCAAACCTTACTCGATGAAATATACTCGACAAATTTACCTTAACATATTTACACATAGTTCATAATCGACGAATTCTTCACACAATATACTCCAAAATCATCCTTACGCTAAACTATGATACTCAACAAATTTCTGACTGTTTTCTACACATATATTCGGCGATTTCCACTTTGTATATATACCATACTCGACAAATTCTAGCCGAAAAGTCCTAACTATCCAAGGGATTTCCTCAAGGCAACCTCCCACAAAATTCCTTCATTCAAAGAAGACAAAGAAAGGGTAAGACATGAAAGGAAAATAGCAAGCAAGGGGAGAAATCAGCACTTGCCTCAAATCTCGGAAAATCCTCCACCTACAACGCTCCACGACAAGGATTGGCCGCAAGAAGACCTAGACAATATTTCCTGAAACTTTTGGGAGAAAAAGGAGGTGAAAACCACAAACCGTAACACACAAAAATCAGAGAAAATGGGAAAGCTTACCATAATTGTGTAGATCTCGACGAAAGCTTTCCAAATCTCTAATCTATTGACAAAACCGACCACCGAAGCTCTCTCCATCGCTGGCCAAACACACGCGAAGTCATCGCTCCTCTTCCGCTCGCGAAATCGTCGTCGCTCGGGTTGGGAAGATGAATAGGGAAATAGGGTTTGAAGTGACAGTTTTCTATTTATACATACATATAATATTAAATCATAATTATTTAAATAACGCCAAAATGATCCGAAATTCAAACCAACTCGGAATCATACAAAAATCGCACCGTAGCTAATTACTGATGCTATGAATCTAACGATGGAGTCGAAATCCAAATTCGACAAACCAAACTCGGGTAAAACATCAACCAAATAAAAAACGCCACCACATCCCTATAAAAGCTCCACCGAGTCACCAAAATAGACCCGACTCGCGAGGGAAGGTGCACAACCAAGCCAAAACCAACCACATAGGAAAACCCACTGAGCAAACCCATGCTCCATCAATGACACCCGTTAAGTATGCAGCAACGTAACGCCTCGATGTCAAAAATACTTCACTACGAGAATCAAAATAAACAACGAAAAATCAGGGGCGTTACAGCCACCCCCTAAAAAGAAGTTTCGTCCCGGAACTTGACATAAAAAGGATCAAATTTCAAAACAGAAGAAAAGTAACCAAAGGCTTTCAAAGATAACCCTTACCAAAAACATCAGGAGAACAGATGAGGATGAGCCTCCCTCATAGCTGATTCCAACTCCCAAGTCGTGCTCTCCACGTCTTGGTTCCTACACAAAACTTTAACCATGGGTATTGTCTTCCTTCACAATGCTCGATCTTGAGTATCCAAAATACGAAAAGGCACTTCCACATAGGAAAAGTTAGGCTCCAACTAGGGCACAACATCAAGAATCTGCCGGTCACTAAGCATGCACTTCCGCAACTGGCTTACATGGAAAACATCGTTCACACTAGGAAAACTTGCTGGAAAATTCAGTCTATAAGCAGACATTCCAATACGCTCCACAATCTTGAAGGGTCCCACATACCTAGGATCCAACTTATGGTTCTTACCAAACCTCTTAACGCCAGGCTTCGGGGAAACCTTAAGAAAAACCATTTCTTCAATGACAAATTCCAATTCAGTCCTTCGGCGATTAACATTCTTTTCATAAAGCTCCTAGGCTAAATAAAGCTTCTCTCGAATATGCCTAATAGAGATATCCATTTCTTCCAAGGCCTTCGGACCCAACAATGGTCTCTCACCAACCTCAACCCAAAATAAGGGAGTTCTGCAACGTCTCCCATATAAAGCCTCAAATTGGCTTTGTATGTGTTGGGTATATTTGAAAATGTGTACCATATTTGAAGAAGCCTCACACTACTCAATGATATGCATCAAGGTGTATTTGATGTGTTTTGAGTTTATATGTGCAGGTTAAGAAACATGCAGGAATGTAGAAAAATTTCTAAGTCCATGTGTCGACACCTGGAGAAACTGTGTCGACACTTATGAAGACTTGTGTCGACACTGGAGATAAACTGTGTCGACACTTGGAGTTAATTGTGTCGACACTTGGAAACGCTGAGTCGACACCAGAAGAAGCTGTGTCGACACCAAGAGGCAGTGTTGACACACAGAGAAGCATTGTCGACATCAACTGTGTCGACACCAAGAGACAGTGTCGACACACAGGAATACTTAGTCGACATCAATTGTGTCGACACCAAGAGGCAGTGTCGACACACTAAAGACTTTGTCGACATCAACTGTGTCAACACACAGGACTTGTGTCGACACACAGCAGAGATTCAACAAAGTTAAAGAAAGGTGATTGTGTCGACACACAGAATCAGTGTCGACACATTCTACAGAAGCTGTGTCGAGAAGAAGTATCAACAACAAAGGAGATGTGTCGACACCACCACGGCTTGTGTCGACACTTAGTTCACTTGTGTCGACACTTAGTCTACTTGTGTCGACACATAATGAAGTTCAGTCTCGACATTTTCAGACAGAGACAGTATTTTAAGAAGTGAGTGGATGACTTCACAGCTGTCATTTTCAACCGGTCTACTACAACTGTCAGAGCTGTCAGAAGTTTGTTAGAAACCAGATCAGCCGGTTATCTTGGAGAAAGTCTATATAAAGGCATTCTCCTTCAACAGAAAAAAGGCTGATAACAACAAATAGAGAAGAACTAATACAGAAGATTTTCGTCAGAAGATCTAAGAAGAAGTTGGAGAGAGAGAGAGCTCCATCTATTGAAGTGCAGTTGCTGAACTAGGCTGCAAAGAAAGATTCGGATTGAGATCTGAATCTCAAGTCAGAAGCTGATTGAAGATCAACTTCACAGGAGTTCAACCCTACTGAGTTCAGATTCAAGAAGCTTTGAAGAAAGCTAAGAGAGGTTGTTCTCTGCATCAGTTTCTTCCAAGAACTGATCAAGAAACCATCCACCCCTTCTCTCTCTACCTGGGTGATGGTAAAACACTTTGTAAAATCTATTTTCTGTAGTATCTATTCTAGATCTGAGCTGTAAGCCTGTTATATAAAGGCTGAGTTGTAGGAGATTTAGGTCTCTGAGAGGTAGGGCTGTGTGCCTGAGTTGTAGGAGATTATATCTCTGAGGTGTAGGCCTTGTTGAAGGCTGAGGTAGGGCTGCGTGCCTGAGCTGTAGGGGTGTGGACACACTATGAGTTGTAGGAACCTTGATTGGGTTCTGAGCTGTAAGATCTGCGGATCTGAGGTGAAGATAAGAAGTTAGGCCGAATCTAGCACACTACTAGATAGGCGAAGGGGGAAAGTGGATGTACCCAGACCTTGGGGAGCCACTATAAAAACCATGTGCACTCTGTGATTGAATGTTTTCTGTGAATGCTGTACTGTGTTAGCTGTAGATTTTGATTAATTAACAGTACAAATATTCTGCCTTAAAGAAAAAGAGAATTTCACCTATTCACCCACCCTCTAGGTGGTTAGACACTAATTCTTTCAAGTGATATCAGAGGGAGGTTACTCAAAGAAGGACTTAACAGTCTGAGTTAGATCCATAAGGCAGATTCAAGATCAAGAACACGGGTTCAGGAGAAAATCATAAGAAACTAGGTTCTATGAAATTACCCATATGCAGGAAAGAGATATTTGGCATCTAGAAAAAAAGGGTCAGGCTGTTTATGGAGGCTTCTGATCCAAGGATCTACATTACAATAAAGGAAGGTCCTTACATTCCTATGAAGATTTCAGTTCTAGATGCAAATCAAAGAATCCACAGGAAGTATTCAGAGATGACTAAGGATGAGATCATCCTGACAACTATGGATAAAAGAGTCCAGAATATCATAGTAAGTGTCATTGATGATGCAACTTTCCAGAATTTGATTCACTGTAAGACATCCAAGGAAATGTGGGATACTTTGGTAGTCTACATGGAGGGTTCTGAAGAAGTCAGACAAGATAGGAAGTCTATGCTGAACCAGGAATATGAGAGTTTCAGAAAGGAAAATCTGACAGTATAACTGAGTGTTATAAAAAGTTCTATAGAATAGTAAATGAGCTGATGTCCTATGGAAGAATCTTCAGTACATATGAACTGAATGATAAATTCCTAAGATCCTTGACAAAGGATTGGGACACTAAGATTTGTGCCATTAGGGAAGTGGCCAAACTTTTAGATATCTCTCCACCTACTTTGTTTGGAAAATTACTGTCATATGAGATGCAGCTGATGACTAGGAAAGAGGAAGAGAAAAGTGAAAAAGGGGAGCATAGAGAAAAGTCTGTGGCCTTCAAGGTTGAAGCCACTAGGAAGAATATGAGGATGTCTCCATCACCTCCTAAGATAGTTGCTGAAATTGCTTCAGATAATTCAGACAACCAAAGTTTAGACAGCAGTGACTCAGATGCAGACTTTGCTGCCTTCACAAGGCAGTTTCAGAGATTCCTAAAGAAGAAGCAGTGAAAGTCTAAGCCTTCCACATCTCAGCCTAAGGATGACTATTATCAAAAGAGGAAGTCATCTAGGAAGGACAGGAGCAGGTCTAAGCCAAGCAAATCTACAACATCAAAGATAATTTGCTACTGCTGTAATAGGCATGGACATGTTGTGGCTGAGTGTCCAGACAAAAGAAAAGAGTCTGCTGATAAAAAGAAGATTCAACACCAGAGCAAGAAGGAGAAATCCTTTATTGCTAAGAAGAAGAAGAGCTTGACAAACCAATCATCTTCAGAGTCAGAATCTGAAGCTGAGGCATACATTGGTCTATATGCAGCAGATGAAGAAGATGAGTTTCTGCAAGTGCTGAACTCTATCTATGCACAAGAAGACCATCAGTGCAAGGGAATGATGGCTGTGTCAGAAGAAGACAAGTGCCAGGATCAGCCTGGTCCTAGTAAGTTATAATGTTTTTCTAGAAATTCAGATTGTAGTACTGGGTCAGAGTCAGCAACTTCTGCATCAAGTGATGTGGATGGGTCTGGGTCTGAAGGTGATATTCATCAACTGATAGATGAATATGAGGACTTGTTGTAGGCACTAAAGAAAAGCAAAAACCTGGCCAAAACTCTGGCTAAGGAAATTGCAGATCTTAAGATGGCTGCATCTGATTCAGAGAAGATGCTAGATCAAAAGTTGAATGAGATTGCCAGATTGAAAAACATAACTATTATTCAAATGGGCGCAATCACATTCAAGAATGTTCAGATTAAAAATCTGGAGATTAGACCAGAAAGAAAAGGAGATTGTGGCTAGTTTTTCTAAGCCAAAATCTGTATTACCCTTAATAGATGACATTGTGTCACAAAAGGGTAAGGCTAGATTAGGGTTTAAGAGAACTGCATGGAATGCTAAGTTCAATAAAAAAGGCAAAGCCCCAACACAAAATAAGGGACCTGCTGTAAACAATTCAGCTAAGGTTGTACCTAAACAAAAGTATAATAAGTTTGAGTGCTGGTGCTGTGGCAAGATAGGCCACTTTGCCTTAGACTGTTGGCACAATTCCAGTGTCAAGAAGAATAGCAGTCTGCCTGTTAGAAAAGCTGCAGGCAGATTTGTTAAATTTCAGGCTAACATGAACCAAGAACCTAAAACTCATTTGGGTTCTAAGGTTAGGTAATCTTTATTGCAGGTAAGTCCAAGTTGCCATGCCCCTATATGGTACTTGGATAGTGGATGTTCCAGGAACATGACTGGAATGAGGGGGTTGCTGAAGGACTACTCACCTATCATGAATGGGCCTAAGGTAACCTTTGGTGGTTCTGAAAAAGGAATCATCAAAGGATTTGGTAACATTTCTAATAACCAGATTACTATCACTCAAGTGGCCTATGTGAAGGGTTTGAAACACAACCTTATAAGCATAAGCCAGCTGAGTGATTTAGGATATGACATTTCATTTATTAAGAATGGATGTCATATCAAAATATCAAGTGATCAAAAGATCATATTGACAGGATATAGAAAAAGAAATGTGTACTGTCTTAACTTTGAGTGTGAGAACAATGGTTCTCTATTTGTCTTGTAGCTGATGAGAGAGTCTCTCATTGTGTCAAATGGCACAAGATTCTGACCCATCTTAACTACAAGACTATTGGCCAACTCTTTAGCAAAGAGTTAGTGAGGAATGGTCCTCAAGTTAAGTGTATAAATGATGGGATATGCTCAGCTTGTCAAAAAGGCAAGCAGACCAAATCTTCCTTTCATAGCCTTGAAAACAAGGATTCAATGAGGTGTCTATACCTCTTGCATATGGATCTATTTGGTCCTATGACAGTTCATAGTCTAGGTAGGAAGGTCTACACTTTTGTGGTGGTAGATGACTATTCTAGATATTCATGAGTGTTCTTTCTGAGACAAAAATCTGAAACCCCAAGTGTTTTATATAGTTTTGTCAAACAAATTCAGAATGAGCTGGACAGTACAGTGGTCAAAATCAGAAGTGACCATGGCACTGAATTTCAATCTGAGAGTATGACAAGACTGTGTGAAGAATTTGGGATTTTTCAAGAATTTTTCTTACCTAGAACACCACAGCAAAATGGTATTGCTGAAAGGAAGAATAGAACACTGATTGAGGCTAGTAGAACTCTATTGAGTGACTCTTCTCTCCCAGAATATTTCTGGGCTGAGGCAGTAAACACTGCATGTCATGTGATCAATAGGGCTACTATCACCAAAAGTCACAAAAAGACTCCCTATGAGATTATGAAGGGCAGAAAACCAAACTTATCCTATTTTAGGATCTTTGGTTGTAAGTGTTATGTCCTTAACAATGGAAAGTATTATCTAACTAAGTTTGCTGCCAAATCGCAAGATGGGATATTTATTGGGTACAATAACAATAGTAAGGCTTATAGGGTCTACAACTTGATTACTCAAGTTGTAGAAGAGTCTGTACATGTTGTCTTTGATGAAACAAGACTGATTAACATTGAGTTGCCAAGTAGTGCTTGCAGTTCTACAGGTATAAATGAGAGAATGAAAAAGCTTACCATTACAAAAGATTCAACTGCAAATCAGGAAGTGGAAAATGGTGGCTGCTGTCCAAGGGGAGTACAAGACTCCCCAGATGCTGATGAAAACCAAGAGGTGCAGCATAATGAAGAGACTGGAGGTGTTCAACCTGAAGATAGACTACCTCCAGTTACTAGACACTTAAAGGATCATCCAGCAAATCAGATAATTGGTGATCCAAGATAAGGAGTACAAACAAGGAGCAAGAATCTGAACACAGTTCTATGCTCTAGCTACTTATCTCAAGTGGAACCCAAGAAATTTGAAGAAGCTGTTCTAGACCCACATTGGATTGATGCCATGCAAGAGGAGCTGAATCAGTTCAGAAGGTGCAAGGTCTGGAAATTAGTTCCTAAACCAAAAGACCACAACATTATTGGAACAAAGTGGATCTTTAGGAACAAACTAGATGAGAATGAGATCATTGTGAAGAACAAAGCAAGACTTGTTGTAAAAGGATACATGCAGGAAGAGGGTATTGACTTTGATCAAACCTTTGCCCCAGTAGCAAGACTGGAAGCAATTAGGATGTTCCTTGCCTATGCAGCATATCAAGGCTTTAAGGTATTTCAAATGGATGTAAAATCAGCATTCCTAAATGGAAATCTAAAAGAGGAAGTATATGTGGAGCAGCCCTCAGGTTTTGTTGATCCATTCTATCCTTCTTATGTCTATAGACTTAGGAAAGCTTTGTATGAGTTGAAACAAGCCCCAAGGGCTTGGTATGAAACCCTGTCTACTTTCCTCATTGTGAATAAATTCTCAAGGGGGAAAATAGATAAGACTCTATTCCTAAGGGAGTCCAAAGGAAAGATTATACTAGTCCAAATATATGTTGATGACATAATATTTGGGTCTACTGAAAGTAATCTTTGCAGAAATTTTGCAAAACTTATGTAAGGAAAATTTGAAATGAGCAGTATGGGAGAACTTAAGTTCTTCTTGGATCTCCAAGTAAGATAGACTGAAGATGTCTTGTCCATTTCCCAATCAAAGTTTGCCCTGGAGTTAATTAAGAAGTATGGTATGGAATCATCCACTACCATGAGAACTCCTATGGGGACAAGTGTGTCTCTAAGCAAAGATGATGCAGGGAAACCTGTAAATGAAACTTTGTATAGAGGGATAGTTGGCTACCTCCTTTATCTGACTGCTAGTAGACTAGATATCATGTACGCTACATGTGTCTGTGCTAGGTACCAATCATGCCCTAAAGAATCTCATCTGACTGCAGTCAAAAAGATTTTGAGATATCTTAAGGGCACACCTAATCTAGGCCTTTGGTACCCTAGGAATGGATATTTTCTACTGACAGGCTATTCAGATGTAGACTTTGCAGGTTGCAAAGAAGATAGAAAAAGCACTACAGGCACCTGTCAGTTTCTAGGAGGAAGATTGGTGTCTTGGAGTAGTAAGAAGCAGACTAGTGTGGCAATTTCCACAGCTGAGTCTGAATATGTGGCAGTAGGAAGTTGCTGTGCACAACTGTTGTGGATTCAGCACCAGCTAGAAGACTATGGTATTCAGGTAAGTAGAACACCTTTGCTTTGTGATTCAACAAGTACTATTTCTATTGCTAATAATCATGTTTCACATAGTAGGACTAAGCATATAGAAATTAGATACCATTTTCTTAGAGAACATGTAGAGAAAGAGGACATCTCACTAGAATTTGTCAAAATAGATTATCAAATTGCAGATATGTTTACTAAGCCTCTAGATGAAACTAAATTCAATAAGTTTAAAATTGAATTAGGAATGTTGAACATAGATTAGTTTCACAAAATTGGCTAAGTAAAATTGTGTCGACACAAGGAGTTGTATGTGTCGACACATAGAAGTGATGTTGACATTCCAGGGAAATGATGTCGACACATCTAGAAAATTGGTGTCGACACTTCGAAGTAGTGTCGACACATCCAGAGGTGGTGTCGACACATCCAGAGGTGGTGTCGACACTTAGGATCAACACAGTTTTCGTCGAGTGAAGTATCGACTAATCATCGAGCGCAAATGTATAAGTGTCGACACATAGAAGTCAACACTTATGTTGAGACATTAGAAGTCCATGTCGACACTTTTCAACAGTGTCGACACATTAAGAGAATTATGACGTGCCTTTTCACCTTCATTTTTAGAAAGGTATAAATAGGTCAACAACATTGTCTGTCGAAACACTCTCCATAGTTTCGAGACCAAAACTTTGTGTCGACAAATTCTCTCGTCTAAATTCAAGATTTCTCTCAACCCTAATGGCGCCAAAGCTAGAAGACAATGTCAATGAAGGCTATGAGCTGGTATGTAACACCTTTGACCATGCGGAACCTGAAATTAAAGCTGTAGTAACCCTAATTGCAGAGAATGGGTTGGAGTTTCTGGTATCTGAACCAACTAAGATTTGGAAGAAAGAAACACTAGAATTCTTTCGTTCTGCTACCCTAGATCAAACTGGACTCAAAATTATTTCCACAGTCCATGAAGTAAAGGTGAAAATCACCCAGAAGAATTTAAGGAAAGTTCTTCACCTTCCAAGAACACAAGAAGAAGAAGTACCCGCTTCTAAGCTAAGGGAAGCACTTCAATGGTGTGGACTGGATTCCACCATGAAGATTGGCTCAGTTTTAAACAGGAAAGGCATGAATATGCAAGGGAAGTTCCTGTCTGAAGTTGTAGGTAAAGTGATTCTCTGTAAGCCAAGGGGCATGATAGGATTTCTGCCTATATGTTCAGCCTGATGACCAGGATCATCTACACACGAAATACTGATTGGTCAGCAGTAATATTTGAGAAGATTAAGGAAAGTATGAAAAAGCCAAATCTGGGAAGAATTGTGAGCTTGTATTTAGCTGGAACAATACCTGAAGTGATGGAACAGTCAGTTGGGACTAAGATAAATCACATGAGAAGGATGTATATCAGGATAATATCCAGATGGGATAGGGTCCTAATAAAGGACATCCCTGATGAGGAAAGGCAAGAGGTTCCTGAAAAATCTACATCATAAGAAATTCCTGCACAAGACCCTACAAATGGTGCATAAGTGCAGGGGGAGCCACATGTTGAGGAAGAGCCAATACACTTGGAAAGTGATATGGCTACTCAGACTATACTTGAGGTAATACATGAGGTTAATCAATCCATTCTTAATGATAAGGATGAGACACTAACTGAATTTTTGATTGATGTTGACCAGCCAACACAACTACACAGTCAAGCTCAAGATGTAATCATGGAGGATATATCAGCAGTTGCTGATGCTCCAGTGATAAGAGAATCTCCAGTCCCTACTCAACAAGAATTCACCCTTGAAGAGTTGTTTCCAGATATAGTACAACCTGTCTTTGAGGGGGAGAAAGTAGATTTTGAGGGGGAGCAAGTTAACCTTAAGGAGGAGAAAGCTAACCTTGAGGGGGAGCAAGTAAGATCTCAGTGGGAGAATGCAAGGACTGAGGAGGAGAAGATAAGAACTGAGGAGGAGCAAAGGACTTAAGGGGAGCAACCTAGAACTGCACAAGACTTGCCTCCTAGTCCTAAGGATAGAGTTAATATAGCCAATACCTCAGATTCTGAGGATGAAGAAGCTACAAGAGCTAAGAAGAGGAAGCTAATGGTCTTTAAAAGGAGAAGCTAAAGCTACAAGAAGGCATTACAAACTGCTGCTCCACAACCTGCCCCAACAGCTGATTACAGCTCATTATTGGTGGCCTTGCAGATCAAGTTAGATGAGCAAAGGATTGCCATGGAGAAGTATCTGGATGAAACTCATAAGGATCCACAACTCTCCTTGGCTACAAATATTAAATCTATAAGATTTGAAGTAAATCAGCATAAGAAGGAGATGACAGATTGCTTTCACAAAGGAGGCAATGCTGTGGTATTTGTAGCAACACATCAAGAGAAAATTAAGACTCAAGTTGATGACATAGCTGTCAAGAAAGGATATGTTCTAGAAAATCAGATTAAAATGAATGATAATCTGACAGAATCACATAATGTGATTGTTATAGAACTGAAGATTGTTGCAACTACCCAGACTGAGGACAAGGCTAAAGCCAAGACAGAGTTTTCTAAGGGGGAGTTTGATAAGCAATTACAGGAAGGCCTAGCTGCTGTCAAAACAGCTATTGAGCAATCTCAAAAGACCATTTTTGGACAGCTGCTAAAGTTAAAGGCATTCTATAAAGATGGTGTTAATTTTCTTGATGAACAAATCAGATTTCAAAAGGATGACCTTAGGGATCATGTAGCCAGAGAAGTCATAAAGGGGGAGAGAGTATTAGTCAAAGCTGGATCTAATCATGCTAAATGGATATCAAATAGCATCAGAGCCACACTTGGATATCCACCCCTCTGTGATGATGACAATGTGGCTGAGTCAGGTATACATCCTGCTTATTTTGGAGGGGAACAAGCTGAAGTTGCCCAAGTTATTTATCCTCCAGCTGATTTTGAGATGATTCACCATGAAGTACAATCTATGTACAGTCCTCCAGAGGGTAATAACAATATTATCCTTGAGAAAGTAGATATGCCAGTGCCAGAGGCAGTTTTGAACAAAGAGCAAGAAGCTCTATTGTCAAAGAAAAGATTCAGAGAACAGGCAGAGTTGAAGCCTGATTTTGAGCAGTGGAGTCCAACATCAAGGAACATTATATTAACTGCTTGGAAAGCTGTAAAGGACCAGACCCATGATAGGGGCAAATGGTACTCAGAACAAGAATGACAAAAGCATGAAGCCAGGCAAGAAGCCATAGTTCAATATAAAAGAAAGGCTAAAGCTGGGAAGCTACCTCCTAATGCTTAGGAGGCAAGAAAATATTTCCCAAAGACCTTTCACTACTTTGAAAGACAAAGAATGAGGGCTGAATAGCAGAAGAAGAAAGATCTTAAGGGCAAGAAGCCAGCTGATGATACTGATGCTCCTATACAAGCCAAGATCCAAACAGGCAAAGGCTTAGTCATCAAGGAGCCTGAGCAGCCTTAGGATAGATTTACTTGAGTTTACAACTTTGTAATCTTTAGTGTTAAAATCTATGTAAACTTTTGATAAAGAAACTTTTGCAGTTTGAACAAAACATTAATGAATGCTCATTGTGTTAGCATTGCTATTCTGTGATGATATATTATATATGTTTTATATTAGAAGTTACCATGTCATATAATATTTTTATACATCATAATGTGTATTTGTTATGAATGATGTATATCATTGACTAAGGGTTATGACTTCTCCAAATAGGGGGAGATTGTTGGGTATATTGGAAAATATGTACCAGATTTAAAGAAGACTCACCCTACTCAATGATATGCATGAAGGTGTATTTGATGTGTTTTGAGTTTATATGTGCAGATTAAGAAACATGCAATAATACAGAAAAATTTCTAAGTCCATGTATCGACACCTGGAGAAACTGTGTCGACACTTATGAAGACTTGTGTCGACACTGGAGAAAAGCTATGTCGACACTTAGAGTTAATTGTGTCGACACTTGGAAAGGCTGAGTCGACACCAGAAGAAACTATGTCGACATCAAGAGGCAGTGTCGACACACAGAGAAGCATTGCCGACATCAACTGTGTCGACACCAAGAGACAGTGTCGACACACAGGAATACTTAGTCGACATCAATTGTGTCGACACGAAGAGGTAGTGTCGACATCAACTATATTGACATACAGGACTTGTGTCGACACACAACAGAGATTCAATAAAGTTAAAGAAAGGTGATTGTGTCGACACACAGAACCAGTGTCGACACATTCTATAGAAGCTGTGTCGAGAAGAAGTATCAACAACAAAGGAGATGTGTCGACACCACCACGACTTGTGTCAACACTTAGTTCACTTGTGTCAACACTTAATCTTCTTGTGTCGACACATAATGAAGTTCAGTCTCGACACTTTCAGACAGAGATAGTATTTCAAGAAGTGACTGGATGACTTGATAGCTGCCATTTTCAACCGGTCTACTCAACTATCAGAACTGTCAGAAGTTTGTTAGAAACCGGATCAGCCGGTTACCTTGGAGAAAGTCTATATAAAGGCATTCTCCTTCAACAAAAAAGGCTGATAACAACAAATTGAGAAGAACTAATACAAAAGATTTTCTTCAGAAGATCTAAGAAGAAGTTGGAGAGAGAGAGCTCCATCTATTGAAGTGCAGTTGCTGAACCAGGCTGCAAAGAAAGATTTAGATTGAGATCTGAATCTCAAGTTAGAAGCTGATTGAAGATCAACTTCACAGGAGTTCAACCCTACTGAGTTCAGATTCAAGAAGCTTTGAAGAAAGCTAAGAGAGGTTATTCTCTGCCATCAGTTTCTTCTAAGAACTGATCAAGAAACCATCCACCCCATCTCTCTCTACCTGGGTGATGGTAAAACACTTTGTAAAATCTATTTTCTGTAGGATCTATTCTAGATCTGAGATGTAAGCCTGTTATATAAAGGCCGAGTTATAGGAGATTTAGGTCTCTGAGTGGTAGGGTTGTGTGCCTGAGTTGTAGGAGATTATATCTCTGAGGTGTAGGCCTTGTTGAAGGATGAGGTAGGGCTGTGTGCCTCAGCTGTAGGGGTATGGACACACTCTGAGTTGTAGGAACCTTGATTGGGTTCTGAGCTGTAAGATCTGCGGATCTGAGGTGGAGAGAAGAAGTTAGGCCGAATCTAGCACACTGATAGATAGGTGAAGGGGGAAAGTGGATGTACCCAGACCTTGGGGAACCACTATAAAATCTGTGTGCACTCTGTGGTTGAATCTTTCTGTGAATGTTGTGCTGTGTTAGCTGTAGATTCTGATTAATTAACAGTACAAATATTCTGCCTTAAAGAAAAAGAGAATTTCACCTATTCACCCCTCCTCTAGGTGGTTAGACACTAATTCATTCAGTATGGTAATAATTAGATAAAGGCAAGAAAGGGTTTACCAAACATGACTATAAGAAAAGCTGAAACCATAGCTAATTAGATAAATAGAAATAAATAAAGTGTAAAGTTTGCAATAATGGAGTTAAAAGAAATTTACACCAAGTGCGGAACGAAGCCATGCTTCGATAAAATCTGCAAGGATAAGCATGAAATAGCATAAACTGATCTATAAGAAGCAAATGAGTACAAAATAGCTCGAAAAACGTGAATCATTAACACCGGTAAAAACAACCGGGACGGAGTCGGTGACCAAAATGTCCAAAACCGAACTACCGGACCCAAACATCTCACAAAAAGGCACTGCGGGGGGTGGCCACCAGGCCCAAACACAACCCAACAGTCCATAAAATAGATAGCAAACAACCACCAAGTGTAATGAATCACAAACCGACGTTCAGTTGGTGGTACGTTATCCACTGCTAACCTTCTTAGCTGAAGAAAACATCATACCCAAACACCCCGAACCAAACCCAAGCCTAAACCCAAAGAAATACCTTGACAAGCCCTAAGTTTACTTTAAGGACCATACACGACGAATCAGACACAAATCAGCGAAAAACACTAACTCCAGCTACAATTTGGCTAGTATACTCAACGAATACTGCCGATACTCGACTAAAAGGACATAAAGCGGCATGTATACTCGACGAAAAGATTTGGTCACCAGATCACTCGATGCTTTCTAAGCCTAAACCAAACACAACGAATTCGCCAAATGCACTCAACACTTTTGCCTTCACTCAACACCACGCCCGCCAATACTCGACGTATCTAACTTCACTCAATGCCACGCTCGCCGATACTCGACGCCTAGATACTCGATGAATAGACCAACGATACTCGATGATTTTAACTTAGCGAAATCTAACCTTACTCGATGAATGATACTCGACGAATTTACCTTAACGGATTACTACACCGAGTTCATACTCGACAAATTCTTCCTACGATATACACCAAAATTGTCCTTAGGCTAAACTATGACACTCGACGAATTTCTGATAGTTTTCTACACATATATTCAGCGATTTCCACTTGGTATATGTACCTTACTCGACAAATTCTAGCCAAAAAGACCGAATTATCCTAGGGATTTCCTCAAGGTTACCTCCTCACAATTCCTTCATACAAAGAAGAGAAAGAAAAGGGAAGACATGAAAGGAAAATAACAAGCAAGGGGGGAGATCGCCACTTGCCTCAAATCCCGGAAAATCCGCCTCCTCCAACGCTCCACGACAAGGATCGACCACAAGAAGACCTAGGCAACATTTCCTGAAAATTTTGGGGGAAAAAGAAGATCAAAACCACAAACCCCAACACACACAAATCGGAGAAACGAGGAAAGCTTACCACGAACGCGTAGATCTGGGTGAAAGCTTTCCAAATCTCTAATCTATTGACAAAACCGACCACCGAAGCTCTCTCTATCGCTGGCCAAATACACGCGAAGTCGCCGCTCCTCGTCCGCTCGCAAAATCGCCATCACTCGGGTTGGGAAGATGAACATGGAAATATGGTTTGACGCGACGGTTTTCTATTTATACATCCATATAATATTAAATCATAATTATTTAAATAACACCAAAACTGTAAAACTCCCCCTACCCGGATCCCAAAACACGGCACGAAGGGGGAGTCTTATGCCCGGAACAGCCGCCTTGCGGTAGCATTAGCACACGGGCTAACTTGTACCACAAGACTCCTATTCCGCCGGCTACAACAATATCAATATAACATGCCAACCCAACCAAATAAATAAACAACCAGAAGTCAAATCCACACTGAGTTATAATGTCCAAATACATCAATAAGGAGAAGCTAAAACATGCTTCTACCGTATATCAGAGTACAGCTAAACATTGCCCAAACGGGCTACATCAGGGTATCAAATACTAACATCAGTAACTGACGGTATCGACGGCACCGTCACCTCAGGCCCTGTCATCCTGGCCTGGCTGTCCTGCTGCGTAGTCTGCGGCTGCTCCACCTGCGGCGTGACCTCCTAAAAAGGAAGACGTAGCAACCGTTAGTCGAAACGACTAAGTGGTTTCACATCCGCTCCCCCGGCGACTCCTCGGCACCGGGCGGAGAAAAGGAACAAGAGTATAGTATATAACAAGTATGCAAGTAAAGGAAGTACAAGCAGGTGTCAGTAGTGTAAGAGTAACAGTATCATAATCAGCATTTATGTAAGAGCTACACTAAACTAGCAAGTATAAGTAACTGCAGGAAAGTAACTTAACTTATAAGAATGCCCATACAAACTTATAGGTTAAGGATCGGGTTACATAAAAGTAACTCATCGTATAAGAGTGCCCATACAAACTTATACGATGAGGATCTTGTTGTGCAATGATATGAAATGCTATAAATGCTATGCAATGACTCACCCATGCACACCCATGCAATTGCTATGTCGACACAGACTATAGTTCCCACTTTTCGAGCAGGTAGCTAACCTCTCAGGCATCAGCCGCCGTGGCCAGACGGTGATAGTAGAACAGGCACTTCTACTACTAGGCGGGTATCACACTACTTCACCTAGGCCTCTGTACGCCTCAACGCTAAGAACACAACAGCGGAGCCCATGCGTACTATGGCCCAGCGGGGTCTTGGGTAGATGTGCACCAAGAACACAGCCCGAACTGGCCTTGCGTGACCCGGAAGGGGCCTCGGAAGAAGCACGAGGACACAGCCCAACCGGTCACATGGCCGGAGGGGCCTCGGGACGTGAACACCGAGGACACAGCCCAAACCGACCAAGTCTAACTGCCAACTCCCGTCGGTGTGACGACTGGCGAGCCCGTAGACCTGCCACACTATCCTTAACCCAGGATTACGACACCACGTGTCGACTCACACCACATGCAAATTCCACATCAACATATCATGGAAGGGGCCTCGGAGTGAGCACGAGGACACAACCCAACCATCCATCCACACCTTACCTCAACACGACCAAAACAAATGGCGGTCAACACCGCACTTGCACATTTACTATAAAATGACAATAGGAGACGACACACTATTGATGGACTCCTAAATTCAATCCGATATATAATATATGCATGGCCATGGGTTACCCATCTATATATCATCCCAAGAGATTTCAACATGATATAAACAAGATTTGCTCTTACGACAACTTACCGAAGTATTATCAAATCAATCCAATTAAACATAAGGAAGTCAACAGGCCTCAAGCTATCTTGCGATAATAAATTGATTTCTAAAATAGTAAATATTATCATCCATAACACTTTGGTGGTTAACATAAATTATTTCACCAAAATCTCGAATTAATTGCGACATTGGACCACCAATTTCAAATCCACAATGTATGTAGAGACCCAGAATTTCAGCGCAGGATTAGCACTGGACAGCAACTTCGACCGGAGTTTCCTGAAGTTACAGGAATCCGGTGGAGGCGTGTAACCCCTCGTTGGAAAGACCTTTTCATGATCTACAACTTTCATATTCAGGTCACAACCCAGATCTGACAATAACTTACTCGAAATCGGCTTCGAAGTTCACTGCGCACAGAACACAATTTCTGTGTACAGGAATTGCCGGACAGCAAACTCGATTAGGTTTTCCCGGGGCCACAGACATTACCTGAAGTCGTGCAACCACGCGTTGGAAAGGTATTTTCAAGGGCTACAACTTTCGTGTTTAGCCAAAAGCCCAGATCTGCACATATCCTACATGAAAATGGCCTAGAAGATCGCTGCGCGCAGAATACAGATCCTGCGCGCATCTTAAGAAAAATGAACGGCATCGGTCTGTCTTCCTCCTCAAGCGATCCTTCCTAAATTTTCCAGAAATGTCCTCCTCCCTTATTCAACCTCAAGGGCCAAAACTCCTCACGAAACCATTCACCCATCGTCGTATTGAAGAAAAGGGGAAGGGTTGAAGAGATCTAAACTCTAGGATTCAAATCCTAGCATGGCCAAACCTAGAAATCTTCTCCTCTCCATCAAGCTCTCTTGAGCCGATGTCTCCCCTATATATCTAAGATCTAGCACCAAGGGAGAGGGTAGGAAACTCACGTTGGCTCCAGCGGTACCACCATTTCCGGCCATGGATCGCGTAGTTCTCCTTGGCGGCATTTTCTCTTTCACGGCGATGGCGGATCTCCTTCGGTAGAACTTGCTCCTGCAGTTTTCCTCTCACCAGGAGTTCTCACAGGAATTAGGGGAAGAAATGGGAATGAAAACGGCTAGGGTTTTCTCTGCCCCTTATATACAAAATGTGACACGGGTAAGGACACGGCCGTGTCCGTACCCGTGTCCTGCTTCCGTGAAACGGCCGTGGCGGTTTCCATGTCGGTTCAATGTTTGACACGGGTAGGGACATGCCCGTGTCCCGACCCGTGTCCACATGACACGGCCGTGTGCCTGGACGTGTTATTGGCCGTGTACTTCTTGAGTTACATCCCGACACTTCTCGTCGAGCTCAACTCGACGCACACGGGTAGGGACACGCCCGTGTCACTACCCGTGTCACTTAGTGTCGACCCCGTTCGACGATCTCGACGACTCTCGACGATCTCGACACGCCTCGTCGAGATTATCTCGACGCACACGGGTAGGGACACAGCCGTGTCACTACCCGTGTCATTTGGTGTCGACACAGCCCGTCAGTCTCGACACGGCTTGTCGAGTGGAACTCGACGCACACGGGTAGGGACACGCCCGTGTAGCTACCCGTGTCACTTCTCTCTGCACTGATTTCTCCCCTTCTCCACAAGTGCAGCCCAATTCCCTGCACTTCTCAGGACTCGAGTCAACCCTCCTGACTCAAAAACTCACACACTAGGGGCCTAGAGCGATTCAGGACGTTACAAATCCTATAAACAAAATAAAAGATTTCGTCCCCGAAATCAGGCTTAGGCTATGTGGAGAAAAGCTTAACAGGAAATTTATCATATGTTTTTAAATAAGATTACCTTGGGCAAACAACTCCGGGTAGCGTTGCTGCATCAAATCCATAGGCTCCCAGGTGTACTCCTCCTTCCCATGATTCAACCATAGCACCTTCACTAAGGGAACACTTTTGCGGCGTAATGTTCTTGTCTCGCTGTCAACAATCCGTACCGGCTCTAGTCGCATAGACCTATCTGACGCCACCGCACCATCAGTAGTGGGAATAAATTGGTCGGTCCGCAATAGTGCTTTTCGAAGCGACGATACATGGAACACGTCGTGAAGATTTTCTAGTTCCGGTGGTAACTCCAACCGATAGTCCAACGGGCCAATTCTTTCCAATATAGTATAAGGCCCAACATACCTTGGGCTGAGCTTTTTCACTCCCCGCACCCACGACACTCCATGCATCGGCCGAATCTTAAGGAACACTTTTTCGCCCACTTGGAACTCCACCATCCGGTGCCTTTTATTGTAATATTTTGCCTGTCGACTTTGAGCCTCCAACATGCGGTCTCTTATCAATCTGACAGCCATATCAGTATCATCTATAAATTCATTTCCTAATGCCTTCGGATCTTCATCCTGCACCCAAGACAAGGGTGTCCTACACCTTCTTCCGTAAAGGGCTTCATGGGGTGCCATACCGATGCTCGCTTGATTACTATTATTGTAGGAGAATTCCACCAGGGGCAAGAGTCTTTCCCACGGCTCTCCTCTGTCCAACACACATAACCTCAACAAATCCTCCAGCGTTCTGATGGTCCGCTCTGACTGTCCGTCAGTCTGAGGATGAAATGCGGTACTAAAGGTTAGGCGTGAGCCCAAATACGCCTGCACCGCCTTCCACTCATTGGATGTAAATCGACCATCCCGATCCGAAACAATTGTCTTGGGCACGCCATGATACCGTACAAATTGCTCCACAAAAAGGCATACCAAAACATCCACGTGTGCTTCCTTCTTCATTGGAATGAACCGGGCCACCTTTGTCAGTCGATCCACAATAACCCACACCGAATCATTCCCGGAGCGTGAGCGAGGTAGCCCATGGACAAAGTCCATGGAGATATCCTCAAACTTCCATTCGGGAATAGGCAAAGACTGCAACAAACCACCGGGACTCTTGCATTCAGCCTTCACCCTTTGGCAGGCTTCACAATGTGTAACATAGTAGCGAACATCCTTCTTCATTCCCGGCCAACACATGGTCTTCCGCAGTCCGGCGTACATCTTAGCAATACCCGGGTGCACTGAATATTGAGAGGAATGCGCCTCTCTCAATATATCCTCCCGAATTTTGCCGCCCTTGGGAATATAAAGTCGGTCTCGAAGATAAACGAGGCCGTCTTTTAGTGTGTACTCATCGGTGGTCCCATCTTTAATTGCCTTGATTGCCGGGGCCAAGGCCGCATCCATACCTTGCTCCACCCGAATCCGATCTCGGATATCACAAACTATGCTCATGTTGGCCAAATACTCAGCATACTCTGTCGAAGGAGCCTTGAATACTAGAGTAATTTCCATCTCCTCGATCACCCGAGCCAACTCCATACTCATCATCCGAGACTCTGGGCTAGAGCCTGGCGCTTTTCTACTCAAGGCATCGGCTACCGAGTTTGCTTTCCCGGGGTGGTAGTTCATGGTGAACTCATAGTCGCATAGAAATTCCAACCACCGTCGTTGTCTCATGTTCAACTACTTCTGAGTGTGGACATACTTCAAGTTCTTGTGATCGGAAAAGATCTCGCAGTGTACGCCATATAGGTAATGCCTCCAGACCTTCAAAGCGAACACCACTGCTCCCAGCTCCAAATCATGAACCGGGTAATTAACTTCATGTCTCTTTAACTGCCTTGAAGCATAAGCGATTACATGCCCGTGCTGCATCAGCACCGCACCCATCCCTTGATATGATGCGTCCGTGTAAACCTGAAATCCTTCCTTCCCCGACGGAAGTGCAAGGATGGGGGCGGAGGTAAGCCTATCCTTCAACTCTTGAAATGCTGCTTCACATTGAGGTGTCCACTCAAATGGCACACCCTTCTTCGTCAAGGAGGTAAGAGGAAGGGCAATCTTGGAAAATCCTTTCACGAACTTGCGGTAGTAGCCAGCAAGTCCAAGAAAGCTTCGTACATCGGCCGCCGACTTCAAGGGCAACCACTCCTTCACGGCCCGCACCTTAGCTGGATCCACAGCTAATCCTGCTCCACTGATCACATGCCCCAAGAAGGCAACCTCCTTAAGCCAGAATTCACACTTGCTAAACTTGGCATACAAGACGTGCTCCTTCAATTTCTTTAAAACCAAGATCAGGTGCTCGACATGCTCCTCCTCCGTCTTTGAGTAGACTAAGATGTCGTCGATGAAAACGATGACGAAGATGTCCAAGTATGGTTCAAACACCTTGTTCATCAGGCTCATAAAGGCCGAAGGTGCATTTGTGAGCCCAAACGGCATTACTGTGAACTCATACAAACCATATCTCGAACTGAAGGCTGTTTTCTGAATATCCCCCTCTTGTATCCTCAACTGATAGTATCCAGAGCGCAAGTCTAGTTTAGAGAACCAATGTGCTCCCACTAATTGATCGAACAACTCGTCGATCCGAGGTAGCGGATAAGTGTTCCGCACCGTTAATCGATTGAGTTCCCGATAATCTATGCACAATCGCAGGGTTCCATCCTTCTTCTTCACGAACAGCACAGGGGCACCCCATGGTGATGAACTGGGGCGAACGAACCCTGAATCTACTAGTTCTTGCAATTGAACTCTAAACTCCGTGAGTTCTTTCGGGGCCATTATGTACGGAGCCTTGGACACAGGCTTGGCACCTGGTACTAGATTGATCTGGAAGTCAACCTCTCTATGCGGAGGTAATCCTGGCAGCTTCTCAGGAAATACCTCAGGAAAATCCCGCACAACCCGTACATCCTTTAATTCCAACGCTTCCTCCTTCAACTCGAACCAGATCATGAAGATCTCGTCCTCCTTCATATGAGCTTTTACAACCTGGACGGAAGATAACATCATGCGGGGCGCGAAACCAATACCTTGGAAGATGACGTCAGAGTCTCCATGCCTCAAATAGATCCGCTTCTCCGCGCAGTCGATCCTCGCGAAGTGCCAATCCAGCCATGCCATGCCCAAAATGATGTCGAACTCCGACATTCTCAAAACCGTGGCCGGTGTATCAAAGGCCTTCCCATCAATAAATAACTCCAACTCGCACTTGGCGGTTGCGATCATCTCCGAGCCATCCGGAAGGCGTACACATCGGGCTATTCCCGTGAAGTACTGAACATCCCCCACGTCTTTTATGAAATCCTCGGACACAAAAGAGTGTGAGGCACCGGTATCGAACAGCGCATAGGCCGTCTTCCCACCAATAATCACGGTGCCTAAGTGCCAACAACCAAAACTTATTGCTAGTGTCTAATAAGTTCTAATCAATTCGTGTTAACCCATGCAAATATATAAACTAGTTAAATCATACCTGCAATCACCTCTTGGGGGTTCCGTTCCTGTGCCATATCAAGCGCGTACACCTGATCCCTAGCAGGGCCAGGGTTACCTCTTGGCGGTCCTCGTCCTCGACCACGCATGTATCCCCGTCCTCGTGGAGCTGGTGGAGGGAGAGCAGGAGGGACGTTCCCATACAGCTGCGGGCAAAAACGTCGGATGTGGCCCGGCTGGTTGCATTCGAAGCACACCAGACCACGACGCCCTTTAGGTTGTTGAAATCGCTGAGGCTGTGGGGGTGGAGGCAACGCAGGCGGCTGCGGAACTGGATGCTCCACCCTATAGTTTCGGTGGACACGCCCTCCACCTCTTTGGTGTCCCCTTCCTCCTCTGAAGTCTCGCCTCCTTCTATTCCGTGGGCCGGCTTCCATCACGTCCTCTGCGGGCCTCTTACTACATCCCATGTGGTCCGCCTCCAATCTTTTTGCCATATCAATGATCTCCGCCAAGCTACCATCCGCTATAAACAAAAGGGACTGCCTTAGGGGATCTCGCAGCCCCTTGTAGAAGCGCTTGGCATAGCCTCTGTCATCCAACTCGTAAGAATCCGCAAACCTTGCGAGATGCTGGAATTCCCGCTGGTATTCCGTAACCGTCTTTGATCCCTTCTTTAATAGAAGGAACCTCTGCTCAAGCTCATCTCGGGCCGACGTAGGGATAAAGTGCTCCAAGAAAACCTCCGAGAATTCACTCCAACTTATCTCTGTGTAGATCCGGCCTTGGAAGGTAGATCCCATGAGGGACTTCCACCACCTCTTCGCATGGAAGTCCAAGACGGACACTGCCAACGTCACTGCCATGTTGGCCGGGCAACGAATACCAGCCAACAACTCCTGTATCGTCTCTAGCCATTCCTCTGTACGTACAGCTGACTCCGCCCCAAGGTAGACGGGAGGGGAGAGAGCCCGGAAGGTGCTCAGCCAGTTGGAGCTCGGGGCCTGTTGTTGCACCAGAGCCTGCTGTGCCTTAAAAGCATCAAGAATGGCGGTGAGTGTTTGCCCCAACTCAGACTGTTGGAACTGAGTGGGTATGGGGGGTAGGAGTACCCCCCAACGGCTCAACATGCAGTGGAACCTACACGTACACGACAAATTTGTGGTCAGGTTGGCTAAACTTAAGGTCAAAGTTGGACAAACTTAATGTGAATTACATATGGGCACACCACTGCTTCCGCGAAGTCAGTTTGTCCCCAAACTGACTAACCAAACGGGGGTGGCACCATTGTTGAATGACTTCTTAGTTGAGGATCGTGGCAAACTGATACCATTTGAAAAACTCCCCCTCCCCGGATCCCAAAACACGGCACGAAGGGGGAGTCTTATGCCCAAAACAGCCGCCTTGCGGTAGCATTAGCACACGGGCTAACCTGTACCACAAGACTCCTATTCCGCCGGCTACAACAATATCAATATAACATGCCAACCCAACCAAATAAATAAACAACCAGAAGTCAAATCCACACTGAGTTATAATGTCCAAATACATCAATAAGGAGAAGCTAAAACATGCTTCTACCGTATATCAGAGTACAGCTAAACATTGCCCAAACGGGCTACATCAGGGTATCAAATACTAACATCAGTAACTGACGGTATCGACGGCACCGTCACCTCAGGCCCTGTCATCCTGGCCTGACTGTCCTGCTGCGTAGTCTGCGGCTGCTCCACCTGCGGCGTGACCTCCTAAAAAAGAAGACGTAGCAACCGTTAGTCGAAACGACTAAGTGGTTTCACATCCGCTCCCCCGGCGACTCCTCGGCACCGGGCGGAGAAAAGGAACAAGAGTATAGTATATAGCAAGTATGCAAGTAAAGGAAGTACAAGCAGGTGTCAGTAGTGTAAGAGTAACAGTATCATAATCAGCATTTATGTAAGAGCTACACTAAACTAGCAAGTATAAGTAACTGCAGGAAAGTAACTTAACTTATAAGAATGCCCATACAAACTTATAGGTTAAGGATCGGGTTACATAAAAGTAACTCATCGTATAAGAGTGCCCATACAAACTTATACGATGAGGATCTTGTTGTGCAATGATATGAAATGCTATGAATGCTATGCAATGACTCACCCATGCACACCCATGCAATTGCTATGTCGACACAGACTATAGTTCCCACTTTTCGAGCAGGTAGCTAACCTCTCAGGCATCAGCCGCCGTGGCCAGGCGGTGACATTAGAACAGGCACTTCTACTACTAGGCGGGTATCACACTACTTCACCTAGGCCTCCGTATGCCTCAACGCTAAGAACACAACAGCGGAGCCCATGCGTACTATGGCCCAGCGGGGTCTTGGGTAGATGTGCACCAAGAACACAGCCCGAACTGGCCTTGCGTGACCCGGAAGGGGCCTCGGAAGAAGCACGAGGACACAACCCAACCGCTCACATGGCCGGAGGGGCCTCGGGACGTGAACACCGAGGACACAGCCCAAACCGACCAAGTCTAACTGCCAACTCCCGTCGGTGTGACGACTGGCGAGCCCGTAGACCTGCCACACTATCCTTAACCCAGGATTACGACACCGCGTGTCGACTCACACCACATGCAAATTCCACATCAACATATCATGGAAGGGGCCTCCTAGTGAGCATGAGGACACAACCCAACCATCCATCCACACCTTACCTCAACACGACCAAAACAAATGGCGGTCAACACCGCACTTGCACATTTACTATAAAATGACAATAGGAGACGACACACTATTGATGGACTCCTAAATTCAATCCGATATATAATATATGCATGGCCATGGGTTACCCATCTATATATCATCCCAAGAGATTTCAACATGATATAAACAAGATTTGCTCTTACGACAACTTACCGAAGTATTATCAAATCAATCCAATTAAACATAAGGAAGTCAACAGGCCTCAAGCTATCTTGCGATAATAAATTGATTTCTAAAATAGTAAATATTATCATCCATAACACTTTGGTGGTTAACATAAATTATTTCACCAAAATCTCGAATTAATTGCGACATTGGACCACCAATTTCAAATCCACAATGTATGTAGAGACCCAGAATTTCAGCGCAGGATTAGCACTGGACAGCAACTTCGACCGGAGTTTCCTGAAGTTACAGGAATCCGGTGGAGGCGTGTAACCCCTCGTTGGAAAGACCTTTTCATGATCTACAACTTTCATATTCAGGTCACAACCCAGATCGGACAATAACTTACTCGAAATCGGCTTCGAAGTTCACTGCGCACAGAACACAATTTCTGTGTACAGGAATTGCCGGACAGCAAACTCGATTAGGTTTTCCCGGGGCCACAGACATCACCTGAAGTCGTGCAACCACTCGTTGGAAAGGTACTTTCAAGGGCTACAACTGTCGTGTTTAGCCAAAAGCCCAGATCTGCACATATCCTACATGAAAATGGCCTAGAAGATCGCTGCGCGCAGAATACAGATCCTGCGCGCATCTTAAGAAAAATGAACGGCATCGGTCCGTCTTCCTCCTCAAGCGATCCTTCCTAAATTTTCCAGAAATGTCCTCCTCCCTTATTCAACCTCAAGGGCCAAAACTCCTCACGAAACCATTCACCCATCGTCGTATTGAAGAAAAGGGGAAGGGTTGAAGAGTTCTAAACTCTAGGATTCAAATCCTAGCATGGCCAAACCTAGAAATCTTCTCCTCTCCATCAAGCTCTCTTGAGCCGATGTATCCCCTATATATCTAAGATCTAGCACCAAGGGAGAGGGTAGGAAACTCACGTTGGCTCCAGCGGTACCACCATTTCCGGCCATGGATCGCGTAGTTCTCCTTGGCGGCATTTTCTCTTTCACGGCGATGGCGGATCTCCTTTGGTAGAACTTGCTCCTGCAGTTTTTCTCTCACCAGGAGTTCTCACAGGAATTAGGGAAAGAAATGGGAATGAAAACGGTTAGGGTTTTCTCTGCCCCTTATATACAAAATGTGACACGGGTAGGGACACGGCCGTGTCCGTACCCGTGTCCTGCTTCCGTGAAACGGCCGTGGCGGTTTCCATGTCGGTTCAATGTTTGACACGGGTAGGGACACGCCCGTGTCCCGACCCGTGTCCACATGACACGGCCGTGTGCCTGGACGTATTATTGGCCGTGTACTTCTTGAGTTACATCCCGACACTTCTCGTCGAGCTCAACTCGACGCACACGGGTAGGGACACGCCCGTGTCACTACCCGTGTCACTTAGTGTCGACCCCGTTCGACGATCTCGACGACTCTCGACGATCTCGACACGCCCGTCGAGATTATCTCGACGCACACGGGTAGGGACACGGCCGTGTCACTACCCGTGTCACTTGGTGTCGACACAGCCCGTCAGTCTCGACACGGCTTGTCGAGTGGAACTCGACGCACACGGGTAGGGACACGCCCGTGTCGCTACCCGTGTCACTTCTCTCTGCACTGATTTATCCCCTTCTCCACAAGTGCAGCCCAATTCCCTGCACTTCTCAGGACTCGAGTCAACCCTCCTGACTCAAAAACTCACACACTAGGGGCCTAGAGCGATTCGGGACGTTACAAAAACGACCCGAAATTCAAACCAACTCTGAATCTTACGAAAATCGCACTGTAGCTAAATATCGATGCTACAAATCTAACACCGAAGTCAAAATCGAAATCCGACAAACCAATCTCAGGTAAAACACCACCCGAAGATAAAACACAACCACATTAATATAAAAGCTCCACCGAGTCACCAAACCAGGCCCAACACGCGAGGGAAGGTGCACAACCAAGCCAAAACCAACCACATAGGAAAACCCATTGAGCAAACCCATGCTACAACAATGACACCCGTTAACTATGCATCAACGTAACGCCCTAACATCAAAAAAACGTTACTACGGGAATCAAAATAAACACCGAAAAATCAGGGGCGTTAAAACCCCTCTCGGCAGGGACCACTCGACAAAGGTTTACTAGGCATACCTACTTAACGGACTAGCCCCGCAGAGTAAGGGGTAAAAGAAGGCTCCCGACAGATGTAGTTCACGAACACGGGCCGCGATGGAATTGTTGTCACTACTTAAGAGCCAAGTGTATATGCGAATGCACGAAGGCATTTACGAATGGTTAAATGCAAAAAACTGAGAAACTAAGAGCAGCAGTCATCTCGACAAAAATGAAAGAAATTGCATGTCCAAAAAAAGAGAGAATATTTTATATACGCATATATATCTATTAGGGGTCACTCCCATTACATGAATACTCTTGGACAAGAAAAATACAAGTTAAAAAAAGAGCAGAAAGTCTTCAGAAGGAGTCATCAGGATTCTCACTAGAGGAATCTTCTCCCCTGCTGAAGAGTGAGTCGGCTTCATCGTCGTGATAAAGGTCGTCCTCCTCCTCGGGCTTGTCAATGGGAGTGAACATCCAGGGGAGGACGTTGCACCGTAAGCTTCTTGTCGCCTTCATTTAGCAATTTGGCACCTCGCAGCACCTCGATCATATGCTCGGCCGCCCCTTGGAATTCTCTTGCATCATCACTTCGATTTCATAGTTGTTGTATTGATGCTGTCTGACACTCTTGCTTGGGAGAGGCAGAATGAGAGTTTCTTGCAGGCATTTGTTCTCGACCTTCAATCCCATGACCTCAGGCTCAAGGTCGGTCACCTGCATACGCAGTAGCTCGACATTCACGGAGTCCTGCGTAAATGGCATTGAAAAGAGTTAGCTGGGAATGATGCGAAAGTACGAAGGGACAATCAATGATTCACTAACCCCTTGATCTGGGTGACTGGAGAGAAGCGCCTTAGAGGCCGCTAGTTGGTGCTTCAGGGAGGTCACCTCTGCCCGGCGAGATCCCACGACTTTTGAACCTCATTTAGGTTCCGTTCAAGGTTGAGGCTCCAGTGCGATGACATGTGTACGAGCTCAAGGGCACGTCGCTAGGCCTGTGCAGCCTCATGCGACTCCTTGTCGTAGATGCTACTGTCCTCCCGGCTATACAACCCAAAGGCGAAGGCCTCACCGCTGGTAGTATCTTTCTCCATCCACATTGGCAGGAGCATCAAGATGGTGGCACGGTTAGCCTTGGGGTCCCACTGAATAAGAGGCTGGTCCATCTCGTCCATATGCCTCTCGCCGAGGATCGACGGATCGATCTCCCTTCGCTTGGCTCTGTCATATTCACATCCTCTCCTCTGTCTCTTCCAGCGAGTGGCATCGACATCTTGGGCATGCCACTCTGTCGGTTCTCCAGTAGGCTCTTCCTGACTCAGATCTAGTGAAGAAGAAGAAGAGGCAAGGGCCAAGGAAGTCTGCCTCATGGCCATTGATGCCTCCAGAAGTCAATTAGATGAAGAAGATGCATCTGACAATGAAGAAGCTTCTAAATCAGAAGCTGATCAGGTATTGTCCTCTTTTGACTATAATTCTGATAATTTCAAAAATGAATTTAAGACTATGTGTATTGACTTAATAAATTCTGAAAAGGAAATCAAAACGCTTAGGGAAAAATTAGCTAATCAAGAAACTCTGATTGCTGAAAACACCAAGTTAAAAGAAGAACTTACACTAGCTAATGAACAAATTATTGCTTTAAAAACTGAACTATGTGAGGCCAAACAATTTGAGGAATCTCTCAATGGGAGAAGCCTTAAGCTGATGGACATCACAAGCACAGTCAATGCCAGACTGAATGACAATCTAGGCTTGTGTGCATCATCAAGTTTGCCTCCCATTTTCAAGAAGAACATATTATCAACCCCCATCAGATTTGTTACAGCTAAGGGTAAAGAAGTAATGAACAACAATCAAACCACAGAAGAAGTAACTAACTTTAAAAATAATAATAACATAAACCAGAAAACCATAAATAAAAACAAAGTTCAGCAGATTTCGTCGAACTCAGATCGATGAAATGTGGCCAGTTCGTCGAACTCAAGTCGACGAATGCTGAATGCAAATCTATATAATAATCATTTGTATTACTGCGATCGACGAACTGTGTATGGTTCGTCGAGCAGAGATCGACGAACTTGGGGCACAAAAAATGAACATGTTCATTCTCTGAGCAGAGATCGACGATCTCATCCCGTTTCGTTGAACTCTGGTCGACGAACTCATAACATTTCGTCAAACCAAGGAAGACTTAATAAAAGTCATAACTTTAATAGCAACTCTAATAAAAGTAGGAAACCATTTAACCCACTTGCTGATTGGATAATTCCACCTAGAAGATATCACCCATTAGGATATAAATCACAACCTGAATTTTTTGTGATTTCAAGTTTTTCCTATCAACAAAACAAAGGACGCGAGGTAACCTGAGTCAAGAACAATGTATTATTTTCTTTACAGGTGAAGAGCTGTCCAGTTGTTAATCAACTATGGTATCTGGATAGTGGTTGCTCCAAGCACATGGCTGGCAGCAAGGACAACTTACATAATTACAAGTCCAAGCTGGGACCAAAGGTAATCTTTGGTGATTCAAAGTGTGGCCAGTCTGAAGGCTATGGAGAAGTAAGGATTGGAGCAGTCACATTCAAGAAAGTGACATATATAAGTGGACTCATGCATAACCTCATCTCAATGAGCCAACTATGTGATGAAGGTTATCAGGTACACTTCAACTCAAAATCCTGTATTATTTCTAATAAAGAAAAACAAAAAGTTTAAATTGGAAATAGACAAGGAAACATATACTTAGTTGATTTTCATTCTGCACCTTCAGACATTTATCTACTTAATTTAGTTAGCAATCAAAATGAATTATGACATAAAATGCTAGGACATGTAAATATGAAAAACATTGCTAGGCTATCTAAAGACAGCCTTGTCAGAGTTCACCTTCTGGTCCCTATAAGAAGGAAGGCCTTTGTAGGGCTTGTCAACTAGGCAAACAAACTAAATCTAGCTTTAAGTCAATTAATAAAAGTGATTCACCTAGAATTTTGTACTTGCTACACATGGACCTATTCAGACCTATTACTGTACAAAGCCTAGGAGGGAAATCCTATGCTCTAGTCTTTGTAGATGACTTCTCAAGATTCACTTGGGTGTTCTTTCTGAGAAAGTAAGATACCTTTAAAGTTCTTACAGATTTTCTCAGGACCATACAGATTGAGTACTCTACTCATGTTGTATTGATCAGAAATGATCATGGTACAGAGTTTGAGTCCTTCTTATACATGAGTTTTGTGAGAAGGAAGGTATCAGACACTGCTTCTCAGCTCCTATAACTCCCCAACAAAATGGGGTAACTGAAAGGAAGAATAGAACCTTGATTGAAGCTGCAGGCACATTAATTACAAATGCTTACAAGCCACTATCCTTTTGGGCAGAGGCTGTAAGCACAACAAATTATGTACTGAATATAAGTTTGATACATAAACTTAAGAATATGAATCCCTATGAATTTATTAAAGGGAATAAACCTAAAATCACCTATTTTAAAGTATTTGGTTGCATATGCTATATATATAATAACAATAAGAAATATATTAGAAAGTTTGAAGCTAAGGCTGAAGAGGGAATTTTTTAGGATATTCCCAAGTAAGCAAATCTTATAGGGTGTATAATAAATCATCTTTAAAAATTGAAGAATCAATTCATGTCACTTTTTATGTGGCTAACATGTCTTATAAGGAGAAAGAAATTTCTACCAGTAGCACTTTGCAGGTACCTCACTTGTGTGAGACGTTGGATGAACTAAGCCTCACCCAAGAGGTTCCAACACATCCTTCTCCATAAGTTGAAGAAGAAAGTGAAGAAGAAAGCACAGAAGTGATTGAACTTCCTTCAACAGCAAACATAATTCCACAAGAGGAATTAAATCCAAATGTTGTTGCTGAACCAACTCCACCCACTGATCTTGTCACACTAAGGGATCACCCTAGATCCCAAGTGATTGGAGACATAACAGTAGGTGTACATACAAGGCATCAACTCAACTAAGATGTGATGCATGCTTGTTTCCTCTCTCAAGTTGAGCCTCAATCCATAAAAGATGCTAAGCAAGATCCCGACTAGATCATTGAAATGCAAGAGGAACTCAACCAATTTGAGAGATGTAGAGTTTGGGATTTAGTTCCAAGACCCAAAGACTACCCAGTCATTGGAACTAAATGTTTATATAAAAAGAAACTAGATGCCCAAGGTGCAATTACGAGGAACAAGGCTAGGCTTGTTGCTTAAGGATATAGGCAAGAAGAAGGCATAGACTATGATCAATCCTTTGCACCAGTTGCAAGGTTAGAAGCAATCAGAATCTTACTTGCCTATGATGCACACAAAAAGTTCAAAGTTTATCAGATGGATGTAAAGAGTGCCTTCCTGAATAGAGTATTGAAAGAAGAGGTTTATGTTGAACAACCTCCAGGTTTTATCTCTCCAACTCATCCCTCATATATTTTTTGATTGTATAAAGCTCTTTATGGTTTAAAGCAAGCTCCAAGAGCTTGGTATGAGACCTTAGATAGCTTTTTGATAAAGCATAAATTCACTAGAGGCATAGTAGATAAAATATTGTTCACTAGGCACCATAAGGATAAAATATTGTTAGTACAAATATATGTATATGACATTATATTTGGGTCTACTGATTCCAAACTATGCAAGAGGTTTTCTGACCTCATGCATTCAATGTTTGAAATGAGTAGCATGGGTGAGCTCTCCTACTTCCTTGGTCTCCAAGTGAAGCAGTTACCTGATGACATCTTCATCTCCCAGGCTAAATATGCTAAAGAGCTTCTTAAAAAGTTTGGGATGGCTGATGGCTCAACAAAGAAAACACATATGGCTACTAATGCTGTAATAGACACTGATGAACATGGGAAACCAGTTGATCAGAAACTATATATGGGCATTGTTGGGTCCCTATTATATCTTACAGCTAGCAGACCTGATATAATGTTTTCCACATGTCTTTGTGCTAGGTTCCAAGTGACCCCTAAAGAATCTCACCTAGTTTTTCTAAAAAGAATTTTGAGATATATAAAGAGTTGTCTTAGTCTAGGCCTTTGGTATCCTACTGAGTCAGAATTTGATTTAATTGGATATTCAGATACTGACCTTGCTGTATGCAGGATAGACAGGAAAAGTACCTCAGGAACTTGCCAGTTCCTTGGTATTAGACTAGTGTCTTGGTTCTACAAAAAACAATCATCTATATCCACATCAACTGCTGAAGCAAAATACATTGCAGCTGACAGTTGTTGTTCCCAGATGTTGTGGATTCAAAAAAAACTCCTCGATTATGGGTTCAACTTAAATAATTCAACTCTCTTCTATGATAACACAAGTGCTATATCCATAACACAAAATCCAGTCCATCACAGTAGGACTAAGCATATAGACATTAGGCATCATTTCATTAGAGAGTGTAAAAAAAAACAAAATCAAACTTGTCTATATCTACACTGATTTACAAAGAGCTGATATTTTCACCAAACCCTTAGATGAAAAAAATCACTTATTCTTTATAAATCAGCTTGTTGGGTACATTAGTTTAAATGTACCTGATTTGAAGAAGCCTCACCCAACTCAATGATATACATCAAAAAATGTATTTGATGTGTTTTGAGTTTACTTGTGCAGGTTAAGTATTTGCAGGAAAGGTGAAGAAGTTTCTAAGTCCATGTGTCGACACCCAGAGGGAAAGTGTCGACACTTAAGAAGACTTGTGTCGACACCCAGACAAGCAGTGTCGACACTTGGAGTATTTGTGTCGACATCAGGGATGCAGAGTCGACACCAGACAGAAAGTGTCGACACAAGGAGCTGTGTCGACACTCAATGTAGAAAAGCCCAGTGAAGCAGTGTCGACACTTAGCATTTGTGTCGACACCCAGTGAAACTGTGTCTACATCAGAAAGTGTCGACACTTGGAGGCTGTGTCGACACTCAGCAAAAGTCAGCAGAGTCTAAGTATAAGTGTCGACACCCAGAACAATATGTCGACACACAGCAGAAGAGTCAACACTTGAAGAAAGTGTCGACACAAGAAAACATGTGTCGACACTCAGCTGAAGACTCAACACTTGAAGAAAGTGTCGACACAAGGAGCTGTGTCGACACTTAGCAAAGTTCAACAATATTCTAAGTACAAGTGTCGACACTAAGGAGCTGTGTCGAAACTCAGCAAAAGTCTCAACAGAAGAAAATGTGTCGACACAAGGAGCTGTGTCGACACTCAGCAAGTATCAACACTGAAGACATGTGTCGACACCAAGAAGAAGTGTCGACACTTAATAAGTTCAACACATGAAGATGTGTCGACACAAAGGAGTTGTGTCGACACTTAGAAGAATACAACAAAGTGCTGAAGAACAAAGTGTTGTGTCGACACTTAATATCAGTGTCGACACATGAAGAAGCAGTGTCGAGATATAAAATCTACAATACAAAGAGTTGTGTCGACACCTTGTAGGCTAGCGTCGACACTTAGACAACTTGTGTCGACACTTAGTCTATAAGTGTCGACACTTAAAGACAGACAGTCTCGACACTTTTAGACAGTTACAGAATTTTCAAGAACTGACTGGATGACTTGACAGCTGCCATTCCAGCCAGCCTACTACACCTGTTAGAGTTGTTAGAAATCAGTTATGAACCGGACCAGCCGATTACCATGAAGAAGGCCTATAAATAGGCTTATACTGTCTACAGAAGAAGATGATCAACACATCAAGTAATACAAAGAAGATCTAGTTATTCCTTGAAGAATCTAGTGAAGATATAAGAAGTTGGAGAGAGAGAGCTCCATCCAAGAAATCAGCCGTTGGAACCAGGCTGAGAAGAAGGGTTCAGATTTGTTCTGGAACTTAAGTAGCAGAGATCAAGGATCAACTGCAGAGGAGGTCAATCTTATTGTGTTCTACATTCAAGAAGCTTTGAAGAAAGCCAAGTCAGATTGATTTCAGCTGAGTTCTTCCAAGAACTCATCAAGAAACTCACAACTCTTCTCTCTTTTCTCTGAGTTGTTGAGTTACAATTTTTTGTATTCATATTATCTTGTAGGATTGTTAGGGATCTGAGTTTTATAAGCCTGTAATTATAAAGGCTGAGTGTAGGGCTTGAGTGCCTGAGTGTAGGAGATTTGAATCTCTGAGTGTAGGCCTGCTGTGGCTGAGTGTAGGCCTTGGTGGCTGAGTGCAGGCTTTGTGAAGAAGCTGAGTTGTAGGGCCTTGGGCCTGAGTTGTAGGAACCTGATTTGGAGTTCTGAGTGTAAAATCTGAGGATCTGAGATAGTGGAGAAGTTTGGCCGAATCTAGTACACTGCTAGATAGGCGAAGGGGGAAAGTGGATGTACCAAAACCTTGGGGAACCACTATAAAACTGTGTGTCTACTGGTTGCTTGTGTAATTCTGTGATTGCTGCTTGTGTGCTGTGATAAAGTAACTAGAACTCTGTGATATTATCTGAATTCTGCCTAAAAAGTTAAAAAGATTTAAGTCACCTATTCACCCCCCCTCTAGGTGATTAGGTACAATATCTTTCAAGTGGTATCAGAGCCAGGTTGCTCAAAAAAGAGACATAACTGTCTGAGTAGATCCTGTTGGCAGAATCAGTCTAAGTAATTTACAGAATCAAGAAAATCAAGAACCATGGGTTCCACTGAGAATCATAAGGAATTGGGATCCATGAAGCTACCCATATGTAGAAAAGAGATCTTTGGTATCTGGAAGGAAAGGGTGAGACTGTTTATGGAAGCCTCAGACCCTAGGATTTATATCACAGTGAAAGAAGGGCCATATGTGCCTATGAAGGTTTCAGCCTTAGATGCAAATCAGAGAACACCTAAGGATTTCTCTGAAATGACAAAGGATGAAATAGTTCTAGCCACAATGGACAAGAGGGCTCAGAACATCATTGTGAGTGCTATAGATGATGCTACTTTTTAGAATTTGATACACTGGAAGACATCCAAGGAAATGTGGGATACCTTGATAGTGTATTTGGAGGGTTCTGAAGAAGTGAGGCAAGACAGAAAATCCTTGCTAAACCAAGAATATGAAAGCTTTAGGCAAGGTAGGGCTGATAGCATAACTGAATGCTATAAGAAGTTCTATAGATTGTGAATGAGCTAATGTCCTATGGAAGAGAGTTCAGTAATTATGAGCTCAATGATAAGTTTCTAAGGTCCCTAACAAAAGATTGGGACACCAAGATCTGTGCCATTAGGGAAATGGCAAAGTTGGCAGAAATTCCTCCACCAACACTATTTGGAAAACTGCTATCCTATGAGATGCATTTGATGGTGAGGAAAGAAGAGGAGAAATCTACAAGAAGTGAACATAAAGAAAAGACAGTGGCCTTCAAAACAGAAGCCCCCAGAAAGTACAGAAGTAAGTCACCAACTCCACCAGCAAAAGTAGCTGAAACTGAGTCAGATGAGTCAGCAAGCAGAAAGTCTGAAAGCAGTGAAAGTGATGAGGACTTTGCTGCCTTTACAAGACATTTTCAGAAG
Organism: Platanthera guangdongensis; assembly: GCA_039583875.1. Classification (NCBI taxonomy): domain Eukaryota; kingdom Viridiplantae; phylum Streptophyta; class Magnoliopsida; order Asparagales; family Orchidaceae; genus Platanthera; species Platanthera guangdongensis. The sequence continues at coordinate 115,361,628 of CM077167.1, forward strand.
TTCTTAAAGAAAAAAAAGTGGAGGACAGGGCCATCTACTTCACAGGGTAAAGAAGACTATTATCAGAATAAGAAGTCTTCAAAGAAAGACAGGAAAAAGACTAAGTCTAGCAAAGCAACTCTTTCAAAAATAGTATGCTATTGTTGTAATAGACAAGGACATGTTATTGCAGACTGTCCAGAGAAAAGGAAGGAGTCTAGTGACAAGAAAAAAGACTCAATACAAGGGCAAGAAGGTAAAGTCATTTGTTGCCAAAAAGGATAAGAGTCTGTCAGACATTTCTTCATCAGAAACTGAGTCAGATGCTGAGGCATACATAAGACTGTTTGCTGAGGAAGAAGAAGAAGAGTTCATCCAGATTATGAACTCTATATATGAACAAGAGGACAGTCAGTGCCAAGGACTGATGGCATTGACAGAAAGTCACAAAATTCTGGAGCAGCCAGGACCTAGTAAGGTACAACATTGTTCTTTCAGTTCAATTTCTTGTGCTAGTACAGAATCAGATTCATCATCATCAAGTGATGAGAGTGCATCTAAGTCTAAAGAGGATATTCATCAGTTGATAGATGAATATAAAGTTCTGTTGCAAGCATTTAAGAAATGCAAATCCTTGGCCAAGAGTCAAGCTAAGGAGATTGCAAGTCTCAAAATGGCTGCAATTGATTATGAGAAGATGTTTGATCAAAAACTTAATGAGATAGCCAGACTGAAGCACATAAATGTGATTCAGATGGAGACTATAACATATAAGAATGATCAAATCAAGAGTCTGGAGATTAGTCTTCAGAAGGAGAGAGATCTAGTTGCTAGGTTTTCTAAACCTAAGTCAGTTCTACCTTTAATTGATGAATTTGTTCATCACAAAGGTAAAGCTGGACTGGGATTTACTAAACCTGCAAGGACTGTTCAGTCCAAATCCAAGGGCAAAGCCCCAACTCTCAACAAACCAGCTGTAGATAAAACAGCTAAGACTGTACCTAAGCAAAGGTACAATAAGTTTGAGTGTTGGTGCTGTGGCAAGGTAGGCCACTTTGCCATGGACTGTTGGCACAATGCTAGTGCCAAAGTGAGTAGCAAACTACCTGTTGGAAAACCTGTAGGTAGCTTTGTTAGGAAGCAAACTAACCAGTACCAAGGACCCAAGAATTCTTTGGGTTCTAAGGTTCACTAATCTGTTTTGCAGGTAAGTCCAAGTGGCCATGCCCCAATATGGTACTTGGACAATGGATGTTCCAGACATATGACTGGAATAAGGGGTTTTCTAAAGGACTACACACCCATCAAGGATGGTCCAAAAGTCACCTTTTGTGGTTCTGAAAAAGGGATCATCAAGGGTTTTGGTAACATATCTAACTCCTATATTACAATTACTCAAGTGGCCTATGTTAAAGGTTTGAAACATAACCTTATTAGTATAAGTCAATTGAGTGATGTGGGATATGATATCTCATTTGTTAAAAATGGTTGTCATATCAGGAGGTCAAATGATCAAGAGATCATTTTGACTGGTTATAGAAAAAGAAATGTCTACTGCTTAGACATTATGGTTGAGAACAATGGTTCTCTAGTGTGTCTAGTAGCTGATGAGACAGTCTCTCATTTTGTCAAATGGCACAAGAGGCTAGCCCATCTAAACTACAAGACAATTGGCAAACTCTTTAGCAAAGAGTTAGTGAGGAATGGTCCTCAAGTTAAGTGTATTAAAGATGGTATTTGCTCAGCTTGTCAAAAGGGCAAGCAGACTAGATCCACCTTTAGAAGCATTGAAAATAAAGATGCTGTGAGGTGTTTATACCTGTTGTATATGGATCTCTTTAGTCCAATGCCAGTTCACAGCCTAGGTAGGAAGGTCTATACCTTTGTAGTTGTAGATGACTACTCAAGGTTTTCCTGGGTGTTCTTCCTTAGACAGAAATCTGAAACACCTAGTGTCTTCTATAGTTTTGTCAAACAAATTCAGAATGAACTAGATAGTACAGTGGTCAAAATAAGAAGTGACCATGGTACTGAATTTCAGTCTGATAGTATGACAAAACTATGTGAAGAATTTGAGATATTTCAAGAGTTTTCTTCACCAAGAACACCTCAGCAAAATGGCATTGCTGAGAGGAAGAATAGAACCTTGATTGAGGCTGGTAGGACCCTATTAAGTGATACATCACTACCAGAATATTTCTGGGCTGAAGCAGTTAATAATGCATGCCATGTTATTAATAGGGCTACCATTACTAAAAGCCTCAACAAGACCCCCTATGAGGTTGTGAAAGGCAGAAAACCAAACCTATCCTAGTTCAGGATCTTTGGTTGTAAGTGCTTTATACTTAACAATAGGAAGTCTTACTTGACTAAGTTTGCTGCCAAGTCCCAAGAGGGAATTTTTGTTGGGTACAACAACAATATTAAGGATTATAGAGTCTACAACTTGTCTACTCATGTTGTAGAGGAATCTGTACATGTAGTATTTGATGAAACTAGACTTATTAACAATGAGTTGTCTAGTAGTGTATGCAGCTCCACATGTATAACAAAGAAGATGGACAAGCTCACTATAGAAGATGAACCTTCTACAAGACAGCAAGTAGAAGATAGTGGCTGCTGTCTAGGGGGAGTACTACATGTACCTAATGCAGAAGAAGTTCAAGGAGTACAGTAAGATGAAGAAGTTGAAGAAGTTCAACCTGAAGCCAGGATGCCTCCAGCCAATAGGCATCTTAGAGATCATCCAACAGAGCAAATCATTGGTGATCCAAGACATGGGGTACAAACAAGGAGCAGAAATCTGAGTGCAGCAATCTACTCCAGTTTTCTATCCCAAGTTGAACCAAAGAAGTTTGAAGAAGCCATCCTAGACCCTCATTGGATTGAGGCAATGCAAGAAGAGCTGAATCAGTTCAAGAGGTGCAAGGTCTGGGAACTTATTCCTAAACCTAAAGACTACAACATAATTGGGACCAAGTGGATCTATAGGAACAAGATGGATGAACATGGAGTCATCATTAAGAACAAAGCAAGATTGGTTGCTAAAGGATATAGGCAGGAAGAAGGTATTGACTTTGATCAAACCTTTGCTCCAGTAGCTAGACTGGAAGCCATAAAGATGTTCCTGGCCTATGCAACCTTTCAAGGATTTAAAGTTTACCAAATGGATGTCAAGTCAGCATTTCTAAATGGTAATCTAAAAGAGGAAGTCTATGTGGAACAGCCATCAGGTTTTGTTGATTCAACTCAACCTAATCATGTCTATAGACTTAGGAAAGCATTGTATGGGTTAAAGCAAGCCCCTAGGGCTTGGTATGAAATCCTGTCTAGTTTTCTCATTGAGAATAAGTTCACAAGGGGGAAAATAGACAAGACTCTATTCCTTAGGGAATCCAGAGGCAAAGTAATACTAGTCCAAATATATGTAGATGACATAATATTTGGGTCTACTGAAAGTAGTCTTTGCAAAAAGTTTGCAAAACTTATGTAAGGACAATTTGAGATGAGTAGTATGAGAGAACTTATGTTCTTCTTGGGTCTCCAAGTAAGACAGACTGAGAATGGATTATCCATATGCCAGTCCAAGTTCACCCTAGAACTCATAAGGAAGTATGGTATGGATTCATCCAGTACCATGAAGACTCCTATGGGGTCAAGTATGTCTCTTAGCAAGGATGATGCAGAGAAACCTGTAGATGAGTCTTTGTATAGAGGGATAGTTGGCTCCCTATTATATTTGACTGCAAGTAGACAAGATATCATGTATGCTACATGTGTATGTGCAAGGTATCAAGCATGCCCTAAAGAGTCTCATTTGACAGCAGTCAAAAAAATTTTGAGATATCTAAAGGGCACTCCTTATCTAGGCCTCTGGTACCCTAGGAATGGAGATTTTGAACTAACAAGTTATTCAGATGCAGACTTTGCAGGATGCAAAGAAGACAGTAAAAGCACAACTGGAACCTGTCAATTCCTAGGTGGAAGACTGATTTCATGGAGTAGCAAAAAATAAACAAGTGTGGCTATCTCCACTGCAGAGTCAGAATATGTGGCTGTAGGAAATTGCTGTGCTCAACTTCTATGGATACAACATCAGCTTGAGGATTATGGATTTCAGGTAAGTAGAACTCCACTATTTTGTGATTCTACTAGTGCTATATCAATTGCACATAATCCTGTTTCCCATAGTAGAACTAAACATATTGAAATAAAATATCATTTTCTAAGGGAGCATGTAGAGAAAGAAGATATTTTACTGGCATATGTTAGAACAGATAATCAACTATTTTGTGATTCTACTCGACGTTTCGACGGCCTAACACCACTTCTGGTCACCTATAGTGGTACAAAACACCATTAAGCGACCAAATAAAATTGCAAACAGCAATTATAGGAACACGCAGGTTCCTCAAACACGTGTATTTTCATTCCTAAGTGGACATTCATGGGTTCTTTTACTGTTATAACGATGACACACACACATGTGCTCACCACCCCTTAAAAAGAATTCGGCCACGAATTCATCTTAAGCCCGACCAAAACCAGTAGTCTGATACCAAATTGTAACACCCCCTATCCGTCGCATAGCATATAGTAGTAGGTCCGACCGGGGCCCGACGCCATATACTACAAACAGACCGGGTGGTTACTCATGGAAACCATCCAACCAATCGTAACGTCCTACATAGAGCATTCAAGCGGAAGCAGTTTATAAAAGTTGCAACAAAGAACCCAGCACTAAAGCATGAATGTCCACTAATACCAAAACAGGAATGTTGTACATACACAAGTACATGCCTTAAGGCCTTACAAAATGATTTACAAACCACGACACGCAGTCCGGTCATACATGAATAAAGCAGTAAACACTCCAATTAGTCCTTCGAGGGTCGGCTTCGCAAATTGGGCTTTAGCCCGCTATTGACCGCTTGGTCCAGCAGCACCTGCAAGCAACAAACCACCGCACGGTGGCAAAACAAGGCAACGGTCAGCAATGCTGACCAAATTATAACGATCCCGCCCCCAACTCGGGGCGGCGATGCTCCTTCCCTGCATTTCATTAGCATAAGCGAGCAACATATACATAATCATTCCATCACAGACATTGGCTCGCACGGCCACACGCCCCGTGCTCTCAGGGCACATTCTCGGTGAACCGGTCGATGTCATGTCAATTAAAGCCATAGACATTCCGGACTCACCACCGCCACTTTGACGGCCAAACCTATGAGCATTTTGTCTTCTTGGCCTGGGTCACGACAATTTAAGCCATAGACCACCGAAGACCCTAATCTATGCCAACGGCAAGTGCTACGTACCCTTAGGTCTCTTTAACCGAACGACATAGAACGGGTACGGTTCCATCTAACCCGTGCTCACATAGCAACGACAATTTAAGCCATTTGCGCGGGTCAAACTTCTCCCGAGTCCCATTTCCATCACAATTCACACAACCCGGTTATGTTCAAGTTGGCTCTCAGGCCACCAAGTTGGCAAGATCACGCATCCGCCCAGTTTTCTGGGTGCACCTTTGGGTTAATCCACAAGGCTCCATGTTGCAATCTACCGTGTAGAAAACCCGAAAAACAACCAATAACACGGAGTATTCTCCGGCATTATGCAATGCAACATCACCGATCCAGACCAACATGTTCGGATAGGCTTCACACATCATGCCTATGTACGTTCTCGCTTACGGACTCTAAACAACGCGGACTTCACATATCTACCCGAAGGAACGCCTCAAACTCACCGCAAACTCGCGAGAGCGGGCTTCCTATGCAAAGAAGGAGAGCTACATATGCTCAAGATCAGGATCGTTACCCTTGCGTTCTTCTTTGGCGCCATGGAAAAGTAAGCGGATGAAAAGCACCGCAATAGCTTTGCCTCCATGGATCCGGAGTCGGCTCGCGATTTGGAGCTTCGAAGCTCCTCCAATGGCCGGATCTATCTTCTTCTTCCTTCCTTGGCTCTCCTTTCTCTCTAAGTTCTAGAAAGATAACCACTCATGAAAAGTGAGGGTTTCTAAGGCCTAATCCCGGGTATATCCCTTCAGGAACAACCCCCAGCCGTTGGATCATCAATTAAAGAAACGAACGGCTTTGATTCGGGACTAAAATGCCCAATCTGGGCCACACACGGCCTGGCACACGCCCGTGTCCAGGACCGTGTGCCTCATTCTCCATCAAAATCGACTCGCCTGGAACAACACATGGGCATCGAACACGCCCGTGTTAGACCTGACATGCCCGTGTTCCACCTGACATGGCCGTGTGGCCGGCCGTGTACCCCCATCGATTTAACCCGAAAACAACCCGAGCACTGCACGGGTTCTAGGACACGCCCGTATCCTTGCCCGTGTCTACCTCAACACGCCTGGGCTCCAGGCCGTGTACACGGTCTCGACACTCGACACTTCATCGAGCGAAGATCGTCGACCTGACGACACGGCCTTGGACACGCCCGTGTCCTAGGCCGTGTGCCTTGTCTCGACACATCGTCGAGCAAAGTTCGTCGACTCCCCGGGACGAGTGTCGACACGGGTTGACACGCCCTGCGACACGCCCATGTCTTAGGCCGTATGCCATGTCTTAACACTTCGTCGAGCGCAGAGTGTCGACTTCGCGGGCTGAGTGTCGACACGCCCTGCGACACGCCCGTGTCGCAGGTCGTGTGCCCAGTCTCGACACAATGTCGAGAGCAAAATGTCGACTTCGCCGGCTGAGTGTCGACACAAGCCTAACACGCATTGGGACACGCCCGTGTCCCAGGCCGTGTGCCTCCTACCAGAACCCAAAACTGTCCTAAAATGTCCCCCGTCGCTCTTTTGAGTTTTGGGGCGTTACAGTTCAAAGATTATACAGTTCAAAATCTCTGAGCTCAACTCGACGAACTCCGAGCTGAGTTCAACGAACTCTGAGCTGAGTTCAACGAACTCTGAGCCCAGCTTGAAGAAAGGTTTAAAATTCAGTTTGACGAATTCTGTGCAGTATTCAGACAGAAATATTTACTGTTGGCAGAATTAATTAAGGCTTAATTAAAGGAGATTATAGCTATCAGATTAAATACTATATATTCATATGAATATAGCCGTTTGGAGGCTGCATTAATTGTGGATTAAATCAGAATTTAGTGCTAATTGATTCCCAAAATAATTACCATTCTCGGGAATGATTCAGCCATTGCAGACAATGTAAATTCAAATGTTTGAATTATGTTCAGACAATATATAGAGGCATTTATGCAGTACAGAAGGAGCAGATGATGAAGCAGTGAGAGAGAAGAAAGCGAAACAATAATAACAAATCAGTGAATCAGTGAAGAACAACACAGCTCTCATACACACAGAGTTCTTCATCATTTACTTCTGGCTTACAAGGGACAACTACTCAAAATCAGTCCAAGAAGCTTCTGAAGAGCAACATCACTTCGAAGGCCTACACCCTGCAGCAAAGCTTCCCTCTTTCCTGAACCATTCAACATCTCAGGGGGAGCTTTGACATCATCAACACCCACTAGTCTTCTCTCAGTTGTATTTGAGACAAAGAAGACAACATCACTTCCTTTCCCTTTCTTGTGTACAGGGTTATAACTCCCTTCAAAAATTATTCCCATTGGTTGCAAGTCTCTTGATCAAAATACTTAGGTTGGTTTTTGAGCACCTGATCAAAAGCTCATTGGTGGCAATCACCTAATCAAAACCTGCTAGTGGATTCTTACCAGGGTGGTAGAAGAGTGGATGTACCCAAGTTTAGGGGAACCACTATAATCCTTGTGTCATCTGTGTTGCTTGCTCTCTTTATTTATTTTTGTGCTGTGCTCACTCTTTTATATAACATACATATTTAGCTAGAGTAAAATAAGATCTATCCCCTCACTTCACATTAAGACAGGTAAAAACAACCGGACCGGAGTCGGTGACCAAAATGTCCAAAACCGAACTACCAGACCCAAACATCTCACAAAAGGCACTGCAAGGGATGTCCACCAGGCCCAAACACAACCCAACAGTCCATAAAACAGAGACCAAACAAACCACCAAGTGTAATGAAACACAAATTGGCGTCTAGTTGGTGGTCCTTTATCCACTACCAACCATCCTAGCTAAAGAAAACATCATACCCAAATACCCCAAACCAAACCCAAGCCTAAACCCAAAGAAATACCTTGATAAGCCCTAAGTTTACTCTAAGGACCATACAAGATGAATAAGGCACAAATCTGCGAAAAACACTAAGTCCAGCTACAACTCGGCGAGTATACCCGACGAATACTGTTGATACTCGACGAAAAGGACATAAAGTGTAACACCCCAAATCCCAATTTGGGTAAAGTTTGAGTGACACGTCCTGGGACACGGGCATGTCCCAGGGTGTGTCATGCACGGGTCAGCAAACTGCGCTCGACAATCATCGAGCAGCAAGCGAAGGGAGTACACTGCCTGTGACACGGGCGTGTCACATGGCGTGTCCTTTGTGGGATTCAGCCAGGGATGCGTGTTCCTGAGGACACGGGCGTGTCCTGGGGTACATAGCCTGGGACACGGGCATGTACCATGGCCGTGTCCCGCTCGGGTGATGTGATGTTGTGCTGTGTTAAGTACACGGATGCTATACACGGGCATGTGAGGCATGACACGGGTGTGTAAGGTATGACACGGGCATGTCACACAACCGTATATTGGTTGGATTTGAGTCGGTTGTTTGCCGCTTAAGGGACACGACCTGTGACACAGGCGTATCACAGGGCATGTCAGGCCGTGTTCAGCCTTTTTGTGTGCAAATCAGAGCCATTCGTTTCCCTTATCCTGGGTCCAAGGGCCCAGGATATTCCCTGCTGAGATAAAGCCAAGATTGAGGGGGGAAGAAGTATTTAAGCCATTCTTCTTATTCTTCTTCTCATTCTCAAAGAGAGGGAAAGGAAGAGCAAGGGAGCAAGGGAAGGAATGGAGGAAGGAGGAAGCCAGCTGCTGGAGGAGCTGCGGAGTGTAGAGCCAAGATCCGAGTTTGGATTCGTGAAGGCAAAGCCGAGGCGGTGATTTCCATCCGACTAGTTCATGACTCCAAAGCGATCTTCAAGGGTAACGATTTCCTTCGTGGACATCGAAAGTCCTTTCTTTATGCATATGCATGGAATCCTCCACCAAGAGGTGGATATCGTAACTGATTCCTTGGTTGAGTCTGCATCTAGAGCCGGAAATGTGGAGTACGGAGTAGGCATGCTGTGTGAAGCCCATCTGGACGGGTAGTCTGGATTGGTGATGGTTATGGGTAAACCGGAGAAGACTCCGTGGATTTGATGCTGTGTAAAATATATATGCTTGTAGCCTCTATTGTATGGATGTATGGATGTGTGGATGTTGATGTATGGATGTGATCTTGGATGCTTGGAGAAAGCTCCTGGTTGTTGTGAGAGGTAGATTGGTAGTAATGCTTGGGGAGCACAAGATAAATCGGGCTTGCTACACCACTAGGGTGGGTTGATCTGGATTAGTTGGGGGTCGATTGGTGGAAATGCCTGCAGAGCCGAGTTAAACACGGCTTGCTACACCACTAGGGTGGGTCAATCTGTATTAGGATGTGAGGTCGATTGGTGGTAATGCCTGGGGAGCACAGATAAACCCGGCTTGCTACATTACTAGGGTGGGTTGGTCTGCTCATGTTTGCTTTGAGGTTAGTACCTCTGAGTGGGATGGACAGAATGTCGCCAGCCTGCAAGATTGGTGGACTAGGACTGACTAACCAACAAGTTAAAAACCTCTGGATCGGCGGTGGATGACGGGTATAACCGGTACACCAATAAGGTGCCCTGAGTGCACGGAGTGTCGGGTGGAGACCGGCGTTTGTGACATGGTTGTGTTTGGTAGCTTGATAGCTTGATAGATATTATGATGACAATGCATACAGGGAAGGAACCACTGCCCCGGGTATAAGGTAGGGTCGTTATAATTGGTCAGCTAATGCTTACCGTTGCTTTATTTACCGCTCTTGGGGTGGATGATTATTTGCAGGTGCTGGTGGATTAATTGAATTGCATTAAGCGGAATAAAGTCTTGCTGCGAAGGCCCTTGAAGGCCGTGCGATGAATGTTTGGATTTCATGTGTGGCCGTCCTGCGTGCCGATGTATGAAGCGATAAATTTGTAAAGAGTAACCTGTAAGGCCTTAAGGCCGTGAGCGTGTGTGTTGTAAACATTCCGGGTTTATATTTAAATGTGGAGTTTATATATTTAGTGGACATTTGCTGTGTTGAGTTCATCTAACTTAAAATATTGTGCTAGAATGCTTTGAGTTAGACTACGAGTAGAATGAGATTTTGATTTCCACACGTAATTTCGCCGTTTGTCTGTGAAATATGGCGTGGGGCCCCAATCAGACCCACCGTTATATTCCATGTGACGAATGGAGGCATTACAAAGTGGTATTAGAGCCAGGTTTGAGATTTATGGGAGGGAGAACATAATTGAACTCAAGAATGTCCACTAGGAATGTTATACATGCATGTGAGTAGCGTGAATGTGACGTTAGTGTATATTTGCCATTATGACATGGATGATTAATGGTGTTTTGTACATTGATAGGTGGCAAGGAGTGGTGCTGGGCAGTCTAAGCCCCAATGGTTAGATGAGAGTGCGACACCAGTTGAGGCGCCTACACCTCCCTCGGCGGAGACCATACATGTGGTGACCTAGACGGTGCTCGCAGTGTTACAGGTATAGCCAACTGGGTAGGCAAGGCCTGTAGGGGTGCCAGTACGACCTGGTGCAAGGCAAGAGCATACTAAAGATATGGTGGATGAGCAAGAAATAGATGAGCAGTTGAAAAGGTTTGTGGAGTTTCATCCACCTACGTTTGGTGGGGCGATTTCCCCAACGCAGGTGGAGGATTGGCTTGCACGAGTGAAGAGGATCCTGACTGCAATCAGAACTGCGGAGGAGCAGAAAGTGACCTTAGCCACATTTCTACTGGAGGGAGATGCGAGACTTTGGTGGGATGACGTGGAAGTGCATCACTTGGCAGGTCGAGCACTAGATGAGATATTAATAGAAGAATTCTCCAGATTGTTTATAGCCAAGTACTTGCCAGTGTCACAGTGAATTGCGATGTAGATCGAATTTCAACGTTTGGTGTAGGGTGAGACTGATATTGATACGTACCTGCATTAATTTACCAGATTGGGGCGCTATACGGGGTCTACTTTCGCTGAAGAGGCTCGGAAGATGAATCGATTCTATGAGGGATTGCTTGATGAATTGAGGTTGGCACGTCTAAGTTCGGTGAACCAAGGCTTCCAAGCATTGGTAGATACATCCCATGCACTGGAGAAGGATTTGAAGCGGGTACAAGAGAAGAGGAGCCTGGCGGTGGCGAAGCCGGAATTTAAAGTTCCACAGTCGGAACAGTAAGAGTTTAAGAGACGAGATAAGAAAAGGTTCAGGCATGATGAATCAACTCCGTCGGCTGTCTCTTTGGGGGAAACATATGGGCAAGGATGTGTTGATACACGTACATGTTTTAACTGCGGGAAGCAAGGACATATAGCTAAATATTGTTGGAATGCCCCTTCAAAGGAGTGAGCAAAAGATAGGTGTGTCTTATGAAGAAAAGGGTAAAGTAGTGGCCGAGTCATCTGCATCCCGGACGCAACCTCGACTGTATAATTTGGAAGTGCAAGAGCCGCAAAGTTCAATTGGTGAAGTACAACCTCGAGTGTTTAATTTGACGCAAAATCAGCCGGCTGAGCGGTAGTAAACATAGAAAAGTGACCCGTATCACTTTGATGATGTGAATAATGTTGTATATAAGGCACAAATACAGAGATGGTTGTGTATATAGACATTATATGTCATGTTAATGTTGGTACACACTTTGTGTTATTTCAGTGATCGATCAAGCATGATATATATATGATGTTTTTGGAGATAGATCACTAGATGAAATTGTGGATGGATATGCACATGTGAGAGATATATATGTGTATTTGTGATGAATGTGATGTTTGTTTTGTGCGATGCCTTGGGGCGAGACAAGATGCGACCTCTGAGCTCTAACCCGGCTCGCTTTATTCGAGTGATCGGTTGCTGATGGTGTAACGAGAAGTGCTTAGATGAGTGTCTGTAGGTGAGCAAAATTTTGGGATGAAATTTTTTTGAAGGAGGGGAGGATTGTAACACTCCGAATCCCAATTTGGGTAAAGCTTGAGTGACATGGCCTAGGACACGGACGTCTCCCAGGGTGTGTCGTGCTCGGGTCGGAAAACTGCACTCGACAATCATCGAGCGACAAGCAAAGGGATTACACAGCCTGTGACATGGGCGTGTCACAGGGAGTGTACTTTGAGGGATTCAGCCAGGGATGCATGTGCCGGAGGACACGAGTGTGTTCTGGGGTACACGACCTGGGACACGGGCGTGTCCCATGGCTGTGTCCGCTCGAGTGAGGTGATGTTGGGCTGTGTGAAGTACACGACTGCTAGACACGGGCATGTCGGGCATGATACGGGCGTGTAAGGTGTGACACGAGTATGTCACACGGCCGTGTACTGTTGGATTTGAGTCTGTTGTTTGCCGCTTAAGGGACACGGCCTGTGACACGGGCGTGTCACAGGGCGTGTCAGGCCGTGTTCAGCCTTTTTTGGGGCAAATCAGAGCCGTTCATTTCCCTTATCCTGGATCCAAGGGCCCATGATCTTCCCTGCTGAGAAAAGGCCGAGATTGAGGGGGGAAGAAGTATTTAAGACATTCTTCTTCTCATTCTCAAAGAGAGAGAAAGGAAGATCAAGGGATCAAGGGAAGGAAAGGAGGAGGGAGGAAGCCAGCTGCTAGAGGAACTGCGGAGTGCGGAGCCAAGATCCGAGTTTGGATTCGTGAAGGCAAAGCCGAGGTGGTGATTTCCATCCGGCTAGTTCATGACTCCAAAGCGATCTTGAAGGGTAACGATCTCCTTCTTGGACATCGAAGTCCTTTCTTTATGCATATGCATGGAATCCTCCACCAAGAGGTGGATATCATAAGTGATTCCTTGGTTGAGTCTGCATCTGGAGCCGGAAATGTGGAGTACGGCATAGACATGTTGTGTGAAGCTCATCTGGATGGGTAGTCTGGATTGGTGATGGTTATGGGTAAATCGAAGAATACTCCATGGATTTGATGCTGTGTAAGATATATACTTGTAGCCTCTGTTGTATGGATGTATGGATGTCTGGATGTTGATGTATGGATGTGATCTTGGATGCTTGGCAAAAGCTCCTGGTTGTTGTGAGAGGTCAATTGGTAGTAATGACTGGGGAGCGTGAGATAAACCCGACTTGCTACACCACTAGGGTGGGTTGATTTGGATTAGTTGGGGGTCGATTGGTGACAATGCGTGGGGAGCCGAGTTAAATCTGGCTTGCTACACCACTAGGGTGGGTCGATCTGTTTTAGAATGGGAGGTCGATTGGTGGTAATGCCTGGGGAGCACAGATAAACTCGGATTGCTACACCACTAGGGTGGGTCGGTCTGCTCATGTTTGCTGTGAGGTTAGTACCTCTGAGTGGGATGGATGAAATGTCACTAGCCTGCGGGATTGGTGGACTAGGACCGGCCAACCAATAAGTTAAAAACCTCTGGATCGGCGGTGGATGACGGGTATATCCGGTACACCAATAAGGTGCCCTGAGTGCACGGAGCGTCGGGTGGAGACCGGAGTTTGTGACATGGTTGTGTTTGGTAGCTTGACAGATTGATAGATATTATGATGACAATGCATACAGGGAAGGAACCACTACCCCGGGTAAGGGGTAGGGTCGTTATAATTGGTCAGCTAATGCTGATCGTTTCTTTGTTTACCGCTCTTGGCATGGATGATTGTTTGCAGGTGCTGGTGGATTAATTGAATTGCATTGAGCGGAATAAAGTCTTACTGCGAAGGCCCTTGAAGGCCGTGCGACGAATGTTTGGATTTCATGTTTGGCCGACCTACGTGCCGATGTATGAACCTGTAAATTTGTAAAGAGTAACCTGTAAGGCCTTAAGGCCATGAGCGTGTGTGTGTTGTAAACATTCCTGGTTTATATATAAATGTGGAGTTTATATATTTAGTGGACATTCGCTGTGCTGAGTTCATCTAACTTAAAATGCTGCGCTAGAATGCTTTGAGTTAGGCTACGAGTAGAATGAGATTTTGATTTCCACATGTAATTCCGATGTTTGTTTGTGAAATATGGCGTGGGGCCCCGACCGGACACACCGTTATATTCCATGTGACGAATGGAGGCGTTATATAAAGCGACATGTAAACTCGACAAACAGACTTGGTCGCCAGATGACTTGACGCTTTCTAAGCCTAAACCAAACACAACGAATTCGTCGAATGCACTCAATGCTTTTTCCTTCACTCAACGCCATGCCCGCCAATACTCGACGAATCTAACTTCACTCAATGCCACGCCCGCCAATACTCGACGAACTCGATGTGTAGATACTCGACGAATAGACTAACGATACTCGGTGATTTTGACTTGGCGAAATCAAACCTTACTCGATGAAATATACTCGACAAATTTACCTTAACATATTTCTACACATAGTTCATAATCGACGAATTCTTCACACAATATACTCCAAAATCATCCTTACGCTAAACTATGATACTCAACAAATTTCTGACTGTTTTCTACACATATATTCGGCGATTTCCACTTTGTATATATACCATACTCGACAAATTCTAGCCGAAAAGTCCTAACTATCCAAGGGATTTCCTCAAGGCAACCTCCCACAAAATTCCTTCATACAAAGAAGACAAAGAAAAGGTAAGACATGAAAGGAAAATAGCAAGCAAGGGGAGAAATCAGCACTTGCCTCAAATCTCGGAAAATCCTCCACCTGCAACGCTCCACGGTATGGATCGGCCGCAAGAAGACCTAGACAATATTTCCTGAAACTTTTGGGAGAAAAAGGAGGTGAAAACCACAAACCGTAACACACAAAAAATCAGAGAAAATGGGAAAGCTTACCATAATTGTGTAGATCTCGACGAAAGCTTTCCAAATCTCTAATCTATTGACAAAACCGACCACCGAAGCTCTCTCCATCGCTGGCCAAACACACGCGAAGTCACCGCTCCTCTTCCGCTCGCGAAATCGCCGTCGCTCGGGTTGGGAAGATGAATAGGGAAATAGGGTTTGAAGTGACAGTTTTCTATTTATACATACATATAATATTAAATCATAATTATTTAAATAACGCCAAAATGATCCGAAATTCAAACCAACTCGGAATCATACAAAAATCGCACCGTAGCTAATTACTGATGCTATGAATCTAACGATGGAGTCGAAATCCAAATTCGACAAACCAAACTCGGGTAAAACATCAACCGAAGAAAAAAATGCCACCACATCCCTATAAAAGCTCCACCGAGTCACCAAAACAGACCCGACTCGCGAGGGAAGGTGCACAACCAAGCCAAAACCAACCACATAGGAAAACCCACTGAGCAAACCCATGCTCCAACAATGACACCCGTTAAGTATGCAGCAACGTAACGCCTCGATGTCAAAAATACGTCACTACGAGAATCAAAATAAACAACGAAAAATCAGGGGCGTTACAGCCACCCCCTAAAAAGAAGTTTCGTCCCAGGAACTTGACATAAAAAGGATCAAATTTGAAAACAGAAGAAAAGTAACCAAAGGCTGTCAAAGATAACCCTTACCAAAAACATCAGGAGAACAGATGAGGATGAGCCTCCCTCATAGCTGATTCCAACTCCCAAGTCGTGCTCTCCACGTCTTGGTTCCTACACAAAACTTTAACCATGGGTATTGTCTTCCTTCACAATGCCCGATCTTGAGTATCCAAAATACGAAAAGGCACTTCCACATAGGAAAGGTTAGGCTCCAACTAGGGCACAACATCAAGAATCTGCCGGTCACTAAGCATGCACTTCCGCAACTGGCTTACATGGAAAACATCGTTCACACTAGGAAAACTTGCTGGAAAATTCAGTCTATAAGCAGACATTCCAATACGCTCCACAATCTTGAAGGGTCCCACATACCTAGGATCCAACTTATGGTTCTTACCAAACCTCTTAACGCCAGGCTTCGGGGAAACCTTAAGAAAAACCATTTCTTCAATGACAAATTCCAATTCAGTCCTTCGACGATTAACATTCTTTTCATAAAGCTCCTAGGCTATATAAAGCTTCTCTCGAATATGCCTAATAGAGATATCCATTTCTTCCAAGGCCTTCGGACCCAACAATGGTCTCTCACCAACCTCAACCCAAAATAAGGGAGTTCTGCAACGTCTCCCATATAAAGCCTCAAATTGGCTTTGTATGTGTTGGGTATATTGGAAAATGTGTACCATATTTGAAGAAGCCTCACACTACTCAATGATATGCATCAAGGTGTATTTGATGTGTTTTGAGTTTATATGTGCAGGTTAAGAAACATGCAGGAATGCAGAAAAATTTCTAAGTCCATGTGTCGACACCTGGAGAAACTGTGTCGACACTTATGAAGACTTGTGTCGACACTGGAGAAAAACTGTGTCGACACTTGGAGTTAATTGTGTCGACACTTGGAAACGCTGAGTCGACACCAGAAGAAACTGTGTCGACACCAAGAGGCAGTGTTGACACACAGAGAAGCATTGTCGACATCAACTGTGTCGACACCAAGAGACAGTGTCGACACACAGGAATACTTAGTCGACATCAATTGTGTCGACACCAAGAGGCAGTGTCGACACACTAAAGACTTTGTCGACATCAACTGTGTCAACACACAGGACTTGTGTCGACACACAACAGAGATTCAACAAAGTTAAAGAAAGGTGATTGTGTCGACACACAGAATCAGTGTCGACACATTCTACAGAAGCTGTGTCGAGAAGAAGTATCAACAACAAAGGAGATGTGTCGACACCACCACGGCTTGTGTCGACACTTAGTTCACTTGTGTCGACACTTAGTCTACTTGTGTCGACACATAATGAAGTTCAGTCTCGACACTTTCAGACAGAGACAGTATTTTAAGAAGTGAGTGGATGACTTCACAGCTGTCATTTTCAACCGGTCTACTACAACTGTCAGAGCTGTCAGAAGTTTGTTAGAAACCAGATCAGCCGGTTATCTTGGAGAAAGTCTATATAAAGGCATTCTCCTTCAACAGAAAAAAAGGCTGATAACAACAAATAGAGAAGAACTAATACAGAAGATTTTCGTCAGAAGATCTAAGAAGAAGTTGGAGAGAGAGAGCTCCATCTATTGAAGTGCAGTTGCTGAACTAGGCTGCAAAGAAAGATTCGGATTGAGATCTGAATCTCAAGTCAGAAGCTGATTGAAGATCAACTTCACAGGAGTTCAACCCTACTGAGTTCAGATTCAAGAAGCTTTGAAGAAAGCTAAGAGAGGTTGTTCTCTGCCATCAGTTTCTTCCAAGAACTGATCAAGAAACCATCCACCCCTTCTCTCTCTACCTGGGTGATGGTAAAACACTTTGTAAAATCTATTTTCTGTAGGATCTATTCTAGATCTGAGCTGTAAGCCTGTTATATAAAGGCTGAGTTGTAGGAGATTTAGGTCTCTGAGAGGTAGGGCTGTGTGCCTGAGTTGTAGGAGATTATATCTCTGAGGTGTAGGCCTTGTTGAAGGCTGAGGTAGGGCTGCGTGCCTGAGCTGTAGGGGTGTGGACACACTATGAGTTGTAGGAACCTTGATTGGGTTCTGAGCTGTAAGATCTGCGGATCTGAGGTGAAGATAAGAAGTTAGGCCGAATCTAGCACACTACTAGATAGGCGAAGGGGGAAAGTGGATGTACCCAGACCTTGGGGAACCACTATAAAAACTATGTGCACTCTGTGATTGAATGTTTTCTGTGAATGCTGTACTGTGTTAGCTGTAGATTTTGATTAATTAACAGTACAAATATTCTGCCTTAAAGAAAAAGAGAATTTCACCTATTCACCCACCCTCTAGGTGGTTAGACACTAATTCTTTCAAGTGGTATCAGAGGGAGGTTACTCAAAGAAGGACTTAACAGTCTGAGTTAGATCCATAAGGCAGATTCAAGATCAAGAACACGGGTTCAGGAGAAAATCATAAGAAACTAGGTTCTATGAAATTACCCATATGCAGGAAAGAGATATTTGGCATCTAGAAAAAAAAGGGTCAGGCTATTTATGGAGGCTTCTGATCCAAGGATCTACATTACAATAAAGGAAGGTCCTTACATTCCTATGAAGATTTCAGTTCTAGATGCAAATCAAAGAATCCACAAGAAGTATTCAGAGATGACTAAGGATGAGATCATCCTGACAACTATGGATAAAAGAGTCCAGAATATCATAGTAAGTGTCATTGATGATGCAACTTTCCAGAATTTGATTCACTGCAAGACCTCCAAGGAAATGTGGGATACTTTGATAGTCTACATGGAGGGTTCTGAAGAAGTCAGACAAGATAGGAAGTCTATGCTGAACCAGGAATATGAGAGTTTCAGAAAGGAAAATCTGACAGTATAACTGAGTGTTATAAAAAGTTCTATAGAATAGTAAATGAGCTGATGTCCTATGGAAGAATCTTCAGTACATATGAACTGAATGATAAATTCCTAAGATCCTTGACAAAGGATTGGGACACTAAGATTTGTGCCATTAGGGAAGTGGCCAAACTTGCAGATATCTCTCCACCTACTTTGTTTGGAAAATTACTGTCATATGAGATGCAGCTGATGACTAGGAAAGAGGAAGAGAAAAGTGCAAAAGGGGAGCATAGAGAAAAGTCTGTGGCCTTCAAGGTTGAAGCCACTAGGAAGAATATGAGGATGTCTCCATCACCTCCTAAGATAGTTGCTGAAATTGCTTCAGATAATTCAGACAACCAAAGTTTAGACAACAGTGACTCAGATGCAGACTTTGCTGCCTTCACAAGGCAGTTTCAGAGATTCCTAAAGAAGAAGCAGTGAAAGTCTAAGCCTTCCACATCTCAGCCTAAGGATGACTATTATCAAAAGAGGAAGTCATCTAGGAAGGACAGGAGCAGGTCTAAGCCAAGCAAATCTACAACATCAAAGATAATTTGCTACTGCTGTAATAGGCATGGACATGTTGTGGCTGAGTGTCCAGACAAAAGAAAAGAGTCTGCTGATAAAAAGAAGATTCAACACCAGAGCAAGAAGGAGAAATCCTTTATTGCTAAGAAGAAGAAGAGCTTGACAAACCAATCATCTTCAGAGTCAGAATCTGAAGCTGAGGCATACATTGGTCTATATGCAGCAGATGAAGAAGATGAGTTTCTGCAAGTGCTGAACTCTATCTATGCACAAGAAGACCATCAGTGCAAGGGAATGATGGCTGTGTCAGAAGAAGACAAGTGCCAGGATCAGCCTGGTCCTAGTAAGTTATAATGTTTTTCTAGAAATTCAGATTGTAGTACTGGGTCAGAGTCAGCAACTTCTGCATCAAGTGATGTGGATGGGTCTGGGTCTGAAGGTGATATTCATCAACTGATAGATGAATATGAGGACTTGTTGCAGGCACTAAAGAAAAGCAAAAACCTGGCCAAAACTCTGGCTAAGGAAATTGCAGATCTTAAGATGGCTGCATCTGATTCAGAGAAGATGCTAGATCAAAAGTTGAATGAGATTGCCAGATTGAAAAACATAACTATTATTCAAATGGGCGCAATCACATTCAAGAATGTTCAGATTAAAAATCTGGAGATTAGACTTCAGAAAGAAAAGGAGATTGTGGCTAGTTTTTCTAAGCCAAAATCTGTATTACCCTTAATAGATGACTTTGTGTCACAAAAGGGTAAGGCTAGATTAGGGTTTAAGAGAACTGCATGGAATGCTAAGTTCAATAAAAAAGGCAAAGCCCCAACACAAAATAAGGGACCTGCTGTAAACAATTCAGCTAAGGTTGTACCTAAACAAAAGTATAATAAGTTTGAGTGCTGGTGCTGTGGCAAGATAGGCCACTTTGCCTTAGACTGTTGGCACAATTCCAGTGTCAAGAAGAATAGCAGTCTGCCTGTTAGAAAAGCTGCAGGCAGATTTGTTAAATTTCAGGCTAACATGAACCAAGAACCCAAAACTCATTTGGGTTCTAAGGTTAGGTAATCTTTATTGCAGGTAAGTCCAAGTTGCCATGCCCCTATATGGTACTTGGATAGTGGATGTTCCAGGCACATGACTGGAATAAGGGGGTTGCTGAAGGACTACTCACCTATCATGAATGGGCCTAAGGTAACCTTTGGTGGTTCTGAAAAAGGAATCATCAAAGGATTTGGTAACATTTCTAATAACCAGATTACTATCACTCAAGTGGCCTATGTGAAGGGTTTGAAACACAACCTTATAAGCATAAGCCAGCTGAGTGATTTAGGATATGACATTTCATTTATTAAGAATGGATGTCATATCAAAATATCAAGTGATCAAAAGATCATATTGACAGGATATAGAAAAAGAAATGTGTACTGTCTTAACTTTGAGTGTGAGAACAATGGTTCTCCTATTTGTCTTGTAGCTGATGAGAGAGTCTCTCATTGTGTCAAATGGCACAAGATTCTGGCCCATCTTAACTACAAGACTATTGGCCAACTCTTTAGCAAAGAGTTAGTGAGGAATGGTCCTCAAGTTAAGTGTATAAATGATGGGATATGCTCAGCTTGTCAAAAAGGCAAGCAGACCAAATCTTCCTTTCATAGCCTTGAAAACAAGGATTCAGTGAGGTGTCTATACCTCTTGCATATGGATCTATTTGGTCCTATGACAGTTCATAGTCTAGGTAGGAAGGTCTACACTTTTGTGGTGGTAGATGACTATTCTAGATATTCATGGGTGTTCTTTCTGAGACAAAAATCTGAAACCCCAAGTGTTTTATATAGTTTTGTCAAACAAATTCAGAATGAGCTGGACAGTACAGTGGTCAAAATCAGAAGTGACCATGGCACTGAATTTCAATCTGAGAGTATGACAAGACTGTGTGAAGAATTTGGGATTTTTCAAGAATTTTTCTCACCTAGAACACCACAGCAAAATGGTATTGCTGAAAGGAAGAATAGAACACTGATTGAGGCTAGTAGAACTCTATTGAGTGACTCTTCTCTCCCAGAATATTTCTGGGCTGAGGCAGTAAACACTGCATGTCATGTGATCAATAGGGCTACTATCACCAAAAGCCACAAAAAGACTCCCTATGAGATTATGAAGGGCAGAAAACCAAACTTATCCTATTTTAGGATCTTTGGTTGCAAGTGTTATGTCCTTAACAATGGAAAGTCTTATCTAACTAAGTTTGCTGCCAAATCGCAAGATGGGATATTTGTTGGGTACAACAACAATAGTAAGGCTTATAGGGTCTACAACTTGATTACTCAAGTTGTAGAAGAGTCTGTACATGTTGTCTTTGATGAAACAAGACTGATTAACATTGAGTTGCCAAGTAGTGCTTGCAGTTCTACAGGTATAAATGAGAGAATGAAAAAGCTTACCATTACAAAAGATTCAACTGCAAATCAGGAAGTGGAAAATGGTGGCTGCTGTCCAAGGGGAGTACAAGACTCCCCAGATGCTGATGAAAACCAAGAGGTGCAGCATAATGAAGAGACTGGAGGTGTTCAACCTGAAGATAGACTACCTCCAGTTATTAGACACTTAAAGGATCATCCAGCAAATCAGATAATTGGTGATCCAAGATAAGGAGTACAAACAAGGAGCAAGAATCTGAACACAGTTCTGTGCTCTAGCTACTTATCTCAAGTGGAACCCAAGAAATTTGAAGAAGCTGTTCTAGACCCACATTGGATTGATGCCATGCAAGAGGAGCTGAATCAGTTCAGAAGGTGCAAGGTCTGGAAATTAGTTCCTAAACCAAAAGACCACAACATCATTGGAACAAAGTGGATCTTTAGGAACAAACTAGATGAGAATGAGATCATTGTGAAGAACAAAGCAAGACTTGTTGCAAAAGGATACATGCAGGAAGAGGGTATTGACTTTGATCAAACCTTTGCCCCAGTAGCAAGACTGGAAGCAATTAGGATGTTCCTTGCCTATGCAGCATATCAAGGCTTTAAGGTATTTCAAATGGATGTAAAATCAGCATTCCTAAATGGAAATCTAAAAGAGGAAGTATATGTGGAGCAGCCCTCAGGTTTTGTTGATCCATTCTATCCTTCTTATGTCTATAGACTTAGGAAAGCTTTGTATGAGTTGAAACAAGCCCCAAGGGCTTGGTATGAAACCCTGTCTACTTTCCTCATTGAGAATAAATTCTCAAGGGGGAAAATAGATAAGACTCTATTCCTAAGGGAGTCCAAAGGAAAGATTATACTAGTCCAAATATATGTTGATGACATAATATTTGGGTCTACTGAAAGTAATCTTTGCAGAAATTTTGCAAAACTTATGTAAGGAAAATTTGAAATGAGCAGTATGGGAGAACTTAAGTTCTTCTTGGGTCTCCAAGTAAGATAGACTGAAGATGGCTTGTCCATTTCCCAATCAAAGTTTGCCCTGGAGTTAATTAAGAAGTATGGTATGGAATCATCCACTACCATGAGAACTCCTATGGGGACAAGTGTGTCTCTAAGCAAAGATGATGCAGGGAAACCTGTAAATGAAACTTTGTATAGAGGGATAGTTGGCTACCTCCTTTATCTGACTGCTAGTAGACTAGATATCATGTACGCTACATGTGTCTGTGCTAGGTACCAATCATGCCCTAAAGAATCTCATCTGACTGCAGTCAAAAAGATTTTGAGATATCTTAAGGGCACACCTAATCTAGGCCTTTGGTACCCTAGGAATGGATATTTTCTACTGACAGGCTATTCAGATGCAGACTTTGCAGGTTGCAAAGAAGATAAAAAAAGCACTACAGGCACCTGTCAGTTTCTAGGAGGAAGATTGGTGTCTTGGAGTAGTAAGAAGCAGACTAGTGTGGCAATTTCCACAGCTGAGTCTGAATATGTGGCAGTAGGAAGTTGCTGTGCACAACTGTTGTGGATTCAGCACCAGCTAGAAGACTATGGTATTCAGGTAAGTAGAACACCTTTGCTTTGTGATTCAACAAGTACTATTTCTATTGCTAATAATCATGTTTCACATAGTAGGACTAAGCATATAGAAATTAGATACCATTTTCTTAGAGAACATGTAGAGAAAGAGGACATCTCACTAGAATTTGTCAAAACAGATTATCAAATTGCAGATATGTTTACTAAGCCTCTAGATGAAACTAAATTCAATAAGTTTAAAATTGAATTAGGAATGTTGAACATAGATTAGTTTCACAAAATTGGCTAAGTAAAATTGTGTCGACACAAGGAGTTGTCTGTGTCGACACATAGAAGTGATGTTGACATTCCAGGGAAATGATGTCGACACATCTAGAAAATTGGTGTCGACACATCTAGAAAATTGGTGTCGACACTTCGAAGTAGTGTCGACACATCCAGAGGTGGTGTCGACACATCCAGAGGTGGTGTCGACACTTAGGATCAACACAGTTTTCGTCGAGTGAAGTATCGACTAATCATCGAGCGCAAATGTATAAGTGTCGACACATAGAAGTCAACACTTATGTCGAGACATTAGAAGTCTGTGTCGACACTTTTCAACAGTGTCGACACATTAAGAGAATTATGACGTGCCTTTTCACCTTCATTTTTAGAAAGGTATAAATAGGTCAACAACATTGTCTGTCGAAACACTCTCCATAGTTTCGAGACCAAAACTTTGTGTCGACAAATTCTCTCGTCTAAATTCAAGATTTCTCTCAACCCTAATGGCGCCAAAGCTAGAAGACAATGTCAATGAAGGCTATGAGCTGGTATGTAACACCTTTGACCATGCGGAACCTGAAATTAAAGCTGTAGTAACCCTAATTGCAGAGAATGGGTTGGAGTTTCTGGTATCTGAACCAACTAAGATTTGGAAGAAAGAAACACTAGAATTCTTTGGTTCTGCTACCCTAGATCAAACTGGACTCAAAATTAGCTCCACAGTCCATGAAGTAAAGGTGAAAATCACCCAGAAGAATTTAAGGAAAGTTCTTCACCTTCCAAGAACACAAGAAGAAGAAGAAGTACCCGCTTCTAAGCTAAGGGAAGCACTTCAATGGTGTGGACTGGATTCCACCATGAAGATTGGCTCAGTTTTAAACAGGAAAGGCATGAATATGCAAGGGAAGTTCCTGTCTGAAGTTGTAGGTAAAGTGATTCTCTGTAAGCCAAGGGGCATGATAGGATTTCTGCCTATATGTTCAGCCTGATGACCAGGATCATCTACACACGAAATACTGATTGGTCAGCAGTAATATTTGAGAAGATTAAGGAAAGTATGAAGAAGCCAAATCTGGGAAGAATTGTGAGCTTGTATTTAGCTGGAACAATACCTGAAGTGATGGAACAGTCAGTTGGGACTAAGATAAATCACATGAGAAGGATGTATATCAGGATAATATCCAGATGGGATAGGGTCCTAACAAAGGACATCCCTGATGAGGAAAGGCAAGAGGTTCCTGAAAAATCTACATCATAAGAAATTCCTGCACAAGACCCTACAAATGGTGCATAAGTGCAGGGGGAGCCACATGTTGAGGAAGAGCCAATACACTTGGAAAGTGATATGGCTACTCAGACTATACTTGAGGTAATACATGAGGTTAATCAATCCATTCTTAATGATAAGGATGAGACACTAACTGAATTTTTGATTGATGTTGACCAGCCAACACAACTACACAGTCAAGCTCAAGATGTAATCATGGAGGATATATCAGCAGTTGCTGATGCTCCAGTGATAAGAGAATCTCCAGTCCCTACTCAACAAGAATTCACCTTTGAAGAGTTGTTTCCAGATATAGTACAACCTGTCTTTGAGGGGGAGAAAGTAGATTTTGAGGGGGAGCAAGTTAACCTTAAGGAGGAGCAAGCTAACCTTGAGGGGGAGCAAGTAAGATCTCAGTGGGAGAATGCAAGGACTGAGGAGGAGAAGATAAGAACTGAGGAGGAGCAAAGGACTTAAGGGGAGCAACCTAGAACTGCACAAGACTTGCCTCCTAGTCCTAAGGATAGAGTTAATATAGCCAATACCTCAGATTCTGAGGATGAAGAAGCTACAAGAGCTAAGAAGAGGAAGCTAATGGTCTTTAAAAGGAGAAGCCAAAGCTACAAGAAGGCATTACAAACTGCTGCTCCACAACCTGCCCCAACAGCTGATTACAGCTCATTGTTGGTGGCCTTGCAGATCAAGTTAGATGAGCAAAGGATTGCCATGGAGAAGTATCTGGATGAAACTCATAAGGATCCACAACTCTCCTTGGCTACAAATATTAAATCTATAAGATTTAAAGTAAATCAGCATAAGAAGGAGATGACAGATTGCTTTCACAAAGGAGGCAATGCTGTGGTATTTGTAGCAACACATCAAGAGAAAATTAAGACTCAAGTTGATGACATAGCTGTCAAGCAAGGATATGTTCTAGAAAATCAGATTAAAATGAATGATAATCTGACAGAATCACATAATGTGATTGTTATAGAACTGAAGATTGTTGCAACTACCCAGACTGAGGACAAGGCTAAAGCCAAGACAGAGTTTTCTAAGGGGGAGTTTGATAAGCAATTACAGGAAGGCCTAGCTGCTGTCAAAACAGCTATTGAGCAATCTCAAAAGACCATTTCTGGACAGCTGCTAAAGTTAAAGGCATTCTATAAAGATGGTGTTAATTTTCTTGATGAACAAATCAGATTTCAAAAGGATGACCTTAGGGATCATGTAGCCAGAGAAGTCATAAAGGGGGAGAGAGTATTAGTCAAAGCTGGATCTGATCATGCTAAATGGATATCAAATAGCATCAGAGCCACACTTGGATATCCACCCCTCTGTGATGATGACAATGTGGCTGAGTCAGGTATACATCCTGCTTATTTTGGAGGTGAACAAGCTGAAGTTGCCCAAGTTATTTATCCTCCAGCTGATTTTGAGATGATTCACCATGAAGTACAATCTATGTACAGTCCTCCAGAGGGTAATAACAATATTATCCTTGAGAAAGTAGATATGCCAGTGCCAGAGGCAGTTTTGAACAAAGAGCAAGAAGCTCTATTGTCAAAGAAAAGATTCAGAGAACAGGCAGAGTTGAAGCCTGATTTTGAGCAGTGGAGTCCAACATCAAGGAACATTATATTAACTGCTTGGAAAGCTGTAAAGGACCAGACCCATGATAGGGGCAAATGGTACTCAGAACAAGAATGACAAAAGCATGAAGCCAGGCAAGAAGCCATAGTTCAATATAAAAGAAAGGCTAAAGCTGGGAAGCTACCTCCTAATGCTTAGGAGGCAAGCAAATATTTCCCAAAGACCTTTCACTACTTTGAAAGACAAAGAATAAGGGCTGAATAGCAGAAGAAGAAAGATCTTAAGGGCAAGAAGCCAGCTGATGATACTGATGCTCCTATACAAGCCAAGATCCAAACAGGCAAAGGCTTAGTCATCAAGGAGCCTGAGCAGCCTTAGGATAGATTTACTTGAGTTTACAACTTTGTAATCTTTAGTGTTAAAATCTATGTAAACTTTTGATAAAGAAACTTTTGCAGTTTGAACAAAACATTAATGAATGCTCATTGTGTTAGCATTGCTATTCTGTGATGATATATTATATATGTTTTGTATTAGAAGTTACCCTGTCATATAATATTTTTATACATCATAATGTGTATTTGTTATGAATGATGTATATCATTGACTAAGGGTTATGACTTCTCCAAATAGGGGGAGATTGTTGGGTATATTGGAAAATATGTACCAGATTTGAAGAAGACTCACCCTACTCAATGATATGCATCAAGGTGTATTTGATGTGTTTTGAGTTTATATGTGCAGATTAAGAAACATGCAGTAATGCAGAAAAATTTCTAAGTCCATGTATCGACACCTGGAGAAACTGTGTCGACACTTATGAAGACTTGTGTCGACACTGGAGAAAAGCTGTGTCGACACTTGGAGTTAATTGTGTCGACACTTGGAAAGGCTGAGTCGACACCAGAAGAAACTATGTCGACATCAAGAGGCAGTGTCGACACACAGAGAAGCATTGTCGACATCAACTGTGTCGACACCAAGAGACAGTGTCGACACACAGGAATACTTAGTCGACATCAATTGTGTCGACACCAAGAGGCAGTGTCGACATCAACTATGTTGACATACAGGACTTGTGTCGACACACAACAGAGATTCAACAAAGTTAAAGAAAGGTGATTGTGTCGACACACAGAACCAGTGTCGACACATTCTATAGAAGCTGTGTCGAGAAGAAGTATCAACAACAAAGGAGATGTGTCGACACCACCACGACTTGTGTCAACACTTAGTTCACTTGTGTCAACACTTAGTCTACTTGTGTCGACACATAATGAAGTTCAGTCTCGACACTTTCAGACAGAGATAGTATTTCAAGAAGTGACTGGATGACTTGATAGCTGCCATTTTCAACCGGTCTACTGCAACTGTCAGAGCTGTCAGAAGTTTGTTAGAAACCGGATCAGCCGGTTACCTTGGAGAAAGTCTATATAAAGACATTCTCCTTCAACAAAAAAAGGCTGATAACAACAAATTGAGAAGAACTAATACAGAAGATTTTCGTCAGAAGATCTAAGAAGAAGTTGGAGAGAGAGTGCTCCATCTATTGAAGTGCAGTTGCTGAACCAGGCTGCAAAGAAAGATTTAGATTGAGATCTGAATCTCAAGTCAGAAGCTGATTGAAGATCAACTTCACAGGAGTTCAACCCTACTGAGTTCAGATTCAAGAAGCTTTGAAGAAAGCTAAGAGAGGTTATTCTCTGCCATCAGTTTCTTCTAAGAACTGATCAAGAAACCATCCACCCCATCTCTCTCTACCTGGGTGATGGTAAAACACTTTGTAAAATCTATTTTCTGTAGGATCTATTCTAGATCTGAGATGTAAGCCTGTTATATAAAGGCCGAGTTATAGGAGATTTAGGTCTCTGAGTGGTAGGGCTGTGTGCCTGAGTTGTAGGAGATTATATCTCTGAGGTGTAGGCCTTGTTGAAGGCTGAGGTAGGGCTGTGTGCCTGAGCTGTAGGGGTATGGACACACTCTGAGTTGTAGGAACCTTGATTGTGTTCTGAGCTGTAAGATCTGCGGATCTGAGGTGGAGAGAAGAAGTTAGGCCGAATCTAGCACACTGCTAGATAGGTGAAGGGGGAAAGTGGATGTACCCAGACCTTGGGGAACCACTATAAAATCTGTGTGCACTCTGTGGTTGAATCTTTCTGTGAATGCTGTGCTGTGTTAGCTGTAGATTCTGATTAATTAACAGTACAAATATTCTGCCTTAAAGAAAAAGAGAATTTCACCTATTCACCCCCCCTCTAGGTGGTTAGACACTAATTCATTCAGTATGGTAATAATTAGATAAAGGCAAGAAAGGGTTTACCAAACATGACTATAAGAAAACCTGAAACCATAGCTAATTAGATAAATAGAAACAAATAAAGTGTAAAGTTTGCAATAATGGAGTTAAAAGAAATTTGCACCAAGTGCGGAACGAAGCCATGCTTCGATAAAATCTGCAAGGATAAGCATGAAATAGCATAAACTGATCTATAAGAAGCAAATGAGTACAAAATAGCTCGAAAAACGTGAATCATTAACACTGGTAAAAACAACCGGGACGGAGTCGGTGACCAAAATGTCCAAAACCGAACTACCAGACCCAAACATCTCACAAAAAGGCACTGCGGGGGGTGGCCACCAGGCCCAAACACAACCCAACAGTCCATAAAATAGATACCAAACAACCACCAAGTGTAATGAATCACAAACCGACGTTCAGTTGGTGGTACGTTATCCACTGCTAACCTTCTTAGCTGAAGAAAACATCATACCCAAACACCCCGAACCAAACCCAAGCCTAAACCCAAAGAAATACCTTGACAAGCCCTAAGTTTACTTTAAGGACCATACACGACGAATCAGACACAAATCAGCGAAAAACACTAACTCCAGCTACAATTTGGCGAGTATACTCAACGAATACTGCCGATACTCGACTAAAAGGACATAAAGCGGCATGTATACTCGACGAAAAGATTTGGTCGCCAGATCACTCGATGCTTTCTAAGCCTAAACCAAACACAACGAATTCGCCAAATGCACTCAACGCTTTTGCCTTCACTCAACACCACGCCCGCCAATACTCGACGAATCTAACTTCACTCAACGCCACGCTCTCCGATACTCGACGCCTAGATACTCGATGAATAGACCAACGATACTCGATGATTTTAACTTAGCGAAATCTAACCTTACTCGATGAATGATACTCGACGAATTTACCTTAACGGATTACTACACCGAGTTCATACTCGACAAATTCTTCCTACGATATACACCAAAATTGTCCTTAGGCTAAACTATGACACTCGACGAATTTCTGATAGTTTTCTACACATATATTCAGCGATTTCCACTTGGTATATGTACCTTACTCGACAAATTCTAGCCAAAAAGACCGAATTATCCTAGGGATTTCCTCAAGGTTACCTCCTCACAATTCCTTCATACAAAGAAGAGAAAGAAAAGGGAAGACATGAAAGGAAAATAACAAGCAAGGGGGGAAATCGCCACTTGCCTCAAATCCCGGAAAATCCGCCTCCTCCAACGCTCCACGGCAAGGATCGACCACAAGAAGACCTAGGCAACATTTCCTGAAAATTTTGGGGGAAAAAGAAGATCAAAACCACAAACCCCAACACACACAAATCGGAGAAACGAGGAAAGCTTACCACGAACGCGTAGATCTGGGTGAAAGCTTTCCAAATCTCTAATCTATTGACAAAACCGACCACCGAAGCTCTCTCTATCGCCGGCCAAATACACGCGAAGTCGCCGCTCCTCGTCCGCTCGCAAAATCGCCATCACTCGGGTTGGGAAGATGAACATGGAAATATGGTTTGACGCGACGGTTTTCTATTTATACATCCATATAATATTAAATCATAATTATTTAAATAACACCAAAACGACCCGAAATTCAAACCAACTCTGAATCTTACGAAAATCGCACTGTAGCTAAATATCGATGCTACAAATCTAACACCGAAGTCAAAATCGAAATCCGACAAACCAATCTCAGGTAAAACACCACCCGAAGATAAAACACAACCACATCAATATAAAAGCTCCACCGAGTCACCAAACCAGGCCCGACACGCGAGGGAAGGTGCACAACCAAGCCAAAACCAACCACATAGGAAAACCCACTGAGCAAACCCATGCTACAACAATGACACCCGTTAACTATGCATCAACGTAACGCCCTAACGTCAAAAAAACGTCACTATGGGAATCAAAATAAACACCGAAAAATCAGGGGCGTTAAAACCCCTCTCGGCAGGGACCACTCGACAAAGGTTTACTAGGCATACCTACTTAATGGACTAGCCCCGCAGAGTAAGGTGTAAAAGAAGGCTCCCGACAGATGTAGTTCATGAACACGGGCCGCGATGGAATTGTTGTCACTACTTAAGAGACAAGTGTATATGCGAATGCACGAAGGCATTTACGAATGGTTAAATGCAAAAAATTGAGAAACTAAGAGCAGCAGTCATCTCGACAGAAATGAAAGAAATTGCATGTCCAAAAAAAGAGAGAATATTTTATATACGCATATATATCTATTAGGGGTCACTCCCATTACATGAATACTCTTGGACAAGAAAAATACAAGTTAAAAAAAGAGCAGAAAGTCTTCAGAAGGAGTCATCAGGATTCTCACTAGAGGAATCTTCTCCCCTGCTGAAGAGTGAGTCGGCTTCATCGTCGTGATAAAGGTCGTCCTCCTCCTCGAGCTTGTCAATGGGAGTGAACATCCAGGGGAGGACGTTGCACCGTAAGCTTCTTGCCGCCTTCATTTAGCAATTTGGCACCACGCAACACCTCGATCATATGCTCGGCCGCCCCTTGGAATTCTCTTGCATCATCACTTCGATTTCATAGTTGTTGTATTGATGCTGTCTGACACTCTTGCTTGGGAGAGGCAGAATGAGAGTTTCTTGCAGGCATTTGTTCTCGGCCTTCAATCCCATGACCTCACGCTCAAGGTCGGTCACCTGCATACGCAGTAGCTCGACATTCACGGAGTCCTGCGTAAATGGCATTGAAAAGAGTTAGCTAGGAATGATGCGAAAGTACGAAGGGACAATGAATGATTCACTAACCCCTTGCTCTGGGTGACTGGAGAGAAGCGCCTTAGAGGCCGCTAGTTGGTGCTTCAGGGAGGTCACCTCTGCCCGGCGAGATCCCACGACTTTTGAACCTCATTTAGGTTCCGTTCAAGGTTGAGGCTCCAGTGCGATGACATGTGTACGAGCTCAAGGGCACGTCGCTAGGCCTGCGCAGCCTCATGCGACTCCTTGTCGTAGATGCTACTGTCCTCCCGGCTATACAACCCAAAGGCGAAGGCCTCACGGCTGGTAGTATCTTTCTCCATCCACATTGGCAGGAGCATCGAGATGGTGGCACGGTTAGCCTTGGGGTCCCACTGAATAAGAGGCTGGTCCATCTCGTCCATATGCCTCTCGCCGAG
Source organism: Platanthera guangdongensis (assembly GCA_039583875.1). Taxonomy (NCBI): domain Eukaryota; kingdom Viridiplantae; phylum Streptophyta; class Magnoliopsida; order Asparagales; family Orchidaceae; genus Platanthera; species Platanthera guangdongensis. The sequence continues at coordinate 115,393,225 of CM077167.1, forward strand.
GATCGACGGATCGATCTCCCTTCGCTTGGCTCTGTCATATTCACATCCTCTCCTCTGTCTCTTCCAGCGAGTGGCATCGACATCTTGGGCATGCCCCTCTGTCGGTTCTCCAGTAGGCTCTTCCTGACTCAGATCCAGTGAAGAAGAAGAAGAGGCAAGGGCCAAGGAAGTCTGCCTCATGGCCATTGATGCCTCCAGAAGTCAATTAGATGAAGAAGATGCATCTGACAATGAAGAAGCTTCTGAATCAGAAGCTGATCAGGTATTGTCCTCTTTTGACTATAATTCTGATAATTTCAAAAATGAATTTAAGACTATGTGTATTGACTTAATAAATTCTGAAAAGGAAATCAAAAAGCTTAGGGAAAAATTAGCTAATCAAGAAACTCTGATTGCTGAAAACACCAAGTTAAAAGAAGAACTTACACTAGCTAATGAACAAATTATTGCTTTAAAAACTGAACTATGTGAGGGCAAACAATTTGAGGAATCTCTCAAAGGGAGAAGCCTTAAGATGATGGACATCACAAGCACAGTCAATACCAGACTGAATGACAATCTAGGTTTGTGTGCATCATCAAGTTTGCCTCCCATTTTCAAGAAGAACATATTATCAACCCCCATCAGATTTGTTACAGCTAAGGGTAAAGAAGTAATGAACAACAATCAAACCACAGAAGAAGTAACTAACTTTAAAAATAATAATAACATAAAGCAGAAAACCATAAATAAAAACAAAGTTCAGCAGATTTCCTCGAACTCAGATCGATGAAATGTGGCCAGTTCGTCGAACTCAAGTCGACGAATGCTGAATGCAAATCTATATAATAATCATTTGTATTACTGCGATCGACGAGCTGTGTATGGTTCGTCGAGCAGAGATCGACGAACTTGGGGCACAAAAAATGAACATGTTCATTCTCTGAGCAGAGATCGACGATCTCATCCCGTTTCGTTGAACTCTGGTCGACGAACTCATAACATTTTGTCAAACCAAGGAAGACTTAATAAAAGTCATAACTTTAATAGCAACTCTAATAAAAGTAGGAAACCATTTAACCCACTTGCTGATTGGATAATTCCACCTAGAAGATATCACCCATTAGTATATAAATCACAACCTGAATTTTTTGTGATTTCAAGTTTTTCCTATCAACAAAACAAAGGACGCAAGGTAACCTGGGTCAAGAACAATGTATTATTTTCTCTACAGGTGAAGAGCTGTCCAGTTGTTAATCAACTATGGTATCTGGACAGTGGTTGCTCCAAGCACATGGCTGGCAGCAAGGACAACATACATAATTACAAGTCCAAGCTGGGACCAAAGGTAATCTTTGGTGATTCAAAGTGTGGCCAGCCTGAAGGCTATGGAGAAGTAAGGATTGGAGCAGTCACATTCAAGAAAGTGACATATATAAGTGGACTCATGCATAACCTCATCTCAATGAGCCAACTATATGATGAAGGTTATCAGGTACACTTCAACTCAAAATCCTGTATTATTTCTAATAAAGAAAACAAAAAGTTTAAATTGGAAATAGACAAGGAAACATATACTTAGTTGATTTTCATTCTGCACCTTCAGACATTTGTCTACTTAATTTAGTTAGCAATCAAAATGAATTATGACATAAAATACTAGGACATGTAAATATGAAAAACATTGCTAGGCTATCTAAAGACAGACTTGTCAGAGGTTTACCTTCTGGTCCCTATAAGAAGGAAGGCCTTTGCAGGGCTTGTCAACTAGGCAAGCAAACTAAATCTAGCTTTAAGTCAATTAATAAAAGTGATTCACCTAGAATTTTGTACTTGCTACACATGGACCTATTCGGACCTATTACTGTACAAAGCTTAGGAGGGAAATCCTATGCTCTAGTCTTTGTAGATGACTTCTCAAGATTCACTTGGGTGTTCTTTCTGAGAAAGTAAGATACCTTTAAAGTTCTTATAGATTTTCTCAGGACCATACATATTGAGTACTCTACTCATGTTGCATTGATCAGAAATGATCATGGTACAGAGTTTGAGTCTCTTCTTATACATGAGTTTTGTGAGAAGGAAGGTATCAGACACTGCTTCTCAGCTCCTATAACTCCCCAACAAAATGGGGTAACTGAAAGGAAGAATAGAACCTTGATTGAAGCTGCAGGCATATTAATTACAGATGCTTACATGCCACTATCCTTTTGGGCAGAGGCTGTAAGCACAACAAATTATGTACTGAATATAAGTTTGATACATAAACTTAAGAATATGACTCCCTATGAATTTATTAAAGGGAATAAACCTAAAATCACCTATTTTAAAGTATTTGGTTGCATATGCTATATATATAATAACAACAAGAAATATATTAGAAAGTTTGAAGCTAAGGCTGAAGAGAGAATTTTTTAGGATATTCCCAAGTAAGCAAATCTTATAGGGTGTATAATAAATCATCTTTAAAAATTGAAGAATCAATTCATGTCACTTTTTATGTGGCTAACATGTCTTATAAGGAGAAAGAAATTTCTACCAGTAGCACTTTGCAGGTACCTCACTTGTGTGAGATGTTGGATGAACTAAGCCTCACCCAAGAGGTTCCAACACATCCTTCTCCATAAGTTGAAGAAGAAAGTGAAGAAGAAAGCACAGAAGTGATTGAACTTCCTTCAACAGCAAACATAATTCCACAAGAGGAATTAAATCCAAATGTTGTTGCTGAACCAACTCCACCCACTGATCTTGTCACACTAAGGGATCACCCTAGATCCCAAGTGATTGGAGACATAACAGTAGGTGTACAGACAAGGCATCAACTCAACTAAGATGTGATGCATGCTTGTATCCTCTCTCAAGTTGAGCCTCAATCCATAAAAGATGCTAAGCAAGATCCCCACTGGATCATTGAAATGCAAGAGGAACTCAACCAATTTGAGAGATGTAGAGTTTGGGATTTAGTTCCAAGACCCAAAGACTATCCAGTCATTGGAACTAAATGTTTATATAAAAAGAAACTAGATGCCCAAGGTGCAATTACGAGGAACAAGGCTAGGCTTGTTGCTTAAGGATATAAGCAAGAAGAAGGCATAAACTATGATCAATCCTTTGCACCAGTTGCAAGGTTAGAAGCAATCAGAATCTTACTTGCCTATGCTGCACACAAAAAGTTCAAAGTTTATCAGATGGATGTAAAGAGTGCCTTCCTGAATAGAGTATTGAAAGAAGAGGTTTATGTTGAACAACCTCCAGGTTTTATCTCTCCAACTCATCCCTCATATATTTTTTGATTGTATAAAGCTCTTTATGGTTTAAAGCAAGCTCCAAGAGCTTGGTATGAGACCTTAGATAGCTTTTTGATAAAGCATAAATTCACTAGAGGCATAGTAGATAAAATATTGTTCACTAGGCACCATAAGGATAAAATATTGTTAGTACAAATATATGTATATGACATTATATTTGGGTCTACTGATTCCAAACTATGCAAGAGGTTTTCTGACCTCATGCATTCAATGTTTGAAATGAGTAGCATGGGTGAGATCTCCTACTTCCTTGGTCTCCAAGTGAAGCAGTTACCTGATGGCATCTTCATCTCCCCGGCTAAATATGCTAAAGAGCTTCTTAAAAAGTTTGGGATGGCTGATGGCTCAACAAAGAAAACACCTATGTCTACTAATGCTATAATAGACACTGATGAACATGGGAAACCAGTTGATCAGAAACTATATATGGGCATTGTTGGGTCCCTATTATATCTTACAGCTAGCAGACCTGATATAATGTTTTCCACATGTCTTTGTGCTAGGTTCTAAGTGAACCCTAAAGAATCTCACCTAGTTTTTCTAAAAAGAATTTTGAGATATATAAAGAGTTATCTTAGTCTAGGCCTTTGGTATCCTACTGAGTCAGAATTTGATTTAATTGGATATTCAGATACTGACCTTGCTGTATGCAGGGTAGACAGGAAAAGTACCTCAGGAACTTGCTAGTTCCTTGGTATTAGACTAGTGTCTTGGTTCTACAAAAAACAATCATCTATGTCCACATCAACTGCTGAAGCAGAATACATTACAGCTGACAGTTGTTGTCCCCAGATGTTGTGGATTCAAAGAAAACTCCTCGACTATGGGTTCAACTTAAATAATTCAACTCTCTTCTATGATAACACAAGTGCTATATCCATAACACAAAATCCAGTCCATCACAGTAGGACTAAGCATATAGACATTAGGCATCATTTCATTAGAGAGTGTAAAAAATAAAATAAAATCAAACTTGTCTATATCTACACTGATTTACAAAGAGCTGATATTTTCACCAAAACTTTAGATGAAAGAAATCACTTATTTTTTATAAATCAGCTTGTTGGGTACATTGGTTTAAATGTACCTGATTTGAAGAAGCCTCACCCAACTCAATGATATACATCAAAAAATGTATTTGATGTGTTTTGAGTTTACTTGTGCAGGTTAAGTATTTGCAGGAAAGGTGAAGAAGTTTCTAAGTCCATGTGTCGACACCCTGAGGGAAAGTGTCGACACTTAAGAAGACTTGTGTCGACACATAGACAAGCAGTGTCGACACTTGGAGTATTTGTGTCGACATCAGTGATGCAGAGTCGACACCAGACAAAAAGTGTCGACACAAGGAGCTGTGTCGACACTCAATGTAGAAAAGCCCAGTGAAGCAGTGTCGACACTTAGCGTTTGTGTCGACAACCAGTGAAACTGTGTCTACATCAGAAAGTGTCGACACTTGGAGGCTGTGTCGACACTCAACAAAAGTCAGCAGAGTTTAAGTATAAGTGTCGACACCCAGAACAATGTGTCGACACACAGCAGAAGAGTCAACACTTGAAGAAAGTGTCGACACAAGAAAGCATGTGTCGACACTCAGCTGAAGACTCAACACTTGAAGAAAGTGTCGACACAAGGAGCTGTGTCGACACTTAGCAAAGTTCAACAATATTCTAAGTACAAGTGTCGACACTAAGGAGCTGTGTCGACACTCAGCAAAAGTCTCAACAGAAGAAAATGTGTCGACACAAGGAGCTGTGTCGACACTCAGCAAGTATCAACACTGAAGACATGTGTCGACACCAAGAAGAAGTGTCGACACTTAACAAGTTCAACACATGAAGATGTGTCGACACAAAGGAGTTGTGTCGACACTTAGAAGAATACAACAAAGTGCTGAAGAACAAAGTGTTGTGTCGACACTTAATATCAGTGTCGACACATGAAGAAGAAGTAGTGTCGAGATATAAAATCTACAATATAAAGAGTTGTGTCGACACCTTGTAGGCTAGTGTCGACACTTAGACAACTTGTGTCGACACTTAGTCTATAAGTGTCGACACTTAAAGACAGACAGTCTCGACACTTTTAGACAGTTACAGAATTTTCAAGAACTGACTGGATGACTTGACAGCTGGCATTCCAGCCAGTCTACTGTACCTGTCAGAGTTGTCAGAAATCAGTTATGAATCGGACCAGCCGGTTACCATGAAGAAGGCCTATAAATAGGCTTATACTGTCTACAGAAGAAGATGATCAACACATCAAGTAATACAAAGAAGATCTAGTTATTCCTTGAAGAATCTAGTGAAGATCTAAGAAGTTGGAGAGAGAAAGCTCCATCCAAGAAATCAGCCGTTGGAACCAGGCTGAGAAGAAGGGTTCAGATTTGTTCTGGAACTTAAGTAGCAGAGATCAAGGATCAACTGCAGAGGAGGTCAATCTTATTGTGTTCTACATTCAAGAAGCTTTGAAGAAAGCCAAGTCAGATTGATTTCAGCTGAGTTCTTCCAAGAACTCATCAAGAAACTCACAACTCTTCTCTCTTTTCTCTGGGTTGTTGAGTTACAATTTTTTGTATTCATATTATCTTGTAGGATTCTTAGGGATCTGAGTTTTGTAAGCCTGTAATTATAAAGGCTGAGTGTAGGGCTTGAGTGCCTGAGTGTAGGAGATTTGAATCTCTGAGTGTAGGCCTGTTGTGGCTAAGTGTAGGCCTTGGTGGCTGAGTGTAGGCTTTGTGAAGAAGCTGAGTTGTAGGGCCTTGGGCCTGAGTTGTAGGAACCTGATTTGGGGTTCTGAGTGTAAGATCTGAGGATCTGAGATAGTGGAGAAGTTTGGCCGAATCTAGTACACTGCTAGATAGGCGAAGGGGGAAAGTGGATGTACCCAAACCTTGGGGAACCACTATAAAACTATGTGTCTACTGGTTGCTTGTGTAGGTATCTGGAAGGAAAGGGTGAGACTGTTTATGGAAGCCTCAGACCCTAGGATTTATATCATAGTGAAAGAAGGGCCATATGTGCCTATGAAGGTTTCAGTCTTAGATGCAAATCAGAGAACACCTAAGGATTTCTCTGAAATGACAAAGGATGAAATAGTTCTAGCCACAATGGACAAGAGGGCTCAGAACATCATTGTGAGTGCTATAGATGATGCTACTTTTCAGAATTTGATACACTGCAAGACATCCAAGGAAATGTGGGATACCTTGATAGTGTATTTGGAGGGTTCTGAAGAAGTGAGGCAAGACAGAAAATCCTTGCTAAACCAAGAATATGAAAGCTTTAGGCAAGGTAGGGCTGATAGCATAACTGAATGCTATAAGAAGTTCTATAGGATTGTGAATGAGCTAATGTCCTATGGAAGAGAGTTCAGTAATTATGAGCTCAATGATAAGTTTCTAAGGTCCCTAACAAAAGATTGGGACACCAAGATCTGTGCCATTAGGGAAATGGCAAAGTTGGCAGAAATTCCTCCACCAACACTATTTGGAAAACTGCTATCCTATGAGATGCAGTTGATGGTGAGGAAAGAAGAGGAGAAATCTACAAGAAGTGAACATAAAGAAAAGACAATGGCCTTCAAAACAGAAGCCCCCAGAAAGTACAGAAGTAAGTCACCAACTCCACCAGCAAAAGTAGCTGAAACTGAGTCAGATGAGTCAGCAAGCAGAAAGTCTGAAAGCAGTGAAAGTGATGAGGACTTTGCTGCCTTTACAAGACATTTTCAGAAGTTCTTAAAGAAAAAATAGTGGAGGACAAGGCCATCTACTTCACAGGGTAAAGAAGACTATTATCAGAATAAGAAGTCTTCAAAGAAAGACAGGAAAAAGACTAAGTCTAGCAAAGCAACTCTTTCAAAAATAGTATGCTATGGCTGTAATAGACAAGGACATGTTATTGCAGACTGTCCAGAGAAAGGAAGGAGTCTAGTGACAAGAAAAAGACTCAATACATGGGCAAGAAGGTAAAGTAATTTGTTGCCAAAAAGGATAAGAGTCTGTCAGACATTTCTTCATCAAAAACTGAGTCAGATGCTAAGGCATACATATGACTGTTTGCTGAGGAAGAAGAAGAAGAGTTCATCCAGATTATGAACTTTATATATGAACAAGAGGACAGTCAGTGCCAAGGACTGATGGCATTGACAGAAAGTGACAAAATCCTGGAGCAGCCAGGACCTAGTAAGGTACAACATTATTCTTTCAGTTCAATTTCTTGTGCTAGTACAAAATCAGATTCATCATCATCAAGTGATGAGAGTGCATCTGAGTCTGAAGAGGATATTCATCAGTTGATAGATGAATAAAAAGTTCTGTTGTAAGTATTTAAGAAATGCAAATCCTTGGCCAAGAGTCAAGCTAAGGAGATTGCAAGTCTCAAAATGGCTGCAATTGATTATGAGAAGATGTTTGATCAAAAACTTAATGAGATAGCCAGACTGAAGCACATAAATGTGATTCAGATGGGGACTATAACATATAAGAATGATCAAATCAAGAGTCTGGAGATTAGTCTTTAGAAGGAGAGAGATCTAGTTGCTAGGTTTTCTAAACCTAAGTCAGTTCTACCTTTAATTGATGAATTTGTTCATCACAAAGGTAAAGCTGGACTGGGATTTACTAAACCTGCAAGGACTATTCAGTCCAAATCCAAGGGCAAAGCCCCAACTCTCAACAAACCGGCTGTAGATAAAACAGCTAAGACTGTACCTAAGCAAAGGTACAATAAGTTTAAGTGTTGGTGCTGTGGCAAGGTAGGCCACTTTGCCATGGACTGTTGGCACAATGCTAGTGCCAAAGTGAGTAGCAAACCGCCTGTTGGAAAACCTGCAGGTAGCTTTGTTAGGAAGCAAACTAACCAGTACCAAGGACCCAAGAATTCTTTGGGTTCTAAGGTTCACTAATCTGTTTTGCAGGTAAGTCCAAGTGGTCATGCCCCAATATGGTACTTGGACAATGGATGTTCCAGACATATGACTTGAACAAGGGGTTTTCTAAAGGACTACACACCCATCAAGGATGGTCCAAAAGTCACCTTTGGTGGTTCTGAAAAAGGGATCATCAAGGGTTTTGGTAACATATCTAACTCATATATTACAATTACTCAAGTGGCCTATGTTAAAGGTTTGAAACATAACCTTATTAGTATAAGTCAATTGAGTGATGTGGGATATGATATCTCATTTGTTAAAAATGGTTGTCATATCAGGAGGTCAAATGATCAAGAGATCATTTTGACTGGTTATAGAAAAAGAAATGTCTACTGCTTAGACATTATGGTTGAGAACAATGGTTCTCCAGTGTGTCTAGTAGCTGATGAGACAGTCTCTCATTGTGTCAAATGGCACAAGAGGCTAGCCCATCTAAACTGCAAGACAATTGGCAAACTCTTTAGCAAAGAGTTAGTGAGGAATGGTCCTCAAGTTAAGTGTATTAAAGATGGTATTTGCTCAGCTTGTCAAAAGGGCAAGCAGACTAGATCCACCTTTAGAAGCATTGAAAATAAAGATGCTGTGAGGTGTTTATACCTCTTGCATATGGATCTCTTTGGTCCAATGCCAGTTCACAGCCTAGGTAGGAAGGTCTATACCTTTGTAGTTGTAGATGACTACTCAAGGTTTTCCTGGGTGTTCTTCCTTAGACAGAAATCTGAAACACCTAGTGTCTTCTATAGTTTTGTCAAACAAATTCAGAATGAACTAGATAGTACAGTGGTCAAAATGAGAAGTGACCATGGTACTGAATTTCAGTCTGATAGTATGGCAAAACTATGTGAAGAATTTGGGATATTTCAAGAGTTTTCTTCACCAAGAACATCTCAGCAAAATGGCATTGCTGAGAGGAAGAATAGAACCTTGATTGAGGCTGGTAGGACCCTATTAAGTGATACATCACTACCAGAATATTTCTGGGCTGAAGCAGTTAATAATGCATGCCATGTTATTAATAGGGCAACCATTACTAAAAGCCTCAACAAGACCCCCTATGAGGTTGTGAAAGGCAGAAAACCAAACCTGTCCTACTTCAGGATCTTTGGTTGTAAGTGCTTTATACTTAACAATAGGAAGTCTTACTTGACTAAGTTTGCTGCCAAGTCCCAAGAGGGAATTTTTGTTGGGTACAGCAACAATAGTAAGGCTTATAGAGTCTACAACTTGTCTACTCAAGTTGTAGAGGAATCTGTACATGTAGTATTTGATGAAACTAGACTTATTAACAATGAGTTGTCTAGTAGTGTATGCAGCTCCACAGGTATAATAAAGAAGATGGACAAGCTCACTATAGAAGATGAACCTTCTACAAGACAGCAAGTAGAAGATAGTGGCTATTGTCCAGGGGGAGTACTACATGTACCTAATGCAGAAGAAGTTCAAGGAGTACAGCAAGATGAAGAAGTTGAAGAAGTTCAACCTGAAGCCAGGATGCCTCCAGCCAATAGGCATCTTAGAGATCATCCAACAGAGCAAATCACTGGTGATCCAAGATATGGGGTACAAACAAGGAGCAGAAATCTGAGTGCAGCAATCTACTCCAGTTTTATATGCCAAGTTGAACCAAAGAAGTTTGAAGAATCCATCCTAGACCCTCATTGGATTGAGGCAATACAAGAAGAGCTGAATCAGTTCAAGAGGTGCAAGGTCTGGGAACTTGTTCCTAAACCTAAAGACCACAACATAATTGGGGCCAAGTGGATCTATAGGAACAAGATGGATGAACATGGAGTCATCATTAAGAACAAAGCAAGATTGGTTGCTAAAGGATATAGGCAGGAAGAAGGTATTGACTTTGATCAAACCTTTGCTCCAGTAGCCAGACTGGAAGCCATAAGGATGTTCCTGGCCTATGCAACCTTTCAAGGATTTAAAGTTTACCAAATGGATGTCAAGTCAGCATTTCTAAATGGTAATCTAAAAGAGGAAGTCTATGTGGAACAGCCATCAGGTTTTGTTGATTCAACTCAACCTAATCATGTCTATAGACTTAGGAAAGCATTGTATGGGTTAAAGCAAGCCCCTAGGGCTTGGTATGAAATCCTGTCTAGTTTTCTCATTGAGAATAAGTTCACAAGGGGGAAAATAGACAAGACTCTATTCCTTAGGGAATCCAGAGGCAAAGTAATACTAGTCCAAATATATGTAGATGACATAATATTTGGGTCTACTGAAAGTAGTCTTTGCAAAAAATTTGCAAAACTTATGCAAGGACAATTTGAGATGAGTAGTATGGGAGAACTTATGTTCTTCTTGGGTCTCCAAGTAAGACAGACTGAGAATGGATTATCCATATGCCAGTCCAAGTTCACCCTAGAACTCATAAGGAAGTATGGTATGGATTCATCCAGTACCATGAAGACTCCTATGGGGTCAAGTATGTCTCTTAGCAAGGATGATGCAGGGAAACCTGTAGTGAGTCTTTGTATAGAGGGATAGTTGGCTCCCTATTATATTTGACTGCAAGTAGACCAGATATCATGTATGCTACATGTGTCTATGCAAGGTATCAAGCATGCCCTAAAGAGTCTCATTTGACAGCAGTCAAAAGAATTTTGAGATATCTAAAGGGCACTCCTTATCTAGGCCTCTGGTACCCTAGGAATGGAGATTTTGAACTAACAGGTTATTCAGATGCAGACTTTGCAGGATGCAAAGAAGACAGAAAAAGCACAACTGGAACCTGTCAATTCCTAAGTGGAAGACTGATTTCATGGAGTAGCAAAAAGCAAACAAGTGTGGCTATCTCCACTGCAGAGTCAGAATATGTGGCTGTAGGAAATTGCTGTGCTCAACTTCTATGGATACAACATCAGCTTGAGGATTATGGATTTCAGGTAAGTAGAACTCCACTATTTTGTGATTCTACTAGTGCTATATCAATTGCACATAATCCTATTTCCCATAGTAGAACTAAACATATTGAAATAAAATATCATTTTCTAAGGGAGCATGTAGAGAAAGAAGATATTTTACTGGCATATGTTAGAACAGATAATCAACTAGCTGATATGTATACTAGCCCTTAGAAGAAACTAAGTTCAATAGGTTTAAAATTGAACTAGGTATGATAAACTTAGAATAAGTTTATAGAAATGACTAAGTAAAAAGGTGTCGACACACAGAGATATCTGTGTCGACACAGAAAAGTGGTGTCGACACTTCAGGGAAGAGGTGTCGACACATCAAGGAAGTTGGTGTCGACACTTCAGAAAATTAGTGTCGACACATGACAAGTAGGTGTCGACACATCCAAGGTGGTGTCGACACTTAGTGTTTACTCAGAATTATCTAAGTAAAGACTCGACAATGTGTCGAGTTAAGTGGTGTCGACACATAACCAAGTTTCGACACATATATTCTGTTGACTAAACTTGTGTCGACATATAGGTGTCGAGACATTATAAGTCTGTGTCGACACTTCTCAATAGAGTCGACACAATTTCAGTTAGCTGACCCACCTTTTCATATTCAAACCTAGAAATGTATAAATAGGATTTTGCCTTAGTCTGTCGACACGCTTTCAAAAGTTTTGAGACCAAACTTGTGTGTCGACACCTCTCTTCTCTCCAGTCAAATTCTTCAAACCCTAATGGCGCCAAAGCTCGAGGAGAACGTCAATGAAGGCTATGAATTGGTGCGCGACGTGTTTTGTGATGCAGACCCGGAGATCAAGACTGTGATAACCCTAGTCACAAACTCAGGGTTAGAATATCTTGTTTCAGAGCCGACTAAAATCTGGAAGAAAGAGGTACTGTAATTCCTAAATGGAGCTAAAGTAGACGACACTGGATTCAAGATCAAGTCCAGGGTTCATGGTGAAAAGGTTAAGGTTTCACCAAAAAGTTTGAGGAAAGTCCTTCAGTTACCAAGAACTAAGGAAGAAGAAGAGGTTACTGCTTCCAGGACCAGAGATGCATTGGCATGGTGTGGTCTGGATTCAAAGATGAAAATTGGATCAGTGTTTAATAGAAAAGGCATGAACAGCCAGGGGAAATTCCTTTCTGAAATTGTTGGCAAGGTAGTCTTAAGTAAGCCTGGAGGGCATGACAGGGTATCTGCCCATATGTTCAATCTCATGACCAGGATAATCTTCAGCCTAAAAACTGATTGGTCAGTAGTAGTCTTTGAAAAGATCAAGGAGAGTCTGAAGAAACCCAATTTGGGTAGGATCTTAAGTTTATACCTAGCTGGTAGTTTACCAGAGGTTATGGGTCAGGCTGCTGGCAGTAAAATCAATCATATGAGAAAAATGGACATGAGGATATTCTCCATATGGGACAGGGTTTTGTCAAAGGAAATGCCAACCCCTGAGAAAATAACTCCTGAGAAAGTAACACCCCAAAAGAAGAAGAAGAAAACTGCTCCAGTGGCTCATGTTTCCACTAGCAGCTCTGGTAGTGAAGAGCAAGTTGTCTTCACACCTGATGAGAATGAAGAAGGAAATGCTGCGAAGTCTACAGCTCAACAAGATGCTGCAGAGAAGCAGGGGGAGCTACCACCAGCTAGCCCCTTACACCAGGATCAAATCCAGGGGGAGCCACTAGTTGTGGAAGAGCCCACTCCTCTTGAGAGTGAGCAAGCTACAAACATCATCCTTGAGGTAATCTCTGAGCTTAATGCTTTAGATTTCCTTAAAGTGGATACTGTTTTATCTGATCCATTAAGTAATGTTAATCAGCAAACTCAGATGACTAGCCAACCCCCAGATGTTGTCATGAAGGACACTTCTGTTTCAGCTCAAATTATATTTGATCCAGTGGTAGATGAGCAAAGAATTTCTCCTGCCCATTCACCACAAGAATTTACAATGGAAGATTTATTTCTTAATCTGGATCAACAAGACCTTGAGAAGGAATATACTGCTGCTGAGGGGCAGAATGCTCCAGTTGAGGGGGAGCAAGTGCCAATTCTAGAAGAAACTGCAAGGCAAGAGTCTGAGAAGCCCCAAGCTGTTGAAGAGCTACCTAAAGAGAGGGTAGAGATAGCAAGTACATCAGCCTCTGAAGATGAAGAAACTACAAGGGATAAGAAAAGAAAATTTCAAGTATTTAAAAGGAGGAGTCAGAATTACAAAAAGGCTCTCCAAACTATTGCTCCACAGCCTATATCACAGCCAACACCAACTGTTGATTACAGTGCTTTAATGGTTGCAATGCAAATTAAGCTTGATGAGCACAGGAAAGCCATTGAGAAGTATGTGGATGAAGGGCAAAAATCATTGCAGTTTGATCTGGCCCAGGATATAAAGTCTATAAGATTTGAAATGAATCTTAATAAGAAGGAGATGACTGACTGCTTCCACAAGGGAGGGAATGCAATGGTGTACTTGGCTACACATCAGGAGAAGATAAAAGCTCAAGTGGATGAACTTGAAGTCAAGCAAGGCTATGTACTTGAGAATCAAATTAGAATGAATGATAACTTGACTGCTTCTCACAATGCCATAGTAACAGAGATGAAGAATCTAGCTGCAGGGCAGACTCCAGCTAATGCTACATCTAAAGTAGACTTTGACAAAGCATTCCAAGAGGAAATTACTGCTGTTAAGACTGCCATACAAGACTCTCAGAAGATCATAACTGACAAACTCCAAAGGTTGAAACCTTACTTTAAAGATGGAGTCAACTATTTGGATGCCCAAATAAGATTTCAAAAGGATGATCTGAGGGATCACATGGTTAGAGAAGTCATAAAGGGGGAGAGGGTGTTAGTCAAAGCTAGCTCTGATCATGCTAAATGGATTTCTAATTCTATTAGAGCTACTCTTGGATATCCTCCTCTTTATGATGATGATAATGTTGCAGAATCTGGAATACATCCTGCATATCTAGGAGGGGAGCAACCTGAAGTGGCTCAAGTCATCTACCCTCCTCCAGATTTTGATATGATACATGCTGATATCCAGACAATGTATAACCCACCTGAGAATAAGAAAAATGTTATCATAGAAAAGGTGGGTCAGCCAGTATCTGAGGCTATGCAAGAAGCTCTGCAGAAAAAAGAAGAAACCAGATTGTCTAAGAAGAGGTTCAGGGAGCAAGCTGAACAAAGACCAGACTTTGAGCAGTGGAGCCCCACTTCAAGAAACATTATCTTAACTGCATGGAAAGCTGCAAAAGATAATATTCAAGACAGAAATAAATGGTTTTCTGAATTGGAATGGAGGAAACATGAGACAAGGCAAGAAGCAATAATGCAATATAGAAGGAAGGCCAAGATGGGAAAGCTACCTCCTACTGCTCAGGAGCCTAGCAAGTACTTTCCCAAGCCTTATCATTATTTTGAAAGGCAAAAGATTAAAGCTGAGGAGCTTAAGAAGAAGGAGCTGAAAGGGAAGAAACCTGTTGATACTGAAGCTGCTGAAGCTCCTATGCAAGCCAAGATTCAGTCTGGAAAAGGGATAGTGATCAAAGATGCTGATCAAAAATAGCATAGAATTTTCTTAAGTTTACTATGTAATCTTTTGATGTTAAACATTTTGTAAACTTTTGAAAAATGAATATGATAAAGCTGTTAGAACAATGTGCTGTGTGATAAATTTGCTGTGTGATAAATTTATTTCATAATTGTTCTGAGATGTTATCTGTGTATACATGTTTTGTTTGATACATGTTTATATTTGCCCTGTTATATAATCCTGCTTTACATCATACTATGATTTTATTCTGAATGGTGTATATCATTGACTAAGGGTTATGAATTCTCCAAATAGGGGGAGATTGTTGGGTACATTGGTTTAAATGTACCTGATTTGAAGAAGCCTCACCCAACTCAATGATATACATCAAAAAATGTATTTGATGTGTTTTGAGTTTACTTGTGCAGGTTAAGTATTTGCAGGAAAGGTGAAGAAGTTTCTAAGTCCATGTGTCGACACCCAGAGGGAAAGTGTCGACACTTAAGAAGACTTGTGTCGACACCCAGACAAGCAGTGTCGACACTTGGAGTATTTGTGTCGACATCAGGGATGCAGAGTTGACACCAGACAGAAAGTGTCGACACAAGGAGCTGTGTCGACACTCAATGTAGAAAAGCCCAGTGAAGCAGTGTCGACACTTAGCGTTTGTGTCGACACCCAGTGAAACTGTGTCTACATCAGAAAGTGTCGACACTTGGAGGCTGTGTCGACACTCAGCAAAAGTCAGCAGAGTCTAAGTATAAGTGTCGACACCCAAAACAATGTGTCGACACACAGCAGAAGAGTCAACACTTGAAGAAAGTGTCGACACAAGAAAGCATGTGTCGACACTCAGCTGAAGACTCAACACTTGAAGAAAGTGTCGACATAAAGAGCTGTGTCGACACTTAGCAAAGTTCAACAATATTCTAAGTACAAGTGTCGACACTAAGGAGCTGTGTCGACACTCAGCAAAAGTCTCAACAGAAGAAGAATGTGTCGACACAAGGAGCTGTGTCGACACTCAGCAAGTATCAACACTGAAGACATGTGTCGACACCAAGAAGAAGTGTCGACACTTAACAAGTTCAACACATGAAGATGTGTCGACACAAAGGAGTTGTGTTGACACTTAGAAGAATACAACAAAGTGCTGAAGAACAAAGTGTTGTGTCGACACTTAATATCAGTGTCGACACATGAAGAAGAAGCAGTGTCGAGATATAAAATCTACAACACAAGGAGTTGTGTCGACACCTTGTAGGCTAGTGTCGACACTTAGACAACTTGTGTCGACACTTAGTCTATAAGTGTTGACACTTAAAGACAGATAGTCTCGACACTTTTAGACAGTTACAGAATTTTCAAGAACTGACTGGATGACTTGACAGCTGCCATTCCAGCCAGTCTACTGCACCTGTCAGAGTTGTCAGAAATCAGTTATGAACCGGATCAGCCGGTTACCATGAAGAAGACCTATAAATAGACTTATAATGTCTACAGAAGAAGATGATTAACACATCAAGTAATACAAAGAAGATCTAGTTATTCCTTGAAGAATCTAGTGAAGATCTAAGAAGTTGTAGAGAGAGAGCTCCATCCAAGAAATCAGCCGTTGGAACTAGGCTGAGAAGAAGGGTTCAAATTTGTTCTGGAACTTAAGTATCAGAGATCAAGGATCAACTGCAGAGGAGGTCAATCTTATTGTGTTCTACATTCAAGAAGCTTTGAAGAAAGCCAAGTCAAATTAATTTCAGCTGAGTTCTTCCAAGAACTCATCAAGAAACTCACAACTCTTCTCTCTTTTCTCTGAGTTGTTGAGTTACAATTTTTTGTATTCATATTATCTTATAGGATCCTTAGGGATCTGGGTTTTGTAAGACTGTAATTATAAAGGCTGAGTGTAGGGCTTGAGTGCCTGAGTGTAGGAGATTTGAATCTCTGAGTGTAGGCCTGTTGTGGCTGAGTGTAGGCCTTGGTGGCTGAGTGTAGGCTTTGTGAAGAAGCTGAGTTGTAGGGCCTTGGGCCTGAGTTGTAGGAACCTGATTTGGGGTTCTGAGTGTAAGATCTGAGGATCTGAGATAGTGGAGAAGTTTGGCCGAATCTAGTACACTGCTAGATAGGCGAAGGGGGAAAGTGGATGTACCCAAACCTTGGGGAACCACTATAAAACTGTGTGTCTACTGGTTGCTTGTGTAATTCTGTGTTTGCTTTGTAACACCCCCACCCGTCACATGACATATAACAGTGGGTCCGGCCGGGGCCCCACGCCATATAGCACAGACAAGCGAAGGAATTACATGTGGAAATCAAAATCTATGCGTATCCTTAACTCATTCCATTCAAGCGCAGCATTTTTACTTGTTAGCATGAACTCAAACCAGAATGTCCACCAATATATAAATGCCACATTTATATAACAACACAAGGAATGTATACAACTCACACACCCTGGCCTTATGGCCTTACAGGTTCCTCTTTACACAGCAACAATTTCGTACATCGGCACGCAGGCCGGCCAAACATGAAATCCAAACACAGCTCTTCACATGGCCGTCAAGGGCCTATAGCAGCAAGCTAGCCATTCCACTTAGTCCTTTCAAGCCGCCACACCTGTAATTCCACATCCAAGCCAACACAGAAAACAAAGTAACGGTCAGCATTTTGGCTGACCCATTATAAGGACCCTACCCCCTACCCGGGGTAGTGGTTCCTTCCCTGTATACAGTGCTGTCATCTAGCATCAAGTATCATCAAACATCATATGTATATCATGCTTTATTCCGCTAGCAAACACATGAGATCACAAACGCTGGAATCCACCAGACGTTCCGTGCACTCAGGGCACCTTCTTGGCGTACCGGAATCCACCAGTCATACACCGCTGATTCGAGGTTTTAACTTGTTGGTTGACCGGCCCTAGTCCACCAATCTCGCAAGCTGGCGACATCCCGCCCAAACCACACAGAGGTACACCCTCATAGCATCCAACAACCAGAGTAGGTCGACCCACAACATGTGGTGTAGCACGCCGGGTTTATCTAAGCTCCCCAGGCAATGTCTACCCATCGACCCCCCTCCTAATCCGATCGACCCACACTATGTGGTGCAGCAACCCGGGTTTAACTCGGCTCCCCTAGCATTGCCACCCATCGATCCCTTCCTAACTAGATCAACCCACCCTAGTGGTGTAACAGTCGGGTTTATCACGAGCTCCCCAGGCATGTTACCAATTGATCATATCACAACCAGGAGCTTTGCCAAAGCCTCCTCACAGTCAACATCACATCCATACATTCATCACAAGAGAAAACCATTTGCATCTCATCAAATCCACAGAGTCATCTCCGGTTTACCCATGAACATCACCAATCCAGACTACCGGTCCAGATGGGCTTCACACAGCATACCTATGCCATAATCCATATTTCCGGCTCTAAATGTAGACTCAACAAAGGAATCTCTTCACGAATATCCACCTCTTGGTGGAGGATTCCAAGCACATGCATAAAGAAAGGACTTCGATGTCCAAGAAGGAGATCGTTACCCTTGAAGATCGCTTCGGGGCCATGAAGTAGCCGGATGGAAATCACCGCCTCGGCTCTGCCTTCACAAATCCGCTCTCGGATCTTCGCTCCGCACTCCGCAGCTCCTACAGCAGCTGGAAGACTCCTCCCTCCCTCTTGCCTTGGCCTTTCTTTCTCTCTCTTTCTCTTGGAATGAAGATGAAGAAGAAGAAGAAGAGAAAAGAGGGTTTAAATCCCCTTTTTCTCGGCCTTCACAACACCTGGACAAAGCCCAGCCACTGGATCCAGGAAGAGGGAAACAAACGGCTCAGATCTGGCCAGAAAAGCTAAAACACGGCCTGACACGCCCTGTGACACGCCCGTGTCACAGGCCGTGTCTCTCTAAGCGGCAGACAACCGACACAATCCAACCAGTACATGGCCATGGGACACGCCCATGTCACGTGCCGTGTACCCGACACGCCCTCAGACACGCCCGTGTCTGAGGTCGTGTGCCTCAACGAAAATAATCCCAAAACAACCCGAGACTTCACACGGCCTGGCACACGGCCTGGCACATGCCCGTGTTCAGGGCCGTGTGCACCAGGACACACCCGTGTCCCGCAAACACGCCCTAGCTCGAACCATCGAGTTGAGCTCGACGACTACTGACACGCCCTGTGACACGCCCGCGTCACAGGCCGTGTCCTCTCGACACTCGACACTCGACGATCGTCGAGATAAATTCGTCGACATCACGGTCGATCGTCGACACGGCCCCGACACGCCCTATGACACGCCCGTGTCGCAGGCCGTGTCCGCTGTGTCGACTCCGAATTTCGTCGACTGCCCGACTCAACACTACCCAGGCCTGACACGCCCTGGGACACGCCCGTGTCCCAGGCCGTGTCACCCAAGCCTGAACCCGATTTTGCTCAAAATGGTCCACTTGACTTCGGGGCGTTACAATCCTCCCCCCTTCAAATAATTTCGGCCTCGAAATTTGACTCCAATCAGCCACAACATCATCAAAGCGTACACCCCAAGCCGCCGCACAAACTAACAAACATACATTACAAACAAACATCCCTATCTTCCCCTTGTGCACATTCAACCACAGAAGACCTCAAAACAAAACAACATGATTTCGTATCGCCTTACCATCACACGTGCACCACATTTTAATCAAGATTGTCACCATCACGATTTTATTCATCATCTATCAATCTAGTTTACATACAACGATATATATAAACATCATGTACATACACCACTATGGATGATCCATCAAGTTTCGATTCAGTCAAAAATAATTCGCATCACACGTCACTTCCGCTCAGCCTCCCGCTTTTGAAATTCATGATTAAGAGACAACTTAAACGCCCGAGGCTGAATTTCACCAACTGAGCTTTGCGGCTCTTGTACTTCCATCGCATGAAATCGAGATTGCGTCCGGGGTGCAGATGATTCGGCCACTGCTTTTCCCTTTTCTTCATAGGACGCACCCATCTTTTACTCACTCCTTGGAGGGGCATTCCGACAAAATCTTGCTATATGTCCTTGCTGCCCACATTTATAGCAAATACGTGTATCCACACGTCCTGACCCATAAGTCGCCCCTGAAGAAACAGTCGACGGAGCTGATTCTGCCGGCCTAAATCTTTTCTTCTCTTGTCGTCGAAACTCCGATTGATCTAATGGTGACAGTTTAAACTCGGACTTCTCCGTTGCCTGTCTCTTATTCGCTTGTACTCGCTTCATATCCTTCTCCAAGGCACGGGTTGTATCGACCAACGCCTGGAAGCCTTGGTTCACTGAACTCGAAAGTGCCAACCTCAATTCATCCCGCAATCCTTCATAAAACCGATTTGTCTTTTACGCTTCCTCCGCAAAGGTAGATCCCGCATATCTCCCCAATCTTGTAAACTCATGCAGGTAAGTATCAATATCTCGCTCACCCTGCACCAAGCGGAGAAACTCATTTTCCATCGCAATCCTCTGCGACACTGGCACATACTTGGCTAAAAATATTTGGGAGAATTCCTCCATTGAAACCTCCGTTAAACCTCGACCTGCCAAGTGGTGTACTTCAATCTCATCCCACCACAATCTCTCATCGCCTTCCAACAGAAAAGTGGCCAACATCACTTTCTGTTCCTCTACCGTCCTGATTGCGGTTAGGATCCTCTTTACTCTTGCCAACCAATCTTCCGCCTGCGTTGGGGAAAGCGCTCCACCAAACGTCGGGGGATGAAAGTTCATAAAACGTGTCAATGACTCGTCACTGGCTTGCGCCTCCACCACCACTTGCTCTTGCCTTGCACCAGGCCTTGCCTATCCAATAGGTTGTGCTTGTAACAATGCAAGCACTGTCTCCGTCATCACCCGTATGGCTTCTGCCGAGGGAGGCATAGGCGCTTCCACGGGTGCTGCACTCTCATCCGACCGCTGGGGCTCAGACGGCCCAGCTCCATCCCTCGCCACCTATCAATGTACAAAACACCATTAATCCTTCAAATCATAACGGTCCTGCTACATTGCCTACACACGCACGCACATCATGTGCATGACATACATTCCTCATGGACATTCATGAGTTCATTTATGTTCTCTCCTCCCAAACAATCTTAACCTGGCTCTGATATCACTTTGTAACACCCCCACCCGTCACATGACATATAACAGTGGGTCCGGCCGGGGCCCCACGCCATATAGCACAGACAAGCGAAGGAATTACGTGTGGAAATCAAAATCTATGCGTATCCTTAACTCATTCCATTCTAGCGCAGCATTTTTACTTGTTAGCATGAACTCAAACCAGAATGTCCACCAATATATAAATGCCACATTTATATAACAACACCAGGAATGTATACAACTCACACACCCTGGCCTTATGGCCTTACATGTTCCTCTTTACACAGCAACAATTTCGTACATCGGCACGCAGGCCGGCCACACATGAAATCCAAACACAGCTCTTCACATGGCCGTCAAGGGCCTATAGCAGCAAGCTAGCCATTCCACTTAGTCCTTTCAAGCCGCCACACCTGTAATTCCACATCCAAGCCAACACAGAAAACAAAGTAACGGTCAGCATTTTGGCTGACCCATTATAACGACCCTACCCCCTACCCGGGGTAGTGGATCCTTCCCTGTATACAGTGCTGTCATCTAGCATCAAGTATCATCAAACATCATATGTATATCATGCTTTATTCCGCTAGCAAACACATGACATCACAAATGCTGGAATCCACCAGACGTTCCGTGCACTCAGGGCACCTTCTTGGCGTACCGGAATCCACCAGTCATACACCGCTGATTCGAGGTTTTAACTTGTTGGTTGACCGGCCCTAGTCCACCAATCTCACAAGCTGGCGACATCCCGCCCAAACCACACAGAGGTACACCCTCACAGCATCCAACAACCAGAGTAGGTCGACCCACAACATGTGGTGTAGCACGCCGGGTTTATCTAAGCTCCCCAGGCAATGTCTACCCATCGACCCCCCTCCTAATCCGATCGACCCACACTATGTGGTGCAGCAACCCGGGTTTAACTCGGCTCCCCTAGCATTGCCACCCATCGATCCCTTCCTAACTAGATCAACCCACCCTAGTGGTGTAACAGTCGGGTTTATCACGAGCTCCCCAGGCATGTTACCAATTGATCATATCACAACCAGGAGCTTTGCCAAAGCCTCCTCACAGTCAACATCACATCCATACATTCATCACAAGAGAAAACCATTTGCATCTCATCAAATCCACGGAGTCATCTCCGGTTTACCCATGAACATCACCAATCCAGACTACCGGTCCAGATGGGCTTCACACAGCATGCCTATGCCGTAATCCATATTTCCGGCTCTAAATGCAGACTCAACAAAGGAATCTCTTCACGAATATCCACCTCTTGGTGGAGGATTCCAAGCACATGCATAAATAAAGGACTTCGATGTCCAAGAAGGAGATCGTTACCCTTGAAGATCGCTTCGGGGCCATGAAGTAGCCGGATGGAAATCACCGCCTCGGCTCTGCCTTCACGAATCCGCTCTCGGATCTTCGCTCCGCACTCCGCAGCTCCTACAGCAGCTGGAAGACTCCTCCCTTCCCTCTTGCCTTGGCCTTTCTTTCTCTCTCTTTCTCTTGGAATGAAGATGAAGAAGAAGAAGAAGAGAAAAGAGGGTTTAAATCCCCTTTTTCTCGGCCTTCACAACACCTGGACAAAGCCCAGCCACTGGATCCAGGAAGAGGGAAACAAACGGCTCAGATCTGGCCAGAAAAGCTAAAACACGGCCTGACACGCCCTGTGACACGCCCGTGTCACAGGCCGTGTCTCTCTAAGCGGCAGACAACCGACTCAATCCAACCAGTACACGGCCATGGGACACGCCCGTGTCGCGTGCCGTGTACCCGACACGCCCTCAGACACGCCTGTGTCTGAGGCCGTGTGCCTCAACGAAAATAATCCCAAAACAACCCGAGACTTCACACGGCCTGGCACACGGCCTGGCACATGCCCGTGTTCAAGGCCGTGTGCACCAGGACGCACCCGTGTCCCGCAAACACGCCCTAGCTCGAACCGTCGAGTTGAGCTCGACGACTACTAACACGCCCTGTGACACGCCCGTGTCACAGGCCGTGTCCTCTCGACACTCGACACTCGACGATCGTCGAGATAAATTCGTCGACATCACGGTCGATCGTCGACACGGCCCCAACACGCCCTGTGACACGCCCGTGTCGCAGGCCGTGTCCGCTGTGTCGACTCCGAATTTCATCGACTGCCCGACTCGACACTACCCAGGCCTGACACGCCCTGGGACACGCCCGTGTCCCAGGCCGTGTCACCCAAGCCTGAACCCGATTTTGCTCAAAATGATCCACTTGACTTCGGGGTGTTACATGCTGCTTGTGTGCTGTGATAAAGTAACTAGAACTCTGTGATATTATCTAAATTCTGCCTAAAAAGTTAAAAAAATTTAAGTCACCTATTCACCCCCCCTCTAGGTGATTAGGTACAATATCTTTCACAGCTGGGCATGATCAATGTAGAAGCTCTGATTTAACTTCTGTCTGCACTCGATGAATTTTTCAAAGTTCGTCGAATAGAGCTCGATGAACTGCGAAAAGTTCTTGAGATATTCGTCGAACGGAGATCGACGAACTCTCTGTGAGTGAAGTTGTTTTCGTCGAACATAGATCGACGAATCTACTTCAGAAAACTTTCGTCGAACGGAGATCGACGAATCTACTTCAGAGAACTTTCGTCGAACGGAGCTCGACGAAATGTTTTCAAATCTTCAGACTGAGCTCGACGAATTATTTAACTACCAATTATTTCGTCGATCTCAGATCGAAGAATTATTTATTTTTCGTGGAACGGAGTTTGTCGATTCATATTCCGAAAAATCCTATATCTAGGTTTTTCTTCGACCTCCATCCAGCGCTTTCAGTTCCCTTGCACTTGATCGTGATTTTCTCTCTTGCAGGTGCATCATGGCGATTCCGGCTACTGCTTCATCTACAATGAAATTCGACATGAGATTTGACATTGATTTTGATTCCTTCCAGTTTTCCGATCAAATTTTCGTGGAAATATTGAAGTTATTTGAAGAGCAACAATTGAAACAGTTCATGACGGCCAGAATTAAGATTGCCATGACAGAGGTCAAAGAATGGGTTTTCACTTCTACCACAACAGACGATTCAATGACAGGAACGATTTCGGGTACCTTTGTTTCTCTCTCCCCAATTATACTAACCGACATTTTCGGTCTGCTAAATGGTGAGGAAGACATTGAACTGGATACTGAAGAATATAATAATATGTTGAACAAAATAGGTCACTGTGGCGATAACCCCAATAAACTACTCAAGAAGAACTTATCAGGAGAATACAAGTTCCTAGCTGATGTGGTCGGCAAAGTGCTGTTCCATAAACACACAGCACATGATTATATAACAAGGCAGCAGTTCTTAGTAATGGATGTGTTAGTAGAAAAGAAAAGAATAAACTAGGGCCAGTTACTGTTTGATCCAATTAAGAAGAAAAACAACAAGAAAGGAGTTTGTTTCGGCCGGTTACTGGGCATTTTTTTGCAGGAAAAGGAATCTGAACACTTGGTCTCAACAATAGTGTTCATTAATGCCTCCAAAAGGCTCACCTCTGCTCTCTTTGGCAGATTGGAAAGGAGGATCACCAAGCCCACCAAAGCTGCCTCCTCATCCAGGCCTTCTGAAAGCACTAGGGCTGTCCCAGCCGCTCCTCAAACCCCAGCAGAAGCCCCCTACAACTCCACAATTCCTTCTTCTCCTCAACACCAACAACAACAACCACTCCACATTTCTACACCTCCCTCCTCTCTTGTACGTTCTCCACCTCCATCCTCTCCTCAAATAAATCTCACTTCCATCCAAACATCTGAAATCCCATCTTCTCCCCCTCAGGTATCCATCCACAACTCTCCTTCCCAATCACCACAAGCCTCCCCACCTTAATCCCCTCTTACACCTCATTTAACCACCACAAATCCTGACACCTTTATCTCCTCCCACATATTCAATCTGGTGATTCCCCCATCATCCCCACATCAAGCATCCATCCCCACAACTAAACTTCCATCTTCTGCACCTAACCACACTGTTGGGTATTGTATCCACAATGTACCTGATTTGAAGAAGCCCCTGGACAAGCTAAGGTCAATAGACACTGTATTTGATAAAATCTTTTCAAGTTGTGCTTGCAGTTATTCCATGCTAAGTGCACACCAATGTCAGGGTGCAGTAGGTCAATATACACGGGTCTGCACGACGTAATCCCTTGTTGAGCAGATCAGTGTGTTGGCCTACGTGTACTCTCTCTATTGGAGTGCACTTACTTTCAAGTACAGGACCGTGTTTATACAAGAGCAGAAAAGGAGCAAGGATGGGTCAAGGAGCAGCTCTTGGGTGAAAAGACGAAAATTCATCTAAGTACAATTCGACGAGAATCACCAAGTGATTCTCGCCGATTCTTTCCGGCTACCTCAAAACGGTGCCAAGTAAGATTCGGCGAGAATCACTAGTGATTCTCGCCGAACCCATCGCTGAACAGATCATGAATACCAAGTAATATTCGTTGAGAATCAACAAGTGATTCGGCGAGAATCACTAGTGATTCTCGACGAATCGTCGAGAATCACTAACTGATTCTCGCCGATTCGTCGAGAATCACCTGCGATTCTCGCCGATTCTTACTTAGCGATTTCTCTGGAAGCTGCTGGACCGGATTCTGCCGCTGGACTATTTTGAACCAGATTTCGGGATTCTTCTTGTGGGTCCCACAACGGTCAAATTGAAAGTATCTACAGTATATATATATGGGTATTTTGAACAGTAGACTTACGAAGAAAAAAGCCGAGCACGATCTAACCCTAAAATCGCGAAACTGCTCCGCCGCCGCCGTCGCCGCTCGCGCTAGTTGGTCGCCGCTGTTGATCGCATTTCTTCTCGATCTCCGGCGACAGAAGCTTAGCCAAGCTTAGTGTCTCACGCGTCTATCCAGAGATCCCTTGTCTCTCGATTTGTTGATCGGGAAAAACTTCCCCGTCCGAATCGATCGAGATGACCGATCCTCGTGTGACCGTTGGTAGACCTAGCTAGCTTCGCTACGAAGTTTGGATCTCTAAAGAACAGCAGCCGCACATCGTCGTCGCCGCCGATCCCGTGAATCTAGCCGCCGCCCTTCTTGCCGCCGCCGGTTCCGGGGAGATCCTCTCCAAGAGAGACCAAGGTCGTGGACTCTTTGTAGACTTCAAGATCACGTCGTCAATGAAGAGGGACACCGTAGTCTCCTCACGTAGTTTGTATTTCTTGTACATTCTATTTTACTTTTGTTGTAAAGGAACGTTGGTTCCGTGTTGTAAGGGTTGGGTGCAACCCGGTTTGTGGGAGTGGTGACTCCCACGTGTGGAAGGGTTCCTTCCGATAGTGCAGGGATTGGATTTCAATCCCGTTGGAGAAGTGACCGAGTCGTCCCTTGTTGGGAGATAGGTCGAAGGGGGAAAGTGGATGTACCCAAGTCGGGGAACCACTATAAATTGCCTGTGTTTTCTGTGTGCTGTGCTGTTTATTTTTATTGTGCAGGTACTATTATAAATTCCGCAAAAGCGCTTCACGTCACCTATTCCCCCCCCATAGGTGAACATAGTTGACACTAAGTGGACTTTCAAGTGGTATCAGAGCCAGGTTCCTCATCAAAAAGGTTAACACCTTGAGTTGAATCCTACCGCTAGTGTCAAGAAGGAGGCAAACATCTACTATGGACGGGCTCAAGTTCTCCGGCAAGATCCCAGTGTGCACCAGACTCAACTTTCCTATCTGGAAGGAAAGGATCAGGTTCTACATGGAAGCAGTTGATCCTCGACTCTTCATGATCGTGGAGGAGGGACCTTATGTCCCCACTAAGGCCTCCACCATTGATCCCACCAAGAAAGTGCCGAAGACACTTTCTGAAATGGACAAGGACGAGATAGTGCTAGTGGGACTTGACAAAAAGGCACGGAACATTCTGGTCAGCGTAGTTGATGACTCAATGATGCAAAACTTCAGCAACTGCAGGATAGCACAGGAGATCTGGCAGTGCCTGATCATCCTAATGGAGGGCACAGATGAAGTGAGGGATGATCGGAGATCCCTCCTGAACCAGAAATATGAGGCCTTCAGACAAGGGCCTAAGGAAGAGATCGGAGTCACCTACGAGAACTTTCTCAAGATTGTCAACGCCCTCAAAGGCTACGGAATAGTGTTCACTAATGGTGAACTCAATGATAAATTCCTTAGGTCCCTTACTAAGGAATGAGACACAAAGATCTGCGCCATCAGAGAGTTTGGAAGACTAGCTGAAACTGATCCACAAATTCTGTTTGGGAAGCTGATGTCCTATGAGCTTCAGCTGAACACCAGAAAAGCTGAAGAAGAAGCAGAGAAGGCGGCAGCCAAAGAAAAGACTGTGGCTCTAAAAGCCAGTCACTCCAAAAAAGGCAAGGGTGCGGTTTCATACCGTGTTAGGAAAAAGGATGAGGAGGAGGACTCCGAGCCATGCTCCTCCAGCTCAGAGCTGTCGGAGGAGGATTTCTCCCTCATCACTCGAGAGTTCAAGAAGTTCCTCAAGATGAGGAATCAAAGAAAGAGAGACGGCTCCTCCTCCAGGCATCAGAAGAAAAATTATTCTTCTGACAGGTATGCATCTAGACCAAACAAACATCGCTCTTCTGACATTATTTGCTTTGGATGCAATAAGCCAGGACACGTCGTTGCCGACTGCTATCAAGGCAAGAGAGAAAAAGGGAAAGGAGAGGAGCACAAATCCTCTAGAGATAATAAGAAAGAGTGGAGCTACATCGCCAAAAGGCCAAAGACACAGAGTGAGTCTGATTCTTCAGACTCCAGTGATGATGAGGAAGCCTACTATGGGCTGGTGGGTCGCTCCGACTCAGAAGGAGAATGTCCCCCATTTACTGGGAAGGTAAAAGCTCACACCCCTCTCTCCGACTCTGACTCTGATCCTGAGTCTCAGGATGATGAACCTGAGGATAGCCTTTCGGCCCGTGAAGCTGAGCTCCTCGAGAAGTATGAGCTTCTGCTCAACACTTTCGAGGAGTGCCGAAAGAGATTGAAGGCTGAGAAAAAGGAAGTAAAATTCCTTAAGGGTGAGTGTGTTTCCCTAAGGGAAAGGTCACCAGTTTGATCTCTCTCCGACAGGAGCACCTTGACCTGACCTCAAAGCATTCAGAGTCTCTGAAGCTCCTTGATCTGAAGCAGGAGGAAGTCGACAAGTTGGAAGAACAACTTGCGGCAGAAAGGAAGATCGTCAAGAGCTTCTCTATGCCAAAAACTGTTCTTCCAGTAGTTGATACCTTCTCTGCTCAGGCCAAAGGAGCTGGCTTGGGGCATGTAGGGGTATCTGGTTCCTCTTCTAGGAGAAACATGAACCAGAGGAAGAATAAGGCCGCCAAGAAGGCCTCTGCTGATGAAAAGGGAAAGGCTCCGCTTAGTCCTATTACGTTCAGAAAGCCTGGTTTTCCTTGCAACCAACATGACTTTGAATCAACATTTGGCCATCATTTCCAGCCCTCGGTTGCAAAGCCAAAGAGCCGATATGACGGTTGGACCTTTCCCCGGAACTTCGGTGAGAGTGCCTTCAAGGCACCTTATGAGGAAATCCACTTGGGAAATTATGGTCAATTCTCTAGCGGCCATAATGGAAAGCAGGCACCAAAAGCCAAGCCTGTTATACAGAAGGTGACGAAGTCATGTGACTGCTATCACCATGAGGCCTCCACCTCCAGATCCAAGGCCCCAGCTGTACCCACCGTTCCCAGGGTAAGGCAGGAGCCTAGGAAGAGGTACAACAGATTCGACTGTTGGTGCTGTGGCAAAGTCGGTCACTTTGCCGTGGATTGTTGGTTTAATCCAAGGTATTACGAGACTCCCCATGTTAGCAATGCGAGGCCGACCACTCATAGGGTTAACCAACCGAGGGGGAGTGTGCTAACCAGGAATCTAGGACCCAAGTTCGATTGGGTTCCTAAGGCAAATTAATTTTGTTTTGCAGGAATGTCCAAAGGCCACCAAAATGTCGATCTGGTATTTGGACAGTGGATGCTCCCGGCATATGACTGGGATAAGAAGCCTGCTGCGTGATTACACTCCAGTCGAGAATGGACCCAAAGTCATCTTTGGAGGGTCAGATCGAGGAGTCACCAGAGGTTACGGTATGATTTCCAACGGTATAATCTCTATCACCGACGTGGCTTATGTTGAAGGGTTAAACCATAACCTGATCAGTGTAAGTCAGTTATGTGACAAAGGTTATGACGTTAAGTTCTGCAAGGATAAATGTCTGATAATTTCACGTACCTCTTCTGAGACGGTATTATTAGGCATTAGGAGCAGAAATATCTTCTACTTAGATTTTCTCAGTATAGATTCATCTACCCCCGTATGCCTTGTGGCAACAGGCAGTGCATCTCTTTGTGATCAATGGCACAAGAGATTGGCACATATTAATTTCAAGACAATTAGTATGCTGTTTTCTAAGAACTTAGTAAGGGATGCTCCCAGTATCAAGTGCATCAAAGATAGCCCCTGTCCTGCATGCCAGATGGGCAAACAGACTAGGGCTACCTTTAAGAGCATCGCAGACAAAGACTCTTCCCAATGTCTTTACCTTTTACATATGGACTTGTTTGGTCCAATGCAAGTTCATAGCTTGGGAGGCAAGTCCTATACGCTAGTGATAGTTGACGATCATTCTCGGTTTACATGGGTGTTCTTTTTGAAACGAAAGTCAGATACGTTTGACATCTTCACTAGTTTTGTCAAGCAGGTTCAGAACGAATTTAACTGCTCAGTGGTGAAAATCAGAAGTGACCATGGAACAGAATTCGAATCTGGTGCTATGACAGAATTTTGTGAAGAACAAGGTATCTTTCATGAGTTTTCCTCCCCGCGCACTCCTCAGCAAAATGGAGTTGCGGAGAGGAGAAATAGAACTCTCATTGAAGCCTGCACGACAATGTTGAAAGACGCTTCTCTCCCGGAATACTTCTGGGCAGAGGCTGTCAATACAGCTTGTCATGTACAAAACCGAGCATTGATCAACAAGCATCATCGTAAGACGCCTTACGAGCTACTGAAAGGCAGGAAACCAACCATGTCCTACTTGCGGATTTTTGGTTGCAGATGCTATGTACTGAATAATGGGAAGTACCCGCGTACTAAATTTGGTGAAAAATGCTTCGAAGACATATTCATGGGCTATAGTTCCCACAGTCGGGCTTATAGGGTCTTCAATAAGAAAACCCTAGTGGTAGAAGAATCAATAAATGTTGTATTTGATGAAGGAAGTTTGCTTAACAACAATTCTTCCAGTGGTATTCTTGAAGATGCAGGTGCACGACTTGAACAGCTGAGTCTGGATGAGACCGCTAAAGATGACACTCCTAAGTACGTCAAAGTTTCCACCTCCACGTCATCTGAAAATGTTGAAGATCAAAATGGAACAAATATCTTAGAAGAAGGAGAAGCCCAAGAAGTAGTCGAAGCTCCAGACGCCAGACTTCTTGAGCTCCGGCACGTGAGGGATTATCCTAGAGATCAGATCATCGGAGATCCTCGTGTCGGTGTCAGAACTCGAAGATGTACTATTAACGAAGTATTACATCTTAGCTTCCTGTCACAGGTTGAGCCAAAGAAGTTCGACGAGGCGAACAAGGATGCGGCATGGATTCTGGCCATGCAAGATGAACTACATCAATTCGAACGTTGCAACGTTTGGACGCTAGTTCCCAGACCATACAAGCAGAATGTGATTGTCACCAAGTGGATCTTCAGAAACAAGCTGGATGAACATGGTGTCATCATAAAGAACAAGGCAAGGATGGTGGCTCAAGGTTACAGATAGGAGGAGGGGATTGACTTCGACCAGACCTTCGCACCAGTAGCAAGGCTCGAGGCAATCAGATTGTTCCTGGCGTATGCTTCACACAAAGGATTCACAGTCTATCAAATGGATGTGAAATCAGCATTCTTGAACGGAGACCTGAAAGAGGAAGTATACGTCGCTCAACCCCCAGGTTTTGTCGATCCTACTTATCCCAATCATGTTTATTTTCTTAATAAAGCCTTATATGGGTTGAAACAAGCTCCACGAGCTTGGTATGAGACTTTATCTAGTTTTCTTCTTGAGAATAAGTTCTCTAGAGGTAAAATAGATAAAACATTGTTTCTCAGGGAAGTCAAAGGCAAGATTTTGCTGGTGCAAATCTATGTCGATGACATAATATTCGGCTCAACGGACAACAATCTTTGCAAAAAGTTTTCTAAACTTATGCAAGGAAAGTTTGAAATGAGCAGTATGGGAGAGCTCAAGTATTTCTTAGGCCTTCAAGTGAAACAGTCTGAGGATGGAATCTTCATCTCTCAGACGAAGTTCACAAATGAACTCCTTAAGAAATTCGGTATGGAGAGTGCAAACTCTATGAGGACTCCAATGGGATCCACTATGTCTCTGGATAAGGATGAGAAAGGTAAAACTTTCGATGAAACCAAATACAGAAGCATCATTGGATCCCTGCTCTACCTTACTGCCAGTAGACCGGATATCATGTTCTCCACATGTGTCTGTGCCAGATATCAGGTGAACACTAAGGAATCTCACTATGTCGCTGTGAAGTGAATTCTAAGATACCTTAAAGGTACTCCCAATCTTGGCTTGTGGTACCCGAGAAACAATGATGTCGAGCTAATAGGTTTTTCAGATGCTGATTTTGGAGGGAGTAGGGATGACAGGAAAAGCACCTCCGGGACGTGTCAATTCCTCGGCAGGAGGCTTATCTCATGGAACAGCAAGAAACAGAATTGTGTAGCTACCTCCACAGTAGAGTCTGAGTACATCTCGACAGGCAGCTGTTGCGCACAACTCCTATGGATCAGAAACCAGTTAGCCGACTACGACCTTCAGTTCAAGGAAGTTCCAATGTACTTCGACTCCTCCAGTGCAATTGCCATTGCCAACAATCCGGTATCGCACAGCAGAACGAAGCATATTGAAGTGCGCTACCACTTCATTCGGGAGCACGTGGAGAACAAGGACATCTCTCTATGTTATGTCCCCACGGATAAGCAGATTGCTGATATATTCACAAAGCCCTTAGACGAGGCCAAGTTCAATCTTTTCAAGACTGAATTGGGGATGCTCAATTATGAAGAATGAAGACTACAGAAGCTCCAGGCTCGTGCACGATCTGAGGGGGAGCAAGGAACTCAAGTGTGAGCACAAACGCAAGAACTGAGGGGGAGCAAGGGGTCAAATACTACCGACCCCGATTTGCAGAAGCCGAAAAGGGGGAGATTACCCTCTCGGCTAAGGCTAAGGTGGCTCCAAGCTTGCTCCCAAGAAATTGGTATTGGTAATGGATAACTCACTCAACTCAATTTTAAGTTTCTGGTTTTCATTCCCATTTGCTCTATTCACCTTAGCTTGTAGGGTTTAGGCTTCTTCAAATAGGGGGAGATTGTTGGGTATTGTATCCACAATGTACCTGATTTGAAGAAGCCCCTGGACAAGCTAAGGTCAATAGCCAATGTATTTGATAAAATCTTTTCAAGTTGTGCTTGTAGTTATTCCACGCTAAGTGCACACCAATGTCAGGGTGCAGTAGGTCAATATACACGGGTCTGCACGACGTAATCCCTCGTTGAGCAGATCAGTGTGTTGGCCTATGTGTACTCTCTCTATTGGAGTGCACTTACTTTCAAGTACAGGACCGTGTTTATACAAGAGCAGACAAGGAGCAAGGATGGGTCAAGGAGCAGCTCTTGGGTGGAAAGACGAAAATTCGTCTAAGTACAATTCGACGAGAATCACCAAGTGATTCTCGCCGAATCGTCGAGAATCACTAGTGATTCTCGCCGAATCGTCGAGAATCATTAGTGATTCTCGCCGATTCTTTCCGGCTACCTCAAAACGGTGCCAAGTAAGATTCGGCGAGAATCACTAGTGATTCTCGCCGAACCCATCGCTGAGCAGATCATGAATACCAAGTAATATTCGTTGAGAATCAACAAGTGATTCGGCGAGAATCACTAGTGATTCTCGACGAATCGTCGAGAATCACTAACTGATTCTCGCCGATTCGTCGAGAATCACCTGCGATTCTCGCCGATTCTTACTTAGCGATTTCTCTAGAAGCTGCTGGACCGGATTCTGCCGCTGGACTATTTTGAACCGGATTTCGGGATTCTTCTTGTGGGTCCCACAACGGTCAAATTGAAAGTATCTACAGTATATATATACAGGTATTTTGAACAGTAGACTTACGAAGAAAAGAAGCCGAGCACGATCTAACCCTAAAATCACGAAACTGCTCCTCCTCCGCCGTCGCCGCTCGCGCTAGTTGGTCGCCGCTGTTGATCGCGTTTCTTCCCGATCTCCGGCGACAGAAGCTTAGCCAAGCTTAGTGTCTCACGCATCTATCCAGAGATCCCTTGTCTCTTGATTTGTTGATCGGGAAAAACTTCCCCGTCCGAATCGATCGAGAGGACCGATCCTCGTGTGACCGTTGGTAGACCTAGCTAGCTTCGCTATGAAGTTTGGATCTCTAAAGAACAGCAGCCGCACATCGTCGTCGCCGCCGATCCCGTGAATCTAGCCGCCGCCCTTCTTGCCGCCGCCGGTTCCGGGGAGATCCTCTCCAAGAGAGACCAAGGTCGTGGACTCTTTGTAGACTTCAAGATCACGTCGTCAACGAAGAGCGACACCGTAGTCTCCTCACGTAGTTTGTATTTCTTATACATTCTATTTTACTTTTGTTGTAAAGGAACGTTGGTTCCGTGTTGTAAGGGTTGGGTGCAACCCGGTTTGTTGGAGTGGTGACTCCCACGTGTGGAAGGATTCCTTCCGATAGTGCAGGGATTGGATTTCAGTCCCGTTGGAGAAGTGACTGAGTCGTCCCTTGTTGGGAGATAGGTCGAAGGGGGAAAGTGGATGTACCCAAGTCGGGGAACCACTATAAATTGCCTGTGTTTTCTGTGTGCTGTGCTGTTTATTTTTATTATGCAGGTACTATTATAAATTCCGCAAAAGCGCTTCACGTCACCTATTCCCCCCCCCCCCCCATAGGTGAACATAGTTGACACTAGGTGGACTTTCACACACCCACCAAGATATGTCCAGTGCATTTTATGTTTGCTCAAATTATGGTCACCACAATCCCTACTCTTCCACTGCTCCAGAATCTCTTTATTTAAATTTCTCTGATATTGCAAAGGACTTGCTTTCTTTCATATCTCTTACTCTTCAAAATCTTCTCAATACTGCTCTAGCACCTCTCACTGCTTCCATCAAAAATCTCTCTACCACAGTTACTGCTTTATCCCATGTCCCTTCTTCTTCTAGGGGACTAGTTTCAGGACCTTTTGCAGCCAGTCAGGGGGAGATGCTTCATGATGAAGAATCTCTAGTGAATACAACAACAAATATAGCAGCAGCCACAACAGAAAAAGCAGCAGCAGCAGCAGAAGCAGCAACAACAACAGCAGAACTTGATTCCTTCATGACTGATTCTTCAGAAGATACAGATCCTTCTGTGATAATAGATTTGATAGACTCAGATACTGAAATAAATGAGCCTGTGTTGGCTGTGATAGATACTGCTGGTGATTATATTATCAATCCTATAGTTGATCTGATGAATCTGTTGAAAGTTTTTGATACAATTTATTTGAGTGGACTTCCAGAGTATAATACAAAGCCATCTTTGGCTATAGTCCCTTATACATCTCCCATAAGCCCCAAGGTTGCTAAGAAACTAAAGGATAGTTTTGCTATAACAAAGGTTCCAGCCATTCCATCTCCACCAAATGATGCTCCCCTCATTACTTCATCTCCACCCAGAGCTGATCCCCTCACTGTTGCATCCCCTCCTGCTATAACATTTGTCATGGATGATTCCCTAATGCCGGATCTAGATGAACTGATCATGGCTGACATAGAAGAAGAGAGTAGATCAGTTGCTGAAAGCACTGGTATATGCAGTTCTCCTATTCTACCTCCAGTTCTTTCTCCAGCTCCTACTCAAGCTGAAAAGCCCATTGATAAATCTGTACTAAAAGCTATTGATGCTTTGTATGATGCTCCTCAAGACTTTGATGATGATAATGATGATGAAGAGGACTCTGATGATGAGCCTAAGAAAAAGAAAGTCTCTAAGAAAAGAAAGGCTCCTCCACCTCCTGCCCTAAAACCAAATCCAGCAAATGACACTCCATATTATATATTGCAGAAGATCACACCATATAAGGGCATGCCAGCATGGATGTGGCTATCCAAGAACCAACAAAAGGAAAGAAAGAAAAGAAGGAAGTACTCCCCTCCTCCTCAGAGATATAGAAAGGATCCTCCTCCTCCTCCTCCTCCTCCTCCACCTGCTTCTGGTGCTTTAAGTTCTTCAACTCAGAGGACTACCCAGTGTTAAACTTATCAGAGGCATCAGGGTAGGTCCTCCTCTTCAGGAAGCAGCCAGAAGAGGCACTAATCATCAGGCAAACAGCAACCACAGCAACATCAACAACAATAAATTACTGAACATAAAGCTGAAAGCCCAAAGAGACCTGCCTCCCCTCCTATGCCCTTTGAAGATCCAGAGATAGCTACAACTGCAAGGATGGCCAGGTTCCAAGAGTTGGTTGGCCTATTCATGATCAACAAGGCAAAAGCTGAAGGAAAGGATCCTTCTCAATATTCAAACATGTCCAAATATAGGAAGGAAGAACTTAACAGGTTTGTTAAGGCTAACAAATTTTTTAATGTTGATGACTATATGAAACCTCATCCTGAAGCTGTAGTGCCAAGGGCTACCTCCCTTAATATCATTGGTACTGCTGACATGACAATGACAAAGACCCAAGCAGCTAATCCAAACCGAAGATCAAGTTTACTCAGCCAGGTGAAAAAGATAAAGAGGAGAAACACAAGGAGCCCAAGAAGAAGAAATAAACTTTAAACTGTTTAAGTCTCTTTAATTATTTTTAAAACTGCTTATTTATGTCTTGATACAAAGCTCTTTGTGTATATATATATATATATATATATATCTGCTGAATATGTTAAAATTCCTGCCAGATATATTTTTCTTGCTTTGTTATTAATGTAAGTCTGTAATTAGTGACCTTACCCAAATATGGGGAGATTGTTGGATCCCTAGTTGGATTTGGGCTAGGTTCACTAAACTAGGATGTTTGACCCAACATGTATAGCTAGGGTCATGCATGAGTCCTAAAGTCTAGACCATGTCATTAGAGTCAACACTGCATGGACCAGCCATCAACATACTGCAAAAGACTCAATATTTAGAGAAATGTCAAAGACTCAGAAAATGAGTTCGACGTTCGTCGAATTCAGGTCGACGATAGTCGTGCTCAGCTCGACAAACTCAAAGAAAATTCTCTGAGCTGAGCTCGATGATCTTGGTTCTCAGGTCGACGATCTCTGGACACTATACTTCAACATTCCAAGTCCAGAATTCTTCTCACTGAACTCTAGTCGATGAAGTTAGAATATCAGCTCGACGAACTTGGATCTTAGGTCGACGATTTCTGGATCATCTACTTTAATATTATAAGACCAGAAACACTCAAATATTTTAAGTCCAGAATAATTCTTCAGTCGACAAATTCGTATTCTCAGCTCGACGAACTTAGACCTCAATAACAAGTAGCAGTTAACAATTCTCAGCTCGACGAACTTAATTCTCAGGTCGACGATTTCTGGATGGTCTACATCAACATTCTAAAGTCCAGAAACATCTAAAATATTCTAAGTCTAGAATCATACTCTAGTCGACGAATTCATGTTCTCTGCTCGACAAACTTGGACCACAACATTGACAAGTTTTATCAAGTAGCAGTTAGCTGACCACTAGTCGACGAAGTATGAATCTCAACTCGATGATCTTGATGCACAGAGTTGGCAAGGTTCCAGAGAAAGCAATTATCTGTTCTCAGGTCGACGATCTTGGATCTCAGTTCGACGAACAACTATTATCAGGTCGATGAAAGTGATATCTCTGCTCGACGAACTCTGGACCCAGGTCGATGAATTCTGTTCTCTACTCGATGATTTCTGTATAGTTATAGACTTGGAAATTTCCCTCCCTCTGTCCTTATTCTATTGCAATAATTCCTGAGTAATCAATGCTTAAATATTCTCTGAATATTGCCGTTAGAAGCAAGTATTGATTACGGTCTTCATCAGGATTATTACTTGCCGCGTTTTAATGGGACAGTTGGGGAAATCAATCAATGAAAATATTCTACAGGCCGTCAGCATTGAATGAAGGAAGAAATTCAAAATTCAGAAGGAAGATTTCATGAAAAATATAAAAAGGATTTTTTCCTCTTTCTTCAACAACAACAAGACAGTGCACAAGGTTCTTCTTCTTCCTTCTCGTCCGAACACAGAGAACAAGATATACAGGGCAATAACACAGTAAAGATACAAGAAGCCCTAGCCCTTGACCAGAGAAATTACAGCAAGCTGAAGAATAAGAAGAACATACATTCAAATCAAGAGTCTTCTTCCTTCTTCATCTCAGGATTCTTCAAAGGACAACAAACACTCTATCTGTCAAGAAGCTCCTGGATACCTGCTGGTCAAGGCTGAAATATTGAAGACCTACACACCCTGCAGCAAGGCTCAAATCTTCCTGAGTTCAATATCTCAGGGATAGCTTTTGCTAACATCATATATCCACTAAAGTCTTCTCAGTTGTATTTTGAGAAAGAGAAGACATAATCACTCTCTCATCCCCCACTATAAAAAAGGGTTCTTTAACTCCCTTCAATAGTTATTCTTAGTTGCAAGTCTCCTGATCAAAAGACTTGGGTTGGTTTTTGAGCACCTGAACAAAAGCTCATTGGTGGCAGCCACCTGATCAAAAACCTGAGTGGATTCCTACCAGTGTGGTAGAAGAGTGGATGTACCCAGGTTTTGGAACCACTATAAAATTCTTGTGTTGTCTGGTTGCACTTTTTCTTTTGTTCTTGCTATGGCTGTGCTAGCTAGGTTGCTGTGTTTGTGATATTTGGTTTTGCTGTGCATGTGATAGTGATAGATTAATTTATCTTAGGTCTGTTTTTACTTACAAAAAAAAGCTTTTTAAGTTTTCATGATACTCTATTCACCCCCCTCCAGAGTATTTCAGATCTAACCCTTACTTTCACTATGTAATTCCCACACTATGAAATGTCATAGGGAAGAACTAGGTATAGAAAGCTTCAAATGTTTAAATAAATAGCCGTCCCAGATATAATATGCGGAAATAGTAGAGAGAGAGTTATTTTGCGTGGAGTAATAAATGTCCTTGAAATCCGAGCAGTGAACGTACTCATCCTTATTTCTATCAAAACCAATCACTTTTACCTATAGTGTAGACAACAATAAGGAGACACGACTAAGAGCATCCGCCACACGATTAAGAGTTCCCTTAAGATGTTTGATTATAAAGGTGTACTCCTGAAGATAGGAGACCCATTTAGCATGCCTTGGGCTAACTTTATTTTGGGAATTGATAAACCTCAACGCCTCGTGTTCGGATAAGATAATAAATTCCTTAGAGAGTAAATAATGTCGCCAATACTGTAGGCACCGAATAACCACATAAAACTCTCTATCATAATTAGAATAATTTAATTTCGGCCCCTAGAGTTTCTCACTAAAGTATCCAACAGGATGTCCCTCCTGACTCAATACACCACCAATACCGACTCCAAACGCGTCACAGGACAATTCAAAAACTTTATTAAAATCTGGTAATCGTAAAAGAGGAGCTTCCAACATTCGGGATTTAATTGTTTCAAACACTTTGATGGCTAATTTGTTACACATAAAATCTCCCTTCTTCATGCACTCCATGATCGGTGCCATGATACTACTAAAGTCCCATAGAAATCGGCGGTAAAAATTAGATAGACCATGAAAACTCCGAACATCCCGTATATTGGTTGGTTCCGGCGAATCCTTGATGGCTTGGACCTTCTTAGGGTCAACATTGATGCCCTCTGAACTTACAATATAACCAAGGAACTTCACAGATGGAACATTAAATGTATATTTTTAAGATTAACAAATAATTTCTCCGTTTGCAATGTGGTAAGTACTGTCCTCAAGTGAGACTCATGATCGTTCGGTGAGGCGCTAAAAACTAGGATATTATCAAAATATATGACTACAAATTTTCCTAAGTAAGGTTTGAACACTAATGTCATCAATCTTGAAAATGTACTTGGGCCATTAGTGAGCCCTTCCCCGAGCACGAACCATTCATAAAGTCCGTCCTTTGATTTAAATATCGTCTTCCAATCATCTCCCTCCCTAATCCTGATTTGATGGTAACCACTCTTAAGATCTAATTTAGAAAAAATTGTGGCCCCGACTAACATGTCCAATAAGTCGTCCAATCGATGGATGAGAAACCTGTATTTGACAGTTATTTTATTTATGGCTCTATAATCCACACACATCCGCCAAGAACCATCTTTCTTAGGAACCAATAATGCATGCACAACACAAGGACTCTTACTCTATCGGTTGAACCCCTTACATAGCAAATCCAAAATTAATTTTTGCAATTCTAGGTGTGCGGAGGGGTTTAGTCAATAATGGGGAAGGTTGGGCAACGAGGAACCAGGAGCGAAATCAATCTTGTGTTGAATTTCATGCATGGGGGGTAACTCGAGCGGTAAATCATTGAGGTAGACATCCTTAAATTCCTCTAAAAGGGTCTTCAATGCTAGTGGTAAGTTATCTAAATAGGAGCTATATTCCTTGACTTGCAAACATAATAGCGCATACATGACACCGTCTTTAAAGGACTAGCGCTTAAACTCCTTCTTACCTTTAAAGCTTAGCGTTTTCTTCTCTACAGGCACAATCATGTCTTTAGAAGAGACCGAAGCGTCTTTAGGCGGAGTGGGTTTAAAGATAATGGTCTTGCAATTTAATTTGAACTCATATGTGTTGGCTCGCCCTAGATGAGTAATATCATGGTCATAAAGCCATGAGCATCCTAGTAAGACATGACAAGCATCCATGGGGATGACGTCACACCAAACCTTTTCAGAGTAAGCCTTGATGATAAGTGGTACCAAACAATGCTTCGAAACCGAAAGGGATGTCTTATTTGCCCATGCCACCTTATTGATGTAGGCCACTACCGCGGACGCTAGACGGGTTAAGGGAAAGACACGAACGCCACGCTCAACCACAATCTCTCACGCACTAGACTCAATCGCAGCGCACTCGCAAGCGTGTTATCACAGTTCACAAACGTACGGTAGCCACTCCGCGGGAAGGTCGAGCGAACGGCGATAGGCCGACGTTCTCCCAAGCTAAAAGGACCAATATTGGGTCCGACCGAGCGAAGGTTGTACCAAAAGAGATCTACCCAAAGTGCGATCGAAAAATGGTAGATCTCTCCCAATAAAAACTACGGGGTTCGCCAAACCCTTTTCGGAAATAACGCGGTTAAGGTCGATGCAAAATCCAAAGGAAAACCCACGAAGAATCAAACGATTCAAATCCAACGCAAAAATTATTCCGTCCACTAGAACATCTAAAGGGAAGCACACGTGAGTGGAGAGGATCGTTACCCAAGTCGGAATAGATGATTCCGACTACCTTTGAAGGGCCGCTCTTCCGCGGATCCACCGGAGTCGCGCCGATCCGGATGGAGAGATAGATCGTCCGCTTTGGCCGCGTCACGCCAAAGTTCAGATTTTTCGCCGTATAAGGAAGCCTTTCCGGTCAAGCTTCTCGTGGAGGGGGCGGCCGGTTCTCTTCAAATGGGCTGCTCGGTGGAGAAGGAAGGGGGCTGGCCGGCTATGGAAGGAGGAGGCCGGGTTGAGGTGGGTGTGTGGAGGTGGTGGTGGCTTGGATGAAGGAGAGGGGAAGCACAAGAGTGCTGGCCGAATTTTTTTAGAGAGAGAGAGGGGAAATGGGGGTGGCGGCTAGGAATTGTAGAGAGAGAGGGAGAGAGACTTAGATAGGAAAGATTTAGGGTTTTCTCTTATCATTCAACTTAACTTAAAACAAGCATACATGCCTATATATAGGCTTACCAACAAGTCTTGGCTATATGTAGCCCAAAATAAAATAATAAAAATAACACACAATATGGCTACATGCAGCCCACAATAAAATATCCCAAATAGCATACTAATAATAAGATAAAATTAACTATATATTTGTCTTGCGCCGAGGGCGGAAATTGTAGCGCCGCTCCATACGAACACCACGGCGACGCGAGTCCTTTGTTGGAGACGAAGGAGGGTCTTCCGTTAGCGTGCCGTCATCAACAACTTGGGGGCCGCCGTCCACTTGGGGGCCGTCGTCGCCACCAATCCTCCCCCGCTTGAAAGGACTCATCACCGAGGAGTTGTCTTGAAGATACCGTCGGAGAAGAACACCGTCCAAGAGAGCCACTTCCGCTTCCGGGAGCCAAGAGTCATCAGAGGCGGGGCGATCACGCCAGCGGATCAAGTAGCGGCGCACATCGCGATCAGCAGTGGGAAACACGTCATCCTGGAGAATCCTGTCTGGCAAAAAGGCGGTCCTGGCAAACCTGGGAAAAGCATTAGGCAGCAAAGGGGGAAAATCTATATCATCAACATGTAGCGTACCTCCGTTGGAGACCGACGGAGAGAGCGAGCCCTTACCCCTCTCAACCCCATACCCATGAGAATCTGTAGTGGAACTAAACGGACAGGAAGATAGTTCTAGTGGCGGAGCAATATATGGCGTTAAATCTGAAACATTAAAAACAGGGGAAATACCCCAATCAGTGGGCAGTTCCAAAAGAAAAGCATTGTCTCCTAACCGTTTTAAAATCCGAAAAGGTCCAGCTCGCCGGTCCGCTAACTTTTTTAAGGTGCCCGTAGGCAACCGTTCAGGGATGAGACGTACCATGACTAAATCGCCCACTTTCAAGGGAGACACTCTCTTATGTGCGTTGGCATGAACTTGATAAGACGCGTATTGAGTGGTAAGCGTTTCATTTATGCGTTTGTGAAGATTATGGATGCGAGAGGCAAAGTCCTGTGCAAATTGACTTGACTTAAACGATGGCGGTAACGGAAGCAAGTCAAGGGGCACGAGAGCTTTATAACCGTGCACGATCTCATTCGGGGACAAACCCGTGGACCTATTTTTGGAATTATTATAAGCCAACTGAGCATGAGGGAGGATAAGGTCCCATGTACCCTTGTGGTCTCCCACAAGGCATCGAAGCAAACTACCTACACTTCTGTTCATAACTTCTGTTTGCCCATCCGTCTGCGGATGGTACGCGGAAGAGAATAGAAGTTTGGTGCCCATAATCCTCCACAGGGTCTTCCAAAAATAACTAGTAAATTTCACATCCCTATCAGTAACTATAGACTTCGGAACTCCGCGATGGCCTACCACCTCTTTAAAATATAATTGGGCGACGTGTGACGCGTCGTTGGTTTTATTGCACGCGATAAATAAGCCATTTTAGAGAATCGATCTACAACAACTAAGATAGAGTCGTGACGCCGAAATGTGATTGGGAGGCCGAGAATGAAGTCCATGCTAACGTCTTCCCAAGGAATAGACGGAATCGGAAGAGGGGTATAAAGCCCCGCGTTAGTTTTGTTCCCCTTAGCCAGTTGGCATGCTCGGCAACTACCCACGATCTTACTAACCATGGCCTTAAGACCGGGCCAATAAAACTTGTCTTCAACTAACGTGATCGTCTTGTCACGACCAAAGTGTCCCCCTAACCCTCCACCATGCAATTCCCACACTATGAAGTGGCGTAGGGAGGAACGGGGGATGCAAAGCTTCGAATGGTTAAATAAGTAGCCGTCCCGAATGTAAAAAGAAGTAATGGTTGTCGGCGAGTCATCTTGGGTGGCGAAATAGATATCCTTAAAATCTGGGCAGTGGACGTACTCGTCCTTAATCCTATCGAAGCCAATCACCTTTACTTCTAGCGTGGAGAGCAAAAACGAAACACGACTAAGGGCGTCGGCTACGCGGTTGAGAGTCCCCTTGAGGTGTTTGATAATGAAAGTATACTCCTGTAGATAGGAGACCCATTTGGCATGTCTAGGACTAACCTTAGTTTGAGAGTTAAGAAACCTTAGCGCTTCATGATCGGATAAGATGACAAACTCCTTAGGAAGTAAATAATGTCGCCAATGTTGGAGGCAATGAATAACCGCGTAAAACTCCCGATCATAATTGGAATAATTTAATTTTGGACCTGTTAGTTTCTCACTGAAATACCCCACAGGGTGGCCTTCCTGACTCAACACTCCACCAATTCCCACTCCAGACGCATCACATGACAACTCGAAAACCTTGGTAAAATCCGGTAGTCGCAAAAGGGGGGCTTCCAACATGCGCGATTTAATTAATTGGAACGCCGCGGCGGCTGAGTTCGTCCATGTAAATGCACCTTTTTTCATGCACTCGGTAATAGGGGCCATAATGCTACTAAAATCCTTAATAAATCGCCGATAAAATGTAGTGAGCCCGTGAAAACTCCTAACATCCCGAATGTTGGCGGGCTCGGGCCAATCTCTAATGGCTTGCACTTTCCTGGGATCCATGTGGATTCCCTCCGAACTCACAATATAACCGAGGAACTCAACCAATGTCACATGGAAGATACACTTCTTAATGTTCACGAATAATTTTTCCGATCTCAGCGTGGTAAGGATGGTTCTTAAATGTGACTCATGATCAATCGTGGAGGTGC
Source organism: Platanthera guangdongensis (assembly GCA_039583875.1). Classification (NCBI taxonomy): domain Eukaryota; kingdom Viridiplantae; phylum Streptophyta; class Magnoliopsida; order Asparagales; family Orchidaceae; genus Platanthera; species Platanthera guangdongensis. The sequence goes on from CM077167.1 coordinate 115,436,741, forward strand.
TAAATACCAAGATATCGTCAAAATATACCACGATGAATTTTCCCATATAGGGTTGGAAGACGTGGGTCATCATCCTCGAAAACGTGCTCGGCGCATTGGAAAGTCCAAACGGCATAACTAACCACTCGTAGAGCCCTTCCTTAGACTTAAAGGCGGTTTTCCACTCGTCACCTTCCCTAATTCGGATCTGATGGTAGCCACTCCAAAGATCCAATTTCGAAAAAATCGTGGCACCGGCTAACATGTCCAATAAGTCATCCAAGCGAGGGATGGGAAAGCGATATTTAATAGAGATTTTATTAATAGCTCTACTATCCACACACATCCTCCAAGAGCCGTCCTTCTTGGGGGCAAGTAAGGCGGGCACGGCACACGGGCTCTTGCTGTGGCGGATAAAACCCTTTTGCAATAAATCCGAGATCTGGGTTTGCAACTCTAAGTGCGCGGAGGGGTTTAGCCGATAATGCGGGAGGTTGGGCAATGAAGAGCCCGGAATGAAATCAATGGCATGTTGGATTTCCCGCAACGGGGGTAATTCAGCCGGTAGCTCTTCCGGGTACACATCCACAAACTCTTCTAGGAGTTTTTTCAACGCCGACGACAAGTTCTCAAAAGGGGCTGCGTCTTCCTTAACTTGTAGGCACACTAAGGCATAGAGGACCCCATCTACAAGGGTAGTACGCTTCAATTCTTTCCTCCCTATCAGGCTCAACGTCTTCTTCTCGACCGGGACGACCGTATCCTTCGAGGGGGCCGAAGGATCTTTCGGCGGGGCGGGTTTTAAGAGGATGGTTCGGCCATTAAATTTAAACTCGTAAGTGTTGGCCCGACCAAAATGGGTGACGTCATGATCGTACAACCAAGGGCGACCCAACAAGACGTGGCACGCATCCATAGGGATGACGTCACACCAAATCTGCTCAGAATAAGTTTTGATGGTAAGGGGTACCAAGCATCGCTTCGTCACAGGGAGGGACGACTTGTCTACCCATGCCACTTTATAAGGGTGAGGGTGTGGCTCGGCAATAAGAGACATTCGTCTCACCGCGGCTTCAGAAATTACGTTCATGCAACTTCCGCTATCGATGATCAACCTACACCATTTTTCACCACTCTTAAAATTCAACGTGAAAATGTTCGTCCTATTCCAATCGTCTAACGCTCGAGGGGTCGCCAGGATACACCTCATAACCATCATACGGGGGTCATCCTCCATATCACTAGGCACTCCGTCCGACTCGCTCTCTTCGCCCGCCTCGTAAGTTATGTCGTGAGCCCCACCGGCGGAATCTAACAGGGCTAATGGTCTGGGTATAGTAGGACAATCACTAGCATAGTGCCCTTGGACCCCGCAAGCGTAACATGTGACATTCGTTCTGTTAATCCGACCCACCGGGACTCTCTCACCAGAGGGGTTTCTATCATTCCTAGCCGTTACGACTATGGAGGTCGAGTCAGGGGACTGATACTTTCCTTTAGCCTTATAGGTGGCGGTGGGAGGCGGCCCTAAAATGGACTTCCCCTTTTGGAACGAGCGAGACTTGCCCTTAAGCGCGTTGTGCTGCTCAATATCTAAGGCAGCGTTGAAAGTGGTGTGCAAATCAGTGTGACCATGACGCAGAAGCTTTCCTTGGATGTCGGGGTGTAGTCCCTTACGGAACCTGGAGAGGGTGACCTCGGGCATCTCTCTCACGTCACACCTAACCATCATGTCCTTCAGCAAACTCATATACTCAGACACCGACCTAGTCCCTTGCTTAAGGGTGGCTAAATCATCGAACATTTGTGTCCGATGGTAAGTAGGGACGTACTGTTCCGTTAGCTTAGCCTTCATTGCATCCCAGCCTATGGGCAACGCTCCGTTCTCGACCCTCATACGCCGCTCCTCATTCAGCCAAAATATCTTAGCGCGCCCTAGCAACTTCATTCTTGCTACTCGCACCTTATCCGCGTCGTTCAGGGTATACCACTCGAAATAACATTCGATCTCCATGATCCAATCCTGGAAGACTTGGGGATCTCCTAAACCATCGTAGGATGGTGGCTTGACTCGGACAGCCCGAGTAAGGTCAAACTCGTATGGTGCTCGTGGGGCGTTCTCATTAGGAGGGTGGGGGTAAGGGTTGTGATGCTCTCCCACCCGTGGGGTGAGCGGGTTGATTACGGGGTGCCCCGTGTGGTAACCCCAATCCGTGAAGTGATTCCCTAATGGCCGTCAACTGCTCCGTGAAATCCTGACGGAGCTCCTCAATCTCTGTGAGGGGACGACCCTCACCCCGGTCATCATCCATACTAGACGACGAAGGAGGATATTCCGTACCGAGCCTAGTACGCATGCAAAGGGAAGATAACAGGTTCAGACAGACCAAAGAAGGAATTAATCCCGCGTAATGCCTATAGGAAAATAAAATTTGTTTTTTGATTTTCTTGCAAAAATTAGAAAGAGGATTATTAAAAAATTTATTTTGATTTTTTTGGCTGAAAATTAAGAAAACTACGCCGCTATTGGCAGACCAAAGATAATTTTTTTTTGAGATTTTTTTGTGACAACTAACGCGTAAACACAAGTGCAGGTTAACGTGCTAAAAGAGGGGAGGGTGCCAATTAAAAAAATTGACAAGAACCTCGCTTTGATACCAAAATTTGATGTAGGCCACTACCGCGGACGCTAGACGGGTTAAGGGAAAGACACGAACGCCACGCTCAACCCACAATCCCTCACGCACTAGACTCAATCGCAGCGCACTCGCAAGCGTGTTATCACAGTTCACAAACGTACGGTAGCCACTCCGCGGGAAGGTCGAGCGAACGGCGATAAGCCGACGTTCTCCCAAGCTAAAAGGACCAATATTGGGTCCGACCGAGCGAAGGTTGTACCAAAAGAGATCTACCCAAAGTGCGATCGAAAAATGGTAGATCTCTCCCAACAAAAACTACGGGGTTCGCCAAACCCTTTTCGGAAATAATGCGGTTAAGATCGATGCAAAATCCAAAGGAAAACCCACGAAGAATCAAACGATTCAAATCCAACGCAAAAATTATTCCGTCCACTAGAACATCTAAAGGGAAGCACACGTGAGTGGAGAGGATCGTTACCCAAGTCGGAATAGATGATTCCGACTACCTTTGAAGGGCCGCTCATCCGCGGATCCACCAGAGTCGCGCCGGATGGAGTGATAGATCGTCCGCCTTGGCCGCGTCACGCCAAAGTTCAGATTTTTCGCCGTATAAGGAAGCCTTTCCGGTCAAGCTTCTCGTGGAGGGGGCGGCCGGTTCTCTTCAAATGGGCTGCTCGGTGGAGAAGGAAGGGGGCTGGCCGACTATGGAAGGAGGAGGCCGGGTTGAGGTGGGTGTGTGGTGGTGGTGGTGGCTTGGATGAAGGAGATGGGAAGCACAAGAGTGCTGGCCGAATTTTTTTAGAGAGAGAGGGGAAATGGGGGTGGCGGCTAGGAGTTGTAGAGAGAGAGGGAGAGAGACTTAGATAGGAAAGATTTAGGGTTTTCTCTTATCATTCAACTTAACCTAAAACAAAGCATACATGCCTATATATAGGCTTACCAACAAGTCTTGGCTATATGTAGCCCAAAATAAAATAATAAAAATAACACACAATATGGCTACATGCAGCCCACAATAAAATATCCCAAATAGCATACTAATAATAAGATAAAATTAACTATATATTTGTCTTGCGCCGAGGGCGGAAATTGTAGCGCCGCTCCATACGAACACCACGGCGACACGAGTCCTTTGTTGGAGACGAAGGAGGGTCTTCCGTTAGCGTGCCGTCATCAACAACTTGGGGGCCGCCGTCCACTTTGGGGCCGTCGTCGCCACCACTTATAGGTGTGAGGTTGCGGCTCAGTCGCTAATGACATTCGTGTCACCGCATTTTCAGAAATTACGTTCATACAGCTACCATTGTCAACGATCAACTTACACCACTTCTGTCCACTCTTAAAATTTAACGAAAAGATATTTGTCCTATTCTAGTCATCTAATGCATGTGGAGTAGCCGGAATACACCGCAGGACCATCATATGAGCATCATCCTCTATATCGCTCGACACTTCTTCTGACTCGCTATCTTCTCCTGCCTCATATATAAGCTCGTCTGACTCACACGAGGAATCTAAAAGGGCTAGGGCCTTGGGTTTAGTGGGACACTCATGAAGGTAATGACCCTGAATTACACTAGCAAAACAGGGAGCATTTGTTTTGCTGACCCTTCATATAGGAACTCTCTCACCCGTTGGGTATCTAATATTCCTAGCAGTCAAGACTACGGAGTTCGAGTCAGTGGACCAGAACTTATCCTTATAGGTGGAGGTGGGGGGGGGTGCTCATATGATGGACTTTCCCTTCTGAAACGAGCGAGACTTATTCTTATGAATGTTGTGCTTCTCAATATCTAATGCGACATTGAAGGTGGTGTTTAGGTCGGTGTGACCATAACACAACAGTTTACCCTGAATGTCGGGGTTTAACCCCTTACAAAACCTAGAGAGGATGATCTCTAACATCTCTCTCACACCACACCTAACCATTATATCCTTAATAAGACTCATATAATTAGAGACCGACCTATTCCCATGTTTAAGGGTAGCCAAATCATCAAACATCTGCGTTCGATGGTACGCAGAGACGTACTGGTCTGTCAGCATGGCCTTCATGCCTGCCCAACCAATGGGTAATTCGCCATCCACGGTTCTTAGGCGTCGTTCCTCATTCAACCAGAATATCTTAGCTCTACCTAACAGCTTCATCCTCGGCACTTGCACCTTATCCATGTCAGTCAAATTGTGCCACTCAAAGTAGCATTCTATTTCCATAACCCAATCTAGGAAAACTTGGGATTCACCCAATCCATCATACGATGGGGGTTTAACCCGGGCTGATCTAGTAATATCAAACTCAAATGGTGCATGTGGGACATGTTCATTATTATTATTATTGTTATGATTATTATTCCCTTCCTCAAATTGATTGGCGGGTCGATTACAGGGAGCCGTTTGATTTAAGCTTAATTCATGAAGCATTTCCCTAATCTCCGTCAACTGATCTGTGAACTCCTGGTGGAGTTCTTCAATCGCTACAGGAACGTGACCCTCATCTTTCTTGTCCGCCATGTGGATGGAAGACGGGGAATACTCCGTGCCTAATCTAGTGCGCATGTAAACATACAATGGTGCTAACCCAAGGAAATTACACAGATGGAATTGTTCACGCTTAATAACTATGGTAGGAAAATATTTTTTTGATTTTCTTAATGAAAATAATAAAGAGGTTATTAAAGTTTTTTTGAATTTTTTTGCAGGAAAATGAAATTTTAGACCGCTATTGGCAGACCAGAAATTGTTTTTTGTAATTTTGACAAATAAACGTGCAAGACAATTGCGTGTCGATGTACTAATAAAAGGGGGAGGATGATAATTAGGAAATTGACGTGAACCTTCCTCTGATACCAAATTGATGTAGGCTCACACGTTGACACCGGTTGCTAACGGACAAATACGAATTTTCTCTCTATGACCAAATTTAAGTTCACACAGAAACTTCAACGCGGCACACATGTTACTAAATTTTATCAATTAAATGCTAAAGTATGGGTAGCCAAACTGATTAGGATCGAACAAAAGCTATATGCCAATATTCTTTCCTGCTAAAAGGACCCACCCGGTCCGATCGAGCGATGGTTGTACCAAAAGAGATCTACCAAAATTTACTATTCGGAAACGGTAGATCTTTACCAAGAAAAAGAAAAATGAGGTTCGCCAATCCTCTAGAAATTAAACAAATCAAGATAGACAACAAACTCGATCGAAGAAAACCACAACTAATTTTAATGCTATCAAGAATCAATGCTAATGTATTCCACCACAAGAATTTATCTAGAAAAGAATACACAAAGGTAGAAGTTTTCATTACCCAATAGGAATGGATGATTCCGATTCACTAGTTTAGATCGCTCTTCAACGGTTACGCCAGAGTTACGCCGAGAGGAGATAAACTCGTCTGGCTTCTTCACTTCACGCTGGATGGTTGCAAAAGGTGGGATCTATGTTCCTTGGCCGAGATCTCCAAGGAAGAGGGCTGATCGGGTTTGCTTTGGAGAGGGGCTGATTGGGTTTGGTTTTTGAAAGGGCTGCTTGGGTGGATGGAGGAGGAGGCTTGAGGGTGGTGTTGAAAGGAGAGAGGAGGGTGGATACCTTGGAGGTTGGCTGAGAGACCTAGGGGAGAGAGGAGGCCGGCGGTTTTGGAGAGGGAGAGAGGCTAGTCGAAATTTTGAAAAGAGGGGAGAGAGCAATAAAGTGGGATAACTCAATTAGGTTTTTTTTCTTCTCATCAATTCTAATCAAAATGAACAATAGCATGTCCTTATATAGGATTACAACATGGATCGGTTATATGCAGCCCAAAATAAAAATACAACACATAAAATTAAGCATCAGGAACATGAAATAAACCACTGCAGTACTGGACGGGGTACAGACCTTCTTGAGGTCCCCAGAGCCCATGAGCTCTCTGCTCCTCTCTCTTTCTCCCCTCCTGATGCCTCGAGCCACCTTGCTCCTTCGACTCTACCTCTATAAATCTTGCCAACTTCTTGACAAATGCCGGGTTAGACGTCTCAGTTGCTATCTCATCTACTGCCCTTTCCATCAGTTCCTCGAAGGAAAGGGGGCCTTTCAGGTCAGGCTCATCTTGAAGAACCCCTCGCGCAACCCCACTATGAACGCCATCTGGAGGGCATACCCCGACAACTCCTGGATATCTAGGATTTCCTCTTGGAACTTGTCAACGTAATGGGCCAGCGACTCCTCAACCCCTTGTCTTATCAGGAAGATGGACTCAGGACTCTTCTTCATCTTCTTGGAGGTGGAGAAGCGAAGCTGAAAGCTCTGGCTCAAGTCCTCAAACCCATAAATCGATCTCGGTGGGAGTTGTTGGAACTAGTCCCTTGTCTTGTCCTTCAACGTGATCGCAAAGAGGCGACACTTGAAGGCATCCATCATCGACCTGATGGAGATGGCATATTCAAACCACTGCACTACTGGACAGGGTAATCTTTCCCGGTGTAGTAAGCCATGTCAGGCTCTCTGAACCCATCAGGAACGGGAGCTGAGATGTCAGCTCGCTGAAGGGTGACCCCATGGGGGTGGTCTCATAGCCTCTACTCACGCGGCCTGCTCGCCTGGAAGGCTGGCACTCGCTGGGTAGGAGAATAACTCCCGGCCGGTGAGGTCTCACTCAGTCCCATCTCCCATCCTCTCCTTCCCAGGCCGTCTTCCTGACACACTTACTTCTCCCCCTGCTGGGGTCACCTCGCCTAGACCCTTTGGAGTCGAACATCGAGATGGGGGGGGGGGGAGCTAGCTCCTGGGGGGTTTGAGTGGAGCTGCCACCCCAAGGAGCAATACTTCGCAGCATTTCAATGATGCCTTGGATGGATATCATGAACTCTTCCCTTCCTACAAAGGGTCCTGGGTTGGGGAGCTCGCCGAGATCATCACTACCTCCAGCCATGATACTCTCCCGAGATCTTCTGTGCTGGTCACTCTCCACGCTCACTGCACCAAGTTGTTGGAACAGAGAAACCGGTCTCTGTGGAGTTTGGGGTCCCTAGAAAGGGGTGACCTCATACTTACTTCACCCAGGTGAATGTCACGGACCAAAGGCTCAGGAAACTAAGAACAGACCCTCGACTCTAGCATGGAGGTCCCACCACACACCCGGAAGGTCACGAGAGCACTTCCCCTCCCTCACCAATGGCTGAGCTGGGTATCTTGGAGAGCTCTCAAACTCCACCAAGAAGAAGCCTAAGGAGGAGGAAGCCCCAAAAACCTCCACTCCAAAGATACCCAAGGGGGTCTATTTATTTTTTTCCCCAAACCTAGGGACCAAAAGGTCAGAAATAACCCTAAGACAAATAGGTCCTGAGCCAATAGAAAACATCCACACCGGGGGGTAAAGAGGTAATTCCACCCAGGGGCATAATTTTAAAAGCATGTCCAAAAGAGGTTCGAGGGCGACCGGAGGCTAAACCATGCCCCTCAACTTCCCCGGTCACCAAAGACGAGTGGGGGTTAAACCACTCCACTCCTCCCTTACCTTGGTACCGGGCGAGCGGGAGAGAACCACTGAAGAACCATTTGGGGGCGGGGAGATCCTATCACGCTCAGCAATACTGGGGGGCTAGGAGACCGGGGCGAGACAATGACCGCGGGCTTGTCTTGCCATGCACAGGCCGCACAAGGCCTGGCGCCTGGGTGAGACCCTGGCCGCCGACCGGTCTCGCCCCTCACAGGCTGCACAAGGCCTGACGCGTGAGCGAGACCCTGGCCGCCGACCTATCTCATCCCGCACAGGCCGCACAAGGCCTGGCGCATGGGCGAGACCCTAGCCGCCGGTCGGTCTTGCCCCGCACAGGCCGCACAAGACCTGGCTCCTGGGCGAGACCCTGGCCGCCGACCGGTCTCGCCCCACACAGGCCGCATAAGGCCTGGCGCCTGGGAGAGACCCGGGCCGCCGGCAGGTCTCGCTCCGCAAAGGCCGCACAAGGTCTGGCGCCTGGGAGACACCATGGCCGCCGGCCGATCTCGCCCCGCACAGGCCGTACAAGGCCTGACGCCTGGGCGAGACCCTGGCTGCTGGCCGTTCTCACCCCGTATAGGCTGCACAAGGCCTGGCGCCTGGGCGAGACCCTAGCCTCCGGCCAGTCTCACCCCGCACGTAGCGCACAAGGCCTGGAGCTTGGGGGAGATCGTGGCTGCCGGCCGGTCTCGCCACGCACAGGCCGCACAAGGCCTGGCGCCTTGGCGAGACCCTGGCTACCGACCGGTCTCGCCCCATACAGGCAGCACAAGGCCTAGCACCTGGGCGAGACCGTAGCCACTGGCCGGTCTTGCCCCGCACAGGCCGCACAAGGCCTGTCGCTTGGATGAGACCTTGGCCGCCGGCCGGTCTCGCCCCGTACAGGCCGCACAAGTCCTGGCGCCTCAGAGAGACCCTGGTTGCCGGACGGTCTCGCCCCGTACAGGCCGCACAAGGCCTGGCGCCTAGGCGAGACCCTGGCCGCCGGTCAATCTCTCCACACACAAGTGCACGAGGCCTAGCGCCTGGGCGAGACCGTGGCCGCCGGCCGGTCTCACCCCGCACAGGCCGCACAAGGCCTGACGCTTGGGCGAGACCCTGGCAGCCGATCGGTCTCGCCCTGCACAGGCCTCACAGGTCTGACGCCTACTGCTTTCAGCTCACATCTAGCAAGCCGAGGCAGGTGTCAGCCAACTCGCCACACCCACCCTCTAAAAGGGGCCAGGGGGGAGGCAGATGTTTCATCCCCCACTAGTATATTATGTAGGTTGAGCTAAATTGGACACCAAGAGTGTCAAACTATTCAAAAAGCTTAAAAAATGCACAGCATGCCTTACGCCTTGTTTGGGGCCCTCTCTTCACAAATACGGGGTTGTTCACAGAGCTCGATGAATGGCCCAGAGCTCGACGTTCGTCAAACGGCCAGAACTCGTTGTTCGTTGAACGACCTTCGATGATCTTAGAATTTCGTCGAACTGCTCTGAGTTCCTCAAATTTGGGGTGTCACAACTCCTCCTCCCTTACAAGAATTTCGTCCTCGAAATTATTTTTCATTCAGGAACACAACAATAAAGATGTTGAAACAAATTCAAACATTATTACAACAACATTATACAAACAACATACCTGATGAAAAGAGTTCTAGGAAGTCCTCCCGCAATGTTTGCTCATTCTCCCAAGAGAACTCATCTCACCCACATTTGTCCCAACACACCTTTACGAGCTTAATCTCTTTGTTCCACAGCTACCGAAATTTTAAATCCTCTAAGCTAACTGGATGGACCTTCGTCCTCAGGTCCTCTTCTTTCGGCACCGTTGCCGACTCGACCATAACAGTAACCTCCACCAAGTCTTTCCTCAAAATGGAGACATGGAAGACATCATGTAATCCACTCAGCTCTGTGGACAATACCAACCGGTAAGCTGCTTCTCCAATACGCTCTATAATCTCAAACGGTCCCAAAAACCTCAGACTCAACCTTTGCATGGCTCTCTCCATACCTTGGCTCATTTGAGGCCCATGCATTGCCGACCCTCTCTCTCCCCCTTTCTTTTTATATTTTTCCACCATTCATGTATGGTTGCCCCCTCATTCATCCCCTCTCTCTCCCCTTTATTATTTTCTCTTCTCTTCACTTCTCATGCATCTCCCCACTTCCCCCTTCTCTCTTATTTATTTCTCATTAACCCCTCTTTCCCTTTCTCTCATTCTCATTTAAACCCATCCATCCCCCCTCTTATATTTTATTTTGTTCTTTTTCTATTTTCCAAAATGAAAATGCATATGCATGCATGTAGCCTCTTCTCTCTCCCCCTCATTTAATGACATTCATGCACCTCTTCATACATGTATGGCCGGCCACATCCTTCTCCCCCTTCATATACACTTCTCTCTAGAACCTTCCCCCTCATCTATAAAAGGATCCCTTGCCTCAAGCTTTGGAAGAGTGGGATTTTGGAGAGCAAGTGAGATATCTAGTTCAAGAGAGAGTTCTTTCCTTTTTATTTCTTACATGTTGTTTAGATTTTATTAGTGTAACCATTTTCGTGTTAGTGTAATCTTTTTATTAGTATAATCTTGTCTCTTTATTATTGTGTACTCCCTTTTTATCAATTAATAAAAATGAATTTTCTTCATCTTATTTTTGTTTCCTTTTCAACCATGCGTAGCTAATTTTCCGTTAGCGTTCGATCATGAGGAGCCATGAAATGAGATGAGATTTCATTTTACTTTTTTGTTTTATTTTTGTCAAATTTATTCTCGATCCTTCTTTGATTTATCTCGTGTCAACTCTGTATTTTCGGTATACGGTAGTAGGCAATTTGATCTCATTTCATAGAAGTCGAGAGACTCATTGATTTGAAAGATCACTCAAAGAAGGAAGGAGTTGATCGCAACTCTAGAGATAGGATGACGTAAATCCTCCGGATTGGAGTCAAATCCAATAGTGCGGGTGTAACGCCCCGAAAATTGTATTCGAGTTGGTCGCGTAAAAAGGAATTTTTGGTGCCTGCATAGGGGTACACGGCCTAGGACACGGGCGTGTCCAAGGAAGTGTTTGACTGGTGTTTTGGCTGTTTTCATCCCGAGAAGGACACGACCAGGAACACGGCTTAATGACACGGGCGTGTGCCTACCCGTGTCAGTACCCGTGTTCAGCAGGGTCGTGTCGGTTGGCGTGGCAGTTATGTGCGACACGCCCCCGATCACGGATGTGTCGAGGAACCCGACACGGTCGTGTCGAGTGAGACACGGGCATGTCTAAGCCCGTGTGAGTCTCTGTTTTCGACGATCGTGCCTGGATCGAGGCACACGACCTAGGACATGGCCGTGTGCCAAGCCATGTTCGACCCATGTTTGGGGATTTTTTGAGCTGATCTGAGCCGTTCGTTTTCTTTAAATAAAATCCAGCGGCCCAGATGGTTTCCTGCTCTGTTAAGACCTGGAATAGGGGAGTTAATCCTTCATTTCTCTCCAAGGCTTTCCCTTTCCAAGGAGTTAGAGAGAGGAGGAAGAATAAGGTGGATTCCGGCCGCCGGCGGAGCATCGGAGCAGCGTTTTGAGATCTGATAGCGGATCCGTGGTGGAAAGTTCGTTGCGAAGATTTTCATCCGTATAGTTATTCCATGGCGCCAAAGCGGACTACAAGGGTAACGATTCTCCACTTGAGCATGTGAAGCTCTTCCTTTTTGCATAGGAAATCCCGCTCCCGCGAGTGTGCGGTGAGTGTGTGGTGTTCCTTGGGGTTGATGTGAATAGTCCCCCTTGTGTTGCATATAGAGTCCGGAATCGAAGTACAGGCATAGGCATTGTGTGTGAAGCCTACCCGGACATATTAGTCTGGATCGGTGATGTTGCATTTGTTATGATTTGCCGGAGAAGACTCCGCGCTTTGGGTTTTCGGGTTTCTATGCGGTAGATTGCAGCAGGGATCCTTGGATGTTAGCTCCAAGGCGCACCCGGAAAACTGAGCGGAATCGTTGTTCTGCTAACTTGGCGGTCTGGGAACCGGCCTTGAACATAACTGGGTTATGTGATTGTTTGGAAATGGCAGGATCCGAGAGAAGCTTGGCTCATGCGTACGTCTTAAGGTGTACTACGCGTTGTGAGCAACGGGCAAGTGGAATCGGACCTGGGCTATGTGGTTCGGTGCGAGAGAGCCAAAAAGGGGACTGGCCGTTGGCATAGTCAGGAGCCTTAGACAGTGGTCAGGAAGGCTAAATGCTCACGTGGTTTCCATCTTAGTGGTGGTGGTGATGACGCTGAAGTGTCAGGATTCAACGTTAATGTGCCCTGAGTGCACGGGGTGTTTGGCCGTGCGGGCCTACACTTGTGGCGTAGTATGTTTTTACACAATTGTTTAGCTGGTCTAATAATATGTAGGGAAGGAGCACCGCCGTACCGAGAAAGGGACGGGGTCGTTATAATTTGGTCGACTTTAGCTGACCGTTGCCTGTTTGCCACTGTGCGGTGGAATGTTGCTTGCAGGTGCTGCGGAGCCGAGTGCAAAATAGCGGGCTTTAGCCCATGTTGCCGTGCTGGCCCTCGAAGGCCGTAAAGAATAGTTGTTTTTATTTTATCATGTGTGACCGGCCTGCGAGCCGATGTATGTAAGACACTATTTGTTAAGTGAACTATTGTAAGGCCATAAGGCCGTGTACCCTTTCAGTGTATTTGGGTTTCATTCCTGTTGTGTGGATGTGGACATTCATGATTATGGATTTAAGTTTTGGGTTCTTTCAACTTTTAAAAGCTTCCGCTAGAATGCTCTGTGTAGGACGAGTAGTCTTAATTAGATAGTTTGGATATACTTATGTAACCCTTCCGAGTGTCCGTGGTATATGGCATCGGGTTCCAGATGGACGTTCTATTATATGCCATACGACGGATGGGGGTGTTACAATTTGGTATCAGACTTCTGGTTATGGTGAGGCTTAAATGAATTCGTGGACAAATTCTTTTAAGGGGTGGTGAGCACATGTGTGCGTCATCATTATAACATCAAAAAGAACCCATGAATGTCCACTTAGGAATGAAAAATACACTTTTTTTGTGGAATCTGAGTGTTCCAATGATTTATTTTGGAAATTTGGTTGTCGTCTAATCATGTGTCTTTGCTTCTATAGGCAGCTAGGAGCGGTGCTGGTCAATCAGAGCGTCCGCAATCGGCAGAAAGTAGTGCATCGAGAGACATGCCTACTACACCTCCTTCAGCGAAAACCATCAGGATGGTGGCTGAAGACATATTTGTGATGATTAATGCCCAACCTGCAGGGCAAATACATCACGCACCTCCTGCGAATGAGCAAGAACCGGTTAGGGCGGCAGAGCCGAGAGTGGTGGAGCGCTTGGTGGTGGATCAGGTAGAGCCGAGGAGGGCTACGGAGAGACAGCTAAAACATGTAATGGGCTTTAAACCTCCGAGGTTCGATGAGGTTGGAACGCCAGCTCAAGATGAGGACTGGATCTCTACGATAAAGAGGGTCTTGACGACCACGTTAATGGAAGAATGGTAGAAGACCACCATAGCGACCTTATTTTTGGATGGTGAAGCGAGGATGTGGTGGGATGAGTTGGAGTTTCATCTCTTGGTGGGAAGGCAGCTTGCTGATGTGCCTATGGAGGAATTTTCAAGATTGTTCCTAGCTAGATATGTACCCTCTACTCAGAAGCTTAAGATGGAGAACCAATACCTTGGGTTGACTCAGGGATCCAGAAGCGTGGACGAGTACCTCCACGAGTTTACATGGCTGGGTCGGTATGCTGGAGCTATGTTTACGGAAGAGGAGAGGAAGACCAATCGATTTTATGAGGGTCTTCATGGTGACCTACAGTTACTCCTTGCTGGGCCTAAGGCGCAGGGCTTCCTAGCCTTGGTCAACTCGGCCCGGTCTCTGGAAAAGGTTGTGAAGAGGGTGCAAGAGAAGAAGGACCCAGGAGAGAAGAAGGCAGAGTTCAAAGTGCCAAATGCAAAGTCAGGATTCTACAGGTGGAGCAAGAAGCAGAAGACTTCAATAGCCCCTTCGTCTGGTGCGTCAGGGGAAACTACAAGTCGAATTCTAGGAGCTTGCTACAACTGTGGGAAGACGGGGCCCTTTGCCCGTGAATGTTGGAGCGGACGTGCAAAGTCCGAGAGGAAGTCTGGAGCGACTTATGAGGAGAAAGGGAAGGCAGTGGAGTCAACCACGTCCCATCATGCTCCATTCCAGCCTAGAGTTTATAATCTTGGTTTGCAAGAGGCCATGAAGCAAGCTGACGTGGTGACAGGTATGAGTTAATTTATAGCAGATTAACTTTGTAGTTGTTACCTCTTTTTTATGTGTTATCTTACTTCTGTTGTTACTAGGATTTGTATTGATTCTCGATTATCCGGTGAGAGCCTTGTTTGATACGGGAGCTTCACATTCCTTCTTGTCCAAACGATTTGTGACGTGCATCAGGGTCCCTCCCTCGATGGCAAAAGACAAGTTGGATGTGTTGTTGCCCAATGGGTTCTCAATGCGCGCTGATAAGGTCTGTGTAGTCAAGGTTTGGATTGGGGATCAGGAGTTTGATTTGCGAGCGTTGATTCTACCATTAGTGGAGTTCGATGTAATCTTTGGTATGGACTGGCTCTCGGAGCATTGAGCTTACATTGATTGCAACTGAAAGGAGGTTAAGTTGGGATTAAATACTGAGCGGGAGACTACGTTTGCGGGCATGAAGGGGTCAGGCAAAGTTTTGATGTCAGTCGTTCAGGTGATTAAGGCAGTTTGGTCTGGGGCAGAGCTGTTTGTCACATTAGTGCAGACTTCGACGCCTAGGCCTAATCTGGACAGTATCCCAGTTGTGTCCGAGTATTCTGATGTGTTTCCAGATGATCTCCCAAGAGCCCCTCCTCAGCGGGAGATTGACCTTACTATTGAGCTGGTACCGGGTTCCAAACCGGTGTCACGCTCCCCCTATCAGATAGATCCAAAAGAGATGGCAGAGTTGAAGGTGCAACTGCAAGAGTTGCTAGAGCAAGGTTATGTGCATCCAAGTTCGTCGCCTTGGAGTGCACCGATTCTATTTGTTAAGAAGAAAGATGGGAGCTTACGGCTTTGTATCGACTACCCGGAATTGAACAAGCTTACGGAAAAGAATAAGTATCCGATCCCGAGAATTGACGATCTATTTGATCAGTTGGTTGGGTCAACGGTATATTCGAAGTTAGATCTGAAGTCCGGTTACTACCAATTTAGGATAAGGGAGAGCGACATCCCAAAGACAGTATTCAGTACGCGGTTTGGGCATTACGAGTTCACGGTCATGCCGTTTGGTTTGACCAATGCGCCATCTGTGTTTATGGATCTGATGAACAGGACGTTCAGAGAGTACCTGGACCGTTTTGTGATAGTATTTATCGACGATATCCTGATGTACTTGCAGTGTGAAGAGGATCACTACAATAACCTATACATGGTGTTGGAGACGTTGAGGAGAAACCAGTTATATGCTAAGTTCTCCAAGTGTGAATTTTGGTTATCCTCAATAACGTTCCTTGGTCATGTTGTTAGTGGAGAAGGGATAGCTGTGGATCCGGCGAAGATAGTGGCGATACGGGAGTGGCCTGCCTTGACTACAGTGGCGGAGGTCCGGAGCTTTCTGGGACTTGATGGCTACTACAGGCACTTTGTAGAGAACTTCTCGCGGATAGCGCTACCACTCACGAGTTTGACTAGGAAGAATCAGAAGTTTGTGTGGTCTTTGGAGTGCGAACAAACGTTTGAAGAGTTGAAGAGGCGGTTGACCACAACACCTATTTTATGTTCCCCAAGTGGAACCGAAGGGTTCAAAATCTATAGTGATGCTCCGGGCAGTGGTTTGGGCTGTGTTCTGCTACAGCATGGGAGGGTGATAGCCTATGGTTCACGACAATTGAAGGCTCACGAGAGAAATTATCCGGTCCATGACTTGGAGTTAGCGGCGGTGATATTTTCTTTAAAGTTGTGGAGGCACTATCTGTACGGTGTGAAAGTCGGTATATACACCGATCATGAGAGCTTGAAGTACCTATTAGATCAAAATGATCTGAACATGAAGCAGCGGAGGTGGATGGAGTTTCTAAGGGACTACACCTTCAAGATACATTATGTGCCAGGGAAAGATAATGTAGTGGCGGATGCGTTGAGTCGTAAGATTCCCGCACAGGCCAACTGGTTATCGGTACATGATGAGAGATTAGTCCGAGAGTTGGAGGCTTTGGATATATCTTGCGTCGACAAGCAATCTAGTACTGAGGTGAAACTGTTTTGGACCAAAGTGCAGTGTGACCTAGCTGATAGAGTTTGGTGGGCTTTGATTCAGGATAACAGCATGAAGCAGATCTTTGATGAATCATTGGATGGGTCAAATTCCCAGTTTGCTGTTGAAGATGGGTTGCTAAGGAAGGACGGTCGCCTATGCGTTCCTAGTGCGGATAATCTTCGGGAGGAGTTGATGTACGAGGCTCATCATACCAAGTACTCAATCCACCCGGGAAGCATGAAGATGTATAGAGACATGAAGAAATTATTTTGGTGGCCAGGATTGAAGAAGGATGTAGCACTCTATGTGGCCAAGTGCCAAGCTTGTGCCTTGGTTAAGGCGGAGTGCTAGAAGCCCGGAGGATTCCTAAAGTCCTTGCCTATCCCGGAATGGAAATTTGACGACATATCTATGGATTTTGTGCATGGTTTGCCGAAGTCGCAGAAGGGAAACGGCGCCATCTGGGTAGTCGTAGATAGGTTGACAAAGGTGTCGCACTTCATCCCAATCAGGAAGGAAGATCCGGTGGAAAGGTTGGCCAAACTCTATGTGGAGAATATTTTATGGTTGCATGGTGTGCCCCGCAGTATTGTTAGTGATCGATATGGACGCTTCACGTCGAATGATTGGAGGTTGGTGCATAGTCTGTTGGGTACTAAGCTAAAGTTCAGCATAGCTTTTCATCCACATACGGATGGCCAAGCCGAGAGGGTCAACTGGACGTTGGAGGACATGCTTCGCATGTGCGTCCTAGATTTTTAAAAGTAGTGGGAAGATCACCTGTACATGGTGGAGTTTGCGTACAACAACAGCTTTCAGGCAAGTATTGGAATGACGCCTTTTGAGGCCTTGTACGGGAGAAAGTGTCACACGCTGTTGTCTTGGTTAGAGATGGGCGAGTCGAAGCTTTTCAAACGTCAAGCGGTGGAAGATGCCACTTCAGTGATACGGACAATTCAGGAACGGTTGAAGATCGCTCAGGACAGACAGTCAAAGTACTATAACTCCAAATATAGGAATGTGGAGTTCAATGTTGGTGACTGGGTGTATTTGAAGATCAAGCCGTTCAAGGGTGTCTCGCGGGTTCGATGCTTAAAGAAGCTGAGTCCGAGATACCTTGGACCATTTGAGATCCTGGAGCGTGTTGGCGAAGCAGCGTATAGGTTGAAGCTGTCGGTGGAGTTGAGTGGGCTGCACGATGTGTTCCACGTATCAGTGTTGTGTAAGACGGTGCAAGAGCCTTCACAAATAGTTGTGGTTGATCAAGTGCCAGTTGATTACGAGTTGACGACTAAGGTCAAGCCTATATGTATAGAAGACGTTGAAGTCAAGCGACTCCGCAACAAGGATATCCAAATGGTTAAAGTCCGTTGGGATAATTGCGGACGTGAGGAGCTTTCTTGAGAGTGAGAGTAAACTATGTAGGAGGAATACCCCGAGTTGTTCCATTCATGTAACTTGTAACTTTGTGTACCTCTACCTAATTTCGGGACGAAATTCCTTAAGTGGGGGAGATTTGTAACGCCCCGAAAATTGTATTCGAGTTTGTCGTGTAAAAAGGAATTTTTGGTGCCTGTATAGGGGTACACGGCCTAGGACAAGGGCGTGTCCAAGGCCGTGTCTGGCTGGTGTTTTGGCCGTTTTCATCCCGAGAAGGACACAACTAGGAACATGGCTTAATGACACGGTCGTGTCATTTGACACGGGCGTGTGCCTATTCGTGTCAGTACCCGTGTTCAGCAGGGTCGTGTCGGTTGGCGTGGCGGTTATGTGCGACACGCCCCCGGTCACGGGCGTGTCGAGGAACCAGACACGGGCGTGTTGAGTGAGACACGGGCGTGTCAGAGCCCGTGTGAGTCTCTATATTCGACGATCGTGCCTGGATCGAGGCACACGGCCTGGGACACGGCTGTGTGCCAGGCCGTATTTGGCCCATGTTTGGGGATTTTTGAGCAGATCTGAGCCGTTCGTTTTCTTTAAATAAGATCCAATGACCCAGATGGTTTCCTGCTCTATTAAGGCCGGGAATAGTGGAGTTAATCCTTCATTTCTCTCCAAGGCTTTCTCTTTCCAAGGAGTTAGAGAGAGGAGGAAGAAGAAGGAGGATTCCGGCCGCCGGCGGAGCATCGGAGCACCGTTTTGAGATCTGAGAGTGGATCCGTGGAGGAAAGTTCGTTGCGAAGATTTTTATCAGTGTAGTTTTTCCCTGGCGCCAAAGCGGACTACAAGGGTAACGTTTCTCCACTTGAGCATGTGAAGCTCTTCCTTTTTTCATAGGGAATCCCACTCCCGCGAGTGTCGGTGAGTGCGTGGTGTTCCTTGGGATTGATGTGAATAGTCCCCCTTGTGTTGCATATAGAGTCCAGAATCGAAGTACAAGCATAGGCATTGTGTGTGAAGCCTACCCGGACATGTTGGTCTGGATCGGTGATGTTGAATTTGTTATGATTTGCCGGAGAAGACTCCGTGCTTTGGGTTTTCGGGTTTCTACGCGGTAGATTGCAGCAGGGATCCTTGGAGGTTAGCTCCAAGATGCACCCGGAAAACTGAGCGGAATCATTGTTCTTCTAACTTGGCGGTCTGGAAACGGACTTGAACATAACTGGGTTATGTGATTGTTTGGAAATGGCAGGATTCGAGAGAAGCTTGGCTCGTGCGTACGTCTTAAGGTGTACTATGCATTGTGAGCAACAGGCAAGTGGAATCGGACCTGGGTTATGTGGTTCGGTGCGAGAGACCAGAAAAGGGGACTGGCCATTGGCATAGTCGGGAGCCTTAGATAGTGGTCGGGTAGGCTAAATTCTCACGTGGTTTCCATCTTGGTTGTGGTGGTGAAGACGCTGAAGTATCAGGATTCACCGTTAATGTACCCTGAGTGCACGAGGTGTTTGGCCGTGCGAGCCTACACCTGTGGCGTAGTATGTTTTTACATAATTGTTTAGCTGGGCTAATAATATACAGGGAAGGAGCACCGCCGTCCCGAGAAAGGGACGGGGTCGTTATAATTTGGTCGGCTTTAGCTGACCGTTTCCTGTTTGCCACCGTGCGGTGGAATGTTGCTTGCAGGTGCTGCGGAGCCGACTGCCAAATAGCGGGCTGGAGACCATGTTGTCGTGCTGGCCCTCGAAGGCTGTAAAGAATAGTTATTTTTATTTTATCATGTGTGGCCGGCCTGCGAGCCGATGTATGTAAGACACTATTTGTTAAGTGAACTATTGTAAGGCCATAAGGCCGTGTACCCTTTCAGTGTATTTGGGTTTCATTCCTGTTGTGTGGATGTGGACATTCATGATTATGGATTTAAGTTTTGGGTTCTTTCAACTTTTAAAAGCTTCCGCTTGAATGCTCTGTGTAGGACGAGTAGTTTTAATTAGATATTTTAGATATTCTTATGTAACCCTTCCGACTGTCCGTGATATATGGCGTCGGGTTCCAGTTGGACCTTCTGTTATATGCCATACAACGTATGGGGGTGTTATAGCGGGTCACTTCGGTAATGCGACTTTAGGCCATTTTGACTTGTAAAGAGATTTCGGTCAAAACGTCTATAAGTTAGGGGATTTAATGCTCTAGCGAGATTACTTCCTAATATCGGATCCGTCATGGTCAAGTTTGATTTGCAATCCTAAAACTATATTTTTATCCTTCTCATCTTTTTCACGGTGAATCATTGATCAAATGCTAGCTTTTTATCATAAGTTTTCATTTCAAAATTATATTTAGTTTTAATTTAAATAATTCTCAAAAACCCAACAATCATCCGGTAGGATAATAGTAGAAGCGTGAGTAAAAGTAGTTGATAACCCCGAGTTTAAATACAACCTTGGTAATACAATTCGATAGGTACAGTTGCCTTTTCGGGTTGATAGTGAATTCAACACACCAAAGCTTCGTGCCCAGATTTTTCTGAACTAGCCTCCAGTCTTTGGACGTGAAACGTCCATCACGATCACTAACTATACTCTTAAGAATCCTGTGTAGCCACACAATGTTGTGAACATACAACTCTATCAGCTTCTCCACTCTATCCTTCTTTCGATTTGGGATTAAGTGAGCCACTTTGGTCAAGCGATCCACGATCACCCAAATCAAATCATTTCCCTGCTGCGATCGAGGTAAGCCATGCACAAAGTCCATGAAGATGTCATCAAATTTCCACTTTGGAATAGGAAGAGGCTTCAGGAACCCGCCCGACTTCTGACACTTGGCCTTCACTAAGGCACAAGTTTGACACCGACTCACGTACAAAGCTATATCATGCTTCAAACTAGGCCACCAAAAGGACTTCTTCATATCCAAGTACATCATTGTACTGCCCGGGTGAATGGAGTACTTTGTAAAATGAGCCTAAAACATCAACTCCTCACAGAGCTTGTCGAACTGCGGTATACATATCCTTCCGTCCTTCCTCAAGGACCCATCATTCATCTCCCAGGTGCTACCTTCTCCCTTTTGAGCTTCCACCACAAGCGGCCGAAACTCTTCATCCAAACTAGTCGCTTCCCGAATACGATCGGATAAGTCATTTTCAACTTGATCCAGTTCAATCGAGCCATACTTGACTCGCCTCTTACTACGCACTCAATGCCAAGGGACTCACAGTCCCGCATCAACCGCTCATCATGAGCTTCGATCCAACTCCCTTGACCAGAGTATTTCCTGCTCAAGGCATCCGCCATGACATTGGCTTTGCCTGGCGTATAATGAATCGTCACGTCGTAGTCTCCAAGGAACTCGACCCATCTACGCTAGCGCATATTCAAGTCCTTTTGGTCTCGAAGATACTTCAGGCTTTTGTGGTTTGTGAAGATCTCCACCTTCGCACCATACACGTAGTTCCGCCACAACTTCAATGCAAAATTTACCGCCGCTAATTCCAAGTTATGGACGGGGTAATTCCTCTCATGAGGCTTTAATTGCCTAGACCCAAAGGCTATAACACTGCCATGTTGCACCAACACGCAACCCAGCCCACATCCTGATCGTCACTGAAAATTTGAAACCCTTCAGTCCCTTTAGGTAGACTCATGATTGGAGCTGTCATCAGCCTTTCCTTTAAGATGTCAAACACTTCACCGCACTCTTGAGTCCACATGAATTTTTGGTCCTTACGAGTCAACGAAGTGAGGGGTAGAGCTATCCGCAAAAAGTTTTCCACAAATCTTCTATAATACCCGGCTAGTACAGGAAAACTCTAGACTTCTGCCATGATGCTCAAAACTGGCCAATCTCTGATGGCCTTAACGTTTGCAGGATCCACCGCCACCCTATCACCACTAATCACATGGCCCAAAAATGCCACCTTCTCTAACCAGAACTCGCACTTTGAGAACATTGCATAAAGCTGGTTCTCTCTTAGTACTTGTAAAACTATTCTCAAATGAGTCTCATGCTTCACCACCGATTTGGAGTATACCAAAATATTGTCGATAAGGACGACAACAAAAGAGTCTGAGTATTCACGAAATACTCGATTCATCAAATCCATGAATACAGATGACGCGTTCAACAGCCCGAACGACATCACTGAGAATTTAAAGTGACCATATCTCGTTCCAAAAGCTGTCTTGGGTATGTCCTCTTCCCGAATTTGCAACTGATAGTACCCTGACTTCAAGTCCAGCCTAGAATACACTACTGACGCCACCAACTGGTCTAACATGTCATCTATCCGAGGAATCAGATACTTATTCTTGATGGTCAGTTTGTTCAACTCTCGGTAGTCTATGCACAACCACATATTACCATCTTTCTTCTCCAATAATAGCACTGGAGCGCTCCATGGTGAAGAACTGGGACTAATGTACCCCTATTCTAATAGTTCCTACAACTGTACTTTGAGTTCGGCCAACTCCTTTGGTGCCATCCTCAAAGGAGGATGTGATACCGGCCTAGCCTCTGGCGCTAACTCAATCGAGAAATCAATCTCCCGTTGAGGGGGTGCTCTAGGAAGCTCCTGGGGAAACACATCCTCAAACTCTGCAACTACTGACACATCTTTAAGTGATAATTTGGAAAGGAAAACCTCCAACAATGCCATAAGAGCTACTCCTCCCTGGTTAACTGCCTGCACTAACTGCATTGCCGAAATCAGGGAACATGCCACTCCACTAAGGCTCTCAAACATAACTTCTACCTGCCCTTCGCTTCTCAGGGTCACCACCTTAGATAGGCAGTGAATACTGGCATGCTGCTCTGCAAGCCAGTCCATACCCAAAATCACATCGAACTCAACTAGCGGTATAACCGCTGCTACCAACACGAAGTCAACACCACCTAGACTCCAACAAATGCACCCCTTCGCTATGGTAGTCATGGAAGACTCATTGGGTATGCGTACCTTCAGCTCTGCGTTTGCCAAAAATGAATCAACTCCAATTCTCCGGATAAAGCTTTCTGCAAGGAAGGAGTGTGATGCTCCCGTATCAAATAATACCCTAGCGGGGTACCCAGAAACTAACACAAAGCCGAAAACATAGACAACATACATAAACAATCTTGAAAGTCTAAAGTAAAAGATTAACTTACTCTTTCATACCTATCACCAGATCGGGTTAGCAGATTGCTTCCTGCCACCCAAGGTTATATGCCCTTGGATGCACGGGTTGGAAATGAGAAGTGCTAGACTCCGCCATCTTTCCTTTCTCCGTTACGCTGGGCTCGGAGCGCACTGACTGCTCTTGCCTCGGCTCCTGCTCAGCTCCACCCTTAGTACAACAATGAACTATGTGGCCCGGCTTGCCACACTAGTAGCACGATCGTGGTCCCTTGAAGTGAGACCCCCCAAAGCCATACTATCCTTCTCCCAATTCTTGTAGGGATGGGAATTCATCTTCTTCCACTTACTCCCATCAATCCTTCCTTGAGATTGAGAAGGCTTTCCTTCTCCTTGCTTGGCCTCAAAACCCTTCCGACGTTGGGTTTGCTCCAAATCGCTCTCCAACATTCTGGCAGCCTCAACCAACTCATTGAAACCAGCATTCTTCATTGATATGAGGGGTTGTCTCAGATTCTCCCTCAGCACATGGTAGAAGAGGTTGTCCCTCTCCACATCGTCAACCATGGTCATTCCAGCATAACGACCCAACCAAGTAAACTCCTGAACATACTCTTCTACTGTCTTCTCCTGCTGCACCAAGTGTAGTGAAAGATATTGTACCTACTCACCTAGAGGGGGGGGGGGGGTGAATAGGTGACTTAAATCTTTTTAACTTTTTAGGCAGAATTCAGAGTTTATCACAGAATTATAACACAACAATTAACCAACAATCACAGCAATCAATCCAGCACACAGTGAACACACAAATTTATAGTGGTTCCCTAAGATTTGGGTACATCCACTTTCCCCCTTCGCATATCTAGCAGTGTACTAGATTCGGCCAAATTCCTCCACTATCTCAGATCCTCAGATCTTACACTTAGAACCCCAAAACAGGTTCCTACAGCTCAGGCCCAAGGCCCTACAACTCAGTTTCTTCACAAAGCCTACACTCAGCTTCTTCACAAAGCCTACACTCAGCCACCAAGGCCTACACTCAGCCACAATAGGCCTACATTAAGAGATACAAATCTCCTACACTCAGGCACACAGGCCCTACACTCAGCCTTTATAATTACAGGCTTACAAACTCAGATCCCTAAGGATCCTACAAGAAAATATGAATACAAAAATGTAAACTCTACAACTCAGAGAGAAGAGAGAAGAGTTGTGAGTTTCTTGATGAGTTCTTGGAAGAACTCAGTTGAGATCAAACTGACTTGGCTTTCTTCAAAGCTTCTTGAATGTAGAACACAATAAGATTGATCTCCTCTGTAGTTGATCCTTGATCTCTGCTACTTAAGATTCAGAACAAAATCTAAACCCTTCTTCTCAGCCTGGTTCCAACGACTGTCTTCTTGGATGGAGCTCTCTCTCTCTCCAACTTCTTAGATCTTCACTAGATTCTTCAATGAATAGCTAGATCTTCTTTGTATTACTTGATGTGTTGATCTTCTATTAATCATCTCTTTTTGTAGACAATATAAGCCTATTTATAGGCCTTCTTCATGGTAACCGGCTGGTCCGATTCATAATTGATTTCTGACAACTCTGAGAGGTGCAGTAGACCGGCTGGAATGGCAGCTGTCAAGTCATCCAGTCAGTTCTTGAAAAATCTGTAACTGTCTGAAAGTGTCGAGACTGTCTGTCTTTAAGTGTCGACACTTATAGACTAAGTGTCGACACAAGTTATCTAAGTGTCGACACTAGCCTACAAGGTGTCGACACAACTCCTTGTGTTGTAGACTTGACTTCTCGACACATCTTCTTCATCATGTGTCGACACTGATATTGTGTGTCGACACAACTCCTTGTTCTTCAATATTTTGCTGAATTCTTGTAAGTGTCGACACAACTCCTTTGTGTCGACACATCTTCATGTGTTGAACTTGTTTAGTGTCGACACATCTTCTTGGTATCATCACATGGCTTCTGTGTTGATTCTTGCTGAGTGTCGACACTGCTCCTTGTGTCGACACATTCTTCTTCTGTTGAGACTCTGGCTGAGTGTCGACACATCTCCTTAGTGTTGACACTTGTACTTAGAATATTCTTGAACTTTGCTAAGTGTCGACACAGCTACTTGTGTCGACACTTTCTTCAAGTGTTGAGTCTTCAGTTGAGTGTCGACACATTCTTTCTTGTGTCGATACTTTCTTCAAGTGTTGACTCCTCTGCTGTGTGTCGACACATTGTTCTGGGTGTCGACACTTATACTTAGACTCTGCTGGCTTTTGCTGAGTGTCGACACAGCGTCCAAGTGTCGACACTTTCTGATGTAGACACAGTTTCACTGGGTGTCGACACAACTGCTAAGTGTCAACACTGCTTCACTGGACTTTTCTTCATTGAGTGTCGACACAGCTCCTTGTGTCGACACTTTCTGTCTGGTGTCGACTCTGCATCCCTGGTGTCGACACAAATACTCCAAGTGTCGACACTGCTTGCCTGGGTGTCGACACAAGTCTTCTTAAGTGTCGACACTTTCCCTCTGGGTGTCGACACATGGACTTAGAAACTTTTTCATCTTTCCTGCAAATACTTAACCTGCACAAGTAAACTCAAAACACATCAAATACATTTTGATGTATATCATTGAGTTGGGTGAGGCTTCTTCAAATCAGGTACATTTAAACCAATGTACCCAACAATCTCCCCCTATTTGGAGAAGTCATAACCCTTAGTCAATGATATACACCATACAGAATAAAATCATAGTATGATGTAAAGCAGGATTATGTAACCAGGAAAAACATAACATGTATTAAACAAACATGCATACACAGATATCATCACAGAACAATTATGAAATAGATTTAACATACAACACATTGTTCTAATATCTTGTCATATTCATTTTCCAAAGTTTACAAAGTGTTTAACAATCAAAATATTACAACTGTAAACTCAAGAAAATTTCGATGCTATTTTTGATCAGCATCTTTGATCACTATCCCTTTTCCAGACTGTATCTTGGCTTGCACAGAAGCTTCAGCATCTTCAGTTTCAGCAGGCTTTTTCCCTTTCAGCTCCTTCTTCTTTAGCTCTTCAGCTTTAATCTTTTGCCTTTCAAAGTAGTGATAAGGCTTGGGAAAGTACTTGCTAGGCTCCTGGGCAGTAGGAGGTAGCTTTCCCATCTTTACCTTTCTCCTGTATTGCACTATGGCTTCTTGCCTTGTCTCATGCTTTCTCCATTCCAATTCAGAAAACCACTTGTTTCTGTCTTGTATATTATCTTTTGCAGCTTTCCAGGCAGTTAAGATAATGTTTCTTGAAGTGGGGCTCCACTGCTCAAAGTCTGGTCTTTGTTCAGCTTGCTCTCTGAAACTTTTCTTAGACAATCTGGCTTCTTGTTCTTTCAGTAAAGCTTCTTGCATAGCCTCAGATACTGGCTGAACAACCTTCTCTATGATGACATTTTGCTGTCCCCCTGGTGGGCTATACATTGATTGTATATCAGCTTGAACCATATCAAAATCTGGAGGAGGGTATATTACTTGAGCCACTTCTAGTTACTCCCCTCCTAGATATGCAGGATGTATCCCAAATTCTGCAACATTGTCATCATCACATAAAGAAGGATATCCAAGAGTAGCTCTGATAGAATTAGAAATCCACTTAGCATGATCAGAGCTGGCTTTGACTAACACCCTCTCCCCCTTTATGACTTCTCTTTCCATGTGATCTCTTAGATCATCCTTTTGAAATCTGACTTGGTTATCCAAATAATTGACTCCATCTTTAAAGAAAGGTTTCAACCTTTGGAGTTTGTCAGTTAGCAACTTCTGAGAGTCTTGAATTGCAGTAGTAACATCAGATAAACTCTTTTGCAAGGCTTTATCAAACTCGGCCTTAGTAGTAGCATTAGAAGTAGTCAGTCCAGTAGCTATGTTCTTCATCTCAGTGATAATTACATTGTGTGAAGCTATCAAATTGTCATTCATTCTGATTTGGTTCTCAAGAACATACCCTTGCTTCAGTGCAATGTCATCTACTTGAGCTTTTATTTTCTCTTGATGAGTAGCTAAGTAGACTACTGCATTCCCTCCCTTGTAGAAGCAGTCAGTCATCTCCTTTTTATTAAGATTCATTTCAAATCTTATAGACTTTATATCTTGGGCTAGATCAAACTGTAAAGATTTATGCCCCTCATCCACATAGGTTTCTATGGCTTTTCTGTGCTCATCAAGCTTGATTTGCATAGCAACCATTAGAGCACTGTAATGTACTGATGAAGTTGGCTGTAGTGCTGGCTATGGTATTATAGTTTGCAATGCCTTCTTATAAGTTTGGCTTCTTCTTTTGAAGACTTGAAATTTCCTTTTCTTAGCTCTGGCAGCTTCCTCATCTTCTGAAGCTGATGTACTAGCAATTTCTACCCTCTCCCTTGGTAGCTCCTCAACTTCCTTGGGCTTCTCAGGTTCTTGCCTAGCAGGGTCTTCAACAATTACTACTTTCTCCCCCTCAACTGGAGCATTCTCCCCCTCAGCAGCAGCACATTCCTTGTAAAAATCTGTTTGATCCAGATTGAGGAAAAGATCTTCCATAGTATATTCTTGTTGAGAATGGGCTGGAGAAACTCTTGGCTCATCTACCACTGGATCAGATACTACTTGAACTGTAACAGATGTGTCCTCCATGACAACATCTGGGACTTGACTATCAATCTGAGTTTGCTGATTAACATTATTTAAGGAATCATACAATACATTATCCTCTATAGGGAAATCTAAAGCATTAAGCTCAGTGATTACCTCAAGGATGATGTGGGATGCTTGCTCACTCTCTAGTGTAGTTGGCTCTTCCACCACTAGAGGCTCCCCCTGGATTTGATCCTGGTGTATGGGGCTAGCTAGTGGTAGCTCCCCCTGCCTCTCTGTAGCATCTTGTTGAGCTGGAGACTTCCCAGCATTTTCTTCTACATCCTCTTCTGGAGTAAAGACAACTTGCTCTTCATTACCCGAGCTGCTAGATGAAACCTGAGCCACTGGGGCAGTTTTCTTCTTCTTCTTTTGGGGTGTTACTTTCTCAGGAGTTATTTTCTCAGGGGTTGGCATCTCCTTAGACAAAACCCTGTCCCATCTAGAGAATATCCTCATGTCCATTTTTCTCATATGATTGATTTTACTGCCAGCAGCTTGACTCATAACTTCTGGTATACTACCAGCCAAGTATAGACTTAAGATCCTACCCAAATTGGGCTTCTTCATACTCTCCTTGATCTTTTCAAAGACTACTACAGACCAATCAGTTTTTAGGCTGAAGATTATCCTGGTCATGAGATTGGACATATGGGCAGATACCTTGTCATGCCCTCCAGGCTTACTTAAGATTACCTTGCCAACAATTTCAGAAAGAAATTTTCCCTGGCTGTTCATCCCCTTTCTATTGAATACAGAACTAATTTTCATCTTTGCATCCAGTCCACACCATGTTAATGCTTCTCTGGTCTTAGAAGCAGTTACTTCATCCTCTTCTTTTGTCCTTGGCAGGTTTAGAACCTTTCTCAAATGTTTTGGAGAGACCTTCACTTTTTCTCCATGGACCCTGGACTTGATCTTGAATCCAGATTCGTCTACTTTAGCTCCATTTAGAAACTCCAGAACTTCCTTCTTCCAAATCTTTGTTGGCTCTGAAACAAGAAAGTCTAACCCAGAGTCTGCAACTAGGGTTACCACTTTCTTGATCTCCTGATCCGCATCCTCAAACGCATGTCGCACCAGTTCGTAGCCTTCATTGACATTCTCCTCGAGCTTTGGTGCCATTAGGGTTTGAAGAATTTGACTGGAGAGAAGAGAGGTGTCGACACACAAGTTTGGTCTCGAAACTTTAGTGAGCGTGTCGACAGACAATGGAGAAATTCTATTTATACCTTTCTAGATTTGAAGATGAAAAGGCGGGTTAACTAACTTAAATTGTGTCGACACTGTTAAAAAGTGTCGACACAGACTTATAATGTTTCGACACCTATGTGTCAACACAAGTTTAGTCAACATATATATGTGTTGACACTTGATTATGTGTCGACACCACTCAACTCGACATACAGTCAAGACTTTACTTAGATAATTCTGAGTAAACTCTAAGTGTCGACACCATCTTGGATGTGTCGACACCTACTTGTCATGTGTCGACACTAACATTCTGAAGTGTCGACACCAACTACCTAGATGTGTCGACACCTTTTCCCTGAAGTGTCGACACTACTTTTCTGTGTCGACACAGATATCTCTGTGTGTTGACACCATTTTACTTAGCCATTTCTATAAACTTATTCTAAGTTTATCATACCTAGTTAAATTTTAAACCTATTGAACTTAGTTTCTTCTAAGATCTTAGTATACATATCAGCTAGTTGATTATCTGTTCTAACATATTCCAGTAAAATATCTTCTTTTTCTACATGTTCCCTAAGAAAATGATATTTTATTTCAATATGTTTAGTTCTACTATGGGAAACAGGATTATTTGCAATTGATATAGCACTTGTAGAATCACAAAAGAGTGGAGTTCTACTTACCTGAATTCCATAGTCCTCAAGATGATGTTGTATCCATAGAAGTTGAGCACAGCAACTTCCTGCAGCCACATATTCTGATTCTGCAGTGGAGATAGCCACACTTGTTTGCTTCTTGCTACTCCATGAAATTAGTCTTCCACCTAGGAATTGACAGGTTCCAGTTGTGCTTTTTCTGTCTTCTTTGCATCCTGCAAAGTCTGCATCTGAATAACCTGTTAGATCAAAGTCTCCATTCCTAGGGTACCAGAGGCCTAGATAAGGAGTGCCCTTTAGATATCTCAGTATCCTTTTGACTGCTGTCAAATGAGACTCTTTAGGGCATGCTTGGTACCTAGCACAGACACATGTAGCATACATGATATCTGGTCTACTTGCAGTCAAATAGAGTAGGGAGCCAACTATCCCTCTATACAAAGTCTCATCTACAGGTTTCCCCGCATCATCTTTGCTAAGAGACATACTTGACCCCATAGGAGTCTTCATGATACTGGATGAATCCATACCATACTTCCTTATGAGTTCTAGGGTGAACTTAGACTGACAAATGGATAAACCATTCTCAGTCTGTCTAACTTGGAGACCCAAGAAGAACTTAAGTTCCCCCATACTACTCATCTCAAATTGTCCTTGCATTAGTTTTGCAAACTTTTTGCAAAGACTACTTTCAGTAGACCCAAATATTATGTCATCTACATATATTTGGACTAGTATTACTTTGCCTCTGGATTCCCTAAGGAATAGAGTCTTGTCTATTTTCCACCTTGTGAACTTATTCTCAATGAGGAAACTAGACAGGGTTTCATACCAAGCCCTAGTGGCTTGCTTTAACCCATACAATGCTTTCCTAAGTCTATAAACATGATTAGGTTGAGTTGAATCAACAAAACCTGATGGCTGTTCCACATAGACTTCCTCTTTTAGATTACCATTCAGAAAGGCTGACTTTACATCCATTTGGTAAACTTTAAATCCTTGAAAGGTTGCATAAGCCAGGAACATCCTTATGGCTTCCAGTCTGGCTACTGGAGCAAAGGTTTGATCAAAGTCAATACCTTCTTCCTGCCTATATCCTTTAGCAACCAATCTTGCTTTGTTCTTAATGATGACTCCATGCTCATCCATCTTATTCCTAAAGATCCATTTGGTCCCAATTATGTTGTGGTCTTTAGGTTTAGGAACAAGTTCCCAGACCTTGCACCTCTTGAACTGATTCAGCTCTTCTTGCATAGCCTCAATCCAATGAGGGTCTAGGATGGCTTCTTCAAACTTCTTTGGCTCAACTTGGGATAGAAAACTGGAGTAGAGTGCTGCACTCAGATTTCTACTCCTTGTTTGTACCCCTTGTCTTGGATCACCAATGATTTGTTCTGCTGGATGATCTCTTAGATGCCTATTAGCTGGAGGCATCCTGGCTTCAGGTTGAACTTCTTCAACTTCTTCATCTTGCTGTACTCCTTGGACTTCTTTTTCATTAGGTACATGTAGTACTCCCCCTGGACAGCAGCCACTTTCATCTACTTGTTGTCTTACAGTAGGTTCTTCTTCTATAATGAGCTTGTCCAACTTCTTAGTTATACCTGTGGAGCTGCATATACTACTAGACAACTCATTGTTAATAAGTCTAGTTTCATCAAATACTACATGTACAGACTCTTCTACAACTTGAGTAGACAAGTTGTAGACTCTATAAGCATTACTATTGTTGCTGTACCCAACAAAGATCCCCTCTTGGGACTTGGCAGCAAACTTAGTCAAGTAAGACTTACCATTGTTAAGTATAAAACACTTACAACCAAAGATCCTGAAATAGGATAGGTTTGGTTTTCTGCCTTTCACAACCTCATAGGGGGTCTTGTTGTGGCTTTTAGTAATGGTAGCCCTATTAATAACATGGCATGCAGTATTAACTGCTTCAGCCCAGAAATATTCTGGTAGTGATGTATCACTTAATAGGGTCCTACCAGCCTCAATCAAGGTTCTATTCTTCCTCTCAGCAATGCCATTTTGCTGAGGTATCCTTGGTGAAGAAAACTCTTGAAATATCCCAAATTCTTCACATAGTTTTGCCATACTATCAGACTGAAATTCAGTACCATGGTCACTTCTTATTTTGACAACTGTACTATCTAGTTCATTCTGAATTTATTTGACAAAGCTATAGAAGACACTAGGTGTTTCAGATTTCTGTCTAAGGAAGAACACCCAGGAAAACCTTGAGTAGTCATCTACAACTACAAAGGTATAGAACTTCCTACCTAGGCTGTGAACTGGCATAGGACCAAAGAGATCCATATGCAAGATGTATAAACACCTCACAGCATCTTTGATTTCAATGCTACTAAAGGTGGATCTTGTCTGCTTGCCCTTTTGACAAGTTGAACATATTCCATCTTTAATACACTTAACTTGAGGACCATTCCTCACTAACTTTTTGCTAAAGAGTTGGCCAATTGTCTTGTAGTTGAGATAGACTAATCTCTTGTGCCATTTGACACAATGAGAGACTTTCTCATCAGCTACAAGACACACTGGAGAACTATTGTTCTCAACCATAATGTCTAAGCAATAGACATTTCTTTTTCTATAACCTGTCAAAATGATCTCTTGATCATTTGACCTCCTGATATGACAACCATTTTTGACAAATGAGATGTCATATCCTACATCACTCAATTGACTTATACTAATAAGGTTATGTTTCAAACCTTTAACATAGGCCACTTGAGTAATAGTAATATAGGAGTTAGAAATATTACCAAAACCCTTGATGATACCTTTTTCAGAACCACCAAAGGTGACATTTGGACCATCCTTGATGGGTGTGTAGTCCTTTAGCAATCCCCTTGTTCCAGTCATATGTTTGGAACATCCACTGTCCAAGTACCATATTGGGGCATGGCCACTTGGACTCACCTGCAAAATAGATTAGTGAACCTTAGAACCCAAAGAATTCTTGGGTCCTTGGTACTGGTTAGTTTGCTTCCTAACAAAGCTACCTGCAGGTTTTCCAACAGGCAGTTTGCTACTCACTTTGGCACTTGCATTGTGCCAACAGTCCATGGCAAAGTGGCCTACCTTGCCACAACACCAACACTCAAACCTATTGTACCTTTGCTTAGGTACACTCTTAGCTGTTTTATCTACAACTGGCTTGTTGAGAGCTGGGGCTTTGCCCTTGGACTTGGACTGAACAGTCCTAGCTGGTTTAGTAAACCCCAGTCCAGCTTTACCTTTTTGATGAACAAATTCATCAATTAAGGGTAGAACTGACTTTGGTTTAGAAAACCTAGCAGCTAAATCTCTCTCCTTCTGAAGACTAATCTCCAGACTTCTGATTTGATCATTCTTAAAAGTTATAGTTCCCATTTGAATCACAGTTATGTGCTTCAGTATGACTATCTTATTTAGCTTTTGATCAAACATCTTCTCATAATCAGTTGCAACCATTTTGAGACTTGCAATCTCCTTAGCTTGACTCTTGGCCAAGGATTTGCATTTCTTAAATGCTTGCAACAGAACTCTATATTCATCAATCAATTGATGAATATCCTCTTCAGACTCAGATACACTCTCATCATTTGATGATGATGAATCTGATTCTGAACTAGCACAAGAAATTGAACTTAAAGAACAATTTTGTACCTTACTAGGTCCAGGCTGCTCCTGGATTTTGTCACTTTCTGTCAATGCCATCAGTCCTTGACACTGTCTGTCCTCTTGTTCATGTATAGAATTCATGATCTGGATGAACTCTTCTTCTTCTTCCTCAGCAAACAGTCCTATGTATGCTTCAGCATCTGACTCAGTTTTTGATGAAGAAATATCTGACAGGCTCTTATCCTTTTTAGCAACAAAATATCTTTCCTTCTTGCCCTTGAATTGAGTCTTTTTCTTATCATTAGACTCCTTCCTTTTCTCTGGACAATCTGCAATCACATGTCCTTGTCTATTACAGTAATAGCAAACAATTTTTGATAGAGTTGCTTTGCTAGACTTTGTCTTTTTCCTGTCTTTCTTTGATGACTTTTTGTTCTGATAATAGTCATCTTTTCCTTGTGAAGTAGATGGCTTTGTCCTCCACTGTTTCTTCTTGAAGCACTTCTGAAAGTGTAACATCCCATGTTACTTCTGGACCCCTTAACTTAGATTGGGTTAGGCATGGGGTGAGATTTAAGGAGATCAACTAGGTTTGACCCTAGGTAGTGGGTGGTAGCCATGTGGAGCCCACTATAGGACCAAAGTCAAACTAGGTCAAACTAGCCTAAATAGGGACCCTAGCCACTCCATGACCCCACCACATTGACCTAACCCTAAAAACAATCTAAGTGGACCCTAGGGCATGTCACTAGGTCAACACTTTGACCCCAATTGACCAAAGTCAACCTTGGGCTTAATTTGGTTAAACCCACACTCATAAGCCCAATTAGTCTAAGTAGGGTACCCCCTTGACCCAACCCAAGTTGGGTGGTGCCACTAGGCCCATTTCCACCAAGTAGGGTCAGTCCACCCACCATGGTTGACCAAGTCAACCCTAAAAGTCAATTTGGTCAATATAAGGCCTAAAGAGAGAAAATGAAGGCCAAGCCCAATCCCATTGGGCTAAGCCCATCCAAATCAGCCCAAGCCCAACCTAAGTGGTCAAAGACAACTCATAACCCCCAAGATCAGGAAAGAGAATACATGCAAAGGGTTAGAAAAGGAATTTGGAGAAGAAGAGGAGAGAGAAAGGGAAATGAAGGGAAGGATGGCCACATGACCACACATGCAGCTGCTGTCCAGTTGCCTAAACATACTGGCTGGCCTACTCAGGTAATTCCAGAAGAATTTGGGGCATGGTGGCCACATGGCACCATGGGTGAAGCCTCCAAAGCTCAAACCGAGCTCACTTTGGAGTTAACTCCACATATAGTCCACCTCAGCCCAATTCACCCCCTCCATTAGCTTTAGTGAGCTCAGGCGAGTAGAAATCGACTACTGGATCGAAGGAAACGGTGCAGGAACCATGAATCCAAGAAATTTCGCCGGAGCAAGGTCGGGAATGGCCACCCGCCGCCAAACTCACCGCCGCGCCGCCATACAGGTCCGTTTCACTTCACCTCTACCCGTACTAGAATCCTAGATCAACTAGGGGAGATATCTGGCTCCATTGAGCCCGATGCCATGGGAGAAATGAGAGATTTTTCCAAGCTTTCTTAACCACTCGGGATCACCATCGCCGCCGTCTCCCGCCGCCCCATCACCGGGAAACGATAGCCACCACCACCG
This sequence comes from Platanthera guangdongensis, assembly GCA_039583875.1. Taxonomy (NCBI): domain Eukaryota; kingdom Viridiplantae; phylum Streptophyta; class Magnoliopsida; order Asparagales; family Orchidaceae; genus Platanthera; species Platanthera guangdongensis. The sequence goes on from CM077167.1 coordinate 115,471,427, forward strand.
TGAAGGTGATGGCACCGTTGGCCGGGGGTGGCGCCGCCTCAGCTGGCCGGAAACAGCCAGCAAAGATGCTCCAGCCAAATTCAATCCCTGCCGTTGGCTGGAGGAAGGAGATAAACGGATGTCGTTAAAGCGTGCTTTAAGATTCGTGCGGGCTGTTATTTAAAAATCAAATTATTTGTTATAGATTTAATGAAATGAAATGAAAATTCTGCCACATTATTACAGCCACCTTGCATGTCAATTTTAGGCCTCTTATAGGCATTTCCAGAACTTAGTCTTTTAATGAAAGTTGTAGCTGATGGTCTTATATTTAATTTGCCACCCTAAACATGTGATTTGGTGTAGTGTTCAGTCCTGTAGAACATTTCTCCTAGGACTGGTCCTAGAGTAGGGCAGAAATTAAATTGGATGCCCAGGTCAAACCATTAGTCACCATGGCCCCATATTTTGGGCACATGCATTATTAGGGCACACGTAGCCCCTGCCAAAAGTTAGGAATTTTTAGAGAAACGTTTCCTATAGTTTTTGCCAAAATATCAAAATACAAATAAATGAAATATAAGGAGTTCTACACCTCCCCATGGTCCCAAATCTTGGTGGTAGGTCAGTGGGGACATCCTTGGTGCATGATAAAATTTTCAGCACCTTGGGTTCACTGCATGTTGGAGAATCCACTTGCATGTGTTAGCTTATGTTATGCCTTGGTGTGCAAATAGCAAAAATGCAAATATAGTGTATTTAACCCAATGGTGACATGCAAAGGTCTTGGAATTATTTACAGTGGTTCATTAGGGTAAATTTAATCCCTCAAATTAATCATGGAATTTTTGGAATCAAAATTTCCATTTATTGGAATTTATTTTAAATATAGCTATTTTGGAAATAAAATTGGAAAATAGGCTTTCCTCAAGTACAAATCCTAACATTTTGCCAAGGCATAGATAATATCACATTGGACTTAGGAAAAATATGATCCCTCTATTTTGAGGAACCTTTGGAGTAGATATCTTAAATTGCCCATTTTACCCTTATCTTTTTAATTCTTGAAATGATGGATATATACCTCTGAAAAATTTGGAATTTATTCTACTGCTATAAAATGATATTATTAGTTTTGCATGAATTTCTCAGAATTAATGGATGCATTGTTAGTTGTTAGATTAATACAATGGCATTTTTTGGAAATATGTTATAATGGAATTTTATAGGCCATTACACAATAAATGTTGATGATATTCTGCCAATAGTCATAAATTAGTGCTCTAAACGTTCTGTAATTTTCCTGGAAGTTTTGATTTCATAATGCCTATACTTCATTTGGAAAAATGGAATTTGTGTTAAATTGATATTAAATAGGAAATGAGAATAAATAATTTAAGGGAAATTATGAAACTCTGTAGGCAGCAATATTTTACCAATATACATCTCAGGAAAAATTTCCTAGGTTAGTGGATATTTAATCATACTACTTTATGTGTAAAATGACCTAGCGTTTAAATTAAAAGATTTAATTAAAGGACTATTTGGCCAAGAAAAGTTATGAGAATTCATAGGGTAGTTCCCTTAGTCTATACCACCCTAGGATAAATATTTAGAGGCAAGATGCCTTAAGGTTTGGAAGATCGCATTTTTAGGGTAACCATAGGACATGGTCTGCATATAACACAAATAGGTCTTGCCTTAGGGGGTTACCAGGGGATCGATTATCAGCAGAAATAATAGAGTTCAACATGAACAACCCTGGTGGGTAGAGTTGTCTTAGTGAGGGATCAGAAGTGCAAGTCTTAGTTATCAACTGGAGTGGGGGTCGGCGGAAGACCGTCGGTTTCCCGGTAACACCTTAAGTCACTAGGGTTGTACTAGAGCAATAAGGAGAGCTGGGGAGATACATGGGTAGCCATCAACTAAAATAAATATCCTTGCGAAAGGGAACACTGGGCGTAATCCCAACACAGTTCCTAGTGCCCCTTGAGAGCCCTTCACAGGGAATACCGGGGGCAGTCCTGGGATTAACCTTAAATCTCTAAGTATAATAACCCGTAGACAAGAGTAGTTTAATAGGTTAGGACATTGTTGTACCTTCTCGCCCGTGTAGGATTGGAGAGATTCATGGTATATGCTCACCCGTATGGGGTTTGAGGGAGTTGGTATAAAGGCACTAATGTGCGTTCTCACCCGGGTTTGGGTTTGAGGGATTCAGGACGGGTTTGGTCCTGCGAGCGGGAGGCTCGGTATGAATTACTTGCATGTGCATAAATATCGTGGCGGGGCATGCGGTACTGGCCGTTCGTCACACCGATGGCAGTACGATGCACCAGGCGGTTGTGAGAGTTAGAGGGGCCAGTGGGTTGTTTTACACTGCGGTCTGGAGGACGATCCCCGATAACACACATCCGACCCAACAAGACTGACGGGTTTGTCAGCAAAGTACGTACGCGAGACTCTAGAGTGCACCTTGGACATGTACAGAGGCGTATGAGAGGGGTCTAAGGCTTGGTAGTGTGCATACCGGTCTAGAAGCGGAGACGCCCGCTCCGCTGCTGCCGTAGCCACAGCGGTGGTACCCGAGAGTGATGCTAGCTCTCAAAAAGTGGGAACTAAAGGTCTGTGATCACAGAGTCGTTGTGTGTGAGTTGCACTTGCCTGCGCATAAAATTGCATCATATCATTCATTCATATTAGGTCATACGCTTCATAGATCCTTATCATATAAATTAGTATGGGCTCTTTTATATGATAAGTTAAAATTCCTAGAAACCCTAACTTATATATTTGTATGGGCATTTATATAAGTTAGGGTACATTTGTGATGATAGCATAGTGGTAGTTTAGTTTATTTACTTGTTCATATTACTGTTCTTTACTTTCCTTTACTGCACTGCTCTTACTTATTACTTGTACCGTACTTAGAACTGCTAGCGTAGAACTACTTTACTTATTACAACTCTAGTTAGATACTGTCACCTGCTTCCACTTTGCTACCCCTTTTGTTGTCCTCTGCTTCGTCCTCCCGCTCGGTGCCTAGGAGCTGTGGGGCGAGGTGCGGAGGAAACGACTTAGTCTTTTTGACTAATGGTCGGTGACCAACTATTTTTAGGAGCCCGTGGAGATGGAGCACCAGCACGTCGAGGAGGCAGGACATGAGGAGCAGATACCGCTTCAGCAGGCTACTATCACTACTGTGCGTCCTCAGGTGGGATGAGATCTGATGTTCTAGTGTAGCTTCCGCATTATTATTTTGTGAGAGAGTGATTTTGATGTACTGGGCATAAGCCCCTTTTACTCTTTCATCTGTACTCTATTGTGGACTATTGTGATGTACCTTTCATTTCATTTACATGATTGTACTATGTGGCTTGTGGACTGATGGTTTTACATATACAGTTTTACTTCTTTCTTCTCATATTGGCCTACAGGTTAAATGATCGTACTAGCCGGCAGAATCGGCGTGTTGCGGTGTCGACTAACCCGTGAGTTAGTGCCACCGTAAGACGGCGGTTCTGGGCATAAGATCCGGTAGCCCTCCTTGGTAAGGGGGAGGGGGGTTTTACAAACTGGTATCACTTGAACAACGATCATATGAGAAAGAAGTCCACAACATGGGACCACCCCCGCCCGAGCATTAGTTTGCGGACAAACTATGCAGCGGAAGCAGTAGTGTGCCCATGTGTAAAGTCATATAAATGGTCCACAAAGTACAATGAGTTAGGCCAGTTTTGTTTTAACCTTAATTTTATGCAACCTCCACAGGTCGCCGCGCCGCAAAATGTGGCTCCTCCCCCTCCAGCTGCCACTCCATTCCTACATACGGAGATGGGGCAGACCCTGATGACAATTTTGGATGCCTTCAGAGCCCAGCAAGTCCCGGCTCCACAGCCAAATCCGGGGTCGAGCTGGCTGAGTGCATTCAAGAGCCTGTCCCCACCGACGTACCGTGGGACAGAGGATGCGGTGAAGACGGAAGAATGTCTGGAGGCCATACATGAGATCTTAGCAGGCATTAGCTGCCCAGTCGGCGAGGCAGTACCTCTAGCCACCTCTGTGCTGGAGGCTCATGCAAAGAGATGGTGGAAATCAGTCCGGGAGTCTACTTATGCGGACTTTGAGCTGTCGGAGATATCATGGGAGGAGTTTGGCGATGTGTTTCTGGAGCACTTCGTCTCTGCTACGGACAGAGATGCTTTGGAGGAGAGGTTTTTGAACCTCAAGCAGGGGACTAGATCGGTGATAGAGTACCAGAGAGAGTTCTCCCACTTGGCCAGGTTCGCAGGGATTCAGGATACCGATGATAGGAGGTATTCCAAGAGATTTTACCGGGGCCTCAGGGACGATTTGAGGCAGGCCTTGCTGTTTATTTCTCATGGCACATCTAGGCAGATCATTGAGATGGCGAAGAAGCTGGAGGCTGACCAGCTGATGGTGCGAGCCGGAGGGAAGAGACCATTTGATGGGTCGACATCATGAGAGAGCAGTAGGGGCTCTCAGAGAGGCAGGACCATCGGATACAGGAAGGGTGGGGGACGTCGTCGTCCCAACTTCAGGCAGGAGCAGGGGCCTCCTCCAGCATTGGCTCCCCCACCTCTACAGATGCATGATCCGAGGAGACAGGATGACCGAGGCCACCGACAAGTGGTTTGTTACGGATGCCGCCAGCCCGGGCACATCAGGTCGGAGTGCCCGCACCGATTCCATCCCCCTCCTCCTCCTCCACCTCCAGTGGCCCCAGTACAGCAGGGCCGAGGACGAGGCCGAGGACGAGGTCGAGTTCGGGGATATCACGGCAGGAGACGCGAGCAGGAGCAAATATACGCCTTGGACCTCACAGAGCCAAGGACCCCGAGGAGGTTATCACAGGTACTTAAAGTTAATTATGGATTTTCTTGAGTTTTCAATGATATATATATAGTACCTGGAACTATAGGATAACAATTAACTTTCACATAAACAAACCTCAGACATAATTATGATCAGCGGCAAGCCCGCTCATACTCTCTTCGACACGGGTGCTTCACACTCGTTCGTATTCGAGGCCTTCATCGACAGACTCGAAGGCGTGGAGAGGTTTCCTGGACTAGAGATGAGGGTGCGTCTACCCGATGGGTCGGAGCTGCGGACCACTGCACATTGTGATATGGAGGCCGAGATTGGCGGCAAGGCATTTGAGGCGCCGACAACTATTCTGAAGCTGCAGGACTTTGACTTGATTTTGGGCATGGCCTGGTTGCATCGGAACCATGCTCAGATAGATTATCCATCCCGGAGGATCACGCTAAGGCATGGCGACTCTCATGTTATCGTTGAAGGTATCCAGCCTATTTGCCACCTACTGTTATCTTCTGTACAGGCTGTGAAGGCCCATGAGCAGGGTGAAGAAGTTTATCTTGTCTGCTTCGAGATGGTGGGAGCAGAGACGACTATCTCAGATATTCCGATGGTCCGGGATTTCTCTGACGTATTCCCGGAGAAATTGCCCGGGCTACCACCTGCTAGAGACTTGGATTTCAGGATTCAGCTAGTACCGGGAGCGAGGCCGGTGTCCCGGGCACCCTACAGGATGGCTCCCAGGGAGTTAGCAGAGTTCAGGACTCAACTACATGAGCTAGTCGAGTCAGGATTTGTGCGGCCCAGTTCATCGCCATGGGGAGCGCCAGTTCTCTTTGTGAAGAAGAAAGACGGATCACTGCGATTATGTATAGATTACCGGGAGCTGAAACGGTTAACGGTCCGCAAAACCTATCCTCTGCCTCGGATAGATGAGTTATTTGACCAGCTACAGGGAGCCTTCTGGTTCTCCAAGCTAGATTTGCGATCCGGCTACTACCAGCTCCGTATCAGGGAAGAGGACATACCGAAGACGGCATTCAGTTCACGCTATGGATTATACGAGTTCACGGTGATGCCTTTTGGGCTCACGAATGCTCCTGCCGCATTCATGAGTCTAATGAACCGTGTATTCGAGCCTTTCCTAGACCGCTTCGTGATTGTATTCATCGACGACATCCTTATATATTCTCGGACTCAGGAGGAGCATACGGAGCACCGGGCACAGGTCCTGCAGAGACTGAGGGAGAACCAGATGTACGCAATATTTTCGAAGTGCAAGTTCTGGTTGCAGGAGGTGGCTTTCCTGGGGCACACGATCAGTGGGGCTGGGTTAGCAGTGGACCCAGCCAAGATAGAGACAGTGAGGGATTGGCCACGGCCGAAGACCGCATCTGACATCCGCAGTTTCTTGGGACTAGCAGGGTATTACCGCAAGTTCGTGGAGGGGTTCTCGAGGATAGCACTCCCCCTCACGTCCTTGACGAAGAAGGACACAGATTTTGTTTGGTCAGAGCGGTGTGAGACGGCTTTTCAGGAGCTAAAGGACCGACTCATCTCATCCCCCATTCTTGCGCTTCCATCCGGGAGCGAAGGATTTCAGATCTACACGGACGCCTCTTATCAGGGGATGGGTGCAGTCCTGATGCAGAATGGACACGTTATTGCTTATGCTTCGAGACAGTTGAAGAAGCATGAGCATAACTATCCAGTACATGACCTAGAGCTCGGGGCTGTGGTTTTCGCCCTAAAGATATGGAGGCATTATTTATACAGGATTCATTGTGACATCTTTTCAGATCACAAGAATCTCAAGTATATCGATACGCAGAAGGACCTAAACCTGAGACAGAGGAGGTGGTTGGAGTTCCTCTGCGATTATGATTACAAGATCCACTATCACCCGGGGAAAGCGAACACGGTTGCGGATGCCTTGAGCAGGAGGGCCGGCACTTCTTGACCGGAGCCCCGATTGATGTCTATAGAGCTGCTACAGATGATGGAGGACATGCACATTACCATGGTGTCCGAGACCGAGCCAGTTGTATATAGAGAGTATTTGAGCTCAGTGATCAGCGGCGATGATATACAGGAGTGCATCCGAGCACATCAGAGGCTGGATGCTGCGTTACAGCCGATTTTCAGTGCCCTAGAGAGGGGCAAGGTCGAGGACTACATGCTACAGGATGATCTTCTTCGGTTCCGGGGGCGCATCTACATACCAGCAGGGGGCAGTATCCGGGATGACATACTCCGAGAGGCACATTGCTCGAGATATTCAGTGCACCCCGGCATCACCAAGATGTGGGCAGATTTGCGGAGGTCTATGTATTGGCCCGGGATGAAGAGGGAGATCACGGATTTTGTGACCCATTGCGAGACCTGCCAGCGTGTGAAGGCAGAATGCAAGAGCCCGGGAGGTTTACTACAGCCACTGCTAGTTCCAGAGTGGAAGTTCGAGGACATTACTATGGACTTTGTATACGGATTGCCTCGCTCCCACTCTGGGCATGATTCTATATGGGTTATAGTGGATAGATTGACCAAGGTAGCGCGGTTTATTCCAGTTCGGAAGGATGCCACAGTTGCAGTTCTGGTGAGATTATTTGTGGTGCAGTACATCAGATATCATGGCATCCCCAGGACGATTGTTTCGGACCGTGATGGTCGGTTCACTTCGAGTAAGTGGAGGGCCGTGCATGCTTACTTGGGATCTCAGCTTACTTTTAGTACCGCCTTCCATCCGAAGACCGACGGATAGACCGAGCGGACCATCCGGACCATGGAATACCTGCTCAGATTATGCATATTGGATACGGGGAAGCCTTGGGAGGGGCTGCTGCCATTGATTGAGTTATCGTATAATAACGGCCACCAAGCGAGCATCAGGATGGCTCCATACGAGGCACTTTATGGGAGGAGATGCCGGACACCGCTATCATGGGTTCAGGATGTGGATACCAGGGCTCTTGGATCTGATTATATAGAGGACACTGAGGCTCAGATTCGATTGATCAGAGATCGGCTACTAGAGGCCCAGAGCAGGCAGGCAAAGTATTATGATGCTCGGCACCGGAAGGTGGAGTTCCAGGTTGGAGACAGGGTATTCTTGAAGATACGTCCAGTACACGGTGTCTCTCGGGTGCGGAGGCACAAGAAGCTCAGTCCACGATACATAGGGCCATACCTGATCCTGGAGCGGATCGGCCCCCTGGCTTACCGACTGCAGCTGCCACCGGAGTTGGGTGCATTACATGACGTCTTTCATGTCTCTTCCTTGCGAAGAGCTCTCCTTCGGCCGGAGCAGCACATTACTACTACAGCCGGACCGGTAGAGCCTGACAGATCAGTGAGATTGGAGCCGATCCGGATTGACGATACAGCCATCCGAGTGTTGCGGAAGAAGAAGGTCCCTCTTGTGAAGGTGCTGTGGTCCAACTATGGGCGGGAGGAGCACACTTGGGAGCCGAGGGATCTGATGCTGGAGCAATACCCGGAGCTATTCGCATCAGGTACTTTTAAGTTATGTCTTTAAATTTCTTGATGATTCTTGCAAATAGAACCCCGTAGACCCGAACTTAAATTTCGGTGATGAAATTATTTTCTTGTTTATTGGAATTTGTAACATCCCATGTTACTTCTGGACCCCTCAACTTAGATTGGGTTAGGCATGGGGTGAGATTTAAGGAGATCAACTAGGTTTGACCCTAGGTAGTGGGTGGTAGCCATGTTTAGCCCACTATAGGACCAAAGTCAAACTAGGTCAAACTAGCCTAAATAGGGACCCTAGCCACTCCATGACCCCACCACATTGCCCTAACCCTAAAAACAATCTAAGTGGACCCTAGGGCATGTCACTAGGTCAACACTTTGACCCCAATTGACCAAAGTCAACCTTGAGCTTAATTTGGTTAAACCCACACTCATAAGCCCAATTAGTCTAAGTAGGGCACCCCTTGACCCAACCCAAGTTGGGTGGTGCCACTAGACCCATTTCCACCAAGTAGGGTCAGTCCACCCACCATGGTTGACCAAGTCAACCCTAAAAGTCAATTTGGTCAATATAAGGCCTAAAGAGAGAAAATGAAGGACAAGCCCAATCCCATTGGGCTAAGCCCATCCAAATCAGCCCAAGCCCAACCTAAGTGGTCAAAGACAACTCATAACCCCCAAGATCAGGAAAGAGAATACATGCAAAGGGGTAGAAAAGGAATTTGGAGAAGAAGAGGAGAGAGAAAGGGAAATGAAGGGAAGGATGGCCACATGGCCACACATGCAGCTGCTGTCCAGTTACCTAAACATACTGGCCGGCCTACTCAGGCAATTCCAGAAGAATTTGGGGCATGGTGGCCACATGGCACCATGGGTGAAGCCTCCAAAGCTCAAACCGAGCTCACTTTGGAGTTAACTCCACATATAGTCCACCTCAGCCCAATTCACCCCCTCCATTAGCTTTAGTGAGCTCAGGCGAGTAGAAATCGACTACTGGATCGAAGGAAATGGTGCAGGAACCATGAATCCAAGAAATGTCGCCGGAGCAAGGTCGGGAATGGCCACCCGCCGCCAAACTCACCGCCGCGCCGCCATACAGGTCCGTTTCACTTCACCTCTACCCGTACTAGAATCCTAGATCAACTAGGGGAGATATCGGGCTCCATTGAGCCCGATGCCATGGGAGAAATGAGAGATTTTTCCAAGCTTTCTTAACCACTCGGGATCGCCGTCGCCGCCGTCTCCCGCCGCCCCATCACCGGGAAATGATAGCCACCACCACCGTGAAGGTGATGGCACCGTTGGCCGGGGGTGGCGCCGCCTCAGCTGGCCGGAAACAGCCAGCAAAGATGCTCCAGCCAGATTCAATCCCTGCCGTTGGCTGGAGGAAGGAGATAAACGGATGCCGTTAAAGCGTGCTTTAAGCTTCGTGCGGGCTGTTATTTAAAAATCAAATTATTTGTTATAGATTTAATGAAATGAAATGAAAATTCTGTCACATTATTACAGCCACCTTGCATGTCAATTTTAGGCCTCTTATATGCATTTCCAGAACTTAGTCTTTTAATGAAAGTTGTAGCTGATCTTATCTTTAATTTGCCACCCTAAACATGTGATTTGGTGTAGTGTTCAGTCATGTAGAACATTTCTCCTAGGACTGGTCCTAGAGTAGGGCAGAAATTAAATTGGATGCCCAGGTCAAACCATTAGTCACCATGGCCCCAAAGTTTGGGCACATGCAAGATTAGGGCACACTTAGCCCCTGCCAAAATTTAGGAATTTTTAGAGAAAGGTTTCCTATAGTTTTTGCCAAAATATCAAAATACAAATAAATGAAATATAAGGAGTTCTACACCTCCCCATGGTCCCAAATCTTGGTGGTAGGTCAGTGGGGACATCCTTGGTGCATGATAAAATTTGCAGCACCTTGGGTTCACTGCATGTTGGAGAATCCACTTGCATGTGTTAGCTTATGTTATGCCTTGGTGTGCAAATAGCAAAAATGCAAATATAGTGTATTTAACCCAATGGTGACATGCAAAGGTCTTGGAATTATTTACAGTGGTTCATTAGGGTAAATTGCATCCCTCAAATTAATCATGGAATTTTTGGAATCAAAAATTCCATTTATTGGAATTTATTTTAAATATAGCTATTTAGGAAATAAAATTGGAAAATAGGCTTTCCTCAAGTACAAATCCTAAATGTTTGCCAAGGCATAGATAATGTCACATTGGACTTAGGAAAAATATGATCCCTCTGTTTTGAGGAACGTTTGGAGTAGATATCTTAAATTGCCCATTTTACCCTTATCTTATTAATTCTTGAAATGATGGATATATACCTCTGAAAACTTTGGAATTTATTCTACTACTATAAAATGGTATTATTAGTTTTGCATGAATTTCTCAGAATTAATGGATGCATTGTTAGTTGTTAGATTAATACAATGGCATTTTTGGTAAATATGTTATAATGGAATTTTATAGGCCATTACACAATAAATGCTGATGATATTCTGCCAATAGTCATAAATTAGTGCTCTAAAAGTTCTGTAATTTTCCTGGAATTTTTGATTTCATAATGCCTATACTTCATTTGGAAAAATGGAATTTGTGTTAAATTGATATTAAATAGGAAATGGGAATAAATAATTTAAGGAAAATTATGAAACTCTGTAGGCAGCAATAGTTTACCAATATACATCTCAGGAAAAATTCCCTAGGTCAGTGGATATTTAATCATACTACTTCATGTGTAAAATGACATAGCGTTTAAATTAAAAGATTTAATTAAAGGACTATTTGGCCAAGAAAAGTTATGAGAATTCATAGGGTAGTTCCCTTAGTCCATACCACCCTAGGATAAATATTTAGAGGCAAGATGCCTTAAGGTTTGGAAGATCGCATTTTTAGGGTAACCATAGGACATGGTCTGCATATAACACAAATAGGTCTTGCCTTAGGGGTTACCAGGGGATCGATTATCAGCAAAAATAAGAGAGTTCAACATGAACAACCCTGGTGGGTAGAGTTGTCTTAGTGAGGGATCAGAAGTGCAAGTCTTAGTTAGCAACTGGAGTGGGGGTCGACGGAAGACCGTCGGTTTCCCGGTAACACCTTAAGTCACTAGGGCTGTACTAGAGCAATAAGGAGAGCTGGGGAGATACATGGGTAGCCATCAACTAAAATAAATATCCTTGCGAAAGGAAACGCTGGGCGTAATCCCAACATAGTTCCTAGTGCCCCTTGAGAGCCCTTCACAGGGAATACCGGGGGCAGTCCTGGGATTAACCTTAAATCTCTAAGTATAATAACCCGTAGACAAGAGTAGTTTAATAGGTTAGGACATTGTTGTACCTTCTCGCCCGTATAGGATTGGAGAGATTCATGGTATATGCTCACCCGTATGGGGTTTGAGGGAGTTGGTATAAAGGCACTAATGTGCGTTCTCACCCGGGTTTGGCTTTGAGGGATTCAGGACGGGTTTGGTCCTGCGAGCGGGAGGCTCGATATGAATTACTTGCATGAGCATAAATATCATGGCGGGGCATGCGGTACTGGCCGTTCGTCACACCGATGGCAGTACGATGCACCAGGCGGTTGTGAGAGTTAGAGGGGCCAGTGGGTTGTTTTACACTGCGGTCTGGAGGACGATCCCCGATAACACACATCCGACCCAACAAGACTGATGGGTTTGTCAGCAAAGTACGTACGCGAGACTCTAGAGTGCACCTTGGACGTGTACAGAGGCGTATGAGAGGGGTCTAAGGCTTGGTAGTGTGCATACCGGTCTAGATGCGGAGACGCCCGCTCCGCTGCTGCCGTAGCCACAGCGGTGGTACCCGAGAGTGATGCTAGCTCTCAAAAAGTGGGAACTAAAGGTCTGTGATCACAGAGTCGTTGTGTGTGAGTTGCACTTGCCTGCGCATAAAATTGCATCATATCATTCATTCATATTAGGTCATACGCTTCATAGATCCTTATCATATAAATTAGTATGGGCTCTTTTATATGATAAGTTAAAATTCCTTGAAACCCTAACTTATATATTTGTATGGGCATTTATATAAGTTAGGGTACATTTGTGATGATAGCATAGTGGTAGTTTAGTTTATTTACTTGTTCATATTACTGTTCTTTACTTTCCTTTACTGCACTGCTCTTACTTATTACTTGTACCGTACTTAGAACTGCTAGCGTAGAACTACTTTACTTATTACAACTCTAGTTAGATACTGTCACCTGCTTCCACTTTGCTACCCCTTTTGTTGTCCTCCGCTTCATCCTCCCGCTCGGTGCCTAGGAGCTGCGGGGCGAGGTGCGGAGGAAACGACTTAGTCTTTTTGACTAATGGTCGGTGACCAACTATTTTTAGGAGCCCGTGGAGATGGAGCACCAGTACGTCGAGGAGGCAGGACATGAGGAGCAGATACCGCTTCAGCAGGCTACTACCACTACTGTGCGTCCTCAGGTGGGACGAGATCTGATGTTCTAGTGTAGCTTCCGCATTATTATTTTGTGAGAGAGTGATTTTGATGTACTGGGCATAAGCCCCTTTTACTCTTTCATCTGTACTCTATTATGGACTATTGTGATGTACCTTTCATTTCATTTACATGATTGTACTATGTGGCTTGTGGACTGATGGTTTTACATATACAGTTTTACTTCTTTCTTCTCATATTGGCCTACAGGTTAAATGATCGTACTAGCCGGCAGAATCGGCGTGTTGCGGTGTCGACTAACCCGTGAGTTAGTGCCACCGTAAGACGGCGGTTCTGGGCATAAGATCCGGTAGCCCTCCTTGTTAAGGGGGAGGGGGGTTTTACAGAAAGTGTCCTTTAAAGGCAGCAAAGTCCTCATCACTTTCACTGCTTTCAGACTTTATGCTTGCTGACTCATCTGACTCAGTTTCAGCTACCTTTGGAGGTGGTGAAGGAGACTTACTTCTGTATTTTCTGGGGGCTTCTGTTTTAAATGCCACTGTCCTTTTCTTATGTTCACTTCTTGTAGTCTTCTCCTCTTCTTTCCTTACCATCAATTGCATTTCATAGGATAGCAATTTTCCAAACAAAGTTGGAGGAGGAATTTCTGCTAACTTTGCCATTTCCCTAATGACACAGATCTTGGTGTCCCAATCTTTTGTAAGGGACCTTAAGAACTTATCATTAAGCTCATAGTTACTGAACTCTCTTCCATAGGACATTAGCTCATTCACAATCCTATAGAACTTCTTATAACATTCAGTTATGCTATCAGATCTACCTTGCCTAAAGCTTTCATATTCTTGGTTTAGCAAAGACTTTCTGTCTTGCCTCACTTCTTTAGAACCCTCCATATACACTATAAGAGTATCCCACATTTCCTTGGATGTCTTGCAGTGTATCAAATTCTGAAAGGTAGCATCATCTATAGCACTCACTATGATATTCTGAGCCCTCTTGTCCATTGTGGCTAGAACTATCTCATCCTTTGTCATTTCAGAGAAATCCTTAGGTGTTCTCTGAGTTGCATCTAAGACTGAAACCTTCATGGGCACATATGGCCCTTCTTTCACTGTGATATATATTCTAGGGTCTGAGGCTTTCATAAATAGTCTCACCCTTTCCTTCCAGATGCCGAAGATCTCTTTTCTGCAAATAGGTAGCTTCATGGATCCCAATTCCTTATGATTCTCAGTGGAACCCATGGTTCTTGATTTTCTTGATTCTGTAATTTTACTTAGACTGAATCTGCCAACAGGATCTACTCAGACAGTTATGTCCCTTTTTGAGTAACCTCCCTCTGATACCACTTGAAAGATATTATACCTACTCACCTAGAGGGGGGGGGGGTGAATATGTGACTTAAATCTTTTTAACTTTTTAGGCAGAATTCAGAGTTTATCACAGAATTATAACACAGCAATTAACCAGCAATCACAGCAATCAATCCAGCACACAGTGAACACACAAATTTATAGTGGTTCCCCAAGATTTGGGTACATCCACTTTCCCCCTTTGCCTATCTAGCAGTGTACTAGATTCGGCCAAACTCCTCCACTATCTCAGATCCTCAGATATTACACTCAGAACCCCAAAACAGGTTCCTACAGCTCAGGCCCAAGGCCCTACAACTCAGCTTCTTCACAAAGCCTACACTCAGCTTCTTCACAAAGCCTACACTCAGCCACCAAGGCCTACACTCAGCCACAACAGGCCTACACTCAGAGATACAAATCTCCTACACTCAGGCACACAGGCCCTACACTCAGCCTTTATAATTACAGGCTTACAAACTCAGATCCCTAAGGATCCTACAAGAAAATATGAATACAAAAATGTAAACTCTACAACTCAGAGAGAAGAGAGAAGAGTTGTGAGTTTCTTGATGAGTTCTTGGAAGAACTCAGTTGAGATCAAACTGACTTGGCTTTCTTCAAATCTTCTTGAATGTAGAACACAATAAGATTGATCTCCTCTGTAGTTGATCCTTGATCTCTGCTACTTAAGATTCAGAACAAAATCTAAACCCTTCTTCTCAGCCTGGTTCCAACGGCTGTCTTCTTGGATGGAGCTCTCTCTCTCCAACTTCTTAGATCTTCACTAGATTCTTCAATGAATAGCTAGATCTTCTTTGTATTACTTGATGTGTTGATCTTCTATTAATCATCTCTTTCTGTAGACAGTATAAACCTAATTATAGGCCTTCTTCATGGTAACCGGCTGGTCCGGTTCATAACTGATTTCTGACAACTCTGACAGGTGCAGTAGACCGGCTGGAATGGCAGCTGTCAAGTCATCCAGTCAGTTCTTGAAAAATCTGTAACTGTCTGAAAGTGTCGAGACTGTCTGTCTTTAAGTGTCGACACTTATAGACTAAGTGTCGACACAAGTTGTCTAAGTGTCGACACTAGCCTACAAGGTGTCGACACAACTCCTTGTGTTGTATACTTGACTTCTGGACACAGTTTCTTCATCATGTGTCGACACTGATATTGTGTGTCGACACAACTCCTTGTTCTTCAATATTTTGCTGAATTCTTGTAAGTGTCAACACAGAAGGCATGTGTCGACACATTCTTCTTCTGTTGAGACTCTGGCTGAGTGTCGACACATCTCCTTAGTGTCGACACTTGTACTTAAAATATTCTTGAACTTTGCTAAGTGTCGACACAGCTCCTTGTGTCGACACTTTCTTCAAGTGTTGAGTCTTCAGTTGAGTGTCGACACATTCTTTCTTGTGTCGACACTTTCTTCAAGTGTTGACTCTTCTGCTGTGTGTAGACACATTGTTCTGGGTGTCGACACTTATACTTAGACTCTGCTGACTTTTGCTGAGTGTCGACACAGCCTCCAAGTGTCGACACTTTCTGATGTAGACACAGTTTCACTGGGTGTCGACACAACTGCTAAGTGTCGACACTGCTTCACTGGACTTTTATTCATTGAGTGTCGACACAGATCCTTGTGTCGACACTTTCGGTCTGGTGTCGACTCTGCATCCCTGGTGTCGACACAAATACTCCAAGTGTCGACACTGCTTGCCTGGGTGTCGACATAAGTCTTCTTAAGTGTCGACACTTTCCCTCTGGGTGTCGACACATGGACGTAGAAATTTTTTCATCTTTCCTGCAAATACTTAACCTGCACAAGTAAACTCAAAACACATCAAATACATTTTGATGTATATCATTGAGTTGGGTGAGGCTTCTTCAAATCAGGTACATTTAAACCAATGTACCCAACATGTAGAAATTGCCTTTGAGGGGCCAGCCTTGTCAACGTGGGAATGTACTTTTCCAAGAAAGCAATCCCGAACTCCTCTATGGATGAGGTGCGTCCAGGAAACTGGCGACCACTATGGCTCACCCACCACAGCATAGGATCACCTTCCAACATGAAACTTGCAAACTCGGCTTGCTTCTCTACTGGCGTCTCGGCCGACCTTAACAGTTTTTGAATCCTTGCCCACCAATCCTCAGCATCGGTCGGTGTGCCGACACCCCTGAACGTTGGAGGATGGAAGCTTAGAAAATATTTCATTTTTCGGCCTCCATGTCCGACAACCACTCTTTCTGCTAATGGCTCTTCTTACTTGGCTCCTCTGCCTGACACGAATGTGTCCGCATCTGGGATAGCAGGAGTTTCTACCAACATAATAGGGGTCACAACTTCCGCTGCTGCGGCAGCTTGGGCTTCCACCATCTCTTCTGCGAGCATGCGATAGAAATTGGCCGGGGTTACGCCCATGCCCAAAGGACCCTGAGTAGTAGCACTGCTAGCCGAAGTCTCTTCGCGTGGCCTCGACGTCCCCGCCTCGTCGCTTGCACCCTTCATAAAAGCAAAGTAGAACAAGAATCAACTTTTAGTCACACAACTAGACACAAGGACACTCATAGCCCTGCGATACTCCTAGGTGGATAACTTCATTACGCGATCCGATTACGACATTCTACCACAAATATTTACTTTGGACACTAACCTCCCTCTGATACCAAAATATAACGCCTCCCTTGTAATGACCGTATAATATGGGTTCGGCCGGGCCCCACATCATACAGACTCCACAGCTTCAGCATTATAACATGATATTTAAACTATCCAAACTCAATACTAAGACATCAACAGCAGAAACATACACCAAAAACTAAATGTTATCCACCACAAGCCAAAAGCATCACAATGACATTAAGGCCTTACATAACATAAGTCTAAAACTACCACAATACTGAACAATAGTAACGTGCACATGCACTCCTAGTATACTTCGGCATGCAAAACGGATTACATCTCAAAGAGCACATCATTCAATAAAAATATATGAAATAAAGGAAGTCCACTTCATGAAGGTTAGGCCTTTTTGGCTGGCGAGCTTGCTCCTGCTTGCGATCCTTGTCATGTAAAAATTGGTTGTAACGTGGGTCAGCAAAGACCGACCTCAACTGTGTAACCAACACATCTCCTCCCGGCCATCCCTAATGGACCCCGGGGTACTCCATCACCCTGCAGGTCAGCACTTCGTATGTAGTAAATAATAACATGTAAAGCTATAAAACAGGTTTGGATGTCCCAAGCAACAAACATGTTTCTATGTTGAGCAAGTAATAAAAGGGGGCCTACAATGCAGCATGAATGCAATTCTGGGTTTCACCCAAGGCACCCTAAAGCGTATGCTTCTAACACATCATCATCAAACTGGGTACTTTCAATTTCACCATCGCCATTCAAGCCGCAAACACAAGGGTACTCTAATTTCCCCCCACGACACACAAGCCGCCACACGTAACTCTTGCTCTGGCCCCACCCACTCACGGGTCTCAAACCCCAGGCTTGCCTACAAACTCTGACTTCTCATGTCAGTGTTCCGCCATACAAACAAACCGATGCTAAGAACCCTTGCTAGACCCCGCCCATTCGCGACAACCCAGGCCTGGCTCCAAAATTGTGACCAAGTCCACTGAAGGAGACCCATCGGGACCCAGATGGTATCATCTGGGCTTATCATAAGCTTGGCATTCTCGTCAGTTCCACAGAAGGGGACTTGTCTCGCCGGTACACTCTCTACACATGACCTTGCAACATCATGGGCTAGCCAGCCGACCATAGAAACAAACCACGCCTTGTCACATCACAATCCCATGCCTTTCCCACCCTATTCCAACACTTGTACCGTACCATCTCCGTGCATCTGTGTGTACTCTAATTTCCACTCGGTCTGGTTCCGGCCACACGTACTCACACGAAAAAGGGGAAAAACATCATCTCGGATGGCATCTTCCTCTAACGGATTTCTACAAAATCATTAAGGCTCGCAATGCAATATCACCGAGTTGGACTAACTGTCACGACTACGTCTTCACCCACAATGCCTAATCCACTAACAGAGTGAATTTCTAATGCAATATCATGCCGGGGATGGACACAATCGACTCGGTGGCTCCTCTTGAACCATAGCAACCCGAATCCCTCTCACTTGAGAGATCCGGTGCCTAGAATGCTTGAAAGAAAATAAGAAAAGTGTAGATGCTATGCATGCATCCTAAAACTAAGAGGAGAATTGTCATCACCATTCGACTCCTCTTTTTAGCCATGAAATCCTTGTCTTGCACGGATGAAAATGAGCGCCTTCACGTCCTCTTCATGGATCTGGCCTTGGAATGACGATCGGAGGTCTGAAGCTCTAGCAATGGTGGAAGAAACTCTTTTCTTCTTCCCCTAACTCTCTCGCCCAAACCCTAAGTCAACTCCAGAAATCAGGAGAAAATGAGGAGAAATCCTGCTCAACCCTTCTTAAGCCCCTGAGCGGAAAAATCTCGGGACATTGGATTGGCTTTGATGTGAAATTGGACAGTTAGGAATTCAAACTATGAAATTCCACATTTCAGCCTTCGATTTTTTATCGAACGGCCCACATATCAACCTTCGACTTTCGTCGAACGGCTCCACCCACAACCTTCGACTTTTGTCAAATGGCTCTGCACATCAGCCTTCGCATTCCGTCGAACGGCTCTGCATTTGTCAAACGGCCTGAGCTTGACGAACGGTGTAGAGTTAGACAATCGGCCCAGCGCTCGACATTCGTCGAACGGACAGAACTCGTCGTTCGTCAAACTGCCAGAGCTCGCCGATTGGCCTAGAGATCGACATTCGTCGAATGGCCAGAACTCGTCGTTCGACGAATGGCCAGAGCTCGACGAACGGCCCAGAGCTCGACGAACATCGAATGTCCAGAACTCATCGTTCGTCGAACGACC
Source organism: Platanthera guangdongensis (assembly GCA_039583875.1). NCBI lineage: Eukaryota > Viridiplantae > Streptophyta > Magnoliopsida > Asparagales > Orchidaceae > Platanthera > Platanthera guangdongensis. The sequence continues at coordinate 115,490,477 of CM077167.1, forward strand.
TTTGACGATCCTAGAATTTTGTCGAACTGCTCTGAGTTCCTCAAATTTGGGGTATTACAACACAACTATGCCCCCGCTAATATGTGACACATTATAATGAGTCGAGTTGATGTTTATATTAGCAATGTAATGAATTTACTTGGGAATATAATCAATAGTACGAAAAAGAGTGCTATCACCGGTGGTAAAGTTATCGCGCCGCGATAGATTCAGAATATATAAACTTCGATTCAGATCCAAATCCGCATGCCTGCTCATTTTGACTTACTTCTGCCGACATTCCCCTTCCCTGGAGCTCTACTTCTTCGTCTTAAGGTACCCTCTTCCTCTCTCTCTCTCTCTCTAATTTCTACTATTATGAATTCTAGATCTATAGGTTTTGACTTCACGTGTTTTTGAGCGCGATCCGCGACGATTTTTTAGATGATTTTGCATTTGTTTTCTAATTTTTTTGCTATGGATAATCATTGTTTTCATGGATATAGCTTGTGTAAGCTCAGATCACGCGTCTTTGGTGTTTTCAAGTGACTGATTTACTTAAAAAATCACGTTTTTGGTAAGATCCGGAGCCGGAATCTCATCCGTGTAGCATTCTGTGATTTTCCATATTGGATATGTGTTTTTTTCAGATCTTGATTACTATCTCTGATTTACTCTTCATAAGCATGGATATATGTTTTCTACCGCATTTGTGAGAAGATTAAAACAGAAAAAGGGGGTTTTGGAACATGTCCGACGGAAGAAGATGAAGACAGTCCGTGATGCTACCGCCTGGCGATAGCGGATTATCACCTGTCGGTAGGATCCAGAGGCCGGTTTTAATTTTCTATTTTGTTATTTTTGGTTATCCCCCTTTTTATAAATTTTACCGAAAAGTTTCACAGTCTATAGATGACGCAACCGTAAGCGTTTCGATGAACGTTTATATTGATGACCGATATACTCATATCTATGAGTACTTAGAGAAATAGGGCATGCTTGCAGTGATCTCATCTGGTGCCCATTCTCCTCGACCCTTACCCGATAGTTTTACAATAACCTCCGGTATCCTGCTTATACTCACCTAGGTGGGGGTGTATAGTATTGCATCGGGATGGTGATGTAGTTAAAACTCCAAAAATTATTTAGGACATGCGGTGCCCCGGGCAGTTTATTTAGAAAAGGCGGATTTGTTTTTATTTAGGAAAACAAGGCGAGCGAATTTATTATTTGGAAATAAAACAGTTGAAATCGAGTTTTAACGAAAGCAGGCAAGTGCACCTATCGCGTGTAGTACAGGATATTCCGGTGAGGAATATCGGGTCGTATTGTTCTCGGGGTCGGGTTGACTATTTCTACTCCTCCCTGGAGGGGACTATTATTTTACCGAAAATATATCTTGTCGTGATATTATTTATATATATAAATGAGCAGAAAATAAAAGCATTAAATATGGAGCCGATGAATAACTTAGCACAATGAAATCTAATAGAATTTGAACTAAAATAAACTTTTAATAAAAAGAGATCCTAAATTTCAAATTAATTAAGGCAGAGACTTGGCCGTGGAGGTTCCACAAAAATGAGCTCACCTATCTCTAGGACTATCGCTCAGCTGAACATTAAGACTATTCGATCGAGCTCTCATCCGACGAAGGATTCCTCTTAATGCCCGCATTACTCTAAGAACCCTGCTATTGGGTGGGGAACCCAATCCGGTAGAATCCCATGCCTCCTCTCTCGAGGGTTAGTGCATAACTCCATTTTCCAAGGGGTGATCGGTCCATACGCACGGCCTCTCGGTTAGCTAGCATATGGAATACGTATATAGAGCACACACATCGATATGTAGTTCTACGTGTCGTAAACCCGGGGCAAACCTTAAGAAATTTAATTAATTAGAAAAATAGGACCTTTAATTATTTAAAGCGATTTTATCTGTCCTAATGCTCTTCGATACTGAGGGGTAAGAGTGGTTAGCCACTCATCGGAATGGGGACGGCTTGCGGGAAAAAGAGATAAAATTAAAGCAGAAAATGGAAGCTAAAAATAAAAGTAGTAAAATAAAGCAGGAAATAAAACAGAAAATTACGAGTCCTACTCAAACGAGTATGGGGAAATGAAAGCAGTAAAAGACAAGTCCTTCTCAAATGAGTAGGACTGAAATTAAAGCGAGTCCTACTTAAACGAGTAGGAGTAAATAAATGCACACACGCACGCACTCTACAGAAATGAAAACGCACACACGCACGCACTCTACAGAAATGAAAACGCACACACTTTACAGAAATTAAAACACACGCACACACTCGACATAAAGTAAAACACATACACTCACTCGACAAAAATGAAAACGCCTACACGCTACAGAAATTAAAAACTCCACACTAAAGAAAATTAAAACACACCCACACACTCTACAGGAATAAAAACACACCCACTCTACATGAAATAAAAACAACACACCCACACACTCTACTTTAAATAAAAATACACACACACACACACACACAACAAAAATTAAAACGCACACACGCACTCTACATAAAATGAAAGAAAGCGATAAAAAGCTAACTTATACACGCACACACACATATAGAAAAATAAGAAAAACAAAGTGCCTGAAGAGTTAAAACAAATATATTTTTGCTGGTAGATTTTGTTAAAAATGCATAAAAAGAAGAAGTAAAAATTAAAGGAGCAAAAGTTTTTGAAAATTAAAGCGAATATCAAAGTACTCGAAGAATTAAAACAAATACATTACTACAGCTAAAATGTCGTAGAAATGCCTAAAAGGAAGACAAAAAAATTAAACAAGCAAAAGTTTTTGAAAATAAAATCAAAAATGAAGGTGTTCGAAAAATTAAAATGATAACTTTTCATTCTTATGGTTTTATAAAAGAGCTTAAAAAGTGGAAATAAAGTAGAAAAAAATACAAAAAACTTTAAAACCTAAAAAAACCTAAGTTAAAGGAATATCAAAACCATTTTAATGCATCTTTATAAACTCATAAGAATGAACATGAAGAGTACCAAAAAAACAAAATTATGAAAACTATGGATGCTATAAAAGCATAAAACTAAACTCAAACACACACACACACACACACCCATTTTAAAAGAACTAAAACAAAGATATAAAACAAAAAAATAAAAATAAAATTGCATAGGGGTCGGCACATAGATGAAGTCCATAACAACATAAGGGAGAAAATATACAAATTTTATTAATCTAAAAAAGAGATTACAAAGCTAAAAATAAAGAAGAGGGGGAGAAATTCCCTTACATAGCATAAAAAACACCTAAACGACCAGCCCTAAGCAAAATGATTCAGAAAAAGGGAACATGAATCCAAACAGAAAGCTTCTATTTATAGGAAAAGTTTTCAGGTTACACGCCCTCGATCACGGCCGTGTTGGGGGGCGTTTAGGCACTATGGCTGAGGTGATCCAGAGAGTTGACAGTTGGTTTGACTTTTCAGCTGTACACGTGATGGTCACGGGCGTGTATCTGATGATACGGGCGTATAGGCAGGGCGTGTTGGGAAGGTTGATCCGTGGACGGCGTCGCGTCAATTAGTCAGTGAAGACGTCTTGTTGGGCTAGGTGGAGAAGTCATGCCCGTGTCTCATCTTGACACGGGCGTGTAGGGGTTTGACGATCTTCAAGCGCGATTTCGTCGAGCTAGAGTGACACAGTTCTTGGTCACGACCGTGTAACATTTGACACGGGCGTGTACATGGGCGTGTTTCAATAATTCTTTGAAGGCGACCGATTTCACGGGATTTGAAGGTTACACGCCCAGGTCACGGGCGTGACCTGAAGTACACGGGCATGAACAATGCAAATTTGACAATTTTTTTTGGAAATTTTCAGGAAACAAATTAAAGTTAAGTTAGCAATGTATTTACAAAAAAGAACAATTTATTAAAGAAAAATAACTTAAAATGACAAAAATAAACTAAAATGACTTATTTATTGTACGTAAAAATATGTATATTTACAACTCGTCAAATACCCTCATACTTAAGCTTTTGCTATTTCAGAGCAAAAGTTAAAGATATACTTATAAGGAATTAAAGAAATACTAAGTTTAGCTATCGTTTGAATTAATTGAAAGAAAGATCAAAATTGTTATCCTGGGTATAAGAGTTAAATCCTAAATTATGACAAAAATTTAAATAAAGAAAGAGTTTCAGCTAAAGACTTCTGATATAATCAAATAGATAACAAAAAATTTTATTTGTTAGGTTAACAAAATAGAACGGATTATGTAAACTTTAGCTTAAAAGAATTAAAGGAAATAATTCAATTTAAGAATTATGCTCTCAAAAAAATTTTAAATTAATTCTAGCATCAGTTGAAATAGCGGAGTGGGATGTTGAGGTTTATGAAGAGTGCTTTGATTTAGAGGTGAAGGTATTTTTTTCCCTCGAACCTCAAATAGATTTTTTTTTTGAATATGGATGTTTAGGAAAACGAAATCTTATTTTTCATAACATATAAATTTTTTTTTAACAACTTCATAATAACCCAATGTATATGTATAAGAGTAATGAATTTTAACCTCTTACTCCGTAACATATATTTTTTTAAAATATTGGATGTTTATGTTTACGGAATGAAATTTTATTTCCATTGACATAAGATCTTTTAAGGATCAAAATCATGCCAAGTTAGACATGAAAAAAAGGAGATATGTATTTTTTTAGAAAGAAAACTAGGTTTAATAAAATATTTTTGAGAGCAACCTTTATAAATTAAAAGTTCCTATATTTCAAAAAAACTTGAAGTAAACATAATTGAAATCTAAGGTTGTTATTTTCTAACAAAATAAATGTGTAACTATTTCGATAAGTTAGAAGTGGTGCTAAAAATAGATACCTTATCTAAATAAAAAAAATAAAGCATAAGAAATTCTTTAAAACTTAACCCCAGATATCTAAATCTATCGATCTCTAATTAATAAATGAATAGTAAACAAAGAATTAATAAAATTCGCTTATAAATAAACTCGCAACTAAATTTTTGGAGAGCGAAAATGAGTTAAGAATGAGACATTCGATTTATTCGTAACATAATAAATTATTTTTTTGGGTTTTTATCTTTTTGTGTGTTTTTTGATTTATTATATTTTTTTTGAATTTTTAGAGTTATTTTCTTTTTTTTGGATTTTGAATTTTCTAAAAGTTTTTGAGGTTTTAGTTTTTTTAACATTTTATCAATTTATTTATAAGATAGGGAAGAGAAAGAAGTGTTATTTACAAAGAAGAGAGAGGGTAAAGAGAAAGATTTTTTTACAGAAGAGGAGAGGGGGAAAGAGAAAGATTTTTTACAAAAATGATTTACAAATTGAAAACAAATTTTTTTTTGAACATTTTGTTTTATATGTTTTTTTGTTGAAATTTTGTGTTTTATGATGTTTTTTTTGAGTTTTTGATTATAAAAACAACAATTTGTTTTTGTGTTTTATGATTTTTTTTGATTTTTTGATTATAATAACAAGATAAATTTTTTTGAGGTTTTAATTTTTATGCATTTTTTTTGTATTTTTGCTACGTGTAGAATATAAAAAGTGCAGAAGAGGAAAACACCCTCATACTTAAACCCAACATTATCCCCAATATTGAAATCTAAGTATGCGGATCGATAATAGACAAGATATAATATGAACAAAAATAAAAAGGGTGGGGGTAGAAGCTTCCTTAAAATGAGGTCGGGGAGGCTCAGGTTGAAATCCTGCATTATTAATAACAAAGGAAAGAAAAATAATAGAAAAATGAAAAAGATAAATTCGGCCAAAAGTTTGCGGGCGGTAGGGGGCAAGTTTGTGTTACTCGTAATGAAACATCTTAGCTATATGAGCGTTACAGAAATGTGAATCCCTAGCGCCCACAAATGCGTGAAGCGCGCCGAAGTGAAAAAAGAGATATAATATTTAATTATAGAAAAATTTTATTTATTTCAAGTGTTTATTATTTTTTTGGTAAAAGTTTATTTGGGTTTTTTGAAAACAACTAAACAAGTTAAAACAAAATATAGATACAATTTTTTTTTTGTTTTTTAGGAGGGGAATATTTTGGCTATATATATATATATTTTTAAAAACAATATATATATATATATATATATATATATATATATATATATATATATATATATATATAAGTAGATTTTTTGTAGGTTTTTTAGTTGGTTTTTTTAGATTTTTTAGATTTTTTTTGTTTTTAAGATTTGTAGATGTTTTTGATTTTTTTAGTGGTTAGATTTTTTTGGTTTTTAGTTTTTAGAATTTTATGTTGTTAAGTTTTTTTGTTTTAGATTTTAGATTTTTAGTGTTTTAGGTTTTAGAGTTTTTTGGGTTTTTAGTGGTTAATTATTTTTTTGGTTTTTAGTTTATAGATTTTTTTGAGAGTTGTTAGTTCTTTAGATTTTGTTTTTTTCATTTTTTTCGGAAACAACACTATTTCATTTTTTTGTTTTATATAGATAAATATATATGAATAAATAATTATAAAATAAACTCTTTTTTTGCTTTAAGTTTTTTTAAGTAGTTTTATTAGTATTATTATTATTTTTTTTGTTGGCCATTTTTTGTATATATAAATAGGTAAAATTAATAGTATTCCAGAGTTCGAAATAACAACACGAATAATCCCGGGCAACGACGCCAAAAACTTGATTGGGTTAAAACTCCAAAAAATATTTAGGACACGCGGCGCCCCAGGAGGTTTATTTAGAAAAGGCGGATTTGGTTTTATTTAGGAAAACAGGGCGCGTGGATTTATTATTTGGATATAAAACAGTTGAAATCGAGTTTTAACGAAAGTAGGCAAGTGCACCTATCGTGTGTAGTATAGGATGTTCTGGTGAGGAATATCAGGGTCATATTGTTCTCGGGGTCGGGTTGATTATTTCTACTCTTTCCTGGAGGGGACTATTATTTTACCAAAAATATATCTTGTCGTGATATTATTTATATATATAAATGAGCAGAAAATAAAAGTATTAATGATGGCGCCGATGAATAACTTAACACAACGGTATCTGATAGAATTTGAACTAAAATAAACTTTTAATAAAAAGAGATCCTAAATTTCAAATTAATTAAGGCAAAGACTTGAACGTGGAGGTTCCATAAAAATGAGCTCACCTATCTCTAGGACTATCGCTCACCTGAACATTAAAAGTATTCGACCGGGCTATCGTCCGACGAAGGATTGCTCTTAATGCCCGCATTATGCTAAGAACCCCGCTATTGGGTGGGTAACCCAATCCGGTAGAATCCCGTGCCTCCTTTCTCGAGGGTTAGTTCATAACTCCATTTGCCAACGAGTGATCGGTCCATATACACGGCCTCTCGGCTAACTAGCGTATGGACTATGGAAATAAAGCCCACACATCCATATGTTGTTCTACGCGTCGTAAACCCGGGGCAAAGCATAAGAAATTTAATTAATTAGAAAAATATGACCTTTAATTATTTAAAGCGATTTTATCTGTCACAATGCTCTTCGATACTGAGGGCTAAGAGTGGTTAGCCACTCATTTAAATGTGGTCGGCTTGCAGGAAAAAGCGATAAAATTAAAACATAAAATGAAAGCTAAAAATGAAAACAATAAAATAAAGCAGGAAAGAAATCAGAAAATTGCGAGTTCTACTCAAACGAGTAGGCGGGAAATGAAAGCAGTAAAAGACAAGTCCTACTAAACGAGTAGGACTGAAATTAAAGCGAGTCCTACTCAAACGAGTAGGAGAAAATAAATGCACACACGCACGTACTCTAAAGAATTGAAAACACACACACTCTACAGAAATTAAAACACACGAACACACTCGACATAAAGTAAAACACACACACACACACACTCACTTGACAGAAATGAAAACGCACACAAGCTACAGAAATTAAAAACCACACTCTACAGAAAATTAAAACACACCCACACACTCTACTGGAATAAAAACACACCCATTCTTCATGAAATAAAAACAACACACCCATACACTCTACTTTAAATAAAAACACACACACACACACACACAACAGAAATTAAAACGCACACACGCACTCCACATAAAATGAAAGAAAACGATAAAAAGCTAACTCATACACGCACGCACACATACGAAAAAATAAGAAAAATAAAGTGCTTGAAAAATTAAAACAAATATATTTTTTGCCAGTAGATTTTGTTAAAAATGCATAAAACGAAGACATAAAAATTAAAGGAGCAAAAGTTTTTGAAAATTAAAGCGAATATTAAAGTGCTTGAAAAATTAAAATAAATACATTTCTATCGCTAGAATGTGGTAGAAATAAATAAAAAGAAGACAAAAAAATTAAACGAGCAAAAGTTTTTGAAAATAAAAGCAAAAATGAAGGTGTTCGAAAAATTAAAACAATAACTTTTTCATTCTTATGATTTTATAAAAGTACCTAAAAAGTGGAAATAAAGCAGAAAAAATACAAAACATTTTAAAACCCCAAAAAAACCTAAGTTAAAGAAAAAATCAAAACCATTTTAAGGCATCTTTATAAACTCATAAGAATGAACATGAAGAGTACTAAAAAAAACTAAATTATGAAAACTATGGAAGCTATAAAAGCATAAAATTAAACTCATACACACACATACCCATTTTAAAAGAACTAAAACAAAGATATAAAACAAACAAATAAAAATAAGATTTCTTAGGGTCGATACATAGATGAAGTCCATAACAACGTAAGGGAGAAAATATACAAATTTTATTAGTCTAAAAAGGAGATTACAAAGCTAAAAATAAAGGAGAGGGGGAGAAATTCCATTACATAGCATATAAACACCTAAGCAGCCAACCCTAAGCAAAATGATTCCAAAAAGGGAACATGAACTCCAAATAGAAAGCTTCTATTTATAGGAAAAATTTTCAGGTTACACGCCCTCGGTCACGGGCGTGTAGGGGGCCGTGTAGGCACTGTAGCTGAGGTGATCCAGTGAGTTGACAGCTGGTTTGACTTTTCGACTATACACATGTCGGTCACGGGCGTGTCTCTGATGACACGAGCATGTGGCAGGGCATGTCGGGAAGGTTGATTCGGGGATGACGTCACGTCAATCAATCGGCGATGACGTCTTGTCGGGCCAGGTGGAGAAGTCACGCCCGTGTCACATCGTGACACGAGCATGTAGGGGTTCGTCGATCTTTGAGCGCGATTTCGTCGAGCTGGAGTGACACGGGTCTTGGTCACGGCCGTGTCACATTTGACATGAGCGTGTACATGGGCGTGTTTCAACAATTCTTTGAAGGCGGCCGATTTCACGGGATTTGAAGGTTATATGCCCAGGTCGCGGGCGTGACCTGAAGTACATGGGCGTGTACATGGGCATGTTTCAATAATTCTTTGAAGGAGACTGATTTCACGAGATTTGACGGTTACAAGCCCAGGTCACGGTCGTGACCTGAAGTACACGGGCGTGTACTATGCAAATTTGGCAATTTTTTTGGAAATTTCCAGGAAACAAATTAAAGTTAAGTTAGCAATGTATTTACAAAAAGGAACAATTTATTAAAGAAAAATAAGTTAAAATGACAAAAATAAGCTAAAACGACTTATTTATTGTACGCAAAAATACGTATATTTACAACTCATCAGACGGATATAGTTACTCTTCTCCACTTGGATCTTGAGAGGAGGTATGTCTGGTTTCCCAACTTACCGCACCTGGACATCGTGGAATCCTTTCGGACAAGCCGAGACCGAGGAGAGATCAATGGGGTTCTCCATGGGGTGGAAAATTGCCGAGACCACATTACTACCATGGACACGCTTACCTCAGACGCCCACATAATTCATGATATTCTCTGTCACTCCCTTATGTTGAAGGTCGGGGACACTAAGAAAGTCACGACCCAGCTCTCGATGGCGACCTACTACATCCTGCAGTGAAAGCTATTCAGTGTCGTGGATCTTATCCTCTCCATGATGCAGTACACATTTTGCCTCAAGTTCCAAATCGCCAGCGGATAAACACACTACCTTTGGGTGGTGTGATCCAAAGCGTTCTCATGGAGAAGTACCCCGCCATTGATTGACAAGCCTATCATATTGATAGTTGCCCACTGGTCTACAAGGTGTGTGAAATTCCCATCTCTTCACATGCACGACCATCTATATCGCAGCCACACTTGCCCCATGCGGGATCCCTTTGGGAGGCCAGTCGGGACATCACCGGCTTGGTGGAGGCACAGAGTCAGCAGATCGAGATGAACATGAGAGAGATGACTGGGATGAAGAAAATGTTGAAGAAAATCATGACCAAGCTCAACATCTCACCCCCATCTTCAGAGGAATAGTTTTTTATTTTATTTTCTTTAGACATTATTATTTTGCTGCGTAATAATACATGTGCACTCCAAACACTGCTAGTTGTTGATTATCATGTGATGTGATCTGTGCAACCCTATACTCGTTGTGATCTTTTGTTTCTTTACTTAGATTGATAACATTGTCTTATCATGCTACCTCATAACATAAAATAACAAAAAATGACCTAAGCTAAAAAAATATTTAAAAATAAATACCCTTGTAATCATGTCGTGAAGTAAGACATACTGTAGTTCATTTAGAGCTTACTTCACGCATATAGTGGATGCTATGAGATGGGTGGTTTATGTATCCAAGTGCGACCCAGTGGAGCGGATCGCTTGGGTACCCAAACACTGTAAGATATACCTGGGAATTTTACTGGTGAAGGTGCCCTACTAGATAGTGTAGGTCTATCATTCTTAACTACAAGAATCCACTCATACTTTGGTTTACACTCCTGTTTATGATGCACGTTCTCATTTAGATTTCTACGAACTCTTATGTGATAACCTTTAGTTGAACGCTATTGCGTTGGAGGTCTAGATTGGTTAATATTGTTCTCTGAGATAGGTTTACATTTCATGGCATAAGGATTCGTAGCATAGTGATTCTTAGACAGAAATTGACATTTGTTTAATCTAAGCTTTGGAGTGAGAAGTGTTTGTGGCCGATGGTGGTTCTTATGTTTTGGAAGCTCATTTACATGTGCTTGTCGTTCTATACTCCAGTTGGTTGACTTAGTTCTTAAATGATCATTCACATTCAACCTACTTTCGGGTCTTGCTTGAACCTTGTGAGTTGTGCATTGAGAACTTCTAAACACAATTCCCTTAAGCATGTTGACTTTTGCAATTAATTCATTATTCTTATTTTGAGACTCTGTCTTATCGAATGCTATTGAGCTATTTTTTAGAATGAGGACAATGGATTCAATATGGGCTTCAAACTCACTCCTGAGTTCGTCAAAGGTCTCAATCATCTCCTTAATTTCATTCTTCTAATCAGTGCATCTGGCGCACTTCGCTTTTACAGATGATTCTTGTAGACACAATTTCTCATTTTGTTCTCATGTGGAGAGAGAAACTTGTCCATTAAGTTTTTTATTTAATTTATCACACTCTACATAATGTGTAGATGCGTTATCTATCGAGCAAACAGGTGAACTAGACAAAGCACTAGTGAGTTCTATATTAACGCACACTTTTAAGTGATTATTTTCTAAACATAGTTTTGAATTAATATTCTTTAGTTTCTTAATTCTACGTTTAGCAGCATCTAGAATTTTCAACGTAAAAATAAAATTACATACACAAAGGGGGTTTGATTTTCTTACAATGCTTTTGGATGGGGCAAGATTGGAGTCTTTGACTTCTTCGTGTGTTGCCTCATCCAAGGTTGATATTTCAACTTCCCTTTCTTGTGGTGTGAATGTCATGTCTTTCTCCACAAACAGATCTCCATTTGATTCTTCACTCGGATCAATGAGAAACTGTGTAGAATTGGAATCTACAGAAGGAGAACTATAAGTAGACTCAAGAAATTTTCATATCTCATAGGCAGTAGAAAATGTGTAGATGAGTTTAAAAATTTCTAGACCAAGCTTGGATAGGCTACTTGGTGGCTTAATACACGTCATGTTCCACACATCTATGTCTAGACTTTTGAGAAATTTTCTCATTAACACTTTCCATTATTCATAGTGTTTACCCAAGAAGAGTGGCGGTGATGATGATTTTTTAGTGTACACTGTTCCATCCCCACTAGTCGATTCGAGATCGAGGTTGGCTATTATTCTCGGTGGTGAAACCATTTTGGAACAACCTCTATCTGATACCACTTGTTGGATCTAGTGACCAACCTTAGGGGAGGGGGGGCTGAATAAGGTTTTTCGCGGTAATAGAAATTTAAATTATTTTGCGCCAGAAAAACAAGTATAGGAAGCTACCGCTGGGCGTTAGGTAGCTAACACACGGTGGTAAGCCACGCAACTCCTTTTCGTGGGCAATTTTGCTTGAACACCACACACAATAAATCAAAACATTATTCACAGCATACTTATAGGTAATATCAAAGAAAACAAATTTCCTTGCAAGATTTAAAAATAACAATAGTTTTTGAACAACTACAAAAATGTGATCTCCGCGATGTCGGAGATCAAAGGCGGTGAGAAATAAAACTCTTGTGTTTTCTATATCGACCCGCTCCACGGACCGGTTGGCTCTATCCCTTTCCCTCTGAGAAAGGTCCTCAAGACGACTCTTCACCTCCACACAAGGAAGGATCTTGGAGCCCCACTAGATCCTCCGATCTAGATGTCCCTATCCCCAGGATGATTTTCCACGGAATCCTCCTCGGATTCCGACGACCCGTACCAGTCGATTTTCTTCACCACAAGATTCAGAAAAAGAAAAGATTACAAGAATAAGGATGTAAAGAATCTAAAAGATGAAGTTCTCCCTCTTAACGAATTCTCCGTTGAGCGATCCGCGATCGGTGCTTGAGATCTTCGTATGCTAGAAATTGGTCGGCTCTTCGTAGTCGATGTAGATCTTGGATCGCTGGAATTCTTCGTGTGAGAATGGGATGGCGATGACTTTCTTCTTCTTCGAAGAAGAAGACTTTTGGAATAGAATGAAAAGAGAGCGGCCGAAACCTATAATGCACGAACTCCTGTCTCTTTTCATCGTAGATGATCCACAACACAAAAATTGAGGCGACCTTATATAAGTCTTCGTGAAAATAGGCTACCGCCAGCGTTAAGACTACTGCCCGATGGTAGGTTCCGCCTTGATGTGCCAGCTGTCCTCCATATTAGGAAAAATATTCAAAAAGAATATTTTCCTTTTCCAATGCTATCGCGGCGTGGTAAGAAGATAGCGCCTGACGGTAGGCCTATCTCAACGCTCTCAATGCCTTGAAGCGTTGAGTGGACTACCGTGACAAGGTACCATACTAGGGCCCAGCGATAGTGCTGTCTCAACTACTCAATGCCTGGAAGCATTGAGTAGATTACCATGATGCGATACTAGAGCTATTGCCTGGCGGCAGTGTTGTCTCAACACACTCAATGCCTTGGAGCATTGAGTGGGTTACCACGGCATGGTACTAGAGAAATCGCCCGGCGGTAGTGTAGACTCAACACACTCAACGCCTTGGAGATTTGATTGGGCTAGCACGGGTGGTAGGACAAGCATGAAATGATAGCATCCCGTGCTCACTATCGAATTAATTCACTGCTACCGCCCCGCCGTAACTTCTATCGCTCGGCTGTAGTATCCATAGGAGTCTTATTTTTCTTTGCTTGCACCTGTCAACCTGCACACTCTATCAACACAAGACGTGATCAAATATAACTTGGGAGTTGATATTCACAAACACAAGGAATGTGAAACATCAGTTCCAACAAACTCCCCTTTTTGATAATATCAAATCTCATTCATGAGAAATAACAATGAGATGTATGATAGAGTGAATATATTTAATAGATACTCTTGAAAGTTTAGGTTTCAGGTTCTCTATATAGATCCACTACACGCACGCTCCCCCTATCTACATGTTCGACATGCTACCCCTATCTATGTGCACACATTATTAATATGCTCCACCTACATGTGACCTTTTCTGACCCGTGACTCATACTCATGAACAATTTATTCTCCCCCTTTGATAATATCAAACAAGGGCGAGGCAAGGCCAACCAGACATGCGGGATAAAAACAGTAGATATGATAGGCGTTATATAAATAGTTGACAATGTACACATAAGTTATAAGTAGATGAGTTAAACATAGGGGTGACCCAAAACAAAACGTAAATTAGAGAATATAAAGCACATGGGTCATAAAACAAAGCAGAATAGATTGACATAGATAAAACATTTATCAGAGTTAATGTGAATTGGATAACATAAACTGGACTAAGCACACAACGAGTAAAATACAATGTTATGAGAGTTATAAATCTAATCAAATTGACAACATTGTAAACATCATGAGTGGACATCGTGTGCTAGTACGTATTGTGCTAAAACATGTAGTGTAGTGTCAGTCCAATTCTTATGTTTGGAAGCGTTAAATAAGGCAATGACATATGGACATGTAGCATCAAAAGAAAGATAACACCAAAAAAGAAAAAAAACATAGCATATTTTACATGGTTATCTCGATCGTTAGTTCAAGTTAGCCTGAAAGTGAACATATCTTCCAACATCTATCTTGATAGGAAGACTCACCCTTGCCCTTGACACACTATGGTTGTGCCAACAATATATGGAAAAGTGTCCACCTTGCCACAACACCAACATTCATGAATGTTGTGTCTCCTATTCTGAACATCCTTAGAAGAAGTTGTATGTTCATAGGGGAAAGCAACAACCTTCTTCTTCTTCTTCTTTAAGTATTTAGTCAGAGCTTTTAAGCAACATAGAAGGATTATATTTTCAGATCTGAGAAAAGGAGTTTTCTGTCAAATAATATTTTATTTGAACTTAGACTGTGATGGCTTGTCCATATCACAGTCTACGTTCACCAAGGAGTTTAAATAAGAAATATGGTATGGAGTCATCCACCACCATGAGAACTCCAATGGGGACAAGTATGCTTTTAGGTAAAGATGATGCAAGAAAGCCTGTAGATGAGTCTTTGTATAGAGGGATAATTGGCTCCCTTCTGTACTTAACTGCCAGTAGACCAGGCATTATGTATGCTACATGTGTTTGTGCTAGGTACCAAGCAAGCCCTAAAGAATCTCATTATACTGCAGTTAAAACAATTTTGAGATATCTTAAGGGCACACCTAATCTTGGTCTTTGGTACCCTAAGAATAGAGACTTTCTACTGACAGGTTTTTCAGATGCAGACTTTGTAGGTTGCAAAGAAGATAGAAAGAGAACCACTGGCACATGTCAGTTTGTAGGTGGTAGATTGGTGTCATGGAGTAGTAAGAAGCAGACAAGTGTGACAATTTCCACTGCTGAGTCTGAATATGTTGCTGCAGGCAGCTGCTGTGCTCAGCTTTTATGGATTCAACATCAACTTGAAGACTATGGTCTCAAGGTAAGTAGAACTCCATTATTTTGTGATTCTACAAGTGCTATTTCTATTGCTAAAAATCCTGTATCGCATAACAGAACAAAGCATATAGAAATTAGATTTCACTTCATTAGAGAGCATGTTGAAAAAGAAGATATTTATTTGGAATTTGTCACCATAAATAATCAAATTGCTGACATGTTTACTAAACCACTAGATGAAACTAAATTCAATTATTTTAAAATTGAATCAGGCATGTTAAACCTAGAGTATCTTAGTAAATCTGACTAAGTATTTCAATGTCGACACGAAAGGAAATCTGTGTCGACATATAGTAGTTGATGTTGACACAAAAGGAAATCTGTGTCGACATAAATTAGTTAGTGTCGACACATAAGGAAAGTTGTGTCGACACAACAAAATAGTGGTGAGATAGTCGTGTCGACACTCAGAGTTTGGTGTCGACACATAGAAGTTCTATCATTTAGATAGTAGTGTCGACACATACAGTCATCTGTGTCGACACGCAGATATTAAAGTCGACTGTTAAGAAGTCTGTGTCGACACATCGCAAACTATGTCGACACATAGTGTTGTCTGACTCTGTCAAGATATTAGAAGTCTGTGTCGACACAATCTTTACAGTGTCGACACATTAAGTATTTATTACCCCGCCTTTTGATCTTTTGTGTTGACAAACATATAAATAGGTCATAGAACAACTTTGTCGACTACACTCTCAACATTTTCGAGACCAAATATTTGAGTAGACAAACCTTCATCTCTTTTCTCCTCAAATTTCTCATCACCAATGGCGCCAAAATTGGAGAACAACATCAACGGAAGGCTATGAATTAGTTCGCGATGCTTTTGAGAGTGCTGCGACTGAGATTAGAGATGTGATCACCCTAATCAAAGAAAGTGGTTTGGAATATCTAGTTTCAGAACCTACCAAGATTTGGAAGAAGGAGGTTCTTGAATTCTATACAACAACAACCCTAGATTCAATTGGATTGAAGATTAAGTCATCAATTCAAGGAAGCAAGGTGAAACTTACACAGAAGCGTCTGAGGAAGACACTACAATTGCCCAGGACTCAGGAAGATGATGAAGTCACATCTTCAATGACAAAAGAAGCTCTTCAATGGTGTGGACTGGATCCCACCACTAAGATTGAATCATCAATGTAGACGAAGGGGATGAACTCCCAAGGAAAGTTTCCTTTCAGAGATTATGGGAAAAGTAATTCTCTGCAAACCCTGAGGACATGATAGGATCTTAGCCTATATGTTCAGCTTAATGACCAGAGTTATTTTCAGAGTAAAAACTAACTGGTCTGCTGTGATCTTTGAAAATATCAAGGAAAGTTTGAAGAAACCTAATCTAGGAAGAATACTGAGTCTGTATCTGGCAATGAATATTCCTGAAGTGATGAACCACACAGCAGGATCTAGGATAAACCACATGAGAAGGATGGATATGAAAATACTATCCAGTTGGGAAAGATTTCTGACAAAGGATGGTTCTACACCACAAAAACAACCACAACTGAAAAAGAAAAAGACAACCCCCAGGAAACCTGAATCTTCTAGTGATTCAGAAGAATAAGTGACCTTCAGTTCAGATGTAGAACACCAAGAATCTGCAAGGAAATCACCTGCCCCTAAGAAAGTAGATGATAACCAGATGTAGGGAGAGCAGATTCCAGAAAGCTCCATCTAACTGTATCAAGTTCAAGAAATGCCTCATCTTGGGGGAGCCAATGAGCTTTCTCCAGCTCAACCAGAGGCATTCCCTTCAGAAGTTGCTCATGAGAAAGAGCAAGCTGCAATAGAAAGTGAAATATCCACTCAAACTATCCTTGAGACAAACCATGACAACATCCCTGTATATGATATAATAATGGAAGACACAACTGTATTAGATGATGTCCTATTAACTGTACAAGATACTGATGTTCCACCTGTACAACCTCAACAATAATTCACTCTTGAAGAGTTATTTCCTGATGTTCAGGAGGCAAGGACTGAGGGGGAGTTGACTAGGACTGAGAAGGAGCTGCACTCTAGTCCTAAAGAGCCAGTTGATATAGACAGTTCCTCAGCTTCTGAAGATGATAAGGAAGCCTCAAATGCAAAGAAAGGGAAACTGATGGTCTACAGAAAAAAGAGCTCAAGCTATAATAGAGCTTTGCAAATAGTCACTCAACAACCAACCCCAACAATTGACTACAGTTCACTGTTGGTGGATCTGCAAGTTAAACTAGATGAACAAAGAGCATCCATGGAGAAATATATAGATGAAAGTCACAAAGACCTCCAGTTCACCTTGGCTCAAGACATTAAGTCAATCAGATTTGAAGTAAATCAAAATAAGAAGGAGATGACAGATTGCTTCCATAAGGGAGGTAATGCTGTAGTTTATCTGGCCAAGCAGCAACAAGAGGCCAGGACTCAAATTGATGACATAGTAGTTAAGCAAGGTTATGTTCTGGAAAATCAGCTAAGGATGAATGATAATCTTAATGAATCACATAATGTGATTGTTACTGAGTTAAAGAATACAGTAACAAATGCTTTAACTACAAACATTGCTAAAGACAAGACTGAGTTTGATACACTTCTCCAAGCAAAATTGACAGATGTTAGCCTTACTATTCAAGACTCTCAAAAGATAATTTTTGATCAGCTGCTGAAATTCAAAGCATTCTAAAAGGAAGGAACCAATTATCTAGTTAATCAGATAAGGTTCCAAAAGGATGATCTCAGAGATCATGTTGAGAGAGAAGTCATAAAGGGGGAGAGGTTGTTAGTCAATGCAGGATCTGAACATGCCAAATGGATAACTAATTCTATCAGAGCCACTCTTGGATATCCACCCTTGTGTGATGATGATAATACAGCTGAGTCTGGCATTCAAGCTGCAGGAATTGAAGGGGGTCAGCAGGAGGAAGCTCAAATCATATACCCCCCTTCTAACTTTGAGGGAATTCAACAACTGGTTCAACAGATGTACAACTCTCCAAAGGCTGCTAAGAATGTTATAATTGAGAAAGTGGAAATGTCTGAGGCTTCATTAAATAGAGAGCAAGAAGCTTAACTTTCCAAGAAAAGATTTAGAGAGCAGGCTAAACTGAAGCCTGATTCTGAAAGATGGAGTCCCACCTCCAAAAATATAATACTCACTGCCTGGCAAGCTGTCAAAGACAAAATGCATGATAGAGGCAAGTGGTATTCTGAACTTGAGTGGAGCAAATATCTGCAGAGACAAGATGCTATACATCAGTTCAGAAGGGATCACAAGGCTGGAAAAATACCTGCTGTGGAGCCCAGCAAATACTTTCCCAAGCCTCACCACTATTTTGAAAGTCAAAAAGTTAAGGCAGAAGAGCTTAAGAAGAAGCATCTCAAAGGCAAGAAGCCAGCTGAAGATACTGAAGATCCAGCACAAGCAAGGGTCCAGTCTGACAAAGGCATAGTGATCAAGGAGCCTGATCAGCCTTAAGATAGATTGACTAGATTTTAGAACATTGTAATCTCTAGTTTTGAAATCTTTGTAATCTGTTGTTAACAAATTTTTTTTGAAGTTTAAACAAAATAATGATTCATGCTTATTATGTTTGTATCATATTCTGTGATGATATAATATACTTGTTTTATTTATATGTTACCCTGTTATTGAATGTTTTTATACATCATATTGTTTATTTTATTATAAGTGATGTATATCATTGACTAAGGATTATGACTTCTCCAAATAGGGGGAGATTGTTGGGTACATTGGAAAATGTGTACCAGATTTGAAGAAGCCTCACCTAACTCAATGATATGCATCAAGTTGTATTTGATGTTGTGTTGAGTTATCATGTGCAGGTTAAGTAAATGGAAGAAAAATTTTCTAAGTACATGTGTCGACACTTGGGAATGGCTGTGTCGACACCAAGGGACAGATTGTGTCGATGAAAGAATTGGTTTCAAGATCACCTAAACACCTAGAGGTGGGGGGAGGTGAATAGGTGCAATTCATTTTTACTCTAAGGCAGAATATTAATTCAGATAATCAAATAAAATTAATCAGATCTACAGCTACCACATCACAGAAATCACAAAATCACACACAATCACAGATGGCACACATATTTATAGTGGTTCCCCAAATGATGGGTACATCCACATTCCCCCTTCGCCTATCTAGTAGTGTGCTAGATTCGGCCTAACTTCTTCCTTTCTTCTCAGATCCACAGATCTTACAGCTCAGAACCCAGTCAAGGTTCATACAACTCAGAGTGAGTCCACACTCCTAAAACTTAGGCAATTAAGCCCTACCTCAGCCTACACCCAGGCCTACAACTCAGAGAATCAAATCTCCTACCTCAGGCACACAACCCTACCTCAGCCTTCCCAAGGCCTACAACTCAGAGATGAAAATCTCCTACCTCAGGCACTCAGCCCTACCTCAGCCTTTATAAACTAGGCTTACAACTCAGATCAATAATGATCTTATAGAAAAAAACAGATATAAAATATGTTTTATCTTTCACCCAAGTTGAGAGAGAATGGGTGGAAAGTTTTCTTGATCAGTTCTTGAAGAATCTGATTACCTAGAAATTAACCTGTCTTTGGCTTTCTTCAAAGCTTCTTGAATCTGAACACAATAAGGTTGAATTTCTTGAAGATGATCTTCAATCAGCTTCCTTCTAAAAATCCAGAAATTAATCTGAATTCTTCTTTGCAGATAGTTCAGGATCTGTTCTTAAGAGACTAGTTGATGATAGTCTCTTTCTTCAATTGAATTGTTGGAGCTCTCTCTCTCTCTCTCTACAAATTCTTCTGAAGAACTTTTGAAATTCTTCACTTAGATCCACTTGAAATCTCTGACTGGATTTCCTTATATATGTTGGATCTTCTGTTGTAATTGTGTTGTGTACTTCGTCTTCTTTTTCCATCTGTTGTTATTTTCAGTTGATAGAATCTGTCTTTATATAGACTTCATCCAAGGTTACCGGCTGATCCGGTTGCTAACCAACTTCTGACAGATCTGATAGTTGCAGTAGACATGTTGGTTTTGGCAGCTGTCAAGTCTCCAGTCACTTCTTGAAACTTTGTCTCTGTCAGCAAAGTGTCGAGTCTGAACTTCACATGTGTCGACATAACTATACTAAGTGTCGACTCAATCCTTAGTGGTGTCGACACAGCTCTCATGGTGTCGACACTGGTCCTCGACATAGCTTTGTAAGAATGTGTCAACACAAGTCCTGTGTGTCAACACAGTCACTTCTTGTCTTGGCACAATTAACTTTGAGGAATTCTGATGTGTGTGTCGACACAAGTCATGTGTGTCGATACAGTTGATGTCGACTGAACTTTCTGTATGTCGACACAAGTTCTATGTGTCGACACAGTTGATGTCGACTGAACTTTTTGTGTGTCGACACAAGCCCTGTATGTCAACACAGATTCTTCTGGTGTCAACACAGCTTTTCCAAGTGTCGACACAATTGACTCCAGGTATCGACACAGTTTTTCTCAAGTGTCGACACAAGTCTTCACAAGTGTCGACACTGCTTCTTTTGGTGTCGACTCATGGACTTAGAAACGTTTCCTATATATTCTTAACCTGCACATGTAAACTCAAAACAACATCAAATACACCTTGATGTATATCACTGAGTTGGGTGAGGCTTCTCCGAATTTGGTACACATTTTTCAATGTACCCAACAATCTCCCCCTATTTGGAGAAGTCATAACCCATAGTCAATGATATACACCATTTATAATAAACACACATTATGATGTATATAAACATTATATGACAGGGTAACATATAAACAAAACATGTATAATATATCATTACAGAATGATGCAAACACAATGAGCATGAATCATTGTTTTGTTTAAACTAACAAAAGTTTGTCAACAATTAGTTTACATTGATTTTTTGACAACTAAAGATTACATTGTTGTAAAATCTAGTTAATCTATTTTAAGGCTGGTCAGGCTCCTTGATGCTATGCCTTTACCTGACTGGATCTTGGCTTGTACTGGAGCTTCAGTATCTTCAGCTGGCTTCTTGCCTTTTAGATCTTTCTTCTTTTGTTCTTCAGCCCTTATCTTTTTTCCTTTCAAAATAATGAAAAGGCTTAGGGAAGTACTTGCTAGGCTCCAAAGCATTAGCAGGTAACTTCCCAGCTTTTTCTTTCCTTCTATATTGAAGAATGGCTTCCTGCCTGACTTCATATTTATGCCATTCTTACTCAATGTACCATTTACCCCTTTCATGGGTCTTCTCCTTTACAGCTTTCCAGGCAGTCAATATAATATTCCTGGAAGTAGGACTCCATTGCTCAAAATCAGGCTTCAGTTCAGCCTGCTCTCTAAATCTTTTCTTTGAAAGTTGAGCTTCTTGCTCTTTATTCAATGCTGCCTCTGACATTTCTACCTTCTCAATGATAACATTTTTAGTACCCTCTGGAGTGCTGTACATATGATGAACCAGGTGTTGTATGTCCTCAAAATTAGAAGGGGGATATATGATTTGAGCTACTTCCTACTGACCCCCTTCATTTCCTGCAGCTTGAATTCCCGACTCAGCTGTGTTGTCATCATCACATAGGGGTGGATAACCCAGAGTTGCTCTAATAGCATTTGTTATCCATTTGGCATGCTCTGAGCTAGCATTGACTATCAACCTCTCCCCCTTTATGACTTCTCTTTCAATATGATCCCTGAGATCATTCTTTTGGAACCTGATTTGAGTATCCAGATAATCTGTTCCCTCTGTATAATAAGCTTTAAACTTTTGAAGCTGAGCAGATATAATCTTCTGAGAGGCTTGAAGTGCAGATTGGAAAGTTGCTAAATCCTCTTGAAGTTTCTTATCAAATTCTGATTTCTCTTTAGCCCTTACCTCAGTCAGGGCAGTTGCAATATTCTTTAATCCTGTAACAATCACATTATGTGATTCAGTAAGATTGTCATTCATTCTAATGTGATTTTCAAGGACATATCCTAGCTTTATTATTATGTCATCAATCTGTGTCCTTGCTTCTTTTTACTGTTTAGCTAGAAAAACTACAGCATTACCTCCTTTATGGAAGCAATCTGTCATCTCCCTCTTATTCTGGTTTACCTCAAATCTAATTGATTTGATATCTTGAGCCAAGGAGAATTGCAAATCTTTATGAGTTTCATCCATATATTTCTCCATGGCTATTCTTTGTTCATCTAATTTTACTTGCAAAGATACCAATAAGGAGCTATAATCATGTGCAGGAGCTGGTTATGGAGCAGTTTGCAATGCCCTTTTATAGCTTTGGCTTCTTCTTCTGAAAACCATCAGCTATCTCGTCTTTGCCTGAGATTCTGCTTCATCTTCAGAAGTTGAGGTACTTGGTATATCAACTCTTTCCTGAGGATTAGGAGGCAGTTCCTTTTCAATCCTAGTTTGCTCCCCCTCAATTTTAGCTTACTCCCCCTCAGTCCTAACTTGCTCCCCCTCAGTCCTGACTTGCTCCCCCTCAGTTTTGGCTTACTCTATATCAGGGAACAACTCTTCAAGAGTAAACTCTTGTTGAGTTAAGGCTGGAGGCACCACTAACTCTGGAGCATTAGTAGCTGTAGATGTATCCTCCATGATAACATCCTGTGCTTGATTGTTGAGTTGAGTGGTCTGGTCAACATCAAGCAAGGGCACAGTTAGTGTTTCATACTCATTATTAAAAATTGTTTGATTAACTTCTTGTATTACCTCAAGAATAGTTTGAGTAGACCATTTCACTTTCTAAGTGTGTTGGCTCTTCCTCAAGATGAGGCTCCCCATGCATCTGATCATCATGTCTAATATCTTGAGCAGGTGATTTCTCAGTATTCTCCAGCCTCTCTACATCAGCCATGTCTTTTATCAGCACTCTATCCCATCTAGAGATTATCCTAAGATCCATTCTCCTCATGTGATTGATCTTGGATCCATCAGCCTGTTGCATCACTTCTGGAATTGCTCCAGCCAAGTATAAACTTAATATCCTTCCCATATTAGGTTTCTTGATGATTTCCCTAATCTTCTCATATATGACTGCAGACCAATTGGTGTTGATTTTGTAGATAATCCCGGTCATGAGACTGAACATGTAGGCTGAGACCCTATCATGTCCACCAGGTTTGCATAAGATTACTTTTCCAACTACTTCAGAAAGGAATTTTCCTTGTACATTCATTCCTTTTCTATTCATGGATGATCCAATTTTCATGGTGGGATCTAATCCACACCACTGGAGTGCTTCCCTCGTCTTGGTAGAGGTAACTTCTTCGTCTTCTTGAGTTTTGGGCAGATGAAGAGTTTTTCGTATGCTCTTCATGGTGAGTTTGATTTTATTACCCTGGATTGAAGACCTAATCTTTAGTCCAGTAGAATCCTGAGTTACAGCTCCATAGAAATCAAGGATTTCCTTCTTCCATATCTTTGTAGGTTCTGATGCCAAATACTCCAAGCCATTTTTCGCAATTAGAGCTATTACAACTTTAATCGCTGGTTCAGCTTCATCAAAGGCATTCTGTACCAGTTCATAACCCTCGTTCACATTTTCGTCAAGTTTCGGCGCCATTGGGATGGTGAGAAATCTTGAAAAGAGAAGAGAGAGTTTGTCGACATAAGAATTTAGTCTCAACAAAAATCTGGAGAGCGTGTCGACAGGGTTTGTTCTTGACCTATTTATATGTGTCTAAATATCGAAGGTCAAAAGACGCTTCAAAATTTACTTAGTGTGTCGACACTGTTGAGATGGTGTCGACACAGACTGCTAATGTCTCGACAGAAGTGTTGACCCCTATGTGTCGACACCAATTGATGATGTGTTGACACAGACATACTTATTATTTTAACAGAAATTCTGTGTCGACTCTAATTCTAAGTGTCGTCATAACGTTTGGAGGTGTCAACACAACTCCTCTGAAGTGTCGACACCAATTTTCTAGATGTGTCGACACAACTTCTCTGTGTCGACATAAACCTCTTTTTGTGTTGACACAATATTATTTTAACAAATTTGTCAATCTATAGTATGTTCAGCATACCTAATTCAATTTTAAAATTATTGAATTTAGTTTCATCCAAAGTTTTAGTGAACATGTCAGCAATTTGAAAACTTGTATTGACAAATTCTAAACATATATCATCTTTTTCTACATGATCCCTAAAAAATGATATCTTATTTCTATATGCTTTGTTCTACTATGAGAAACATGACTATTAGCTATAGAAATAGCACTAGTAGAATCACAGAATAATGGGGTTCTACTTACCTGAATACCATAATCTTTAAGCTGATGCTTGTATCCATAACACCTGTGCACAACAACTCCCTGCAGCTACATACTCAAACTCAGCTGTGGAGATTGCCACACTAGTCTGCTTCTTATAGCTCCATGACACCAATCTTCCTCCTAGAAATTGACAGGTGCCAGTTGTGCTTTTTCTATCTTCTTTGCATCCTATAAAGTCTGCATCTGATGGCTGCTCTACATAGACTTCCTCCTTTAAGTCTCCATTCAGGAATGCTGACTTAACATCCATTTGGAACACTTTGAAACCCTGATAAGCTGCATAGGCTAGAAATAGCTTGATTGCTTTCAACATTGCCATAGGGGCAAATGTTTGATCAAAGTCTATGCCTTCTTCCTGCCTGTATCCTTTGGCAACCAGCCTTGCCTTGTTCTTAATTATGATCCCACTCTCATCTAGCTTGTTCCTGAAGATCCACTTAGTCCCTATGACATTATGGTCTTTTGGTTTAGGAACTAACTTGTAGACCTTGCATCTCCTGAATTGATTCAACTCCTCCTGTATAGCATCAATCCAGTGTGGGTCTTGTATAGCTTCTTCAAATATTTTAGGTTCCTATTGAGACAAGAAGCTTGATCATAGTACAGTGTTCAAGCTCCAACTTCTAGTTTGAACCCCTTGTCTAGGATCACCAATAATCTGGTGTATAGGATGATCCTTTAAATTTCTAACTGCAGGAGGAAGTCTGTCTGCAGTTTGGCTTTATCCATTTTCTTCATTCTGCTGTACTTCATTTTATTCTTCATCCAGAGAGACTTGTTCTCCCCCTGGACAGCAAGCATCTTTATCTTCATCCAGCTTAGCAGTTTGATCTTCTTTGATAGTCAGCATGTCCATCTTCTATTTTATACCTGTAGAGCTACAAGAACTACTAGGCAACTCACTGTTAATAAGTCTTGATTCATCAAATATAACATGAATAGACTCTTCCACAACTTGTGCAATCAAGTTATAGACTCTATATGCCTTACTATTGTTGCTATACCCAACAAATATCCCATCTTGGGATTTGGCAGCAAACTTTGTCAGGTAAGACTTGCCATTGTTATGCACATAGCACTTGCAACCAAACATCCTAAAATAGGATAAGTTTGGTTTTCTGCCTTTCATAACCTCATAGGGTGTCTTTTTTTGGCTCTTAGTGTTGGAAGCCCTATTGAGCACATGACATGCAGTGTTTACTGCCTCAGACCTAAAATATTCTGGGAGAGAAGTGTCACTCAATAGAGTTCTACCTGCCCAAGAATTGTTCAGTTCATACTGAATTTGTTTAACAAAGTTGCAGAAAATAGTTGGGGTTTCAGATTTCTGCCTCAGAAAGAAAACACATGAAAATCTAGAATATTCATCTACAACCACAAATGTGTAGACTTTCCTACCTAGGATCTGAAGTGGCATTGGACCAAATAAATCCATATGCAAGAGGTATAAACACCTCACTGAATCTTTGGTTTTCTAGGCTTTGAAAGGAGGATCTGGTCTACTTGCCTTTTTGACAAGCTGAGCATATTACATCCTTAAAGCACTTAACTTGAGGACCATTCCTCACTAACTCTTTATCAAAGAGTTGACCAATAGTCTTGTAATTTAGATGAGCTAGCCTCTTGTGCCATTTGACACAATGAGAGGCTTTCTCATCAGCTACAAGATAAATAGGAGAATCTTTATTCTCATTCACAAAGTTTAGGCAATACACATTTCCTTTCCTATAACCAGTCAACATGATCTTCTGATCACTTGACCTTTTAATATGACAATCATTCTTAATGAATGAAATGTCATATCCAAGATCACTCAGTTGACTTATGCTTATCAAGTTATGTTTCAAACCCTTCACATAAGCCACCTAAGTGATAGTAATTGAGCTATTAGAAATGTTACCAAACCCTTTGATGACTCCTTTTTCAGAACCACCAAAGATTACTTTAGGTCCATTCAATATGGGTGAGTAGTCCTTCAACAATCCTCCTGTTCCAGTCATATGTCTGGAACATCCACTGTCCAAGTATCATAAAGGTACATGGACACTTGTAACTTATCTGCAAAAAATAATTACTTAACCTTAGAACCCAAATTGTTATTGGGTCCTTGGTTCAGGTTAAACTGAAATTTAGCATAATTTGTAGCAGCCCTTTTTCCAGGTAAGCTGGAATTCATCTTGACACTAGTGTTATGCCAACAGTCAATTGCAAAGTGTCCCACCTTGCCACAACACCAGCACTCAAATCTATTATACCTCTGTTTAGGTATAGCTTTAACAGCTTTGCTGTTAGCTGTTCTTAATACTGTAGGTACAGTGTTTCTTTGCTTGAGTGCTGGTGACCTCTTGTCATTCAGAATGTCAAGCTTACCATGACCATGTATGATATCATGATCATATCTCTTGGTAGACTGTTTCACTTTTCTGAGAGAAATGGGGGGATTGAAGACAGGTGGCTTAACTAGGGCTTTCCTTTTTCTTTTGGAATTAGCTGCCCTAGTATTTCCCTTAAAACCCAATCCTGCCTTACCCTTTTGAGACACAAAGTCATCAATTAAGGGTAGGACAGATTTTAGCTTAGAGAAACTAGCCACTAGATCCTTTTCCTTTTGAAGTTTGACTCTAGAATTTTTATTTGATCACTCTTGAATGTGATTGTTCCCATCTGAATAATAGTTGTGTTTTTCAGCTTGGCAATCTCATTCATCTTCTGATCCAGTAGCTTTTCTGAATCAGATGCAGCCAACTTAAGAGCTGCAATTTCCTTAGCCTGAATTTTAGTCAGGTTTTTGCATCTCTTAAATGCATGCAGCAAATCACCATATTCATCTATAAGTTGATGAATATCTTATTCAGATTCAGATCCATCCACATCTTTTGATGCAGATGCTTCTGATTCTGAGCTAGTGTAATAATCAGAGTCTTTAGATAAACTTTTTACCATACTGGGACCAGGCTGATCCTAGCAGTGATCTTCATCAGTCAGGGCCATCATCCATTTGCATTGATGATCTTCAGTTCCATTTATTGAGTCCAATAATTACAAGAACTCAGTCTCTTCTTCTATTGTAAACACACCAATATAAGCTTCAGCATCAGATTCAGAATCTGAAGATGATGAATCTGTCCAGCTTTTATCTTTCTTTGCTACCAAGGATTTCTCCTTCTTATTCTTATACTGAGACTTCTTCTTATCTGCAGATTCCTTTCTTTTGTCTTGACAGTCAGCTACTACATGTCCAGGTCTGTTGCAGCAATAACACACAATATTTATAGTTGTTGATTTGCTAGGTTTTGACCTACTCTTGTCCTTTATAGATGACTTTATTTTCTGATAATATTCATCCTTGGACTGAGAGGGGGATGACTTAGTTCTCTACTGCTTCTTCTTCAAAAGTTTTTGAAACTGCCTTGTGAATACAGTAAAGTCCACATCAGAATGATTGCTGTCTGAAGTGTGACTATCAGAACTTTCAGAGATCACTTCTGCAGCTTTCTTAGAAGGAGATGGAGACATCCTCCTGTCCTTTCTTGTGGCTTCTGACTTGAAGGCCACTGACTTTTCTCTATGGTCAACTTTAGTACTCTTCTCTTCCTCCTTTCTCGCCATGAGTTGCATTTCATAAGAAAGCAATTTGCCAAATAGTATTGGAGGAGAGATTTCTGTCAGTCTGGCCACTTCCCTGATGACACAGATCTTGGTGTCCCAATCCTTATTCAGAGATCTATGGAATTTATCATTCAACTCATATATACTAAAGATCCTTCCATATGACATTAGTTCATTCACAATTCTGAAGAACTTCTTATAACACTCAGTGATGCTGTCTGATTTGCTTTGTCTAAGGCTCTTATATTCCTGATTAAGCATTGACTTTCTATCTTGCCTAACTTCTTCTGATCCCTCCATGTAGACTATCAATGTGTCCCACATCTCCTTGGAGGTTTTACAGTGAATCAGATTTTGAAATGTTGAATCATCTATGGCACTCATTATAATATTTTGAGCTCTCTTGTCCATAGTAGCCAAGACAATATCTTCCTTAGTCATTTCTGAAAAGTCTTTTGGTGTCCTCTGATTAGCATCAAGAACTGAGACTTTCATTGGTATATAAGGCCCTTCCTTAACAGTTATATATATTCTTGGATCAGAAGCTTCCATAAACAATCTGACCCTTTATTTCCATATTCCAAAGATTTCTTTCCTGCAGATGGACAACTTCATGGAACCAAGTTCCTTATGATTTTCTCCTGAACCCATATTTTCTAATTTATTCTACCTCACAGATCTTACTCAGACTGTTAAGTCTATCTTTGAGCAACCTCCCTCTGATACCACTTGAATGAATTGGTTTCAAGATCACCTAAACACCTAGAGGGGGGGGGAGGTGAATAGGTGCATTTCCTTTTTACTCTAAGGCATAATATTAATTCAGATAATCAAATAGAATCAATCAGATATACAGCTACCACATCACAGAAATCACAAAGTCACACACAATCACAGATGACACACAGATTTATAGTGGTTCCCCAAATGATGGGTACATCCACTTTTCCCCTTCGCCTATCTAGCAGTGTGCTAGATTCGACCTAACTTCTTCCTTCCTTCTCAGATCCACAGATCTTACAGCTTAGAACCCAGTCAAGGTTCCTACAACTCAGAGTGAGTCCACACTCCTACAACTCAGGCAATTAAGCCCTACCTCAGCCTACACCCAGGCCTACAACTCAGATAATCAAATCTCTTACCTCAGGCACACAACCCTACCTCAGCCTTCCCAAGGCCTACAACTCAGAGATGAAAATATCCTACCTCAGGCACTCAACCCTACCTCAACCTTTATAAACTAGGCTTACAACTCAGATCAATAATGATCTTACAGAAAAAACAAATATAAAATATGTTTTATCTTTCACCCAAGTTGAGAGAGAATTGGTAGAAAGTTTTCTTGATCAGTTCTTGAAGAACCTGATTACCCAGAAATCAACCTGTCTTTGACATTCTTCAAAGCTTCTTGAATCTGAACACAATAAGGTTGAATTTCTTGAAGATGATCTTCAATCAGCTTCCTTCTAAAAATCCAGAAATTAATCTAAATTCTTCTTTGCAGATAGTTCAGGATCTGTTCTTAAGAGACTAGTTGATGATAGTCTCTTTCTTCACTTGAATTGTTGGAGCTCTCTCTCTACAAATTCTTCTGAAGAACTTTTGAAATTCTTCACTTAGATCCACTTGAAATCTCTGACTGGATTTCCTTGTGTATGTTGGATCTTCTGTTGTAATTATGTGGTGTACTTCGTCTTCTTTTTCTGTCTGTTATTATTTTCAGTTGATAGAATCTGTCTTTATATAGACTTCATCCAAGTTTACTAGCTGATCCGGTTGCTAAGCTACTTCTGACAGATCTGACAGTTGCATTATACCTATTGGTTATGGTAGCTGTCAAGTCTCCAGTCACTTCTTGAAACTTTGTCTCTGTCAGCAAAGTGTCGAGTCTGAACTGCACATGTGTCGATATAAGTAGACTAAGTGTCGACTCAATCCTTAGTGGTGTCGACACAGCTCTCATGGTGTCGACACTGCTCCTCGACATAGCTTCTGTAATAATGTGTTGACACAAGTCCTGTGTGTCGACACAGTCATTTCTTGTCTTGGCACAATTAACTTTGAAGAATTCTGATGTGTGTGTCGACACAAGTCCTGTGTGTCGACATAGTTATGTCGACTGAACTTTCTGTGTGTCGACACAAGTCCTGTGTGTCGACACAGTTGATGTCGACTGAACTTTCTGTGTGTCGACACAAGTCCTGTGTGTCGACATAATTTCTTCTGGTGTCGACACAGCTTTTCCAAGTGTCGATACAATTGACTCCAGGTGTCGACACAGCTTTTCTCAAGTGTCGACACAAGTCTTCACAAGTGTCGACACAGCTTCTTCTGGTGTCGACTCATGGACTTATAAACTTTTCCTGCATATTCTTAACCTGCACATGTAAACTCAAAACAACATCAAATACACCTTGATGTATATCACTAAGTTGGGTGAGGCTTCTCCAAATTTGGTACACATTTTCCAATGTACCCAACAATCGACAACCAGAATTTGTGTCGACACACAGAAAATCTGTCGACAACGCTGTGTCGACACCAAGGGCCAGATTGTGTCGACACCCAAAATTTGTGTCGACACACAGAGAAGCTGTCGACACATTCCCGAATTCTGTCGACAACGATTGTGTCGACACACAGAACTTGTGTCGACACACACTAGAATTCTATCGACACCAACTTTGTCAAGACAAGGAGTGATTCTGTCGACACACAGGACTTGTGTCGACACATTCCATAGAAGCTGTGTCGAGAAATAAAAGTGAAGCTGTGTCAACATCATGAAGACTTGTGTCGACACATGGACTATGTGTGTCGACACATGTGAAGTATTCACTCGACATTATCTGCTACTGAGTCAAAGTACAATGAAGGTTGAAGTAATACAACTGGAGACTTGACAGTTGTCATTACTGACATTGCTATCACATCTATCAGAGGTGTCAGAAGACCATTTAGAACAGGAACAGCCGGTAACCATGGATGAAGCCTATATATAGATATGCTCTCTCAACAATTGGTATCAATTGTGAAGAAGTGATCGTGAACATGATCAGTGAATGAAGAATAATCTCTAAAGGATTGAGGATCCAGAAGAAGAGAGAGAAGAAACAGTCAATAGATTGTAGAGAGAGAAAAATAAGAAGGAGAGAAGTCCTCATACAGTAAAGGCAGATCCTGAACAGTCTGCCAGAAGAATTCAGATCAATTCTGAAGAAGAATTCAGATTAATTTCTGAATAAGAAGGAAGCTAATTGAAGATCAACTCCACCACCAAGAAATCAACCTTACTTTGTTCAGATTCAAGAAGCTTTGAAGAAGTTAAGACAGGTTGATCCTTAAGTAATCAGTTCTACAAGAACTGATCAAGAAGCCTTCAACCAATTCTCTCTCCATCTGGTTGAAGATATTATTATCTTTTCATCAATAACTTTTGTAGTATCTGTAATAGATCTGAGTGTTGGAGATTTATTTCTCTGAGTTGTAAGCCTAAATTATAAAGGCTGAGGTAGGGTTGAGTGCCTGAGGTAGGGGAATCTTTTACCTGAGTTGTAGGCCTATGAAAGAGGCTGAGGTAGGGCTTTTGCCTGAGTTGTAGGAGTGGGGTTTCACTCTGAGTTGTAGGCCTGTGAAAGAGGCTGAGGTAGGGCTTGTGCCCGAGTTGTAGGAGTGTGGATTCACTCTGAGTTATAGGAACCATTCTTGGTTCTGAGCTGTAAGATCTGCGGATCTGAGAAGAAAGAAGAAAGTTAGGCTGAATCTAGTACACTGCTAGATAGGCGAAGGGGGAAAGTGGATGTACCCATAATTTGGGGAACCACTATAAATTTGGTGTGCAATCTGTGGAATGTTGTGTGTATGTGAATGCTGTGCTGTGATATCTGGTGAATAAATTGCTAAACTAGATAGATTTGTATGCCTAAGTTAGAAAAAGAATTGAACCTATTCACCCCCCGTCTAGGTGTTTAGGACATCTTGAAACCAATTCTTTCAATAATTTAAGGGGCCGCCAGAAGGAAGGAATATTCATATTCATTACAGATTCATTCCTAATTCTGAATCCTTCCTTAGGCAGAATTTCATAGACATTTGAAAATTTCAAATACAGATTCTTGCTTAAGGATATTTGCTAGCTGTTGATGATTTTCGTATCAGTCTTGAAACCTCATGCCAACCAAGTCCACTATAAAAAGGGGTCTTAAAAGAATGCACAAATATATATTATTACACAGAGATCCTTCACGATATTTTGCTCTTTAAATTTCTTATGCAAGTTTTAAGCAGCGAACAAGTAGCCAAGTCGAATACATTCTTCATATACTATAAGCTAATAAAGTAATTCTTCCAAGTCACTACTCGACAATATTTCTCAGAAGAATCTTTCTTCCTGTTATGGTGTACCTGATCAAGCATTTAAAATTCTTCAAGCCAAGTAATTCAAGTGATGATCAAGGGAAGAAGGGTGTCTGCACAGTGCTTCTTATTGAAGACTCCATCCTTGTCTGATTAAGTCAAAATATTGTAAACACTTATCATTTTTAGGATCTTTAAGATCTGAGCTATCAGACTTATTTGGCTTGAGTTGTAGGGTTTGTGTTAAGCCTGAGTTGAAGAGCTTGCGTTAAGACTGAGTTGTAGGGCTTATGTTAAGCCTGAGTTATTGGGCTTGTGTTTAGCCTAAGTTATAGGGCTTGTTCAGCCTGAGTGGTAGGATCTATAAAGGATCTTAGGTGTAGGATCTTGTGATTAGAGATCTAAGTAGTAGGACAGGTGTTAAAGGTTTGAGGTAGGGGACTTGTGTTCCTGAGTTGTAAGATCTGAGGATTTGAGAAAAGTTATGAGAAGTTTGGCCTAAGCTACCTCTTTGCTAGATAGGTGAGGGGGAAAGTAAATGTTCCCATATTTGGGGAACCACTATAAATCTTTGTGGGTTGTGGTATGTTTGTCCAGTTTACTATATTATTGTGCTCAAAAAAGAAAACTATGTGAAAAATTAAAATAAGTCAAACACATATTCACCACCGTGAGTAGCAACCCTTTTATTTCAAGTGGTATCAGAAGGAGGTTGTTCAAAAAGGCTTAATAGCTGAACATGATCCCAAGGGTTGAAATGATATACAATACAATGGGCTCTAGACTGAGTTACAAAGAACTAAGCTCCATGAAACTTCCTATCTGCAGGAAAGGGAATTTTGGCATTTTGAAACAAAGAGCTAAACTCTTCATGAAGGCATCTGACCCTAGAATATACATCACTGTTGAAGAGAGACCTTATATCACAATGAATATCTCACCATTAGATGCAAATCTGAGAGTCCTCAAGAAACTTTCAGAAATATCCAAGGATGAGGTCATCTCAGCCACCATGGACAAAAGAGCAAAAAATATCATTATAATTGCCATTGTTGACTGCACATTTCAAAATCTTATACACTGTTAGACTGCTAAAGATATGTATGAGACCTTGATTGTGTACATGGAAGGGACAGAAGAAGTCAGGGATGACAAAAAATACCTACTGAATCAAGAATATGAATCCTTCAGACAAGAAAAGAATGACAACATTGTTGATTGTTATGAAAAGTTCTTCAAGATAGTGAATGGTGAAAGTCCACCTAGTGTCAACTACCTTCACCTATGGGGGGGGGGGGGAATAGGTGTCTTGCAGCGTTTTTGCGGAATTAAAATTATACCTGCACACGAAAACAAAACAACACAGCACAGAAAGGACACAAGCAATTTATAGTGGTTCCCCGATTTGGGTACATCCACTTTCCCCCTTCGACCTATCTCCCAACCAGGGATGACTCGATCACTTCACCAACAGGATTGAAATCCAATCCTTGCACTAACAGAAGGAACCCTTCCACACGTAGGAGTCACCACTCCCACAACATGGGTTGCACCCAACCCTTACAACTAGGAACCAACGTTCCTTTACAACAAAAATGACAATAGAATGTACGAGAAATACAAACAACTTATGGAGACTAAGGTGTCCCTCTTCGTTCGATGACGTGTTCTTGAAGTCAACGAAGAGTCCACAACCCTAGATCTCACTTGGAGAGAATCTCCCCGAAACTGGCGGCGGCAAGCAGGGCGGCGGCTTGGTTCTCGGGATCGGCGGCGACAACGGTGTGCTGCTGCTATACTTTGGAGATTCAATCTTCGTAGCAAAGCTAGCAAGGTCTTCCAACGGTCACACTAGGATCGATCGTCTCGATCGATTCGGAAGGGGAAGGTTTTCCCGATCAACGAATCAAGAGACAAGGGATCTCTGGTTAGACGCGTGAGACGCTGTGCTTGGCTGAGCTTTTGTCGCAGGGAGATCTGGAAGCAACGACGATCAAAGCCGGCGAACTACAGGCACGAGCGGCGACGGCGGCGGAGCAGGTTTCGCGATCTAGGTCACGTCGGAGGCTCGCTTAGTTTTTCTGTGTGTGTTATTCCTGTTCAAAAATACGCGTGTATTTATACAGTAGAATACTCTTTTATGACCGTTGTGGGTCCCACCAGAAGAAACCCCAAACCCGGTTCAAAATAGTGTCTTAACGTCAGATCCGGTCCAGCGTGCTCAGAAATTCGCCCAAGGTAAAATCGGCGAGAATCGAAGGTGATTCTCATCGATTCGGCGAGAATCAAAGGTGATTCTCGTCGATTCGGCGAGAATCAAAGGTGATTCTCGTCGATTCGGCGAGAATCAAAGGTGATTCTCGTCGATGTTGACTTGTTTGCACGCTCTGATTTAGCCGGATAGAGACGGCGAGAATCAGCTAGTGATTCTCGACGATTCGGCGAGAATCACTTGGTGATTCTCGTCGATTAATACTTAGACGATTTTTCGTCTTTCCACCCATGAGCTGCTCTTTGACCCATCCTTGCTCCTTGTCTGCTCTTGCATGATCACGGCCATGTACTTGAAAATAACTACACTCCAATAGAGAGAGTACACGTAGACCAACACACTAATCTGCTCAACGAGGGATTACGTCGCGCAGACCCGTGTATATTGACCTACTGTACCATGACATTGGTGTGTACTTAGCGTGGAATAACTGCAAGCACAACTTAAAAGGTTTCATCAAATACATTGTCTATTTACTTTAGCTTGTTCGGGGGCTTCTTCAAATCAGGTACGTTGTGGATACAATACCCAACAATCTCCCACTATTTGAAGAAGCCTAAACCCTACAAGCTAAGGTGAATAGAGCGCATGAGAATGAAAATCATGAACTTAAAATTGAGTTGAGAGAGATATTCATTACCAATATTCTTGAGAGTAAACTTGGAGCCACCTTAGCCTTAGCCGAGAGAGTAATATCTCCCCCTTTTCGGCTTCTGTAAATCTGGGTCTGTTGCTTTTGACCCCGTGCTCCCCCTCAGTTCTTGCACCTGTGCTTACACTTGAGTTCCAGGCAGAGGCTCCCCCTAGATGCATGAGCCTGGAGCTTCTGTAGTCTTCATTCCTCATAGTTTAGCATCCCCAACTCAGTTTTGAAAAGACTGAACTTGGCTTCTTCTAAGGGCTTTGTGAAAATATCTGCAATCTGCTTGTCCGTGGGGACATAACAGAGAGAGATGTCCTTATTCTCCACGTGCTCTCGAATGAAGTGGTAGCACACTTCAATATGCTTCGTTCTGCTGTGCGATACTGGATTGTTGGAAATTGCAATTGCACTGGAGGAGTCGCAGTACATTGGTACTTCCTTGAACTGAAGATCGTAGTCGGCTAACTGGTTTCTGATCCACAGGAGTTGTGAGCAACAGTTGCCAGCCGAGATGTACTCAGACTCTATTATGGAGGTTGCTACACAATTCTGCTTCTTGCTGTTCCATGAGATAAGTCTTCTTCTGAGGAATTGACACGTCCCGGAAGTGCTTTTCCTGTCATCCCTACTCCCTGCAAAATCCGCATCTGAAAAACCTATTAGCTCGACATCATTGTTTCTCGGGTACCACAAGCCAAGATTTGGAGTACCTTTAAGGTATCTTAGAATTCGCTTTGCAGCGACATAGTGAGATTCCTTAGTGTTCACCTGATATCTGGCACAGACACATGTGGAGAACATGATATCCGGTCTACTGGCAGTAAGGTAGAGCAGGGATCCAATGATGCTTCTGTATTTGGTTTCATCGAAAGGTTTACCTTTCTCATCCTTATCCAGATACATAGTAGATCCCATTGGAGCCCTCATAGAGGTTGCATTCTCCATACCGAATTTCTTGAGGAGTTCATTTGTGAACTTCGTCTGAGAGATGAAGATTCCATCCTCAGACTGTTTCACTTGAAGTCCCAAGAAATACTTTAGCTCTCCCATACTGATCATTTCAAACTTTCCTTGCATAAGTTTAGAAAACGTTTTGCAAAGATTGTTGTCCGTTGAGCCGAATATAATGTCATCGATATAGATTTGCACCAGCAAAAGCTTGCCTTTGACTTCCCTGAGAAACAATGTCCTATCTATTTTACCTCTAGAGAACTTGTTCTCAAGAAGAAAACTAGATAAAGTCTCATACCAAGCTCGTGGATCTTGTTTTAAACCATATAGAGCTTTATTAAGAAAATATACATGATTGGGATAGGTAGGATTGACAAAACCTGGGGGTTGAGCGACGTATACTTCCTCTTTCAGGTCTTCGTTCAAGAATGCTGATTTCACATCCATTTGATAGACTGTGAATCCTTTATGCGAAGCATACGCCAGGAATAATCTGATTGCCTCGAGCCGTGCCACTGGTGCAAAGGTCTGGTCGAAGTCAATCCCCTCCTCCTGTCGGTAACCTTGAGCCACCAGCCTGGCCTTGTTCTTTATGATGACACCATGTTCATCCAGTTTGTTTCTGAAGATCCACTCGGTGCCAATCACATTCTGCTTTTGTGGTCTGGGAACCAGCGTCCAAACGTTGCATCGTTTGAATTGATGCAGTTCATCTTGCATGGCCAAAATCCATGCCGCATCTTTGTTCGCCTCGTCGAACTTCTTTGGCTCAACCTGTGACAGGAAGCTAAGATGCAAAATCTCGTTAATAGTACCTCTTCGAGTTCTGACACCGTCACGAGGGTCTACAATGATCTGATATCTAGGATGATCCCTCACGTGCCGGAGCTCTAGAAGTCTGGCGTCTGGAGCTTCGACTACTTCTTGGGCTTCTCCTTCTTCTAAGAGATTTTCTCCATTTTGATCTTCAACATTCCCAGTTGACGTTGAGGTGGAAACTTTGACGTACTTAGGAGTTTCATCTTTAGCGGTCTCATTGAGACTCAGCTGTTCAAGTCGTGCACCTGCATCTTCACGAATACCACTGGAAGAATTGCTGTTAAGCAAGCTTCCTTCATCAAATACAACATTAATTGATTCTTCTACCACTAGGGTTTTCTTATTGAAGACCCTATATGCCCGACTGTGGGTACTATAGCCCATGAATATGCCTTCGAAGCATTTTTCACCAAATTTAGTACGCGGGTACTTCCCATTATTCAGTACATAACATCTGCAACCAAAGATCCTTAAGTAGGACATGGTTGGTTTCCTGCCTCTCAGTAGCTCATAAGGCATCTTACGATGATGCTTGTTGATCAATGCTCGGTTTTGTACATGACAAGCCGTATTGACCGCCTCTGCCCAGAAGTATTCTGGGAGAGAAGCGTCTTTCAACATTGTCGTGCAAGCTTCAATGAGAGTTCTATTTCTCCTCTCCGCAACTCCATTTTGCTAAGGAGTGCGCGGGGAGGAAAACTCATGAAAGATACCTTGTTCTTCACAAAACTCTGTCATAGCACCAGATTCGAATTCTGTTCCATGGACACTTCTGATTTTGACCACTGAGCAGTTAAATTCGTTCTGAACCTACTTGAAAAAACTAGTGAAGATGTCAAACGTATTTGACTTTCATTTTAAGAAGAACACCCATGTAAACCGAGAGTGATCATCAACTATCACAAGCGTATAGGACTTGCCTCCCAAGCTATGAACTTGCATTGGACCAAACAAGTCCATATGCAAAAGATAAAGACATCGGGAAGAGTCTTTGTCTGCAATGCTCTTAAAGGTAGCCCGAGTCTGTTTTCCCATCTGGCATGCAGGACAGGGGCTATCTTTGATGCACTTGATAACGGGAGCATCCCTTACTAAGTTTTTAGAGAACAGCATACTAATTGTTTTGAAATTAATATGTGCCAATCTCTTGTGCCATTGTTCACAAAGAGATGCACTGCCTGTTGCCACTATGCATACGGGGGTAGATGAATCTAAACTAAGAAAATTTAAGCAGAAGATATTTCTGCTCCTAATGCCTATTAATACCGTCTCAGAAGAGGCACATGATATTATCAGGCATTTATCCTTGCAGAACTTAACGTCGTAACCTTTATCACATAACTGACTTACACTGATCAGGTTATGGTTTAACCCTTCAACATAAGCTACGTCGGTGATAGAGATTATACCATTGGAAATCATACCGTAACCTCTGGTGACTCCTCGATCTGACCCCCCAAAGATGACTTTGGGTCCATTCTCGACTGGAGTGTAATCACGCAGCAGGCTTCTTGTCCCAATCATATGCCGGGAGCATCCACTGTCCAAGTACCATATTGGCGTTTTGGTGGCCTTTGGACATTCCTGTAAAACAAAATTAATTTCCCTTAGGAACCCAATCAAACTTGGGTCCTAGATTCTTGGTTAGCATAGTCCCCCTTGGGTGGTTAACCCTACGAGTGGTCGGCCTCGCATTGCTAACAGAGGGAGTCTCGTTATACCTCGGATTAAACCAACAATCCACGACAAAGTGACCTACTTTGCCACAACACCAACAGTCAAATTTATTGTACCTCTTCCTAGGCTCCTGCTTTACCCTGGGAATGGTGGGTACAGCCGAGGCCTTGGATCTGGAGGTGGAGGCATCATAGTGATTGCAGTCACATGACTTCTTCACCTTCTGTTCCTTCAGTATAGCAGGCTTGGCTTTTGGTGTCTGCTTTCCATTATGGCCGCTAGAGAATTGACCATAATTTCCCATGTGGATTTCCTCATAAGGTGCCTTGAAGACACTCTCACCGAAGTTGCGGGGAAAAGTCCAACCATCATATCGGCTCTTTGGCTTTCCAACCAAGGGCCGAAAATGATGACCAAAGGTTGACTCAAAGTCATGTTGGTTGCAAGGAAAGCTAGGCTTTCTGAACGCAACAGGACTTAGTGGAGCCTTTCCCTTTTCAGCAGCAGAGGCCTTCTTGGCGGACTTATTCATTCTCTGGTTCCTGTTTCTCCTGGATGAGGAACCAGATACCCCTACATGCCCCAAGCCAGCTCCTTTGGCTTGAGCAGAGAAGGTATCAACCACTGGAAGAACTATTTTTGGCATAGAGAAGCTCTTGACGATCTTCCTTTCTACCACAAGTTATTCTTCCAACTTGTCGACTTCCTCCTGCTTAAGATCAAGGAGCTTAAGAGACTCTGAATGCTTTGAAGTCAGGTCTAGGTGCTCCTATCGGAGAGAGATCAAACTGGTGATCTCTTCCCTTAGGAAGACACTCTCACCCCTAAGGAATTTCACTTCCTTTTTCTCAGCATTCAATCTCTTACGACACTCCTCGAAAGTGTTGAGCAGAAGCTCATACTTCTCGAGGAGCTCCGCTTCACGGGCCGAAAGGTTATCCTCAGGGTCATCATCCTGAGACTCAGGATCAGATTCAGAGTCGGAGAGAGGGGTGTGAGCTTTTACCTTCCCAGTAAATGGGGGGCATTCTCCTTCTGAGTCGGAGCGACCCACCAGCCCGAAGTAGGCTTCCTCATCATCACTGGAGTCTGAGGAATCAGACTCACTCAGTGTCTTTGGCTTTTTGGCGATGTAGCTCCTCTCTTTCTTCTTATCTCTAGAGGACTTGTGCTCCTCTCCCTTCCCCTTTTCTCTCTTGCCTTGGTGGCAGTCGGCCACGATGTGACCTGGCTTATTGCATCCAAAACAAATAATATCAGAGGAGCGATGTTTGTTCGGTTTAGAAGCATATCTGTCAGAAGAATAATTTTTCTTCTGATGCCTGGTGGAGGAGCCGTCTCTCTTTCTTTGATTCCTCATCTTGAGGAACTTTTTGAATTCTCGGGTGATGAGGGAGAAATCTTCCTCAGACAACTCTGAGCTGGAGGAGCATGGCTCGGAGTCCTCCTCCTCATCCTTTTTCCTGGCACGGTATGAAACCGCACCCTTGCCCTTCCTGGAGTGAATGGCTTTTAGGGCCACAGTCTTTTCCTTGGCTGCAGCCTTCTCTGCTTCTTCTTCTGCTTTCCTGGTGTTCAGTTGAAGCTCATAGGACATCAGCTTCCCAAACAGAATTTGCGGGTCCGTTTCAGCAAGTCTGCCAAACTCTCGGATGACGCAGATCTTTGTGTCCCATTCCTTAGTAAGGGACCTAAGGAATTTATCATTAAGTTCACCATCAGTGAACACTCTTCCATATCCTTTGAGGGCATTGACAATCTTGAGGAAGTTCTCGAAGGTGACTCCGATCTCTTCCTTAGGCCCTTGTCTGAAGGCCTCATATTTCTGGTTCAGGAGGGATCTCCGATCATCCCTCACTTCATCAGTGCCCTCCATTAGGATAATCAGGCAGTGCCAGATCTCCTTTACTGTCCTGCAGTTGCAGAAGTTCTGCATCATTGAGTCATCGACCGCGCTGACCAGAATGTTCTGCGCCTTCCTGTCAAGTCCCACCAGCACCATCTCGTCCTTGTCCATTTCAGAAATTTTCTTTGGCACTTTCTTGGTAGGATCAATGGTGGAGACCTTAGTGGGGACATAAGATCCCTCCTCCACGATCATGAAGAGTCGGGGATCGACCGCTTTCCATGTAGAACCTAATCCTTTCCTTCCAGATAGGAAAGTTTAGCCTGGTGCACACTGGGATCTTGCCTGTGTACTTGAGTCCGTCCATAGTAGATGTTTGCCTTCTTCTTGACACTAGTGGCAGGATTCTACTCAAGGTGTGAACCTTTTTGATGAGGAACCTCGCTCTGATACCACTTGAAAGTCCACCTAGTATCAACTACCTTCACCTATGGGGGGGGGGGGAATAGGTGTCTTGCAGCGTTTTTGCGGAATTAAAATTGTACCTGCACACGAAAACAAAACAACACATCACAGAAAGGACACAAGTAATTTATAGTGGTTCCCCGATTTGGGTACATCCACTTTCCCCCTTCGACCTATCTCCCAACCAGGTACGACTCGCTCACTTCACCAACAGGATTGAAATCCAATCCTTGCACTAACGGAAGAACCCTTCCACACGTAGGAGTCACCACTCCCACAACACGGGTTGCACCCAACCCTTACAACTAGGAACCAACGTTCCTTTACAACAAAAATGACAATAGAATGTACAAGAAATACAAACAACTTATGGAGACTAAGGTGTCCCTCTTCGTTTGATGATGTGTTCTTGAAGTCAACGAAGAGTCCACAACCCTAGATCTCACTTGGAGAGAATATCCCCGAAACCGGCGGCAGTAAGAAGGGCGGTGGCTTGGTTCTCGGGATCGGCGGCGACAACGGTCTGCGGCTGCTGTACTTTGGAGATTCAATCTTCGTAGCAAAGCTAGCAAGGTCTTCCAACGGTCACACTAGGATCGATCGTCTCGATCGATTCGGAAGGGGAAGGTTTTCCCGATCAACGAATCAAGAGACAAGGGATCTCTGGTTAGACGCGTGAGACGCTGTGCTTGGCTGAGCTTCTGTCGCCGGGAGATCTGGAAGCAACCACGATCAAAGCCGGCGAACTACAGGCACGAGCGGCGACGGCGGCGGAGCAGGTTTCGCGATCTAGGTCACGTCGGCGGCTCGGCTTAGTTTTTCTGTGTGTGTTATTCCTGTTCAAAAATACGCGTGTATTTATACAGTAGAATACTCCTTTATGACCGTTGTGGGTCCCACCAGAAGAAACCCCAAACCCGATTCAAAACAGTGTCTTAACGTCACATCCGGTCCAGCGTGATCAGAAATTCGCCCAAGGCAAAATCGGCGAGAATCGAAGGTGATTCTCGTCGATTCGGCGAGAATCAAAGGTGATTCTCGTCGATTCGGCGAGAATCAAAGGTGATTCTCGTCGATGTTGACTTGTTTGCACGCTCTGATTTAGCCGGATAGAGACGGCGAGAATCAGCCAGTGACTTCTCGCCGAATCGGCGAGAATCACTTGGTGATTCTCGTCGATTAATACTTAGACGATTTTTCGTCTTTCCACCCATGAGCTGCTCTTTGACCCATCCTTGCTCCTTGTCTGCTCTTGCATGATCACAGCCCTGTACTTGAAAATAAGTACACTCCAATAGAGAGAGTACACGTAGACCAACACACTGATCTGCTTAACGAGGGATTACGTCGCGCAGACCCGTGTATATTGACCTACTGTACCCTGACATTGGTGTGTACTTAGCGTGGAATAACTGCAAGCACAACTTAAAAGGTTTCATCAAATACATTGTCAATTTACTTTAGCTTGTTCAGGGGCTTCTTCAAATCAGGTACGTTGTGGATACAATACCCAACAAATGGGCTGAAGAATTATGGAAGGTCCTCACAAATTATGAGCTGAATGATAAGTTCATAAGATCCCTAAATAAGGAGTGGGATAACAAGATCTGTATCATAAGGGAGATGATTAATTTGGGAAACATCCTTCCTTAGAACCTATATGGGATGTTATTGTCTCATGAACTCCACCCGAACAACAAGAGGAGTGAGGAAGGATACAACAAGGACAAGCTTATTGCTTAGAAGGCTAAAAGTTCTAGAAGAGGTAAAGAGAGGACCTCACGCTCTCCGATATAGCGAGCTGAGTTTGAGGAATCAAAACCTAACATCTCTTGGGAAGATCTATTAGATGGAGATATGGCCTTTTTCGCAAGACAATTTAAGAATATG
Organism: Platanthera guangdongensis; assembly: GCA_039583875.1. Taxonomy (NCBI): domain Eukaryota; kingdom Viridiplantae; phylum Streptophyta; class Magnoliopsida; order Asparagales; family Orchidaceae; genus Platanthera; species Platanthera guangdongensis. The sequence continues at coordinate 115,533,686 of CM077167.1, forward strand.
GTGAAAAGGAGTAAGCAATGGAAAAATAATAGATCCTCTTCCTCCTCTAACTCCAGGAAGCATAAACAGATTTCAGAAAGATCCAGAAAGGACCCCAAGGGGGACAGGTATGACTCCATGCAGAATAAATTTAATTCCAATGACTCCATCTATTTTTGATGCAAGAATGCATGTCATACGATTGCTAACTATACTTCCAAAATGAAGAGTAGCAACAAATCTGAAGAAGAAACATCACCTATAGATGAATTCTGAAAATACCTTCCTGGATAAAAAAAGAGAGGACCAAGAGTCATAGTGAATCAAGTTCTTTTGAATCTGAAGAAGAGGAATCCTATGTATGGCTGATTGCCTTGGCTGAAGAATCATCAACTATCATCAAGACATGCATCAGAGCTCCACTGTCAACCTCTAACAGTAACACAGAAGAAGATGAAGATAGTTGTGGGTTGATGGATCTAAATGAAGGGGAAGATCGGGATGACTCCCATCCTAATGAGGTAAAATTCAAAACAACCCTTTCAATTTTTGATTATGAGACTGGTGCTGAGTTAGAGGCCAACTCTATTGGAGCCGACGGTTCATATAACCTTAGTTTGATAATATCAATTCTCATGTTGTATTTGATCCCATTTTGTATTTGGTATAGTGTATAGGTTTACCAGTTCAAGCAAAGTGAGGAAGTCCATTCCGTGACCTACTGCCAAGCTCTAGCCTGGTTTCAACCCAAATGAGCGCTCTGGATCCTACCGTTACCGCCCATGCTATCTTTTGGATTCAACCTGAACATGCACTCTGGAACTTACCGCGCAATGCTAGCCCACTAAACGATTGTCGCGATGGATTCTTCAAGATGGATGAGCTACCACCAGGCGATAGCTGGGTACCGCGCTGCACTAGCACGAAAAAGCAGAAAATAAATTTTTTTGAATATTTTTCCAAATATGTAGGACAGCTATCACAACTACGCTCATGAACTACCATCGAGAGCTAGCTTTACCACCGGTGGTAGCCTATTTTTCCAAAGAGGTATAAAAGGCATTCGTTTCTTCCATTCTTTACAAAGACGGATGAACTGAGATAAGAGTTCTTTCTAGGGTTCGTGTGCCGCCTCTGAGAAACATTCCACCATATCCATCAATGGAAGTGATAGCTGCCTCCCTCCCGTTTGTGTACATAAAACTCCGGCTAGTAAAGGAATATAACGACTACTTGGAGTTGATCGGCTAAAACCAAATGAAGATTGTTAGCGTCAGTCATGCATTACTCAACAGAGAAATTTTTTTGAGGAAGATTAAATCTTAAACCTTCTTTATTCCTTTTGTAATTTTTCTATTTTCTATGTGATTGTGGTGAGAAAAATCGATAGGTGAAGGTCATCGAATTCCGAGGAGGATTCCATGAGAAATCATCCCGAGGAAGGGACGTCTAGATCAGGTGATCTAGCGGGGGCACTAAGACATTTCCTTGAGTGAATGTGAAGAGCCGGCTCCAAGATCTTTCTTGGAGGGAAAAGGAGATAGCCAACCGGTCCGGGTAGTGGGTCAGTATAGAAAATCAAAAGAGATTCTTCTTTTACCGCCTGCGATCTCCGGCGACACAGAGATCAAAGTTTTATAATTGTAAAACACTTTTGATTTTGATTGAATAAAATTATTTGTGTTCTTATTTCTACATTTAACGTCTTGAGTGTTAACTAGTGGATCTCTGAAGGGTGTGTGTTTCTCCAAGGAGAAATTTGTCCAGGAAACTGAGATCTTTGACCTACCGCCGCACGCCAGCAAGCTAACACCATGAGGTAGCTGCCAGAACTGGTCTTCCTGGATCAAAAGATTTCAATTTTTTAATTAATGCAGCAAACCTTATTCACCCCACCTCTGGTCACAAGATCCAACAAGTGGTATCAGAGGCTGTTACTTCAAAAAGGGATTAAAATCCTGAAGTAAGATGGCCAATGCGGTTCATGCCTTCCGTGAGGGACAAGGTGTTAGTAGACCTCCACTGTTCATGGGAAGTGACTATAGTCACTGGAGAACGCGGATGAAAATATTCCTATTAACGCAAAATATGGACATGTGGGCCATGATCGAAACGAAGTACACCGCACCCACTATCACTGTAGGTGATATCGTATTAATCTAACAATAGGATATATGGGATGACATCGACAAGCTGAAATGTACTAGCAATGCAAAAGCCATGAACTCCTTATTCTGTACATTGGATAAAACAGAATTTAATAGAATCTGCAATTATGAAACTGCTTATAATATATGTCAATTACTTGAGCTTACTCACGACGGTACCTCGCAGGTGAAGGAGTTGAAACTGTACCGAGTTGAATTTGAGTACGAACAATTTCAGATGGATATCGACAAGGAGGTCGACAACATGTACACTCACTTCAACAAGATTATCAACGTCTCTAGATCACTCGGGAAGAGTTACTCAAATGGAGATATGGTGGGGAAGATCCTGTGATCTTTGCCTCCATATTTCAACCCAAAGGTGATGGCTATTATTGAATCAGACTATATCAGCACCCCGAAGATTGAGAGCCTCATTGGAAACCTGAAGATCCATGAGCTCGAATTAAAGATATAAGCTGAGGAATATCCTAGGGAGATAAACAAGAAGGGGTTGGCACTGAAGGCTGCGATGAAGAGGAAGGTTGCTGAAGAATCTGAGGATGATGAGGAAAAAGCCTCTATGTTTGGGAATTCAGAAGGTTAATGAAAAATCCCAAGAGGCAAGGAAAGTTTAAGAAGTTTCTGAAGAGAGGTGCTGAAGAAACAAAGAGGTGGAACAAGTCATCAAAGGAGATGGATAGTGATGATGAAAAGTCTCCACCAGAGTGCTACCACTGCCACAAGCCTGGGCATATCAAGAGGGAGTATCTAAGGATTCAGAAGGAGGAAAAGGATAAATAGAGTTAGCACAAGGGGAAAAAGAAAGTACTGAAGGCCTTAACGTGGGACGAGGATGGATCTGATGAGTCAAACACCTCCGACTCAAGTAGTGAAGATGAGGCAAATCTATGCCTCATAGGGAAGAATCAGGACGAGTCAGATGATGAGTCTAGTGTCTAGAGCGACACTGAGGTAATCCCACCCTCATATAACGAACTTCTTAAAAGTTTATGAATATCTATGTGATAAGCTAGATAGTGTACTATTTGAGATAAAGTCTGCTATAAATGAAAATAAGAATATAAAAAGGACTTAGAAAATATAAATAGTGAATTAATAAAATGTGTCAAAGAGAAGATCGAGTGCCTAGAGTGCCCTCACTCGATGGAGATGATCAAAGAGCTAAAAGTAAGTCGCTCCAAGGCATCTTTGAAAGTGAACAATCTTATTAATGAACAAAATGTCTTGGAGAAAAGTATTCAAATATCTCTTGCTAAAATAGAAGAAGTTAAAAAATAATTCGTAAATCGGTGTGTAATACTAGTCACAAAAAACACCGCCCTAAAGGAGAGGATCCCTGATCTTAACTATGCTGTCTAGAAATTTGGAATGGGGAAAAAATCTCTGGATATGATGCTGGGAGCAGAATGTCACAGATCTGGAATATTTGGACTGGGGTACGTAAGTCCAACACTACCACCAAGTGGTAACTAATTTCCTTCTAATCCTAAAACTTTCCATGAAAAATTACAAAATAAGATTAATATTTCTGAAAGGCTATCCTCATCCTCCAACATGAGCGCTAGGAACACGAAAAAGACAACATCCACTGCTTATACCTTGTGTACAAAACGTCAAAATTTTGGTCACACTTGCAGGCTTGTGTCTGAGGAAAGGTGCCAATAAAACTATGCAAGTCTGGCTACCAAAGTCTTCTACCTATCGTATGGGTGGGACAACTTGGGTAACCAGATCTTTACTCTAATCTTACTTTTAGGTGTGTTGGCAGGCTAACGATAATGAGAACGTGTGGTACTTGGAATCTGGGTCTTCCAAGCACATGACAAGTGATAAAGACAAGTTCCTTAGCCTGGAGAAGAAGAAGGGGGCATAGTGATATTCAGGGACAACAATAAAGGTCGTATTCTTGGAATCTACACTATAGGTAACCCCGAATTTTCAATTTTGAATGTATTATTTGTAGATGGACTTGAGCATAATTTAATTTCAATTAGTAAACTCTGTGATAAAAGCCTGAATGTACTATTTGAATCCTCTACAAACACCTGCAATATTATAGATGTTAAAATAATAGTGTTTTACTTAATTCTCATAGCACTCATAATGTTTACATTGTTAGTTTTGAAGATATATCTTCTTCTGATTTGAAATGCTTAGTTACCAAGAATGATGAATTATATCTTTGGCATAGGAGGCTGGGACATTCAGGAAGTAAATTAATTGTCAAACTATCAAAACATAAACTTGTTCGTGGGCTCCCTAAATTAAGCGGTTGTTTGAACTCCTTATGCGCTCCGTGTCAAAAAGGAAAATTTGTCAAAACCCCATCCAAAAGCAAAATTGACATTTTCACATCTAGACCACTTGAACTCATACACATGCATCTAGTTGGTCCTCTTAGTACATGTAGTCTAGGTGGAAAATGATACACCTTCATTGTTATAGATGACTACTCCCGTTTCTACTGGACAATCTTTCTTGCAAATAAATCTGACACATTTAGTGAATTCAAAAATCTAAGCTCTAGACTTCAAAATGAGAAGGAACTAAAAATAAAATGCATAAGGTCAGATCATGTGGGAGAATTTGAGAATGAAGACTTCACAAACTTTTCTAATAATTTAGGAATAAAGCATTAATTCTCCGCCCCACACACTCCATAATAGAACAGGGTAGTAGAAATAAAGAATCATACACTTCAAGAACTAGCACGCACAATGCTCATCGAGTTCGGCTTGCCTCGATATTTTTAGGCGGAAGCATTTAACAAAACAAGATATGTGATGAAACGGGTCATGCTTCGCCCCATTTCTTAAGCAAACTCTGTATTATCTATTTTTCGATAAGGAGCTCTCTGTATTGTATTTTAGAGTCTTTGATTCAACATGTTTCATTCTAAACACTAAGGATCATTCCGGAAAATTTGATGAAAAATCAGACCATAACATTCTTTTAGGATACTCTAGTACGAGTCATGCTTAAAGAACCTTAGTTGTTGAAGAATTGGCTCACGTACACTTTAATGAAAATACACCAACTAAAGAATCTAGGCTAAATGAAGAGGAAGTTGATGACTATATGCAGTTAGGAGATAAGGGTGAGGAGAGAGAAGTAGTAGTTGATGTTCCAACTCATGAAGAAGGATATAGGCATCCAAGCATTCTAAATTTTTTGAAATAACATCCACGAGAACTAGTTATAGGAGAGCCCTCACATGGAGTTAGAACTCAATAGGACCTGCATAAATCCTTCTCGAACCTATGCTTTATATCTAAAATTAATCCCAAAAATATCTCAGAAGATTTAAAGGATGAATCATGGTTCTTGGCTATGAATGAAGAACTAAATCGGTTCAAGAGAAGTAAGGTCTCGATATTAGTGGTGCATCCTAATGGCCTTCTAGTTATCAGTTTGAATTGGGTGTACAAAAATAAACTTGATGGTAACTCTAGGATAACTAGGAATAAGGCCCGATTGGTGGCACAGGGTTACTCAAAAATAGAGGGTGTGGACTTTGGGAATCATTTGCACTGATTGCACATCTTGAATTCATTCGTACTTTTTGGGGTTTGCAAGTTATAAGCAAATTAAGTTATATCAAATGGATGTTAAGAGTGCATTTTTAAACAGATATGTCAAGGAAGAGGTGCATGTCAAGCAACCACCCGGGTTCAAGAATGCTGACTACCCAAATCACGTATACAAATTTGGTGATGGCCTTGTACGGACTGAAACAGGTACCCCGTGCTTGGTTAGATAGGCTCATGTCTTTTCTCCCAGAGCATTATTTTAAGATGGGTAGTGCGGACACCACACTATTTGCTAAGCACGAGAATCTCGATCTAATTCTATTACAAATTTATGTCGATGATATCATATTTGGTGCCACGACTGAAAAGTTATGCAATGAAATTGTCACCCTAATGCATTCTGAATTTGAAATGAGCTTAGTTGGAGAGTTAACATATTTCTTAGCATTTCAGATTTCTCAACGGAATGATGGAATTTTCATAAGTCAATCGAAATACATAAAGTATATGCTTGTGCGATTCGGCTTTAAAAAACTGAAACAGGTAAAAACTCCAATGAGTGCATCTATAAAATTAGTAAAGGATGAAAGTGGCATAACGATGGACAAACTTTATTTAGAGGACTGATCAGATCACTTCTTTACTTAAGTTCTTCTAGACCCAACATTACATTCATGGTTTGTCTTTGTGTTAGGTATCAAGCCAATCTTAAAGAATCCCACTTCAAAGTTGTTAAACACATCTCTAAGTATGTTATAAGAACCCAATATCTCAGTCTCTGGTACCCCCACACCACCGACTTCATGCTCCACAGGTATTCTGACTCTGACTACGTTAGATGCTCACTTGATCGTAAGAGCACTAGTGGTACTTATCACTTCCTAGGTCCGATACTAGTTTCTCGGTCAAGTAGAAAAAAGAACTCAGTTGCCCTCTCCACTACTGAAGCTGAGTATATTGCCCTAGGAAGTTGTTGCGCACAATCACTTTGGATGTCACAAACATTAGGGGACCTTGGCATAAGATTTAAGAATGTTAAACTTAGGTGCGATAACAAGAGTGTGATAGAATTGACGAATAATCAAGTACACCACTCTCATTCCAAACATATTGACATTCATCATCATTTCATTCAGGACCACATTAAGAAAGAGAATGTGAGAGTGAGCTTCATTGGAACCGACGATCAACTAGGTGACATCTTCACAAAACCCCTCCTCGACTCACGTTTTTTGTTACTTCGATTAGAACTTAGCGTGTTGGATCTCATTATTTGATCGTGCTGAATCATCTACTGTTTTGGTTTGATTTGTTTTGTGTGCCTCTTTTTTTTCTTTTTGTTCTATTTTTACTTTTAATTTTAACAAACAAAAAAATGAAAAAAATGAAAAATCTCGCAAAAATCCAAAAACATGTCTTGTTTTTTGCTTGCTTTTGATTTGATTTGTTTTGTGTGCTTCTGTTTTTTGTTCTATTTTACTTTTATTTTAAAGAAACATTATAAAAATTGGAAAATCAAAAAAATTATAAAACCAAAAATATAAAAAAATGTGAGTTATTCATTCTTAGGACACATATGGCTAAAACATAGAGCACGATGATTAAGTATAATGTTTGATTTAGGATTGGTAATCTTTGTGAACATTGTCTACTTTTGTCATGATGTGTCAAATCTATAGGTGCTTAGCTACTGAGTGCGACTAGACATGATATTATATGTTGAATATACCTCTAGGTATATGTGAGGATTTAGGTAACATAATGACTTTACACTGTTCACACATCTCTAGACGAAGCACTCATGTAGACACTCTATGCTTACATGTTATAACTCGTGATATTATGTCTAATACATCAGAAATAACTTGAATAATCAATGTCACGATATACATGTGCTTATATAAAGGTTAGAACATTGGGACAAATCTCTAGTGATCATGTGTTTTGTATACAAGTTAAAGTGCATCAGTCTATGTGGGTAGATTTTGATTGATTCAGGGTCCTTGAAGTGAATGCTATAATAATGATAGTACAAAGAAAATCAATAAAAAACTATGCATGCTATCAAATAATGTGTCAGGGATACCCCCAAGCACTACTCACTCGTCCTGATAAGTCATCATGAGCATTGTGAGGATGAGCACCTCGGTTCAAAGAATCATTTTGATCTTGTGCAAAGACTAAACCTTAACTGTAGTGCCCCTTGTTCTAGTCTTGGTATGAAGTAGAAAGAAATGTGACGTGATTTTTCACTGTATTTCTCTCATGATAGTACATAGAATTACTGAGATAAAGCATGTACTAAAGGATCTTTATACTTGATGTTTTTTCTTTTTATGCTACACATACACATGTCGTTGCTCTATCTAACGCTTCCATACATAAGAATTGGACTAAAGCTTCACTATATGTCTACAACACATAGGTACTAGTATATGATTTCTATTATTGACATGTACAGCGTTCCACTGTGTAAATTCTATAAATCTCTTAGCATTGTACTGTAATCGTTGTGTACTTAGTTTTACCTGTGTTGTCCAAATTGTTTTACTTTGAGAACTCCTATGATTTGCTTTTTTGCACTTTGCTCATATATTTGACCCATACACATCATATTCTCTGATTTATGATTGGTCACCCCTATTGTGTTTGCGTCTTGTTTCACTTATATAATGTTCCTTGGTTGTTCTTTATCATGCTTATCTATATTGCAATTTGTTCCCGTCCATGCATATAGTCGTCGTTCGCTCTCGCCCACCTCTATCGATAATATCTAAAGGAGGAGAATAGAATGTTCATGAGTCATGAGCTAGGGAGATCATAATATAGGGGGAGCTTGTTGAATTGTGTGCACGTGGATAGGGGGAGAAAGTAGAGCACGTATATAGGGGGAGCACATGTGTAGGGGGAGTTACAAGTGACCTGCAACCTTACTATTTAAAGCTTATTTTGTACTTGTACTGTATCATGCATCTCATCTATTATATCACATGAACGGGATTTGATATTATCAAAAGGAGGAGTTTGTTGGAGCCGACGGTTTTCATATCCTTAGTTTAATAATATCAATTCCCATATTATACTTGATCCTAGTCTGTGTTTGGTATAATGTGCAGGTTTATAAGTTCAAGAGAAGCGAGTAACTCCATTCTATGACCAACCGCCGCACGCTAACACTACCATTGAGTGCTAGCCTGGTTTCAACCCGAATGAGTGCTCTGGATCCCACCGCATGGCGCTAGCACTATTTCCTGTGCTAGCTTCTGGATTCAACATGAACAAGCACTTTGGAACCTACCGTGCATTGCTAGCTTCCTATCGCGCAGTGCTAGCTCACTCAATGATCATTGAGGTGGATTCGTCGAGACGCCAGAGCTACCGCGAGATGATAGCTGGGTACCACGCCGTGCTAGCACGAAAAAGCAGAAAATAATCTTTTTGAATATTTTTCCAAATATGCAGGATAGCTGTCACATCGACGCATAATGACCCACTGTCAGGCGCTAGCTTTACCGCCGGCGGTAGCCTATCTTTCTATAGTATAAAATGCATTTGTTTCTTTCATTCCTTACACAGATGGACGAATTGAGACATGAGTTCTTTCTAGGGTTCGGGAGACACCTCTGAGCACAGGTCTACCATCTCTGTCAAAGTAAGAGAAAGAAGACTCCCTCCCATTTGCGCACGTAAAACTCTGACAAGCCATGGATTATAATGACTACGAAGAGTTGATCGGCTGCAACCAAACAAAGATCATTAGCGACGGTCACGTATTGCTCAATAGAGAAATTCTTTTGAGGGAGATTCAATCTTAAACCTTCTTTATTCCTTTTGTAATTTTTCTCTTATTTGTGTGATTGTGGTGACGAAAATTGACTGGTAAAAGTCGTCGAAATCTGTGGAGGATTCCATGAGAAATCATCCCGAGGAAGGGACGTCTAGATTGGGTGATCTAGCAAGGGCTCTAAGACACTTCCTTGTGTGAAGGTTAAGAGCCGACTCAAAGACCTTCCTTAGAGGGAAAGGAAGAGAGCCAACCGGTCCGTGTATTGGGTCAATAGAAAACTAAAAAGGTTTCTTCTTTCACCGCCTCCGATCTCCGGTATCACAAAGATCAAAGTTTTGTAATTGTAAAACACTTTTGATTTTGATTGAATAAAATTATTTGTGTTCATATTTCTGCATTTAACTTCCTGAGTGTTATATTGTGGATCTCTGAAGGGTGTGTATTTCTCCATGGATAAATTTGGACAGGAAAATGAGATCTGTGACCTACTACCACATGCTAGCAAGTTAACACCCCGCAATAGTTTCCAGAATTGGTTTTCCTGGATCAAATGATTTTTAATTTTTAATTAATGTGTCAAAACCTATTCACCCCTCCCTTTAAGGTTGGTCACACGATCCAACAAAATCACCATCAAATTATAAGGATGACTTTAAACCAGAGAACTACTTTAAGGAAATGGGTGAGAAGTATTGTGCCTCCTTAAAGCATTAGGAAAAAGGTAGAAGCATGCTAAAAAGCAGGATGAAGAGCTTGAGCTCCTCAAACCTCTCAATGCTCATCTTGAGGAGAAGTCAGATAATATCTATCAAATGAACTCTAAAAATATTAAGCTCAAACAAGTCATTGATGAGCAAGATGAACCGTTGATGCAAAAAGAGAGAATCATCAAAAAACTTGGAAGTGAACTCTTTAAAGAGAGGTAACTGGTGGCCAAATAATCCAAGCCCCAAATAGTTCTTCCCATAATATATAGCTTCTCTGTACCATACATAACTGGTGTAGGTTATGAGAGGAGGAATAGAAGGAGGACTAATGCCAAAGGGAAAGCACCCATACAACCCACTATTTTCAAAATAGTTCTCTTAACATCAAATATCTATGACCTGGAGAGGGTCTACAAACACTAGAAGAATGAATGTTCCACTAGTGGAACTAAGAATGTGGATTGTGGAAAGACTGCTCTCAAGGGAGATAATGAGGAAATTGAGATGGAGGATAATGGAACTTTTGTGTTTTGGGCTAACTCAAGCACTAAAGGGAATGACAAATCTTATGAATGTAGAACTGTCAGGAAGGGAGAGGTAGAGGTTGGACAGATCAAGTCTCACTAAACACACCATCATATACCCTATAAAGATTCTCATATAACACCACTAAAAAGCTATCCTGATGTACCACCCCAAATTTCTGTAGGCAGGAAAAGAGAGTAAAACCTGGTGGTAGGCAATACTGTGTGGCAGTAGCGTCATGCATTGAGAGTGTTGAGTGGACTCAACTGACATCGAGTGCTATTGTGTGATGATAGCAGTTATCGCGAGGCAATAACAGACACTGAGAGTGTCAAGTTGAGCTACCGCCCGACGGTAGTATTTTCGCTGGCGGTAGCAGGGTCAATTAGATTGACAGTGCTCTCAGGAAGTTACCATGCGACGGTAGTAGCTAACGCGCTGTGTTAGCGTTGGTGGTCATTTCATAACCAATTCCAGGTACCGCTTGGCAGAATTTACTTATCGTGTGGCGATAGCAAATTCCGTAACCACATAGCCACATGTCAACCTATGATTGGTGGGATTGGGAGGTTACACGTGAAATGAGGCTTTGAATAACTTAAAAGTGAGGGTTAGACCTGATATACTCTAGAGGGGGTGGGGGGTGGGGGGTGAATAGAGTATCTTTTATGAAAGTGAGGGTTAGATCTACAATACTCTAGGGGGGGGGGGGGTTAATAGAGTATGCTAAAAATTTGATAGGTCCCAATACAGGTGCTGTTACAGCTTTTGCTGTAAACTGAAAATGTGCAGTAAGTAGAAAACTGAAAAACAATAAGTAATAATCCTAGTCACAGCCACACAACAAGAAACAAAAAGAAAAGATGAGCAACCAGACGACACAAGAAATTTATAGTGGTTCCCATTCAACTGGGTACATCCACTCTTCTACCACCCTTGGTAGGAATCCACTCAGGTTTTTGATCAGGTGTCCTGACACCAATGGGTTTTGATCAGGTCCCCCAAAACCAACTCAAGTCTTTTGGTAAGGAGACTTGCAACCATGAATCACTTTTGAAGGGAGATGACAACCCTTTATACAGGAGGGGGTGAGAGAGTGATTTTGTCTTCTCTATCAACAAGGGGGTGAGAGAGTGATTTTGTCTTCTCTGTCAACAATCAGAGAGAAGACTTGTGAATTGATGTTTAGCAAACAACTCCCCCTGAAATGTAGAATGGTTCAGGGAAGATCTGGAGCTTTGCTGTAGGGTGATAGGTCTTCAACCAGAGTTCTGGACAAGTAGTGATGCAGGATCTTCTTGACTGATTTGATATTTTTTGTGCTTGGAAGTCCTGGAGAGAATGTTAAAGAAGAATACTCTTGATATTGTATAGTTGTTCTTCTTCCTCTGAATTGAAGATCACTGTCTGTCACTTGTAAGCTTCAGTATAAGTTTTTGTGTGAAGCTTTCTTAGTGCTGTATGAAATTCTTCCAGTCAGTCTGTATCAGTATCTGGATTTTTCTGACTGAGAGTCTTTCTTCTTCTTCTCGTTCTTGCTTGATCTTGCTTTCTTGTGCTTAATCTTTTTTTGATCGAAAATCCTTTTTGTCTTCTGTATCTATTCAAAAATTTGAATCCTCTGTCATTAATGCTGACGCCTTGAGAATAATCGACATTAATGTATTTCCCCAACTGTCTTGTGGAAAATCAGCAATTAATATTCATGAAGAAGACTGTAATTAATGCTTCCTCTATCGGCTACATTCAGAGAATGTTTGAGCATTTAATCTGTCAGGAATTATTGCATTTGAGTGAGGATTGAATGTCGGAAATGGCTAAGTATGGAATCATCGAACGAATAACAGAATTCGTCGAGCTGAGTTAACAGTTCGTCGAGCTGAGATTCTGTGTTCGTCGACCAGACATCTTCTGTTCGTCAAGCTGATAACAGAATCTTGCATATTTCAGAACCCTTGCTTTTTCTGTCTGAAGTTCGTCGAGCTGATGATAGAGTTCATCGACTGGAGATCAGCAACAGTTCTCGAACTTAGTCAAATATTCTGTGTCGACTGATATCCTGTGTGTCGACATGAAAACTTCTGGTGTCGACATTAAGTGGGTGTCAACTGATTAATCTTGGTGTCGACATAATTCTTCTTGTGTCGACATAAGTTGTCTGGTGTTGACATAAGTTGGTGTCGACACATGCCCTAAGTGTCGACACAAATCCTCTAATTCTAGAATTCGTCGAGTAGAGTACTGAGTTCGTCGACCTGAGAAGTTGACTTCGTCGACCTGAGAAGTTGTGAACTTGAGGTCCAAGTTCATCGAGCTCAGAATCTTGTTCGTCGACCAAAGCCTGAAGTTGGACTTAGAAAAATCTGGAGTTACCCTGACTTTAGCTTGTTGAAGTGTCCCAAAGTTCGTCAAACAGAGAATGCAGATCGTCGAGCTCAGCTAAGAGAAATATCTCAAGATCGTCGAGCTGAGAACGTCTTTTGTCGACCTGAGTTCGACGAACGTCGAACTCATTTTACTTAATCTTGAAATCTTCTAAGTCTTGAGTCTCTGATGGTCTTGTTGATAGCTGGTCCATCTGATATTGACTCTAAGGATTTGGCCTAGACTCTAGGACACAAATTTGACCCTGGCTATACATGTTGGGTCACATCCTAAGTTAGTGAACCTAGCGCAAATCAACTAGGGATCCAACAATCTCCCCCTATTTGGGTGAGGTCACTAATAGACTCAAAATATAAACATAATGATAAACAAAGCAAGAAAAGAAATATATCTGGCAGAGAATTACTAACTTATACAGCAACAGATATATATATATATATATATATATATATATATATATATATATATATATATATATATATATATATATATATATATATATATATAATATACATAGGCTTTGTTTAAACAAATAACATAGTTTGGAAGCAAATTTAGAAAGAAATTGAAAAACAGAGTAAAGATTACTTCTTCTGCTTCTTCAGCATAGACTTGTATTCTTTTGGCTTTTCTCCTGGATTTTTAAAGATAATTTCTCTATTTGGATCTAAAGCCTGTGCCTCTGCCATTGTCATGTCAGCTGCCCCAATAATCTTCAGTGATGTAGCTCTGGGGACAACTGCTTCAGGATGAAGCTTCATGTAATCATCAACTGTTGGAACACCCTATTACTAATTTGGGTCAGGATCACTATGTCTCTAGGATTCTATATTTTGACCTTCTGTATATATTATAGGTCAATTAGAATTGAGTCTAAGGGATCAGGAGTCTAGGTTTGGAAGCTGCCATGAAGACCCAAGTTTTTCTGGAGACTAAGTCCAAATCGTCGAGCTCAGCACGACGTTTCGTCGAACTCCGGTCGACGATCGTCTAGCTCAACTTTGACAGATCGTCGAGCTCCATTCGACGATCGCTGAGCTCAATCCTCATAATATCGTCGAGCTCTGGTCGACGATCGCTGAGCTCAACTTCTCAATATCGTCGAACTCCATTCGACGATCGCTGAGCTCAGGTCGACGAGTTTGACTCTGAACTGGATCCTTATCTCTGAGCTCAGTTCGACGATCTTTGAGCTCAGATCGACGATTTTCTGCTGCTTACATCTTTCATTTTCGCTGAGCTCAGCTCGACGATAGCAGAGCTCAGTTCGACGATTTCAGTTGACCTTCAGAATTCTAATTCAAAATCAGATAGAAGTTATTCTGCATTTAAGTCAGAAGATCTGCCAGCCGTTTTCATTTACTTCTGGAGCAAGTTTCAAGGGATTTTCTAAGGAACAAATCAGTGGACTTTCCTTCAGAACATATTATACAATTAAGGCTGTAATTAATGCAGACCAACGACTATCTTTGACAGAACTATTTTCCTATTGAGATTCAGAGAATAAAAGAGAGAATGTTTTTGAATCAAAATGAACACAGTTAATAGAGATTGACAAGAACAGGACACCCCTCAATATACAGAGACTCTGAAAAATATTCTGTCAACAAGAATTCAGAAGAACACTCATCAAGAGATCAAGCTTTCAAACATTCTTCAGATCTCTTCAGCTCTCAAGTGTTCAAGGCCAACATCATCTCAAGACTCCAGACACTCAACATTTCAGCTTGCTGAAATCATCATCTGCTGGAGATCTATTTTTGAAGGCCTATCACCCTCAGCAAAGCTCATCTTCCTGAAGACTTCAAGGACTCAGGGGGAGCTTTGAAATCAATCCACATAGTCTTCTCAGTTGCTTGAGAAAGAGAAGACTGCCATAACTCTCTCACCCCCAATCTGTAAAGGGTTTTTCAAACTCCCTTCGAAAGTTTGAAGTTGGTTTTTGAGCACCTTGTCAAAAGCTCATTGGTGGCAAGACACCTGATCAAAAAATCTGTTTTGGTTTTTGAGCACCTTATCAAAAGCTCATTGGTGCCCAGGACACCTGATCAACTCATCCTGCAGTGGATTCCTACCTAGGGTGGTAGAAGAGTGGATGTACCCAAGTTGGGGAACCACTATATTTCCTTGTGTCATCTGGTTCTGCATGTTTTATTTTTGTTTCTGGCCTAGATTTTCTTGTGCTTAGTTTCTGCATAGATTAGTTTTGTGGTTAATTTTACCTCTGCTTCCCTGCTTACACTCATTACAACAATTGTTGTAAAGCTTTGCAAAAAGTTTTCTTTGTGTTTTCAAAAAGCACCATATACTCTATTCACCCCCCCCCCCTTTAGAGTATATCAGATCTAGTTTCCCCTTTCAATTGGTATCAGAGGGAGGTTGGTTAAACATACCATATCTGTTTGGTTGTACAGGCTAACACCTGAACCCCAAAGATCCCAAACTAGATCCTTCTTTTGTTTTCTTTTTATATTAGATTTAGCTTGCACAAATCATGGCCCAGAACAAGGATTATGCTAGCACCAGACCTCCAGTGTGCAATCTATCAAAGTTTGCACTTTGGAAGGCAAGGATTAAACTCTACATGAATTCAATTGACGAAGATATTTTTAATTCTGTTTTGACAGTGTGCCCAAGACCTCCAGAGAGCACAAGCACAAATGCTGTTCCACCTCCATCAGGAACAGATGCTGACATTAAAAGATGGAAAGTAGCTGATGCCAAGGCAATGAACATTCTAGCTCAGACAATGTCAGATGACATTTTTCAGAAGGTAGCTGAATGTAATTCAGCCAAGGAGATCTGGGACAAGCTTTCAGAAATTGTCTCTGGCTCAGCTGATGAGAGAAAGGACAGAAGATCTCATCTCATCTCCCAATATGAGAACTTTAAGAAGGGAGAAACTGAGTCAGTGGGAGACATGTACAATAGATTGAGTCTAATTGTCAGTGAACTGAGGACATTAGATAAAGAAATCTCACTGACAGAACTCAATGACAAGATCCTAATGTGCTTCCCCAGCACTTGGGATTCAAGAATCTGGCCAATTAAAGATGCCAGAAGCCTAAATGAGATTACCACTGAAGCCTTGTTGGGTAAGCTCAAATCTTATGAGCTACTCATCAAGAACAGAGAAGAAGAACAAAAGGCTGCTTCTCCAGCCACAAGAAAGGAGAAGACTATTGCATTCAAGGCAGCTGAGGATCTGCCTGAAGAAAAGGCCACAAGCAATGATGAACTTCTCAGCCTGTTGGCCAAAAGATTCTATAAGATGGCCAGAAAGGACTTCAGAAGAAGATCATACAAGGAGCAAGATAAACCAAGGTATGATAAGTCCACTGGCAATAGCAAAGACATTATTTGCTTTGGTTGCAGGAAACCAGGGCATATGGTTCCTGACTGTCCAGAAAACAAGAACAAGGACAGGAGGGACAGAAAAGAAAGAAGAAAGGAGAAGGACTCCAAAAGGCATGGAAATAACAAACCTTCCACCAGCAAAAATAAGCACACAAGGAAAGGATTTGTTGCTGAATCCTGGAGTGAGACTGAAGAGGAGTCACAGGCCTCTTCCAGCTCAAGTGATGATGAGGATGATGCAGAGGAAAAAGAATTCTGCATGATGGCAATCAATGCCTCTCAACACAACTCAGAGGAAGAGGAGTCAGAGTCAGACTCAGAAACTCAACCTGAAGAAGATCAGGTAATCAACTCTTTTGATTTCACTTCAGAAGATTTTAAACTTGAATTTAAAGCACTATGTTTAGACCTGCTAAAGTCTGAGAAAGAGATCATCTCTCTCAGAAATCAATTGTCTGAACACAATGCTTTAAAATCAGAAAACCTCAAGCTCTCTCAGGAGTTGGAGAACCATAGGGAACAGATAGCTTCACTGAAGAGTGAACTCTCTGAGGCCAAGAAGCTTGAAGAATCTCTCAATGGGAGAAGCATCAAGCTGATGGACATCACAAGCACAGTGAACTCAAGATTCAACAGTACACTGGGCTTGGGTGCCTCATCCAGCCAACCTATTGTTCTAACAACCCCTATCAAGTTCATTTCTGACAAGGGAAAGGGAGTTGTAGAGGTTGCCAGGAAAAATTCTGATCTGCCTCAGAAAACTAAAGTCCAGTACAAATCGTCGAACGGAGATCGACGATCGCCGAATGAAGATCGACGATCGCCGAACGCAGCTCGACGATCTCAGGAAAAATCGTCGAACGCTGATCGACGATCTAAGCCAAGATCGTCGAACGCTGGTCGACGATCCCATATACCTGACCTCAGCCATAGTCGACCGTCGAACGGAGCTCGACGATCTGACCCAAGATCGTCGAACTCAGCTCCAAGATCGTCGAACAGAGGTCAGAGCTCTGGAAACTTTTTCAATGGCAAGTCAAAATTGAATCCTGAGGGTTCTTCATCCCAAACCTATAACCCTTATACTGAATGGATTTTACCTCCAAGGAGATATCATCCTGAAGGATATAAGAGTCAGCCAGGGATGTCTTTCATTTCTGAATTTAAAGGTTATCAACCTAGGCCCAAGGTAAACTGGGTCAAAAACAAGTGAATTGCTTAATGTGCAGGTGAAGACCTATCCAACATCTAACCAGCAATGGTATTTGGATAGTGGATGCTCAAAGCACATGACAGGGAACAAGGACAACCTCAATTCCTTTAAAGCCAAGCTTGGACCCAAAGTTATCTTTGGTGACTCCAACTTTGGACAAACTAAAGGATATGGAGCAGTCCAGATTGGTTCTGTAACCTTCAAGAAGGTAGCATATGTAGGAAGGACTGAAGCACAACCTAATCAGTATCAGTCAGCTATGTGATGAAGGCTACCAGGTGACCTTCAGCAAAACTCTATGCAAGATCAAGTCAGAGGACAACACCACTGTGTTGACAGGTAAAAGGAAAGGTAACATCTACCTTGTAGATTTTCTTTCAACTTCTATAGATATCTGCTTATTCAATTCAGTGTATAGACCAAATGTTTTATGGCATAAGAGACTAGGACACCTAAACCTTAGAACTATTGCTAGGCTCTCCAAGGACAATCTTGTTAGAGGACTACCTTCTGGCCCCTACAAGAAGGAAGGACTCTGCAAGGCCTGTCAATTAGGCAAGCAAACTAAAAACAGTTTTAAGTCACTTAATAAGAGTGATTCACCTAGGATATTGTATCTGTTACACATGGATCTATTTGGACCCATCACAGTACAAAGCCTAGGAGGGAAATCCTACACTTTGGTGATTGTAGATGACTTCTCTAGATTCACTTGGGTGTTCTTTCTAAGGAAGAAGTCTGATAACTTTAAGTGTCTGACAGAGTTTCTCAAATGTATAAAGATTGAGTTCAATACTCACATTGCCCTGATCAGAAGTGATCATGGGACAGAGTTTGATTCTCTTCTTATGCAAGAGTTCTGTCAGAGTGAAGGGATCAGGCATACTTTCTCAGCTCCTAGAACTCCTCAACAAAATGGGGTAGCTGAAAGGAAAAATAGAACCCTTATTGAATCTGCCACTACATTGTTGTCAGATGCTCATCTACCTCTATCCTTTTGGGCAGAGGCAGTGAACACCTCCAACTATGTGCTGAACAGAAGCCTGATACATAAACTGAAGGGAAAGACTCCCTATGAATTACTCAAAGGGAAGAAACCTAAAGTTGACTATTTCAAAATTTTTGGTTGCATTTGCTATATTCACAATAATGATAAGAAACATCTAGCAAAATTTCAAGCCAAAGCTGATGAAGGAGTGTTTCTGGGATACTCCATGATCAGCAAGGCCTATAGGGTTTATAATAAATCATCATTGAAAATTGAGGAATCTGTTCATGTTTCTTTTGATGAAACTAACATGTCTTTCAAGGAGAAGATTTCTTCTACCATAGAACCATTGCAGGAACACACTCTAGTTGAAGATATGAACAAGCTACAGGTTGCTCAAGAGGATGAAAGCAGTGAAGATGAGAGCAATGCTCAACATATTGTAACTCAACCTGAAGAGCCAGTTGTTGTACCACAAGAGGAAACAACAACACAGGTTGGTGAACAATCAACACCCCCTGTTGATTTAGTAACATCAAGAGACCATCCAATTACCCAAATAATTGGAGAAATCTCAGCTGGTGTGCAAACCAGAAATCAGGTCAACCAAAACCTGTTGCACACCTGCTTCCTTTCTCAAATTGAACCTCAGTCCATTCAAGATGCAGAGCAAGATCCACACTGGATCATTGCCATGCAAGAAGAGTTGCATCAATTTGAGAGGAACAAAGTATGGGAACTAGTGCCAAAGCCTAAGGATCATTCCATTGTTGGAACAAAATGGGTATTCAGAAACAAACTGGATGATCAAGGAGTAATAATAAGGAACAAGGCAAGGCTAGTTGCCCAAGGATATTCTCAAGAAGAAGGAATTGACTACGACCAGACCTTTGCACCTGTTGCAAGATTAGAAGCCATCAGGATATTCTTAGCTTATGCAGCTCACAAAGGCTTCAAAGTTTATCAAATGGATGTCAAGAGTGCCTTCTTAAATGGAGACATCAAAGAGGAAGTCTATGTCAGACAACCTCCAGGTTTTATCTCTCCAACTCATCCTGATTTTGTTTTTAGATTAAATAAAGCATTATATGGTCTCAAGCAAGCTCCTAGAGCATGGTATGAGACCCTAGCATGCTTTCTTTTGGAAAATGGTTTTATAAGGGGTAGAGTAGACCAAACTCTTTTCATTAGAACCCATAAGTCCCATACCCTACTAGTACAAATTTATGTAGACGATATCATTTTTGGTTCTACTGACTCAAAACTATGCAGAAGGTTTTCCAACCTAATGCATTCTAAATTTGAGATGAGTAGCATGGGTGAGCTATCCTTCTTCCTAGGATTGCAAGTCAAACAACATGCTGAGGGCATCTTTATTTCTCAAACCAAATATGCTAATGAGCTGGTTAAGAAATTTGGGATGTCTGAGGCATCTTGTATGAAAACACCCATGCCTACCAATGCTGTACTGGATGCTGATGAACATGGGAAACCTGTTGATCAGACAACATATAGGGCAATGATTGGCTCTTTACTGTATCTTACAGCTAGTAGACCAGATATAATGTTTGCTACATGTATATGTGCCAGATTCCAAGTTAGCCCTAGAGAGTCACACCTCACATTAGTAAAGAGGATTCTCAGGTATGTTAAAAGTTGTCCAAATCTAGGTCTCTGGTATCCAAAAGATTCAGCATTTGAGTTAACTGGATTCTCTGATGCTGATTATGCTGGATGCAGAATTGACAGGAAAAGCACCAGTGGAACTTGTCAGTTCCTTGGTGATAGACTTGTCTCCTGGTTTTGCAAGAAACAAACATCTGTGTCAACCTCAACTGCTGAAGCTGAGTATATGGCTGCAGGCAGTTGTTGTTCACAAATACTGTGGATTCAAAATCAACTCCTAGACTATGGTTACAACTTAGAAAAGTCAAAAATCTTTTGTGACAATACAAGTGCTATCTCCATAGCTCAAAATCCAGTCCTCCATAGTAGGACAAAACATATAGAGATTAGGCATCATTTCTTAAGGGATAATGTTGAGAAGAATAAAATTGAATTGCAGTATATCCCAACTGATTTACAAAGGGGAGATATTTTCACCAAGCCTTTGGATGAAAAGAAACATACCTTCTTCCTAAATCAGTTAGGAATGTTAGATGGAGGAAGTCTTAAATAAAACCCAAGATTTTGAAAGCTAAAACTGACCAAGACTAGGCAAAATTTCTGATTTTTCTTAGTATCTAGAAATTTTCTGATCTCTGAACTGCGCTCGACGATTTCCCCAAAGATCGTCGAACGGAGTTCGACGATTTCCTGAATCGTCGAACTGAGTTCAGCGCCCCTCAGACAGCATGAACTGTCTCCTTCGGTCAACGATCGTCGAACGGCGCTCGACGATTTTGTTCACTGAACGATCGTCGAACGGAGCTCGACGCCTTTCCAGATCGTCGAACGGAGATCGACGATGTTGGAGTCTCTTCAGATTCCTTTAGAAGCCTCGATCGTCGAACTGAGTTCAACGATCTTTCCTTTTCTGCGTCGAACCCTAATATAAAACTCATTTTTCGCCATCGTTCTCTCTTGCGCTTTCAATTTCTCTGCAAACTTTTCTTCCCTCCAAACAGTTCTACACTTGGTCGTTTTGTTTGTTGATTTTTTGCAGGTACCATGGCCATTTCTGTTGCTGTGCTCGCTGCCATGAAATTTGATGCCGGCTTTGACATCGATTTCGATTCCTTCAACACAACCGATCAAATCTTCCAAGATATTCTCACCTTATTCAAAGATCAGCAATTAACTGCCTTGATGACAACCAGAATCAAACTTGCATCTGATGAGATTAAAGAATGGGTTTACACTGCCCACAACCTTGACACAAACACCATAGTTGGATCCATTGGTGGCACCCAGGTACCTCTGACTCCAGCAGTATTGACAGAAGTTTTTGGCTTCAGGAATGGTGAAGATTCTGCTGACCTTTCTGGAGAAGAGTTTGCTGATGTTCTTGCCAGGATGGGTCATCCTGAGGGGAACCCTAGCAAGCTGTTTAAGAGAAACCTGTCTGTGGAATACAGGTTTTTGGCTGATGTAGTAGGCAAGGTCCTTTTGGCCAAGCATTCTGCTCATGATACAATCTCCAGATACCAGCTCTGCCTTATGGGAGCTCTTGTGGACAGGAAAAGCTTGAACTGGGGAGAAGTATTCTTTGACTTGTTGAAGAAAAAGATAAATAAGACTTTTGTGAATTTTGGAAGAATACTGGGAATCTTCCTCCAGGCTAAATGCCCTACCCTGCTAGTCTCCTCTGGAGTGCACATAAATGCCTCCAAGAGACTCACCTGTGCCCTTTTTGGCAAATGGGACAGGCAAATCTCCAAGCCCAGCAGGCCCTCTTCTTCTGGCCCTTCAGGCACCAGGACTCTAAGAGTCACTCCACCCCAGGTCTCTGCCCCTGCAGAGGACCTGCCTGCTAGTGCTGCTGCTTCTCCTCCTCCAAGCTCAACCATACCAATTCCATCCACCACTCCAGCCACCTCCACAATCACCATCTCCAGCCCATCTCCAACATCTACTCCATCTCCAGCAACAATTTCCTCGCCACCAGCAGCCCACTTCCACCCTCTTTTCTCCTATCCACCTCCAGATGTCACCTCATCCCCATCCCTTCCAACTTTCACTCTCCTGGATGACTCCTACATGGATGATTCCCCCTCTTCTCCTCCAGATTTGCCATCCTCCTCCACATCTTTCCAAGACCTTCTCCACCAGATTCTTGATCAACCCACCTTCACTCCCTCCATTTCCATCCCTGTACCCTCTATCTCTACCATACCCTCTCCTGAGCCATCCCTTCCACCCTTCAGCCCTCCACCTCCAGCTTCCTCAGCCATCCCAATGGCCTCTACCTCTGCTCCTCTCATTGAGCATGTAGATCTCCCAGCCCTTGCTGATCAGTTGTATGAGCTCCTTGCACCTAGGCTCTCCCTTCTCATGGAGGCCTCCTTAGCTCCTCTGCAACAATCAGTGGCAGCTCTCTCTGCCAGGCTGTCCTCTTTCCTTACCCCTATAGCAACACCCCCAGCAGTGTGCCTTGATGCACAGGTTTCTGCATCCAGGCAGGGGGAGATGCCCTATGAAGCCAGCTTCCAGGCTGCTGTTGCTGCTGCTGCTCCTCCTACTGGTGCTTCTGATGCTGCTGCTGCTTCTGCTACTGCTGCTGTGTCTATTTCTGCTGCTGCTGCTGCTATTCCTGTCATAGCACTAGACCTAAGGTCTCTGCTATCTACTTTTGATACTGCTTACTTCAGCTGCCTCCCAGAGCCATATGCTGCCCAGCCCTCAGAAGATATGTCCAAGGCCCTAGTGCCCTTCTCTTGCTGTGACCCCAGAACCATTTCTGATTTTCTTCTGTTAGTGACTGCTACTTCTGATGTTCCTGCTGCTGCTGCTGCTGCTACTGAAGACACTGCTGTGTCTACCTCTGAAGTTGTATCTGCTGCTGAAGAAATTGTTTCTGATGAGCCTATTTCACAAGATCTTTTGATGACAGAGGCTGTTGATTGTGAGCCTGCTGTAGAAGTTGTTGGTTCTGAAGCTGCTGCTGCTGCCCTCATTTCTGAAGTAATTTCTGTTGTAACATCTGCTGCTCCAGTACCTATAGTTACATCTGTTGCTCCTCCTGCTTCTGTATCTTCTGCCCCATCAGCTGCTGTTAAACTAAAAGAGGATTTGATGAAAAGAATTGATGCCTTGTATGATGCACAAAGCTCTGAATCTGAGGATTATAACACTGCCTCTGATGACTCATCAGCCACAATTGCAAAGAAAAGAAAGGCAAGAAGTAAGGCCTTGAAGAGAGTTCCTCCTGCCAAAGTCAGAGATGACAATGATGTCCCTTATTATATCCTGCACAATTGCCCAATCTCTGAGCATTGGATGCAATTCTCTAAGAACCAGTTGAAGGCTATGAAAAAGAAGAGGAAATATGAAAAAGATTCCACTCAGTTCAAGCATCCTCATCCTCCTCCACCACCTCCACCTGATGCAGGTGCAGGTGGCAGCTCTGCAAGCTCAGGCCCTGCTAGAAGCCAGGCTCCCTACCAGCCTCATGCCAGAACATATCAAAGGGAAGGCCATTCTAGGGGCTCTTACTCTAAAAGGGGAGGATATAGGGGAAATCAAAGAGAAACTCAGGTTTACTCTAAAGGACACTCCAGGCAGCATCCTTATTCTAGGGGAGGACATGTTCCATCTGACACATCTTCTGGTCCTTTTCCCTACAAGCTCAAAGATACAGTGACTGCCAGGACACCTCAAGTTACTACTTCCAACAGGTATGAGCCACCTGTTCCATTTGAGGATCCTGAGAAAAATCCCATGGCTTGGACTGCAAGAATGAAAGAACTGGCTGCTTTGGATCAGATAAAGAAAGCAAAAGAAAAAGGGCTAGACACTTCCAATATATCTACTATGTCAGAGCAAAGGCAAAAAGAGTTAGAAAGATATGCCTCCAGTAAGTTTTTTGATGCAGACAGGTACATGGAGTTGCATCCAGCTGCAGTGGTTCCCAGGGCTTCAAAGCAAATCTATTTGGTTGCAGCTGATGATACCAGATCAAAACAACAAGCTTTAGATCCTAACAGAGAAATTAAAATGGTAAAAGGCAAAGAAAAGGAGTAACTCTGTAAGGTGACAACTTTTGGTTCTTCTAACTGCTATCTAGGATATCACACATATATAATATATATCTCTGTGATGGTTCTGCTCTGTGTCTTGTTATTGTTGTTTTTATGTTGTTCTGACTGTATGATGTTGTTTGTTTTTCAAAATCTGTAAATAGTTTTCCTAACCCAAATAGGGGGAGATTGTTGGAACACCCTATTACTAATTTGGGTCAGGATCACTATGTCTCTAGGATTCTATGTTTTGACCTTCTGTATAGATTATAGGTCAATTAGAATTGAGTCTAAGGGATCAGGAGTCTAGGTTTGGAAGCTGCCCTGAAGACCCAAGTTTTTCTGGAGACTAAGTCCAAATCGTCGAGCTCAGCACGACGTTTCGTCGAACTCCGGTCGACGATCGTCTAGCTCAACTTTGACAGATCGTCGAGCTCCATTCGACGATCGCTGAGCTCAATCCTCATAATATCGTCGAGCTCTGGTCGACGATCGCTGAGCTCAACTTCTCAATATCGTCGAACTCCATTCGACGATCGCTGAGCTCAGGTCGACGAGTTTGACTCTGAACTGGATCCTTATCTCTGAGCTCAGTTCGACGATCTTTGAGCTCAGATCGACGATTTTCTGTTGCTTACATCTTTCATTTTCGCTGAGCTCAGCTCGACGATAGCAGAGCTCAGTTCGACGATTTCAGTTGACCTTCAGAATTCTAATTCAAAATCAGATAGAAGTTATTCTGCATTTAAGTCAGAAGATCTGCCAGCCGTTTTCATTTACTTCTGGAGCAAGTTTCAAGGGATTTTCTAAGGAACAAATCAGTGGACTTTCCTTCAGAACATATTATACAATTAAGGCTGTAATTAATGCAGACCAACGGCTATCTTTGACAGAGCTATTTTCCTATTGAGATTCAGAGAATAAAAGAGAGAATGTTTTTGAATCAAAATGAACACAGTTAATAGAGATTGACAAGAACAGGACACCCCTCAATATACAGAGACTCTGAAAAATATTCTGTCAACAAGAATTCAGAAGAACACTCATCAAGAGATCAAGCTTTCAAACATTCTTCAGATCTCTTCAGCTCTCAAGTGTTCAAGGCCAACATCATCTCAAGACTCCAGACACTCAACATTTCAGCTTGCTGAAATCATCATCTGCTGGAGATCTATTTTTGAAGGCCTATCACCCTCAGCAAAGCTCATCTTCCTGAAGACTTCAAGGACTCAGGGGGAGCTTTGAAATCAATCCACATAGTCTTCTCAGTTGCTTGAGAAAGAGAAGACTGCCATAACTCTCTCACCCCCAATCTGTAAAGAGTTTTTCAAACTCCCTTCAAAAGTTTGAAGTTGGTTTTTGAGCACCTTGTCAAAAGCTCATTGGTGGCAAGACACCTGATCAAAAAATCTGTTTTGGTTTTTGAGCACCTTATCAAAAGCACATTGGTGCCCAGGACACCTGATCAACTCATCCTGCAGTGGATTCCTACCTAGGGTGGTAGAAGAGTGGATGTACCCAAGTTGGGGAACCACTATATTTCCTTGTGTCATCTGGTTCTGCATGTTTTATTTTTGTTTCTGGCCTAGATTTTCTTGTGCTTAGTTTCTGCATAGATTAGTTTTGTGGTTAATTTTACCTCTGCTTCCCTGCTTACACTCATTACAACAATTGTTGTAAAGCTTTGTAAAAAGTTTTCTTTGTGTTTTCAAAAAGCACCATATACTCTATTCACCCCCCCCCCCTTTAGAGTATATCAGATCTAGTTTCCCCTTTCATCAACATTAAACAGTTTGTTAGCTTTATCAAACCTTTTAAGTTCTTCTTTTCTATACTTTGACATAGTTGTATAACCTAATATGTCTTTACCTTCAGCTTTAGCTTTATTAATCAGGGAAAGACCAATAATTTCCTGGAACCTGGCCATTTTAGTAGTGTTGGCTGTTTCAGGATCTTCAAAAGGAATAGGAGGAGATTCTGGTCTTTCAGGACTCTTAGTTTTCTATTCTGCAGATATTTGTTACTGTTGCTGCTGATGCTGTTGTTGATTTCCTGAGGAATGATGTCTTTTCTGACTGCTTCCAGAGGATCTCCCTTGATGTCTCGGATAGGTTTGCATAGGGGCAGATCTTTGAGAGCTAGAGCCAGTGGCACCAGCTGCTGGAGGAGGTGGAGGAGGTGGATCTTTTCTATATCTATGGACTGGTGGAGGAGAATATCTCCTACTTCTTTTCCTCTCCTTTTGCTGATTCTTTGACAGCCACATCCAAGCAGGCATTCCATTATAAGGAGTAACATTATGCAAGATATAGTAGGGAGTGTCAGCTGTTGGATTGGGATTAGGAGGAGGAGGAGGAGGAGCCTTCCTTTTCTTTGACAACATTTTCTTTTTCT
Source organism: Platanthera guangdongensis (assembly GCA_039583875.1). Taxonomy (NCBI): domain Eukaryota; kingdom Viridiplantae; phylum Streptophyta; class Magnoliopsida; order Asparagales; family Orchidaceae; genus Platanthera; species Platanthera guangdongensis. The sequence continues at coordinate 115,560,400 of CM077167.1, forward strand.
TCTTGGCAGCTTCTTCATCTGAATCATCTTCATCATCATCTTCATCATCTTCACTGCCAGAACCCTGAGGGTTATCATATAAGGCATCCAATGCTTTCAAGGTGTTATCATCAATGACAGCCTTTTCTGTAACAGAAGCAGAAGTGTCAAAAACTGGAGTTTCAGTAATTGTTTAAGAAGAGACTGTACAAACATCAGAAGGAATTGGGACAGAGCTTTCAGCTGCTGCCTTATTTTCTTCTTCAATATCAGCCAAGATTAACTCATCCAGATCAGGCATTGGTGAGTCATCCATATTAAAAATTGGTGCTGAGACAGCTTCTAGAGAAGATGGAATAGCTGTAGAGGTTGGAGCAAAAACTGGAATGTCAAAACTGTCACAGAGTTGCTTAGCAACTGCTGGACTTATTGGAGATGTATAAGGCACAATAGCCAACTGTGGCTTAAGGAATGCTACTGGAGGAGGATGCATATATACAATATCAAAAGTTTGCAGTAATTCATGTAAATTAACTGTGGGATTGAGGATAAAATCACCAACAGTTTCATTAGTGTCCATATCAGTATTAATAAAATCAAGTAAGTCAACTAAATCTGTATATGTACAATCTGTATATGCTGCTGTGGGGACTGAAATATCTGATGTATCTGCTGGAACTGAAGTATCTACAGTTGTTGCTGCTGCTTCATCATCAGGCATCTCCCCCTACCTGGTTTCAGTAGGAACTGAGGCCAGACCCTTGACTGAGGAGGGGGCAGCAGAAAGGAGAGATACTTGGACAGATAAAGAATTAATAGAATTCACAGGAGGTGTAATGGCCTCTGTGATTAGGAATTTCAGAAGGGGGGTGATGATGGTGAGGATGGAGGATATGGTAGGGGGATCAAATGAAGAAGTGGAAGAGAATGTTGCATTTGGTGTGGAGGTGGGAGCAACTAGTGATGGAATGGAGGGTGAAACATCATGTATGTGGGGGAGTGGATGGTGATGAGGATGGAAGGGTGGCATCTGGTATTACAGTGTCTGAGGGTAGGATGTAAGATAGGATGGAGGATAAATGTGGGGGAAGGGGAGACTGTAGTGGTGTAGGAATGTAGGTGTCTCGTGGGGAAGCAGGAGGTGTTGGTTGTTGAGTTGCTTCAAGAGGGGAAGATTGAATGTTAGTGATGTCAAGTGGTGGAGATGGAGGTGGAGTAGTCACATGAGTATGCTGTTGTGATTGAAGTGTTGAAGAAGGAATGGGAGAGGAAGTGAGTTGTTTTGCTGGAAGGGGTGCTGGAAGAGATGGTGGAGTGGGATGAATCTCCTTAGCAGGTGTGGGAGTGGCTTTAACAGTACTGGTGCCTTCAGAAGCTGGGGTGGAAGAGGTAGAAGCCTTAGTGGGCTTGGTGATTGTCCTCTCCCACCTGCCAAATAAGGTACATGTGAGCCTTTTACTGGCATTAATGAATATGGTCTGGGAGACCAGGGATTCAGCAGCCTTTTCCTTAAGGAAGATCCCTAGGATCGTTCCAAAACATACTTCCTTCTTGGTATTCTTCTTCTTAATCAAGTCAAATAGTAGTTGTGCCTAGTCTATTTTCTTCTTGTTGACAATGACACACATGACCAGAAACTGTTGTCTGGTGATGTAGTCGTATGTTGTATGTTTGCCGAGTAGCACTTTACCAACCAAGTCTGCTAAGAATTTATATGGCGCAGACAGATGTTTCTTCACTAGTTTGTTAGGGTTATCACCATCATAATCCATCAGATTCAGCATCATAGTAAACTCTTCAGAATCAATTTCTAAGTCCTCATCGCCATTCGTCAAACGAAAAATTTCAGTTAACACTGCGGGGGTTAAGGAGACAGCGTTACCAGCGATTGATCCTATCATCGTATTGTCTTTAGAAATGGATGAAGTAAAGACCCATTCCCTGATTTCTGCTCCTGCCAACTTTATCCGGGTGGTCATCAGATTCTTCAGATTCTGTTCTTCCAGAAGTTCCAGATTATAGAGGAAGATTGCATCTGAGTGCTGAAATGAGTTGAAGTCGACATCAAATCCAGTGTCAAACTTCATTGCGGCTAGAGCTCCTGCTGGAATCGCCATTGAGATCACCTGCAAGAAAGATAGAGAAAACGACGATCAAGTGCAAAGGAACAGAAAGCGCGGGATGGAGGTCGAAGAAAACCTAGATATAAGGTTTTCCAGAATATGAATCGACAATCTCCGTTCCACAAAATAAAATTAGTTTTTCGAACTGAGGTCGACGAAATGATTTAATAATAAGTAATTCGTCGATCTCAGTCAGGAGACTTGAAGACAATTCATCGAACTCCGGTCGACGGATATCTTCTAAAACAAGGTTCGTCGATCTCTGGTCGACGAAAATTATTTCACTCACAGAGAGTTCGTCGAACTCCGTTCGACGGGAATCTCTCAAATGTTCCCTGGTTTGTCGAACTCCGTTCGACGAACTTTGGAAAATTCGTCAAATGCAGATAAAACTTAAGCTAAGTCTTCACCATTGATCATCCCCAGCTGATTTAGAAAGAAAGCATGATTTTTCTCATCCAGAGGTTTGGTGAATATATCAGCTTTCTATAAATCAGTGTAGATATAGACAAGCTTAATCTTATTTTTGTCTACTATGGTGAACTGGATTTTGTGCTATGGCTATATCACTAGTATTATCACAAAATAATGTTGAATTATTTAAGTTGAACCCATAATCTAAAAGCTGATTCTGTATCCAGAGCATCTGTGAACAACAGCTGCCTGCTGCAATATATTCTACTTCAGCAGTTGAAGTTGACACATATATTTGCTTTTTACAGAACCAGGATACTAATCTCATACCTAGGAACTGACAAGTTCCTGAAGTACTTTTTCTATCAACCCTGCATCCAGCAAAATCAGCATCAGAGTATCCAGTTAACTCAAATTCTGATTCAGCAGTATACCAAAGGCCTAGATCAGGACAACTCTTTATATACCTTAAAATTCTTTTTAAGAAAATAAGATGAGATTCTTTAGGGTTCACTTGGAACCTAGCACAAAGGCATGTAACAAACATAATATCTGGCCTACTTACTGTGAGGTATAATAGGGACCCAACAATGCTCCTATAAAGTTTCTGATCTACAAGTTTTCCTGGTATATCAGAGTCCACAACAACATTGGTTGCCATAGGAGTTTTCTTAGCTGAGGCATCAGCCATCCCAAACTTCTTTAGAAGTTCTCTAGCATATTTAGCTTGAGAGATGAAGATGCCATCTGGAAGTTGTTTCACTTGGAGACCAAGGAAATATGAAAGCTCTCCCATGATACTCATTTCAAATTTTGAATGCATGAGGTCAGAAAACCTCTTGCACAATTTTGAATCTGTAGAGCCAAATATGAAGTCATCTACATAAATTTTACTAATAAAATTTGGTGCTTATAATGTCTAGTGAATACTGTTTTATCTACAGTTCCTCTTGTAAATTTATGCTCTAATACAAAACTTGCCAAGGTCTCATACCAAGCTCTTGGAGCTTGCTTTAGACCATAAAGAGCCTTATTTTGTCTAAAAAAATGAGAGGGATAAGTTGGAGAGACAAAACCTGGAGGTTGTTCTACATAAACCTCTTCTTGTAGCACTCCATTTAAGAAGACACTTTTCACATCCATTTGAAAGACTTTGAACTTCTTGAAGGCTGCATAGGCAAGGAAAATCCTTATAGCTTCCAACCTTGCAACTGGTGCAAAGGTCTAATCATAGTCAATTCCTTCCTCTTGCCTATATCCTTGAGCAACAAGCCTAGCGTTGTTCCTCACAATGATTCCTTGGGCATCAAGCTTATTCCTGAAAACCCATTTGGTTCCAATAACTGGATAGTTTTGGGGTCTTGGAACCAAATCCCAAAATCTACATCTCTCAAATTGGTTTAGTTCCTCTTGCATTGCAAGGATCCAGTTGGGATCTTGCTCAGCTTCATGGATGGTGAGAGGTTCAACCTGAGAGAGAAAACAGACATGCATCAAGTCTTGGTTGTGTTGATGCTTTGTCTGTACACCTTATTGGAACACCCTATTACTAATTTGGGTCAGGATCACTATGTCTTTAGGAAACCTATTTTTGACCTCCTGTATAGATCTAAAGGTCAATTAGAATTGAGTCTAAGAGTTAGTAGTTAGGTTTGGAAGCTGCCCTTAAGACCAAGGTTTTTCAGTTTGGAGACTAAGTCATTTCGTCGAGCTCAGTACGACGAATCGTCGAACTCCAATCGACGATCGTCTAGCTCAACTTCGACGGATCGTCGAACTCCATTTGACGATCGCTGAGCTCAACTTCAACAAATCGTCGAACTCCATTCGACATCTTAGAGCTCAGTTCGACGATCTTGACTCCAGTATTGATTCTCTATCTCTGAGCTCAGTTTAACGATAGTTGAGCTCAGATCGACGATCTCTGTTGCTGTATAAGTCCAAATCGCTGAGCTCAGTTCGACGATAGTGGAGCTCAGTTCGATGTTTTTCTGAAGAGTTAAATGATTTTCAAGATTCAAATTCAGAACAGTTAAGGAGTTATTGTCAGCAATTAATTCAGAAGATCTTGTAGCCGTTTTCATTTATTCTGGACCAAGTTTCAAGGGATTATCAAGGAATGTTTCTTGGACTTTCCCCCAGAAGACAATTGCAATTAAGGAAGTCAATTAATGACAGGCTAAAGGCTATTCTTTACAGAGGATCATTTCTATTCAGCAAAAAAAGAATAAAAGACAAAATTTTTGAATTCCAGATAGCAATTAACAACAAGAAGAAGAGAAAAATATTCTCTGCTACAACTTTTCTCTAGAATAACATCTTTCTCAACAACAATCTCTCAAGAGAAAAAGAAAGAAAGTTGTATACATTCTCTGTCTAAAAGAATTCATACAAGAACACACAACCAAGGAGATCAACCAACTGAAATCTTCAGATCTCTGTTAATTCAAGTGTTCAAGGCCATCTTGATTCAAGACTCCAGACACCTAACATTTCAGCTGTTGCTGAAATCATCATTTGCTGGAGATCAATCTCTGAAGGCCTATCACCCTACAACAAAGCTTCATTTTCTGAACATCTCAAGAACTCAGGGGGAGCTTTGACAACATCAAAATCCACATAGTCTTCTCAGTTGCTTTGAGAAAGAGAAGACTTCCATAACTCTCTCATCCCCATCTCTGTAAAGGGTTTTTCAAACTCCCTTCAAAAGTTTGTGCTTGGTTTTTGAGCACATTATCAAAAGCTCATTGGTGGCAAGACACCTGATCAAAAAATCTGATTTGGTTTTTGAGCACCTTATCAAAAGCTCATTGGTGCTCAGGACACCTGATCAACTCATCCTGCGGTGGATTCCTACCTAGGGTGGTAGAAGAGTGGATGTACCCAAGTTTAGGGGAACCACTATAGCTCCTTGTGTCTTCTGGCTTGCTTATCTTTATTTTTGTTTCTGGCTGTGATCTGTGATTAGTTAGGATCTGTGATTAGTTTCTATTGTAGATTGTAATTAAATAACTGCTGTATGTAGATTTATTATTTGCTTCCCTATTCACTCAGATTGCAACAATTGTTGTAAAAAGTTTTTAAGCACCATACTCTATTCACCCCCCTCTAGAGTATATCAGATCTAGCTGCACTTTCAATTGGTATCAGAGGCAGTTTGGTTAAATATACCACACCTTGGTGGTTGCACAGGCTAACACCTGAACCCAAAGATTCCTCTAGTTAGATCTGCTGTTTCTTTTTGTAGATTTTGTTATTAGATTATTTCTTCACAAATCATGGCCCAAAAAAAAGATTATGCTAGCACCAGACCTCCAGTGTGCAATCTGTCTAAGTTTGCACTTTCGAAAGTAAGGATTAGACTCTACATGAATTTTATTGACGATGACATTTTTAATTCTGTTTTGACAGTTTGTCCAAGACCTCCAGAGAACACAAGTACAAATGCTGTTCCACCTCCATCAGTAACAGATGCTGACATCAAGAAGTGTAATGTAGCAGATGCAAGGGCTATGAACATCTTAGCCTAGACTATGTCTGATGACATATTCCAAAAAGTGGCTGAATGTAATTCATCAAAGGAAATCTGGGATAAGCTCACTGAAATAGTGTCAGGATCAGTTGATGAAAGAAAGGACAGGAGATCCCACCACATATCCCAATATGAGAATTTCAAGAAGGGAGAAGCTGAGTCAGTTGGAGATATGTACCATAGACTCAGTTTGATAGTCAATAAACTGAAGACTCTGGATAAGGAGATCTCACTGACTGAACTTAATGACAAAATCCTAATATGCTTCCTAAGCACTTGGGACTCAAGGATCTGGCCAATCAAGGATGCCAGAAGTCTGAATGAGATCACCACAGAAGCTCTCTTGGGCAAGCTCAAATCTTATGAGCTGCTTATTAAGAACAGAGAAGAAGAGCAGAAGGCTGCCTCACCAGCCATAAGAAAAGAAAAGACAATAGCCTTCAAGGCTACTGAAGATCAGCCTGAAGACAAAGTCACAGACAATGATGAGCTGCTTAGTCTATTGGCCAAAAGATTTTACAAGATGGCCAGAAAGGACTTCAGAAAGAGATCATACAAGGAGCATGATAAGCCAAGGTATGATAAGTCAAATAATAAAGAAATTGTCTGCTTTGGTTGCAGGAAACCAGGGCACATTGTACCTGACTATCCAGAGAACAAAAACAAGGACAGAAGGGACAAGAAAGAAAGAAGAAAGGACAAAGACTTCAAGAAAAATGACAATGGCAAACCCTCCTCAAGCAAGAATAAACACACAAGGAAGGGATTTGTTGCTGAATCATGGAGTGAAACTGAAGAGGAGTCAGAAGCTTCATCCAGCTCCAATGATGATGAAGATGATGCTGAAGAGAAGGAGTTCTGCATGATGGCAATCAATGCCTCTCAACACAATTCTGATGAAGAAGACTCAGAGTCAGACTCAGAGACTGAACTTGAAGAGGACCAGGTAATTAGTTCTTTTGATTTCAATTCAGAGGACTTTAAATCTGAGTTTAAAGAATTATGTTTAGACTTACTAAAATCTGAGAAGGAAATTATCTCTCTCAGAAATCAATTGTCTGAACATAGTTCCTTAAAGTCAGAAAACCTCAAACTCTCTGAGGAGTTGGAGTGCTGTAGGGAGCCGATAGCTTCACTGAAAGGTGAGCTATCTGAGGCCAAGAAGCTTGAAGAATCCCTTAATGGGAGAAGTATCAAGCTGATGGACATCACAAGCTCAGTGAACTCCAGATTCAATAGTACACTGGGCTTGGGTGCTTCATCCAGCCAACCTATAGTTCTAACAACCCCAATCAAGTTCATTTCTGACAATGGGAAGGGAGTTATAGAGGTAGCTAGGAAAAATTCTGATCTGCCTAAGAAAACTAAGTTCCAGCAAAAATCGTCGAACGGAGCTCGATGATCGCCGAACGCAGATCGATGATCTCAGGCAAAATCGTCGAACTCAGGTCAACGATCTCCAATTCCTGAACTCCACCACAGTCGACCGTCGAATGGATCTCGACGATCTGACCCAAGATCGTCGAACACAGCTCCACGATCGTCGAATAGAGATTAGAGCTCTGGAAATCCCTTTAAGGGCAAATCAAAATCCAATCCTAGGAGTCCTTCATCCCAAAGCTTTAACCCTTATACTGAATGGATAATACCTCCAAGGAGATATCATCCTGAAGGTTATAAGAGTCAACCTGGGATGTCTTTTATTTCTGAATTTAAAGGTTATCAACCTAGGCCCAAGGTAAACTGGGTCAAAAACAAGTGAATTATTTTATGTGCAGGTGAAGACCTATCCAACATCAAACCAACAATGGTATTTGGATAGTGGGTGCTCTAAGCACATGACAGGAAACAAGGACAACCTCACATCCTTTAAAGCCAAGCTTCGACCCAAAGTCATATTTGATGATTCAAACTTTGGACAAACTAAAGGATATGGTGCAGTCCAGATTGGGACAGTAATATTCAAGAAGGTAGCCTATGTGGAAGGACTGAAGCACAATTTGATAAGTATCAGTCAGCTATGTGATGAAGGCTACCAGGTGACTTTCAGCAAAGCCTTATGCAAGATCAAGTCAGAGGACAACACAAATGTGTTGACAGGTAAAAGGATAGGTAACATCTACTTAGTAGATTTTCTTTCAACAGATGTAGACATTTGCCTGTTTAATTCTGTTTGTAGACCAAATGTTTTATGGCATAAGAGACTAGGACATTTAAACCTTAGAACCATTGCTAGGCTATCCAAGGACAACCTTGTTAGAGGACTACCTTCTGGCCCCTACAAGAAGGAAGGACTCTGCAGGGCTTGTCAATTAGGCAAGCAAACTAAAAATAGCTTCAAATCACTTAATAAGAGTGATTCACCTAGGATTTTGTATCTGTTACACATGGATCTTTTTGGACCCATTACAGTATAAAGCTTAGGAGGGAAATCTTACACTTTAGTAGTTGTAGATGACTTCTCTAGATTCACATGGGTGTTCTTTCTGAGCAAGAAGTCTGATAATTTTAAATGTTTGACAGAGTTTCTCAAATGTATACAGATTTAGTTCAATACTCACATTGCCCTGATCAAAAGTGATCATGGGACAGAGTTTGATTCTCTTCTTATGCAAGAGTTCTGTCAGAGTGAAGGGATCAGGCATACTTTCTCAGCTCCTAGAACTCATCAACAAAATGGGGTAGCTGAAAGGAAAAATAGAACCCTTATTGAATCTGCCACTATATTGTTGTCAGATGCTCACCTTCCTCTATCTTTTTGGGCAGAGGCAGTGAACACCTCCAACTGTGTGCTGAACAGAAGTTTAATACATAAACTAACGGGCAAGACTCCCTATGAATTACTAAAAAGGAAGAAACCTAAAGTTGATTATTTTAAATTTTTTGGCTGTATTTGTTATATACATAATAATGACAAGAGATATTTAGCAAAATTTCAAGCTAAAGCTTATGAAGGAGTGTTTCTGGGATACTCCACGATCAGTAAGGCTTATAGGGTTTATAAAATAACATCTCTTAAAATTGAAGAATCTGTTCACATATCATTTGATGAATCTAACATGTCTTTCAAGGAGAAGAACACTTCTACCATAGAACCTTTGCAGGTACATTCTCTTGCCAAAGATTTGAACAGGTTACAGGTTACTCAAAAAGAGGAAAGCAGTGAAGATGAAGACAGAATTCAACATATTGAAGAGAAACAACTTGAAGAGCCAGTTGTTGTACCACAAGAGGAACAACAACACAGGTTGGTGAACAATCAACACCCCCTGTTGATTTAGTAACATCAAGAGACCATCCAATTTCCCAAGTAATTGGAGACATCTCAGCTGGTGTGCAAACCAGAAATCAGGTCAACCAAAACCTGTTGCACACTTGCTTCCTATCTCAAATTGAACCTCAATCCATTCAAGATGCAGAGCAAGATCCACACTGGATCATTGCAATGCAAGAAGAGTTGCATCAATTTGAAAGGAATAAAGTTTGGGAACTAGTGCCAAAGACTAAGGATCACTCCATTGTTGGAACAAAATGGGTGTTCAGAAACAAATTGGATGATCAAGGAGTAATTGTAAGGAACAAGGCAAGGCTAGTTGCTCAAGGATATTCTCAAGAAGAAGGCATAGACTATGACCAGACTTTTGCACCAGTTGCAAGATTGGAAGCCATCAGAATCTTCTTAGCTTATGCAGCACACAAAGGCTTCAAGGTATATCAGATGGATGTAAAAAGTGCATTTCTAAATGGAGACATCAAAGAAGAAGTCTATGTCAGACAACCTCCAGGCTTTATCTCTCCAACTTATCCTGATTATGTTTTTAAGTTGAACAAAGCATTATATGGTCTCAAGCAAGCTCCTAGAGCATGGTATGAGACCCTAGCATGCTTCCTTCTGGAAAATGGATTTATAAGGGGTAGAGTAGACCAAACTCTTTTCATTAGAACCCATAAGTCCCATACCCTACTAGTACAAATTTATGTAGATGATATTATTTTTGGCTATACTAATTCAAATTTGTGCAGAAGGTTTTCAAACCTAATGCATTCTAAATTTGAAATGAGTAGCATGGGTGAGCTATCCTTCTTCCTAGGGTTGCAAGTCAAACAACATGCTGAAGGCATCTTTATTTCTCAAACCAAGTATGCAAATGAATTGGTCAAAAAATTTCGTATGTCTGAAGCATCTTGTATGAAAACACCTATGCCTACCAATGCTGTATTGGATGCTGATGAACATGGGAAACCTATTGATCAGACAACATATAGAGCAATGATTGGCTCTTTACTGTACCTTACAGCTAGTAGACCAGATATAATGTTTGCTACATGCATATGTGCTAGATTCCAAGTAAGCCCTAGAGAGTCACACCTAACTTTAGTAAAAAGGATTCTCAGGTATTTTAAAAGTTGTCCAAATGTAGGTCTCTGGTATCCAAAAGATTCAGCATTTGACTTAACTAGATTTTCTGATGCTGATTATGCTGGATGCAGAATTGACAGGAAAAGCACCAGTGGAACTTGTCAGTTCCTTGGTGACAGACTTGTCTCTTGGTTTTGCAAGAAACAAACTTCTGTGTCAACTTCAGCTGCTGAAGCTGAATATATGGATGCAGGTAGTTGTTGTTCACAAATATTGTGGATTCAAAACCAACTCCTAGACTATGGCTACAACTTAGAGAAGTCTAAAATCTTTTGTGATAACACCAGTGCTATCTCTATAGCTCAAAATCCAGTCCTCCATAGTAGGACAAAACACATAGAAATTATGCATCACTTTTTAAGGGATAATGTTGAGAAGAATAAAATTGAACTTCAATATATCCCAACTGATTTACAAAGGGGAGATATTTTCACCAAACCCTTGGATGAAAAGAAACACACCTTCTTCCTAAATCAGTTAGGAATGTTAGATGGAGGAAGTCTAAAATAATATCCAAGATTTTAAAACTTTAAAAATTGACCAAGACTAGGCAAACATATTGATTTTTCTAAGTGTCTAGAGTGTATTTCTGGTCTCTGAACTGCGCTCGATGATTTTCCCCCAGATCGTCGAACGGAGATCGACGTTTTCCGAAATCGTCGACCTGAGTTCAGCGCTTCTCAGATAGTGTTCAACTATCTCTCCAGGTCAGCGATCATCGAACGACGCTCGACGATTTTGTTCTCTGAACGATCGTCGAACAGCACCCGACGCTCTCCAATATCATCGAACGGAGATCGACGATATTGAAGACCCTTCAGATTCCTTTAGAAGCCCCGATCGTCGAACTGAGTTCAACGATCTTTCCTTTTCTGTGTCGAACCCTAATATAAAATTCATTTTTCGGCCGTCGTTCTCCTTTTGCGCTTTCGATCTCTCTGCAAAAATTCTCTTTCCCTCCAAACATCTCTACACCTGGTCGTTTTGTTTGTTGATTTTTGCAGCTAACAATGGTCGTCTCTGTTGCCGTTCTAGCTGTAATGAATTTCGATGCTGGATTTGATATAGACATGTAGTCCTTCAGCACCACTGATCAGGTTTTTCAAGATATTCTGGAACTGTTCAAGGAGCAGAAGCTTGTTACCATCATGTCGACAAGAATCAAACTGGTTGTTGATGAGATTAAGGAGTGGGTGTACACTGCCCACAACCAGGACCAAAACACAGTGGTCGGTTTAATTTCTAGAACCCAGTTACCTTTGACTCCTACTATTCTGATAGAGGTTTTTGAATTAAGCTCTGGAAGAGATTCTGCTGAATTGTCTGGAGAAGAATTTTCTAATTTACTTGCAAGAATGGGTCACTCTGATGCTAACCCTATCAAGCTACTGAAAAAGAACCTAGCTGTGGAATACAAGTTTTTGGCTGATGTAGTGGGAAAGGTTCTGCTGGCCAAGCATTCAGCACATGATACTATCTCTAGGTATCGGCTGTGCTTGATGGGTGCCATTGTGGATAAGAAGCAACTAAACTGGGGAGAGGTCTTCTTTGACCTGATTAAGAAGAAGATCAATAAGAACTTTGTAAATTATGGAAGGATTCTAGGGATCTTTCTTCAGAACAGATGCCCTGCCCTGCAAGTCTCCTTTGGGATGCATATCAATGCTTCAAAGAGGCTGTCCAGTGCCCTCTTTGGCAAATGGGACAGGCAGATAGTGAAGCCCAGCAGGCCTTCTACAAGCACAACATCAGGCACAAGGACTGTAACAGTCTCTTCCCCTCAAGTCTCTGCCCCTGCAGATGACTTGCCTACTGCTTCTCCTCCACCTCCTCCTATTTTATCCCCTCTAATTCCATCCACCATTCAAATTTCATCCACCATCATCATTTCTAGCCCATCTCCAACATAAATACCCTCTCTAATCCCTACTCTTCCAATAACAGAAGAAGTGTTCCATCCATTACACCACTACCCTCACCCAGATATTGACACATCATCCACCATTCCATCATTCACACTTCTAGATGATTCCTTCATGGATGATTCACCTTCATCTCCTCCTGAGCTACCCTCCTTATCCACTTCATATCAACAGCTTCTACAAGACATTATTGATCAACCCTCTTTCACACCCTCTATCTCACTACCACTGTCTTCCATTTCCATAATACCCACACCTCAACCTTCACTTCCCCCATACACCAGCTCTCCACCACCATCACTAGTTGCTCCTCCATCCCTCTCTACCTCTGCTCAAGTCCCTGCTGAGCAAGTAGACATTCTTGCCCTAGCTGACAAGTTATATGAACTGCTAGCCCCCAGACTATCACTTCTATTGGAGACCTCCTTGGCTCCACTTCTTCAGTCAGTTGCAGCCCTTTCTGCCAGGCTATCTTCCATCTTTCCTTCTCAGGCAATCCCTTTATTTGGGTGCCTTGATCCAGCTCTCTCTGAATCTAGGAAGGGGGAGATGTCTTATGAAGTTAGATTGCCTGCTGTAGCTGTTGCTGCCATTTCTTCAGTCCCTGCTGCTGCTGCTGCTGCCATTTCTTCAGTCCCTGCTGCTGCTGTCTCTTCAACTCAAGCTCCAATTTCAACACCTCCTCTAGTTGCAGTCTTCTCAGTGGACCTCAGGTCCTTATTATCAGATTTTGATTCAGTGTACTTCAGCTGTCTTCCAGAGAAAGTTGCAGTTCAGCCATCAGAGGATCTTTCCAAGACCATTGTGCCCTTCTCAAGTTGTGACACCAGTGTTATAACTTCATTTGTAAATTTAGTTTATGCTGCTACAAATGTTGCTGTTTCTGAGGATATGCAGACAGAGGCATATGATTTTGAGCCTACTATTATTGCTGAAGTTATTCCTACTGTTATTACTGATGCTGAGGTTCTTGTATCTGAAAGTATTTTCTCTGAATCTGTTGTTGCTCCAGTTACTGCTGATATTACTGCTGCTGTATCTTCTGCAAGTATTACTCCGGAAAGTTCTCTATCTGTTGTTACTACTGCTACTGCTACAACTTCTGTTGTTACTAGTGCTGTATCTGCTGCTGCTATAACTGCTGTTTCATCTGCTCCAACCCAACTTCACAAAGATTATCTGAAAAAGATTGATGCTTTATATGATGAGCAAAGCTTTGAAAGTGATGAATTTAGAACTGATTCTGATGATTCTTCTGCCACTATAGCCCGCAAAAGAAAGGCAAGGAGCAAAGCTATGAAAAGGGTGCCTCTAGCCAAATTCAAAGACACCAATGACATACCTTACTACATTCTTCATGACTGCGCCATTACTGAACATTGGATGCAGTATTCCAAGAACCAATTGAAAGCCATGAAGAAGAAGAGGAAGTATGAGAAAGGATCCTCTCAGTTTCATCATCCTCATCCTCGTCCACCACCTCCTCCTGATGCAGGTGCAGGTGGAAGCTCAGCTGCTCAACCTTCTGCTAAAAGCCAAACCCCCTATCAGCCTCATGCAAGATCTCAATATAGGGGAAGCCAGTCCAGAGGTTCTCAATCTAGAAGAGGAAATTATAGAGGAAGCCAATGGGAATTCCAAGTCTACTCAAAAGGCTATTCAAGACAATATCCATACTCTAGGGAAGGACAAGCTTCATCAGATACAACTTCAGGTCCTTTTCCCTACAAGATGAAAGAAGTAGTCTAATCCAGAGCTCCTCAAGACAATCCTTCCAATAGATATGAACCTCCAGTGCCCTTTGAAGAACCAGAGAATAACCCTACTGCTTGGACTGCCAGAATGAAAGAGTTAGCTGCCTTGGATCTGATCAAGAAAGCCAGAGAGCAAGGCAAGGACTCCTCTAGCATTTCTACTATGTCTGAACAAAGAAAGAAGGAACTTGAAAGATATGCCTCAAGCAAATTATTTGATTCTGAAAGATATATGGAGCTGCATCCTGAAGCTGTGGTACCAAGGCCTAAACAACAAACCTCTTTAGGTGCAGCAGATGACAGAAGATCCAAAAAGGAAGCTCTTAACCCCAATAGAGAAATTAAACTTATAAAGAGCAAGGAGAAGGAATAATTCTGTAAGGTGACAATCATTCTGATTTCTAATTTTTGTCTGAGATAATATATCTGTGATTCTGCATTGTTGTTGTGTGTTATTGCTTTGTATGATGTTTTTAATTTTTCCAAATTCTGTAAATAGTAATCCTAACCCAAATAGGGGGAGATTGTTGGAACACCCTATTACTAATTTGGGTCAGGATCACTATGTCTTTAGGAAACCTGTTTTGACCTCCTGTATAGATCTAAAGGTCAATTAGAATTGAGTCTAAGGGTTAGTAGTTAGGTTTGGAAGCTGCCCTCAAGACCAAGGTTTTTCAGTTTGGAGACTAAGTCATTTCGTCGAGCTCAGTACGACGAATCGTCGAACTCCAATCGACGATCGTCTAGTTCAACTTCGACGGATCGTCGAACTCCATTCGACGATCGCTGAGCTCAACTTCAACAAATCGTCGAACTCCATTCGACGATCTTCGAGCTCAGTTCGACGATCTTGACTCCAGTATTGATTCTCTATCTCTGAGCTCAGTTCGACGATAGTTGAGCTCAGATCGACGATCTCTGTTGCTGTATAAGTCCAAATCGCTGAGCTCAGTTCGACGATAGTGGAGCTCAGTTCGACGTTTTTCTGAAGAGTTAAATGATTTTCAAGATTCAAATTCAGAACAGTTAAGGATTTATTGTCACAACCCGCATTTCCTCAACGAATACATCGTATCAAAGCAAGAGGAACTACGAGTTATGATGCCACGTCGTGCAGGGGATGACTGCACACGCTCAGGCAACCCTTGACGCTTACTTTATGAGTTGAAATCCAGCAGTTAAATGCAAGAAAACCTTTGAGTTTAATGGCCGTATACCTCAGCCTTAGGCATTAAAATGTGTGTTTATACGCGGCGGAAATACTTTGTTTACTTATGACGATCTCCTATATGCAGTCTATATTGATACTATTATAAGAAATCATCTTTGTTTACGTCATTTGGAAAATACGTGTTCGGTGACCAAAACATGTTATGCATGGATACAATAATAGTTTTGTTTAGCTTCAAAATACCTAATGCAACCTACCATAAATCCTTCCCAAGAGCAAGAAGACATCATCTCATCCAAATGAGTCACATTAGCAGTCTAGTATTCATATATCACAAGTAAAGAAAACCACCAATGGGCGCCAACAAGCTGACACGAACCCATTGGGGCACATGTATGTCTGTACAACAAAGAAAAGAACTACCTCGCTAAGTAAGCTCGACTAGCTCCCAAGAAACTCTATCCAAGCACTAGCCGCTCAACCGGCTACACCCTGCACCTGAGGCATTCAAGAAAGAACACCTCAGCAATCATCAAAGCTATACAATATAGTAGGAAGTTCCAAAAATATGACGAAGGGGCTTACCGACCCCGTAGCAATGTTTCATGTAAGTAAAATGAGTGAACAAAACAGGTGGAAAACAAGTAGTAAACACTGTCAATCCAAAATGCCAAACACACCAAGTGCGTACAAATTTTCAGCAAGTCCTGCTCAACCCGCAGGAGCAAAAAGGCAAAACACATGCTCATTCCAGCATCCTTAGTACAAGAAACCACTATATGAATGAAACATAAGCAGCGGTTACATGCGATTCAGCAAGGGTCTTTTGGTGGCAGCCCTAAAGTGGAACGCACCAATAAAAGCTAGCCCAAATCGGGGCAAAATG
The DNA here is from genome assembly GCA_039583875.1 of Platanthera guangdongensis. Taxonomy (NCBI): domain Eukaryota; kingdom Viridiplantae; phylum Streptophyta; class Magnoliopsida; order Asparagales; family Orchidaceae; genus Platanthera; species Platanthera guangdongensis. The sequence continues at coordinate 115,576,601 of CM077167.1, forward strand.
GTGCTCTACACCACAAATCCAAACCCGGTGGCCACAAAGGTTTAACCCACACCACCCCTTACCGAATCCTCACACAAATGCTTCTGCCATGGTTCACATTTCGCCTCGCAAAACTCACCATAAACGAACCTAAGCTTAACACCACAAGCAAATCTCACCATAACCCAAGTACACACGCTCCCTTCCTTCATCCCCACACATGACTACAAATTGCCAACGTAGAGTGTGAGTAACTTAATTCCATGAATCACATGATTTGTACCAAGAAAGAATCACATGCTTTTGATATGAACAAGGAAAAATCACATGAAGAAGAAAGACTACATGAACATGTATCAACGTAGCTACACGAAGCACATGAACAAGAGAAACTACATGAATCAACCTAGCATAGACTTGATAACGAAATGAAACTAAGCATGGAAGATCAAATTCATTATGCATAGGGAAATTCAAGAGCATAATAAGGCTAGTGAGGAATAACACAACACAAGAAGAACAAGCTAGGAAAATTGAAAGAGAAAAACTAGCTATTCTGCACAATCAAAGAACAAGAATGAAGATTGGCAAGGGTGAAGAACACCGCTTGCCTGAACCGAGACGATGCCGTGACGGCTGCTCCTCTCTTTCCTTGCCTTGCTTGAGCCTTGCTCCCTTGAGTTCCTTTTGGAATGAGGAAGAAGATGAAGAAGAAGGTGAAATGAGGAGGAGCAATCTCTGTTTCGGCCTTATTTCCTCCAGAACAGAGCTGGACCGTAGATGCAGAATCAAGGAAATGAACGGCACAAAAAAACTGGAAAAAGTCGATTTTCGGCCCTGTTACGCCCTGTGTCACGCCCGTGACGCAGGGCGTGTACCTGAAGCGGCGCAGAAAGTCGGCAAATCCAAGTTTATCCACAGGGTACACGGCCGTGTACATGCCCGTGATGGGTCGGTCATTCCCGTGACCTAGGGCATGTAGCCCGTGTCTTGACACCTCGTCGACACAAAGTGTCGACACTCGACACAGCTTGACACGCCCTGTGACACGCCCGTGTCATAGGCCGTGTCCCCTCTCTCGACACCCGACACTCGACACTCGACAGTCGACACTCGACAGTCGACACTCGACACTCGACACTGCGGGACACGGCCCGTGACACGCCCATGTCACGGGGCGTGTACCCCATTCGTCGAGCTCCACTCGACGCAAGAAACATTCGTCGTGTCAAGGAGGTCACGCCCAGGTCACGCCCTGGGTCACGCCCATATCGGGGGGCGTGTCACGTACAAAAACGACCATTTTCTCCCTATTTTGAAAAGTGTTTCTGTGATGCCCAAGACCATTTTTGCCTTAAGAACTTTTTACCCTTTTTTGTTTCCTGTACCAGCAACTCGCTTTGAGCAACATTTCCCGGGCGCGAAAAAGTGCAAACATTCCCTAAGAGGCCTCACCGAGTCCCCAAGTTGGACTCTGGTTTGCCGGGGAATCGTGCAACTCGGCTACCAAAATATCCACTCGCAAGCCCGCGGGAAAAACCATGCTCGAACAATGGTCAAAGCCAACGTAACGCCCATCATGCGTACGTAATCAAAAATCCAGGGTGTTACAATCACTCCCCCTAACAAAAAGTTTCGCCTCGAAACTTTTCAATCATTTTGATCTCAATCAAAAAAAATAGCAAACCAAAAACACCAATGCAACAAAAACACCAATTCACATACCAGCTGAATTACGGGAACAAATGAGGGTGAGCCGCCCTCATCGTTGACTCAAGCTCCCACGTCGTGGTGTCCACATTCTGATTTTTCCATAGCACCTTGACCATAGGAATCTTCTTTTTCCGTAACACGCGATCTTGGGAGTCCAATATTCGGATGGACATTTCCACATAAGAAAGGTTTGGCGCCAATTGCGGCACCACGTCCAACACTTGCGTGTCATGTTGCACACACTTGCGAAGTTGGCTGACATGAAACACGTCGTGAACACCAGGAAAGTTCACGGGTAATTCTACTTTGTAAGCGGATGCACCAACTCGCGCAAGAATCTTGAAGGGACCCACAAATCATGGGTCTAATTTGCGCTCTTTTCCAAACCTTTTAATCCCAACCATTGGGGAGACTTTCAAGAAAACGAAATCCCCCACCGCAAACTCTAATTCCGACATTCGTCGGTTGGCGTACTTTTCATATCGCTCTTGGGCGATCCGGAGTTTCTCCCGAATAAGTCGTACTGCAACTTCCATGTCCTCGAGCGCCTCTGGGCCCAACAAAGGCCGCTCGCCAACCTCAGCCCAAAATAGGGGAGTCCGACATCGACGCCCATATAAAGCTTCGAACGGAGCCATTTGCAAGCTTTCTTGATAGTTGTTATTATATGCGAATTACATAAGCCGCAAACGTTCATCCCATGCTCCGCCATACTCAAGAATATACCATCGAATCATATCTTCCACAATTTGGTTGACTCGTTCTGTTTGGCCATTCGTCTGAGGGTGGTAAGCAGTAGAATTTCGCAAATCCGTTCCCAAACCCTCTTGGAGGCTCTTCCAGAAACGAGAAGTAAATCGGGAATCCCGATCTGAAATGATATTGACTGGCACACCATGCAGTCGGATGATCTCGTTCAAATACAACTCCTCTATTGTCTTCATCGGGTAGTTGACCTTAAATGGTATGAAATGAGCACACTTGGTCAACCTATCCACGATCACCCACACGGAGTCATGTCCTCGTGGAGATCTTGGTAAACCTGTAATAAACTCCATTGAGATGCTTTCCCACTTCCATGTTGGAATCTCCAATGGTGTCAACTTGCCACCAGGCCTTCCATGATCAGCTTTCACCCGCTTGCAGGTATGACATTCCGAGACAAATTGCGCTATATCTCTTTTCATTCCATACCACCAGACAATTTGTTTCAAATCACGGTACATTTTTGTTGAGCCTGGATGGTAGGCCATACTTGAGCCATGTGCTTCCCTACACACCATCTCGCGAATGTCGCCAACTGCGGGGATACAAAATCGACCACGATACTTTAACGTGCCCCCCTCATCAATATAAAAATCCGGTAATTCACTCTTTTCAGTTCGAAGAAATAAATGTAAAAGATCAGGATCATCCTTTTGATGTCGTCTTGCAAGCACTAGCCATGAAGGTTCTTCTACCATCGAATGACTTTGCGGGTCATATTTGCCCACAAAAATATTCATCAATAGAAATTCCTCCACAAGACGGTCGACTGAAAGATGAAATAATTTCCCCATCTTCCGACTCAAAGCATCGGCCACAACATTCGCTTTCCCCGGATGATACTGAATGTCCACATCATAATCAGCTACATATTCAAGCCATCGCCGTTGGCGCAGATTCAGTTCCTTTTGCGTGAAGACGTACTTTAAACTTTTATGATCCGTAAAAATTTTACACTGTGCACCATACAGCAAGTGTCTCCACAACTTCAATGCAAAAATCACCGCTGTGAACTCCAAATCATACGTTGGGTAGTTCTTTTCATGACTTTTTAACTGTCGAGACCCATACGCAATCACTTTTTTGTCTTGCATTAATACACATCCAAGTCCAACGTGCGACACATCCACAAACACGTCATAATCTATCCCTTCTGTCGGCAAGATCAACACAGGAGCGGTACATAACCTGTTCTTGAGTTCAAGGAATGAGGCCTCACACTTGTCATTCCACTCAAACGCCACATTATTCTGGGTTAAGCGATTCAAAGGTGCAACCAATGTAGCAAAACCTTCTACAAATCTGCGATAATAGCCGGCCAATCCCAAGAAGCTCTGAATCTCCTTGGGTGTCTCCGGTCTTCGCCACTCCATGACTGCAGCAATCTTTTCGGGATCCACTGAAATTCCATGGTGATTAATGACATGACCCAGAAAGGCAACTTGAGGCAACCAAAACTCGCATTTGCTTAGCTTGGCGAATAACTTTTGGTCTCACAAAGTGGCCAATACCAATCGCAGATGCTGTTCATGCTCCTCAGCACTACGGGAGTAGACAAGAACGTCATTTATAAAAACTACCACAAACTTATCCAAATAGTCCTTGAACACCCGGTTCATCATATCCATGAAGGCTGATGGTGCGTTGGTCAAACCAAACGACATCACCAGAAATTCAAAATGACCATGTCTCGATCGAAATGCAGTCCGCGGAATATCAGACTTTCGAACCTTGAGCTGATGATAGCCCGAGCGGAGATCAATCTTCGAAAATACGGAACTGCCATGCAGTTGATCAAACAAATCATCGATTCTTGGTAGTGGGTACTTTTTTTTAATCGTCACCTTATTCAATTCCCGGTAATCGATGCAAAGCCGCATCGACCCATCTTTCTTCTTCACAAATAACACCGGTGCACCCCAAGGTGATGAACTCGGCCTGATAAACCCTTTTGCCAATAAGTCATCCAGCTGGGTACGCAACTCTGATAGCTCACGCAGGGCCATTCTGTACGGCGCTTTCGCAATAGGCCGTGTACCCGGTTCCAAATCAATAACGAACTCGACATCACGATCAGGGGGAAGACCAGGAAGATCAGTAGGAAAAACATCTGGAAATTCACGCACAATAGGAATCTCCTCCAAACGCGGCAAAACAACACTAGTCCCCACAACTGAGACTAGACAAGCAAAACAGTCGGCAACAAACAACGTCCGAATACATACCGCCGAAATCCCTGGAGTATCCTGGCATGAATCACCATAAACACTTCCCGACTGACCATTGTTCTTGATAAAATCCAAGCGCTTCCCTTTGCACTGGATAACAGCGTCATAGCGGGATAACTAGTCCATACCCAGAATGACGTCAAAATCCTCCAAATCGAGCACCTTGAAATCAGCCTTCGCTAAGAAATCGCCCAACAAAATGGGACAATCAAGAAGACCCCAGTCTGCCACCACAGAAGCACCGGAAGGGAACTTCACCAAAAATGCATTCCCCACTCGATCTGGTGTCAAATGATACCGATCTAGAAAGGTTCGAGCCACAAATGAATGGGTCACGCCAGAATCAAAGAGAACACGCGCCCAATGGTTCTTTACCTTAAAGTTTCCTATAAGGGTACATATGTCGCTAAGCACTACGCATAAGAGGCATAAACAAAACGTGAACCAGAGGAATGAATCGAACCTGAGATAACCTGGGGTGACATCTGAGCTTCCTCTGAGGAAATCACATTTAACTTCCCTTTTCCTTTGTCCAAACGCGGAGGCGGAGGAAAAGCCTGGAGTGGCATTGGCTGCAGCACGGGCTGGTTTTATGGGCACCTTACCTTGAGATGTCCCTGTTTGCCACACTGGAAGCACACCTTGTCCTTGACCAAGCACCGGCTCATATCATGACCTCTTCCCCCACAAGCTGTACACTCCACGTATCTGGTTGGTGCACTCTGAATGGCATGCACCTGCTCCTTCTTCTGTATCCCCAATCGCTTGAAACATTTCTCAAATGGGTGGCCTGACCGGCCACAGAAGCTACACGTCTCCTTGTTCCTCTTCCTTACGTCTGATTCTTGGGAGCTTTTCCCTCCCACAGCTTCCTCTTATCCTTCCTCATCAGCTGTCCTCTTTGATTTGCAGTTTCTATAGCTTCAACCTTCAAAGCAGCCTCAACCACAGTAGTGTAACTCGTCGCTCCATAAGCACTTGCGAACTGTTGTACGTCGCTGCGGAGTCCGCCAAGAAATCTCTTTACTCGGTCAGCTTTCGTCGTCACCAAGCTCGGAGCGAACCGACTTATCTTGCTAAACTCAATTTCATACTCACTAACTGTGAGTTTCCTCTGCTTCAGGTACAAGAAGTCATTCATCAAGCGGTCCCTTTCAACTGCCGGTAGAAACTTGCACCGTAACATTTCTTTGAAGGCTTCCCACGAACATCCCGCCCCTAGGCCTTCCTTTTCTTGCAACCACCAACCTTTAGCCAACCCTTTGAGTTGATTGGCGGCAAGCATCACCTTCTGGTCCTCGGTAACGCCAGAATAAACAAACATTTCTTCCAATGTGATTACCCAATCATCCAAGATCACAAAGTCTGCTTTTCCATCATAAGTCGGTGGTCCAAGTCGCTGAAACTGCGAGATGAAAGTCATCGCAGGAGGAACCACAACTGGGGGTATCACTGCCACGGAAGGAGTAGAAATGGTGGGGCCTCTGACAGTCTCTTGCCCTCTTGGTGCCAGCCCAGACATCGCTGATGACATAGCTTGAAGCTGGGACTGCACTTCCTGCACCTGCCTCGTCAAAGCCTCATTACTTTGGCGTAAACTATCCATCAGGGCATTATTCTGCGCGCCCGAAGACTCGCCCTCGGATTGGGGAGTTTGACTTATCACTGGACGCTTCGACATCCTATAAACACGTTCACCCTTATCAAGCTCAAACCCAACAAAACACACAACGGCTATGTACAGACCATACATATAGAAATATGAACCTCAACTGCTCACTTGCTCTGGGAGTTTAAGAATGATGGTATGCCTAGCCTAAAGATAACGCACCGTCATCCCACTAACTTGTGCCTAAACCATGAATGCATGACTATGTTTGACCCAAAACCATGAGTGTACAGGTGTCATCATGTAAATCTTAGCTTGGCACGTTGTGCTCATGCAATGTTATGTTATGCGTGCTGTGTGATGCAGTCTAGAAAAGGCCTTAATGCATGCCATGAGCGGTTGTACGCATCACAATGCTATGCATCCCATACTACATAGCATTGCATGCAACGAAGAAAAGAAAACGTGCTAGTCGCATCCATGTGGTAAGGTTATGCATCCCATACTACATAACCCGCACATGTTGCCCCAATGGTGGATCCATATACAACCACATATTTTGCATCCCATACTACATAATATGCCCCGTATACTTCTTGTCATGTCATGCGTAGAGTGTGCGTGCTTCGGCCAAGACATACTGATGGCACCTCGGTGTGTGTATGATATGATGCTTACAACCAAAAAAAAGAAAGTTTGCCCGACCAATTGTCAAGCAAAACCTGCTTTGATACCAACTGTAACAACCCGCATTTCCTCAACGAATACATCGTATCAAAGCAAGAGGAACTACGAGTTATGATGCCACGTCGTGCAGGGGATGACTGCATACGCTCATGCAACCCTTGACGGTTACTTTATGAGTTGAAATCCAGCAGTTAAATACAAGAAAACCTTTGAGTTTAATGGCCGTATCCCTCGGCCTTAGGCATTAAAATGTGTGTTTATACGCGGCGGAAATACTTTGTTTACTTATGACGATCTCCTATATGCAGTCTATATTGATAATATTATAAGAAATCATCTTTGTTTACGTCATTTGGAAAATACGTGTTCGGTGACCAAAACATGTTATGCATGGATACAATAATAGTTTTGTTTAGGTTCAAAATACCTAATGCAACCTACCATAAATCCTTCCCAAGAGCAAGAAGACATCATCTCATCCAAATGAGTCACATTAGCAGTCTAGTATTCATATATCACAAGTAAAGAAAACCACCAATGGGCGCTAACAAGTTGACACGAACCCATTGGGGCACATGTATGTCTGTACAACAAAGAAAAGAACTACCTCGCTAAGTAAGCTCGGCTAACTCCCAAGAAACTCTATCCAAGCACTAGCCGCTCAACCGGCTACACCCTGCACCTGAGGCATTCAAGAAAGAACACCTCAGCAATCATCAAAGCTATACAAAATAGTAGGAAGTTCCGAAAATATGACGAAGGGGCTTACCGACCCCGTAGCAATGTTTCATGTAAGTAAAATGAGTGAACAAAACAGGTGGAAAACAAGTAGTAAACACTGTCAATCTAAAGTGCCAAACGCACCAAGTGCGTACAATTTTTCAGCAAGTCCTGCTCAACCCGCAGGAGCAAAAAGGCAAAACACATGCTCATTCCAGCATCCTTAGTACAAGAAACCACTATATGAATGAAACATAAGCAGCGGTTACATGCGATTCAGCAAGGGTCTTTTGGTGGCAGCCCTAAAGTGGAACGCACCAATAAAAGCCAGCCCAAATCGGGGCAAAATGGTGCTCTACACCACAAATCCAAACCCGGTGGCCACAAAGGTTTAACCCACACCACCCCTTACCGAATCCTCACACAAACGCTTCTGCCATGGTTCACATTTCGCCTCACAAAACTCACCATAAACGAACCTAAGCTTAACACCACAAGCAAATCTCACCATAACCCAAGTACACACGTTCCCTTCCTTCATCCCCACACATGACTACAAATTGCCAACGTAGAGTGTGAGTAACTTAATTCCATGAATCACATGATTAGTACCAAGAAAGAATCACATGCTTTTGATATGAATAAGGAAAAATCACATGAAGAAGAAAGACTACATGAACATGAATCAACGTAGCTACACGAAGCACATGAACAAGAGAAACTACATGAATCAACCTAGCATATACTTGATAACGAAACGAAACTAAGCATGGAAGATCGAATTCATTACACATAGGGAAATTCAAGAGCATAATAAGGCTAGTGAGGAATAACCCAACACAAGAAGAACAAGCTAGGAAAATTGAAAGAGAAAAACTAGCTATTCTGCACAATCAAAGAACAAGAAAGAAGATTGGCAAGGGTGAAGAACACCGCTTGCCTGAACAGAGACGATGCCGCGACGGCTGCTCCTCTCTTTCCTTGCCTTGCTTGAGCCTTGCTCCCTTGAGTTCCTTCTGGAATGAGGAAGAAGATGAAGAAGAAGGTGAAATGAGGAGGAACAATCTCTGTTTCGGCCTTATTTCCTCCAGAACAGAGCTGGACCGTAGATGCAGAATCAAGGAAATGAACGGCACAAAAAAAACTGGAAAAAGTCGATTTTCGGCCCTGTCACGCCCTGTGTCATGCCCGTGACGCAGGGCGTGTACCTGAAGCGGCGCAGAAAGTCGGCAAATCCAAGTTTATCCACACGGTACACGACCGGGTACACGCCCGTGACGGGTTGGTCACGCCCGTGACCTAGGGCGTGTAGCCCGTGTCTTGACACCTCGTCGACACAAAGTGTCGACACTCGACACAGCTTGACACGCCCTGTGACACGCCCGTGTCACAGGCCGTGTCCCCTCTCTCGACACTCGACACTCGACACTCGACACTGCGGGACACGGCCCATGACACACCCGTGTCACGGGGCGTGTACCCCATTCGTCGAGCTCCACTCGACGCAAGAAACATTCGTCGAGTCAAGGAGGTCACGCCCAGGTCACACCCTGGGTCACGCCCGTGTCGGGGGGCATGTCACGCACAAAAACGACCATTTTCTTCCTGTTTTGAAAAGTGTTTCTGTGATGCCCTAGACCATTTTTGCCTT